>CM035768.1:35681994-36881994 GCA_020466155.1 Pachypeltis micranthus
GACGCATTATAGAGCGGAGGAGAACGAATGAACAAGCGAAGACGCTTAACAGATGAACGCCACTAAGTCAGGCGGCGGGTTACTGGAGGAGCAGCTGAAGTCAGCAGAGTGACGCTCTAACACATTATCCCACAATTTAACCCCAAGAATACGACATCCCACAAACCACAGTATTATAAAAATTATATTATCTCAGAATATACATTAAACTCAAACATTACAGTATCCCGAAAAATATATCATCGGAAATTAAATATTGCGGCCAATAGACAAAACGTATTAATCTAAAATTTATGTTATCTCATAAAAGTTCATGATCCCAGAAAACCGCATTATTCTGAAAATTACGTAATTCAAAAAGTACGTCACCTCAAAAATACACTCATAAATCACACCATCCGTAAACACAAGTACAGTATCTAAAAGACGATTACCCCGAAAATACGTTTTCCATAAACCAGATCATCCTAAACGATACTTCACACAGAAATACATTGATCCCAAAAATTGGAGTGTAACTATAACCCCAAAAAACTATAATATCTCAAGTTGCATTAACCCTAAGAGTCACAGTATCCAGAACGGATATAATCACCAAATTACATTATCCAAATACGCGTCGACCTGAAAGTAACATTTCTCACTAACTACAACAAATGCGAAATTAAAAATAAAATAAAAATCGTTATCCAGAAAATACCCCATCGCTTTAATGATTGCGTTAGTTCAAAAGAGATTTTTATAAAAATTACAGTATCCTAACAACTGCTCTGCCCTGCGAAAAATAGATTGTAAAAAACATAAAACCCAAAAACCACGTTATCGAAAACATACGTTATAATAAGATACTACTTTTTCTAAAAATTACATTTTCTAAAAAAAAAAAAAATAATCCCGAAAACCCACATTATTCTAGAGATTAATTTACTCCGATGCTGCTTCATAAAAAAAAATTACAGTATTCCGTAAATATTTTATTCTTGAAACATGCGCAAAAATACGTCATTCCAAAGCAGCACTTGGCAGAATGCGGGGAAAAGTTATTCGGAAAAAATTCCGTTTGATCGTTTCAAATTCAATGTAAGTTGCTGAACTCGACGAAATAAACTTTCTTTTCACCGGGGGTTCTAATGGCGGAGAGGTTGATTATTTTAAGCAGAAGCTTAAACGCAGTAGGCGAAATGGATAAAAACGGATCGGGAACGAAATTATATCAAGAGAACAAACATGAACGACATATTATAGAGCGGAGGAGAACGAACGAACAAGCGAAGACGCTTAACACATGAACGCCACTAAGTCAGGTGGCGGCTTATTGGAGGAGCAGTTGAAGTCTGCAGAGTGACGCTCTAACAGATTATTATGTAAGTAGTTTCAAGCCAGAGAGCGGGGCAGGGAGTATGAAACATGTACAGAGAATCATACGGAACCAGTTAATGTAGCGCTTCAGCTGTCCAACCCTCAGCACGAGTTATCATAAAGGGGTTCTTGGAATTAATTGTAATATTTGTCTGTGTTATGGATATATGAAAAATATATATATATAAAAAAAAAGCCTACCAACTCATGGGCGTCGTAATTCTACGTTTAGTGTAATTATAAACGACTTTTATACTGAGGCGTGATGAATAAATCCCTCGAAGATACGATAAGAGAACTCTGTAGAGCGTCGAGTCGACGAAACAGCGCTCACTCTGAAAACCCAAACGATCTCCCGGAACGTTCCTACGTGTCACACGAGTCCTTCAAGCCTTCTGTACGGGCCTCAACGACCTGTGAATGATGTATTATTCCTTGCTCAACTTTGCAATTCGCTGAATTTTGATGAACGCTCATTTATCGGCACCACCGAGTTGCGATGTCGGATTGGCAGCTGAAGCAGCCTCATACATTTGTTCAAAGGCCAGAGCATCAACGGGAGAAGGGGTTGGGTGACGCCTCTTGTACTACCATCGACCAAACGTCCGTAGCAATATTTTTCCAGCGAAGGCTGCTTAACTTTGAGGAAGGTAGATAGAACAAACAGGCTTTTATTTGAATATCATACAAAACATTTACCATTGTATATAGGAAATAGCTACCACGCTTGTGTACATGAGAGTGGATGACTCCAGCGCCGCGTTCCACAGTTAAAAGTAAGATACTCAATTGTCGAGTTTTGTGAAAGGACAATTGAGAGTTTGGAGGAGAGTAATGTAGTAAGCAGATGAGAACGAAGAAGATAATCCTTCTTTGCTACCACTTTCCACAATTTATTGAACACAACCTGACAGACAAACCTTAACCCCGAAAAGTTGGGCGGTTAGGTTCAGTTAGCTCTTATCATTCTTTATCATATTCTGATATTTGTCCGCCATTACCGTGCTCCGCCGAGTATTCGCTTCTATTATTGTGAATAATTTACGTATATTTTGGAATAATAATAATAAACAAAGATACTGTTTACAAGTGCGCAGTTATTTCAGTTGCTATTCCACTACGATGATAATGTGATATGTTGGGTTATCGTCATCACACCCGGCGCCTCAGATGGCTATGAGCGGGGTCCGACGATTTCTAGAAGTGTGAATTTAAATTCTGTTGAGAACAAAAGTATCACGATCGTGGAAAACAAGTCTGAAAATATCTGGTGCGTTGCAACACACAAATTTCCTTAGCTCCACAACAATTCACTTTGTACATGGGTAATTTTATTTAATCAATTCATTTATCACTCAGTTAATTTGAACTTGGTCAAACAACGCTTTACGGCAGCAGGAAACGGTAGCGCTTACAGTTCCAAATTTTATTGTGCTGCTCGTACTCATTGCAGGACCATTCTTGAGCAATTGGTACACAGATAATTAATGAGGCTGTAAACACGATTTTTCAAAAAAAGGATAGTAATCACTTTTGCAGAGTTATTGGAAAATAACTGTTACAACTGGTAGTAAGCGAAACGGCAGTAATTGAAATTCAGGAATTTCTGGAGTGACTCCCATGCATCTCATGAGCGTTTTTAAACACTCATCCTTTAGGTATTGGATTGGACTATAATACCAATATTTTTTAACATTCTAAAAAAATTCCAGCGGAAAATTACGGAAAAAAACTGCGCGAAAAACGCTTTTGGTCGAAAATTTTGATAATTTATTGTGCTGCTCTCGTCATTTTCCCACAAATGAGAATTTTATAGTATCATTGCCTGATTGAGAGCTATCAATATAAAAAATTTAATCAAAATCGTTGGAGCTGTTTTTGAGAAAAACTGTGGTGTTTTGATCACTATGATAACTATAGTTAACTTTCGGTGGATTTTGCCCATACCCCTATTTTTGCGTCCCATGGTAACCTGTTGGCTAGACATCAAGTTTCAGCTGATTTGGTACGGTTGTTTTCTCTAAAAACCGCGCTAAAACCGATTTCGTCGAAAGTTTTGGTAATTTATTGTGCTGCTCTGGTAATTTTCCCACGAATGGGATTTCTTTGGTATAGTTGCCATATTGGGAGCTATCAATAAAAAAAAATTATCAATATCGTTAGAGCCGTTTTTGAGAGAAAAAAATTTGGTGTTTTGATCACTATGTTAACTATAGTGAACTTTCGGTGGATTTTGCTCATACCCTCATTTTGGCGTCACATGGTGACCTGTAGGCGAGATATCAAGTTATAGCTGATTTGATACGGTGGTTTTCTCTAAAAATCGTTCACAGACACACACATACACACCATTTTCCCAAATAGTGTTTTTCGGACTCACAGGGGTCTGAAACGTAAAGATCTGAAGAGAACTCAAAATTTTTTTTTCAGCCGATTACATAACTTTCCTTTTTACTTTGTAGAGCCAAGGAAAGTAACTAGACGTCATATGGCCGTGTTAGAAAACCCAAACGCAAATGGCTTACCAGGGTGGATTCAGTGGCAGATAAGTAGTAAATATTAAATAATACCACACTTTTACGCACACATTAGTGTATTAAAAAACTTTTATTAAACTCGACAATTCTCCCTTCCTCATTAAAGTTCCTTGCTTGTAAAAGTTATAACCTCACAATTTCGGTTTTTATTATTCCTTGCTCAGTTCTCATTTTCTTGTACCTCTTCCGATTTTTCCTACACGCACAAAGCATTCTCCCGGACTAATTTGGCTTTTTCCTGCAGATCTTGCAGTTGTAGTACGCGTATTTTCACTTTATGCTCCTCATCAGTTTCAGCTTTGGCGGAGGTTAACGCGGCCACTTTGGTGTCTGAAAATAATTAGATACAATAATTTGGTCAAATCCGGATTGTTGAGCATTGGGCATCTACGGGATACACGGTTACGCGGCCGTTTACGTTTACACGACACTTGTTTACGGGACGGGATGTCAAACAGATGCCCGATTTCCTTACTTTACTGTAACCTCATTAGTCCACTGCCTTCTCGATATGGCTTAATCGCAGCGTAATGAACTCTGTGCTAACCGCATCCCACAGTGATCTCGGCTAGCGTGGTGGGCACGAAAATTGCTAGCCTTGATTTACTTATCTAGCCCTGATCAGTTGGATCACGTTTAGTGCTGTTTTGGTGAAAACGGCCCTAAGTTCTCAAAGTGGCCAGCACCACCTCCTTGTGGATGTGGATGAACTTCTAATGGGAGCGGTGGCGCGCCCAAAGGCAATTGAGAGCATCATGGATGGGGAGTGGGTGCTGGTTAGGGCTGGTTAAATTTAATGTACGAACTTCCTCCTCAAAAAAACGAAAAGTGTCCTCGTCTTTATTCAAGTCGTATGGTTCAAATTAAGCTGCTCATACCTTAGTCTAATTAATAGTCCCGAAACAGCCTTAACATCTTCAGTAGTATAGTGGTCAGTATCCCCGTTTATCATGCTGGAGACTGGTGTTCAAACCCCCTCTGGAGAGCCAAATATTGTAGGGAACGATGTCCTTCCACAGTTGACCTTATCTTCTTAATTTACATCTAGAACTCGAACGTGTCACTATACATCGGGGTTGTCATTTTCCTCAAACGCATCGAAAAATCAAATGTTCAAAGAATGAATGTAGTAAAACGAACCAGGAAGAGAAGCACAATCTTGAAATTACGTCATTTTGGAATCTATCGTAGTAGTACATGTTTTGACTGACGTAACTCGGATTTAAAATCGTATTTGTCACATTGCTTCTTTCTCTCCTCCTTCAGAAAACTGAAGGGCCCCATTTAGCTACCTACTTCACGCTGGTAGCTTCAAGGCCATGCCTAACTGCCTGCCGAGTTCTGTTTGTCCAGTGTAATCAACTAGACCATGTAAACTACCAGTCGAAAAGTATTATTGTCTCCTTCAGTTGATTATAAAATGTTGATCGATTAATTCTCATATGCGACGAACATTTGTGTTATAATTGATTTCGATTAATTTAGGCCACGCCTTATTAAAGTTATTCCCGAGACTACCAATCCCAAAAATAAGTACCACGTTTTCTTGAATCGATGTGCGATCTAAAATGTAACTTTTTTTTATTTTAACAAAATCCTCCCTCAACAACTTACGTAACTGAACATTTCCAGAGCCTAGTGAAATCCTGCCATCTCGAGCTCCTTATGTTTTATTATCAGCGCTTCTGCGAGTTCCTCAACTCGTTGTGCACAGAAAGTGAAGTCAGATATACCTGTTGTTTACCTCAGGACGCCCCGCTTGTGGTCTGAAAACTAGAGCAGCTCCAACCTCACGCACCGATTTATTCTAATCGGCAGCCTCTGTGACATAATCCTACCCAATTTCCTTGAATAGTTGTAATGCAACTTTACTAATTTCAAGTGTAGCGTACTGACATCATTCCCCGAGTAATGTCCACGTTACGACTCTGATAAACCCAACACCTTTTTTCGGAAAATACAACAGTTTTTCAACTGCCTCGCAATTCCAACAACTCCACATCTGCCTGCGCTGCATATCCTTCTAGATCTCTTGATAGAGTGACTTCGTTGTTCTTACTCTCAAAAGGAATATATTGCACCATAGTGCGCAATCCATATGCTGCCCAAGTTAAATTGCCCAGCCAATCTCCTTGTTGACAGATGCACATTACAATTAAGAGCGGGCGTGCGCGTAACCCCAAGGTATGTGCAAGTGTGTAAATCTCTTCCACATGGGGAGAAGTAGAGGGAAGGCGAACTGCCACTTCACCAAATTCGAGATGGGCATAGCAGTTTATCTGCAGAATGGCAAAGGGAGAGAACTCATTCCACAAGGTTTCGTGGACGAAACAAGACAAATTGTTCATCATGTCGCCTCCAGAGGGCGGCAGACCCGATGACGCTCTGGGCAGCAATTGAGCACATGGTAAGTGGAAAGGCTGGCTGTAGAACCAACGAAAGAAAGAGCAATAGCTCGAGTTGCTCCACGCGACTGTCTTTATAATCCAAGCTAGCGCCGTGGTCAGAGCCACACTTCAAAATCTCCAGCTGTTCCTTGGAAATAAAACGTTCTGCACAACTACGCGGAAGCTACAAATTACCTCTTTCCCTTCGCATTCCATCTCGCTCTGTGTGTATTCGGGCCCAACGGAGAGAAGAGTTGAAATCAAAGTGGACCAAGAGATTAGATCGGAGGTAGAAGGGAAAGGAGGCTCCAGCCTCTGGTTTTAAAAACCGTGAAAGCGAGGAAAAGAGGAGCCGCCCCAATTCCAGGTAAACTCTCAAAAAGGAATATTTGAAGAAAAACGGTCGGTTTCGCTAACGCGCATATGTTGAGTTAACCCGGAAAAAAATTAGGGGAGGCTGGAGAGCGAAAGGAAAAAAAAGAAAAAAAAAAGACGAGAGGGGAAGAGCCACCCCCTCACGAAACCTCGGTTTTGGGATGAATTCCACCCAAAAAAAAGGGTGGGGTTCGGTAGTGAAAGGATGGAGGTAGAGTTCATCTGAGCAGAGAAGAAAAAACCCTTTTATTCAGGCATACGAATTGGCACAATAGTTTTGGTACAACAACAACGACTTTTACAAAAATATACATAAAGTGAACTACCCAAATCAGTCTTCAGTGTTGAGGTTGCAGTAGACGTATTGTCATCAACATTAATAGCGAACAAGCTACAGTTCTATGTACATCACATCACACTCTTAACAACGAATTAAATCGCTACAAATACAATGACATCCCTTTATTTCTATCGACGAGGTTTTTTATTCAAATTTCTGCGCTACACGTTTATAAATTTTGACAATTTCAGTGAGCTCTTAAAATAAATGCGGAGCTTTTACGTGAACGTTGAGCAGTTTTGCGCCGCGTCACAGTGAGCCAGTGGTGCTAATCCAAGGACAGACAGACATATGTTGGTCGAGCATTATTAAAATATCGAAGGGACGAATGAAAGAGAGAAAGATACATAAAACGCACGTACAGTGGAAGCTTGCGAACTTAGGATGACATAATGAACGTACTCGATTATTTGCGTTTTGTGTCTTCTTTCTATGTTTCTCATTATTAACGCGGGGGAACAACGGATAATACGACATAAATACTGTTGAGCTTTCGGCGTGAAGCCGTTGCCAGAAGCCGAAAGTTCGGCGGAATTTTATCGAAACGGGTCGCTAACTGCGAGTGAGTCTGTCAATGTTGGATGCATTTTCCCAGCACATTCTACAACGAAACGTTGTTCATCTCGTAATAAACTAAGGACCGATTTTCTTTCGTTATGCAGATACAGGACAGTTCGTGTTGTTACGATAAATCAGGCTTATTTTTGGTCAAAGCAGGTCGTGTTTTTTAGACTATTGAAGTTCGAAAGCGCTTTAAAGTTCTTACAAAACGTTTGGTTTTATTTTCATGCTTACCGAAGAGCTCAAAACTCGCCAGTTGTAAAATTGGAATTTGAAAACAATGGGTTTAAGCAACAAACATCCAAATACTCTATTTGGTAGGACGAGCTAGACGCAGTCCCTCCCGGTACAAGAGTCACTTGGCCCTGAACGTTGTTACATTGAAGAATACATTCTCTTGTCTGCATCATTCAGCAAATACATTGGAATGTGCCCTGAGCAGAGTCGCCGATATAAAGAGCATAGTCAGTATTTCACAACTATTGCCACTCGCATCGTCAGAGGTTTTAGTAAGAATAACATTTCCAGCTGTCGTCTTCGAATGATGAACAGTACAAAACTTTGAAGATCTTCCATCCAACCAGCTGCAAACTTTCAGACGCTTCTACAAACACCCAGTACGATCCACATGCATCCCCAAGGCTTCTTCTCGGTTCATTTCACTCCTCAACCCGCCCTCCTACTTCTGCTAATGGAAGAAGCTCGTGGATATTTCAACGCCGCCGCTCTTAAGCCAGTTAGTCAGTTTTTCATTCCTCCATGCTCCACAAACTGCCTGCACGATAGGGCAATGGTGGATGATGCTTCCCTTGCCATCTTCACGACATCGCACGGTGGAGGACACACATCTCACATCAGAGGCATTCCTATGAAAACTGGTGACGGATAGCTCGTGGGCTGTGCTCAGTCAGAAGAAGAGGTCCAGCAAGGATGAAGATATTGAGGAAAGACCCCTCCCCAACTTCTCAAACTGCTGGGGAGCATGGGAGGATGTATGGAAATGGCGGCGCACTGTAAGATTCTCGTGAAGACAAAAAAGAAGATCTGCAATCGTAGTGAGGGGGCCAACCTAACACAATGTGCCAGGTGTAACTTAGTGCAGGTCAGCTCTGGAGTAAAGTCACGGGCCACTTGCGCGTTAACTCATTACCTTCAACACCTATTCGCGCGCCTATAATTAGTAAAATACCGCTGAACAATAATAATCACATTTTCCAGTTTAATGGGTGCCACTAGCTCACCATGCGCTCGTTTTGAATTAATTTGAAAGTAGGAAAATATTTGTTTTTTCCCCACGCTTACCTCCTTGTTACTCACTTATCCATTTCTCATATCGAAAATAATGCTGACGACGTCAACCTCCGCTCAATACCACATTTGTACACAATCAATAACTTTCTTACAACATTTACTGTTTGAAGCTCGATGAAAATGCCGCTGATTTATATAGTCTATGGATGAATCCTTTCATATCACATTCCACATTACAAAGGTACATAGAAATATCATAAATACACCATGTAAAAATACCTTAAGCGCTAAGTTTCGTCAGAAAACCAACATTTAAAAGCATCGAATCGAAGAAAAGAGGGAAAACGTCAAAATCTTAACGAGGGGAATCTTTTTTTAATCAAAAAGGGCAAACAACGAGTTTTATCATCACACTTACATATTCACATCTATTGAGGGAGTAAAATGACACGAAACGGTATCATATCCGATTTAAAAAATATATTATTCAACAACCGTCTATTTTTACTTTGATAATTGCATTGACGCTAACGCTATTAATCAAACGATTACAAAAATGAGACGCACCGTTTAAATTCGTAAACGTTTTTGTTCAGTAGAAATTGATTGAAAAGTACAAAACGACACACTTGAGAATAAATGTGAATGAATTAATTATTGAACAAAAAGTTACAAAGTATATGTGAATACAACGAAAGAAACATAAACAAGAGCATAACATTATAAATGTTTAACAATTATAAGTGAAAATCATAAATCAGTTTTTGAGTAAATATGAGGGCAACTATGCGACTGATCTAAGAATAGGAGCTGTAAGTTAACGGTTATGGAGCAAATATGTTGGAACTACGTGGGGTGTGCAATATTCCACATTTGAAGGTTTACGTTCGCGTAAGTGAACCGCATTAGTTTTGTAGCTGGAAATAAGTTGTGTTTAGTACTGACAAAACCAAAAACTCTGGTTTACGGGGCATAAATCATTAAAATGATTCTGAGCATCACATAAATCCCCGCGTGGCTAACCCGTTTTGAAAGAAAGTGGTTTCATCGCTCACCTGAGTCTAGGACCTGCTGAGTGGGGACTCATTTCGAGGGATTTCAAAGATGAAGGGCGTTACCGCTTTAAACTTACGCTAGTTTCATTTCATGTTTATAAATATGTGCGAAATGTGGATGTGTAACGCGGAGAGTCAAGTTCGGTAACGCAAGAACGATATGGTCGAACGGGAGAGTCTAGGAGTGGGATGATGAATGAGGTAGTTCGTAGGTGAGAAGGGCAGGTGTGGAATAGAAGATGTGAACATGTTGAGAGACAAGGGACAACAGAACTAATTCTGGACGACAGCTCTGGGCAGTCAGTCTAGCTCGTTATTTAGGCGTTTGTCTGTGAAAAGCAAGCGACATTCCGTCAACAAGGACTTCGGGGATGACAGCGGATTAATTATTGGGAAGGTTGGCCATCTTGTTGAACCAAATTAATGGGAAAAGTGAACTGGAAGATTATACTTGGACGTCGGTCACAGAAGGATTTATGAATCAATGCATTAAAAATTCCTGAATCGAAGCTTAAGTGTAAACGACAACTTGGTCCAATTCTTTCCTTCTGGCTTTACTAGTTCAGTAATGAGGGAAGCAGACTAGTTGTTCCGAGTTACAGGAATGTCTTTGATCATCTAAATAATCCCACTTTGGTAGTTCAATGCATAACTCCCGAGTTGGGTGTACACCATACCATTTAAGTCAGTTCTAACGCAAATCTCTCCTGCTCCCATGCTAATGTTTAATCCCTAAGCTTCAAAGGAATGTACGATCATAGTCATGAGAAACGATTCACAAAAGCCGAGAATTGTCTATACGAGCCAGTTTAATAACCCACGTCGTGCGATATCCCTTTCTTGTACGCGAGGTAGCTGAATTTTATGTTGCACCCTCTCCAGAGTGTACTGTGGGCAACCTATTGTGGAGGGGGGGGGGGGAAATCGTGAATAGACTGGCAAACGATTGGGAGCAGAGTAGTGGAAATCTCTCAGGTACTTCGCTTTTTGCTTGAGCACGGAGGGCTTGCCCGGCAACGCTCTCGACGCGTTTGGAGAACCACAGCCGACTGTCACAGAAAACATCGAGGTTTACCATCCCACTGAATCTTACAAGGTGGGAGACTGAAATTGACGGGAGGACGTGCACTTCTCCGGATTAAGAAACAGACTGCTCACGTTCAATCGGCTTTAGAGCATCACGATCGGATTCAGACGAGGCATGGCTGAAGATATCCATGTCATCAGCGAATCCACGACTGCAGCATCCAACTACGCTGCTGATCACCAATTGGAAAGAGTGGCCCCATCTGGCTCCCACGCGGAGCTCGAAAGGGAGAAGACAAGGCCCCACGTACCGATAAATAATTTCATAGCGATCCAAGTAATTGCCCAACCACCTGAGGAGCGATACTCATATTCTCAAGGAGTCCAACGACGCAAGAAGGTGGCGGTAGATGAGAGAGCGCCTATTCAAGGCAATGGCACAATTAATTGAAATAAAAATGGCAATAAGTTGGCCACTGTCGACTGTCCACACACGAAACCGCGTTGTTCTGTTGCAATACAAGAGGAGAAAATACGGAATTCCTTAGGTTTAGTGGAGAAGGAACAAACTGCCTGTTATACTGCATAGAGCTTCTGTAACCCTTCTCGTGAACCGAAGTAACAAAAGACACTTCCCACATGCCAAAGGTCAATGATTGGCCGGCCCAGAGACGACGTACATTCGACGTTTTGATCGAAGAGCTATCACACCTTGCACAGTCCAGTTAAGGACTAAATTACATGAGAAATATATGGTTTCCTATGTACTTGGTACGTTTTGCAGTAAAAACCACTGGAAAAGTCTTTACATCTGGTACTGGAGCTACGGACGTGAGAGTATATCGTATTATTTTGAAACACAGAGCGACAGATTCGCTGTGAACACATCACCCGATTTCGGCGCTCATAGATTCGAAGAAATTGAGCTTTAAACCTTCTGAAAATATTGCGTAGCTCCTCATTTCCAACGTTTCGCTTCTGTTAGCCACGTGGAGTTCTCCAGCCTTATCTGCTTGATCCTGTCGACGAGTTGGGACTAGACCTTCACCCAGCTATTCTTTCACAAACTGCGTTGCCCTTGCTCTTCCCGTTGAAAGCTCTTCAAACGCAGCCTTTGTTGGTGGGTTCGACTAAATTAACATGAAAAACGCACGTCTTCCAAAGTTATCAGATGGACTCTGTGTCAAGCGATTTTTTGTTTGTTTCCGCGAGTTTTCGCGGTGAATGGAAAATGGAAATTTGCCGAGCTTTTATTAGAAGAAGGAAATCCCTTCAAAACGAAGACCAAGGTCCAAGTCAAGTTCAAGTTCAACGGCTTATAAGATAACTCGCGAGACGTTCAAGTTGACGTCACAAATACTGAAGGACGAATGAGACAAACAACGTATAAAAAGACTCAGTGACGTCCTAAGCTTTTGGAGCGGGCTTCCGGTAGCAGATTCCCATCGCGTGCTTTCTCATGCGACGTATTTTATCTTGATAGTATTGCAATAGTTTCGTTTTTGCTAAGAACGCTTTGAAAGCACCTTGTCAGGATCGGTATTTTTCGCCAGGAGGTGGAGCGGCCCCTGCCTATCCGGCTCCTGACAAATGATTTGGAACGTCATTCGAAAGCATTAGCTCTAAAATACGATAATTCAGCCTGTGGTGCTAAAATCCATGCTATCTCAGTTGTCTGAAAATAGTTTAACGACTGTTCTCTGCTTTCTCGTTATCGAATTGTTAATATCCCATACTATGAGCCATTTGATTATTTCTTTCAATTTAATATAAAAGTCGGTAATGAATTGCATGTAATTTGTGTTTAGTACGTTTCATTTCAGTTACTCGTTAATTAGTACTTGTAGGACTGAGCAGGCAACGAATTTATTGTTAGAATGTCGTAAAAACCTGTAATTTCGTTTTATCTGTAATTTCTATTCTACTCTTGTTATTCTTATTTTAAAGTTTGGTCTTGCGTGCTCCCTCACTGTACTACTCTCTTATGACCTGTAATTTTTTTCATCACATTTTATACCACGTCATGAAATAAATATTTTTCCTCCTCCGTAAATATTATTTTTGGGCTTTTCTCTTGCTCAATATTGGCGGGCTTCCGAATTGCTCATACCCGGGCTAACGCCTCTCATTTCCAAGTCCTACGACTCTATCAGTACCCAATCGCTTCATGCCGCGTAACTACCAATGCCATCTTCTCCGCTGCCCGACGAAGAGTTCCCACACCCCCAAAGCCTCGTGATCGTGAGGTCATGATCTTCCTATAACAAGGGGTGACGTCACGGGCACGATCGGGGCCTGCAGGGTTCGCGTAATGTAACGAGACGGCAGGCTTCACTCCTGGAAACGTAACAATCAGTCGGGAGATGAACCGTTTTATGAAGGTTGCAAGGGCACTGGGGCCAATGAGTTCTCTTTTGGACAAGGCTATCGAGCAGAGCGCATCTGATCTCATTGATAGTACAAATATTGACAAGCAAGAAACTTTTCTGTTATCCGACAGTTAATGTAAGTTTATTGCACACATTGTGAATTCCGAAGATTTCAAACTTTGATTTCCAAGCACATCCCAACGTTTCATGTTTTAGTCAAACGCCTTTTTCGTTTCATTGACGAATTATTTTAATGATAGGAGAGTTTAGCGGAAATGAACTATTTGCTCCATAAACGATCGGGAACCTGCTCAAACTAACCAACTTGCGCAATTCAAATGAGAAATTAATTATAGGAAGTTAGTCTCGTTAGTTCGTTACACCTTTCACACGCCCGACTAACTCTTCATTCTTTCGAAACTTCTCTACTGCCTGTTCATGCCTACTCAAGTAAACCCGAAATACTTCGGTTCTTTTACAGTCTTGTAAATATCTTCAAAAACGAGCCAATACGATTCCATTTGCTGAACGGAAAAAGTTGCCATTTGTCAATGAATAAGAAGAGCTCGAACATCGGATTATCGCCCGGCGTTATCAGATCGAGCGACAACGCGTTGACAGTAAGAAAGTGGGAACTTCAAAGTATCGTTCTCCAGTTCTACCAGAAAAGAGTTCGAACGAACCCGTACAAATCGTGTAATTACTTAGTTTGTCAAGGCGAAGGTTTCAATGTCAATCTTCGGCCAAAGTTCAAAACCGTTGCCTTCGCTTTTCCAACTAAATGACAGTAATCCACAAAAATTGATAAAGATGAGTAACTCAAAATCAAAGAGCACGATTGTAGTATTAAATACAACATGCTCAACATCAAAATCGTAAAACCGCGTCGTAATTGCGAAGAAAATGCCACAAGTTAATTTAGGAGTAAAAAATGTCGATTGTCGGTATCTGACGTTACAAGTCATTTGGAAGACCGGCCAAACATTGGAGAACAGTAAACTTTCTTACGCTTGATTCATTCAACCGTTCAATTCCTGGTAAAGCATGATATGAGCAGCGCGACGCCTTAAATTACATTCGAGTTTTCTCTTTTGGTTGGAAGTAATCTCTCCTTGTATTTTTGATATGTATTCGTGTACTGTACATCTTCTTCGCCCTCTCGACCTTTAACGTAGAACATAAAATATTGCTTATGGAACGGCTCAGTGAGCAGACAACCTTAAATTGTTCAGAATCTGTACGCTGATCGATTTTATACCCCAAAACATCACCTCAAACGAGTTGGACGGGAATAAACCACGATAGAGACGAGGGGTGGGGTTGGTAAGTTGACGATTGTGAGGGGAACCGCGAGGAAATGAGAAGAAACACGCCCAGTGCGACACATCGCACGATTTTCCTCGGCCTCGCGTTGTCTCACCCTCCGAACAGTTTTAATCTTACAGCCCTCATGCCCCAGATGCGCCAGAAACCTGCTCTTCACTCCTCGCACGTGTTTAACGCGACGTTCTGGATGTTTGGTTTTGTTAGTCCTGCGAAGTTGAAGGGAAAGGTGTACAATCAGTTTTATTCACAGCCTCAGTCCCAGTCCCAAGTATTGCTCCAACTTACGTCACAATGAAAGGTAAGGCTCGTGTTTATTGTTTTGCAATTATTCGGACGTCACTGTGAAAAAAGTCATTCGTTGTGTCACGGTACACGCGTTAGAGCCGGTGAAAATTAATTTTAAAATACTAAAATAAATACATTTCTATCGTGAGAAACAATCAAAATAGAAAACCTAACGAAGCTCCATCACACGAAAGAGATTTATAGTGAAAAACAAAAATGGTTTTTCTTTGGAGTTTTTGATAACTTATCATGCTGCTCTCATCATTTTCCCACTGATGAAAATTCTACGGTATTATTCTGTTATTTGAAGTTCTCCATATGCAAAAATTACACAACTTTCCTTAGCTCTGCAGTAAATTCAGTGGTTTCCTTGGATTTTGCTTCTAATTCAATTTATTTTTTAGTCAGTTCATTTCAACTTGGTAAAACATCACGTCATTATTTTTGTTTAAAAAGCACCACAAAAAGGAGAAACTAAATAAATAATAAGTAAGGAAATGGGGAGGGCGCCCAGACTACCCTATGCTGGCTCTAGGGACAAAAGGATTGACAGGGAAGGAAAAAAGGATTAGAGGATGTTCCACGATAGAACGAACACCAGTTTAGATGCCACCCGAGCAACACACGGGTGGTGATTCCTTGGAGAACGTCTGTTGACACACCCAGCCACTCTAAAGGCCACTCCTCCCACACAGAAGAGTAGGGGGGGGGGGTCAGGACACTGCCCGAGTTCCCACCCATCAACCGAACCATGCAGAGCAAGGCTTACTGGGCTCGGGGGCAGATGGAGTCGCCATGTCGTACCACCGCAGCAAATCAAAGACCAACACGCGACATCTCAGCAACCAGGAGCTTACGGAGCAAACACGGAACATACACAGACCATTTTCTCAAATGCTGTTTTTCGGTATCAGTGGGATCTGAAACGTAAAGATCTGAAGAGAATTCAATTTTTTTTTCTTCAGCCGTATCTAATCGTAGAGCCAAGGAATGTAAAAATCTGGTGCGACCCATCACACCACTTTCCTCAGTTCCGCATGCATTAAGGGGGCTTTCATAACTTTAACTACTAGAACTGGTGAAGCAACTGGTTCTGGAATTTATCGAGTTGCCCCTACTTATGAAACGACCATTAATGAGTGTGATTCATGGGATTGCCAACAGAATTTGTTTGAGAAGCAGCGTGTACGCTGTTTTGAATTATCAGGGGAAAACTGTGAGAAATGTTAGTTTGTGAAACTGCGGAGGTTTGAATTCCGCACTTTCTAGGGTCGCTACTGATTATCTTATGAGATTTATTGAACTCGCGTCGTATATTTAATTTATTGGGCTATAAATTTTCTGAGCGGGGTAAGGAAAAACTGGGCTAAAATTACTTTTCGTCGAAATGTATTTTATTGCGCTGCTCTCGTGATTTTCACCCAAGTGTATGCTCCTGTTGTGTTATTTGGAACAATCGATTAAAACCATTTTTGAAAAAAAAAATAGGTTGTATTTTGACCACCGTGATAACTATAGTTAGCTTTCGACTGATTTTGCTCGAGCCTTTATTTAGGCGTCCCGTAGCGGCCCGCTAAATATCAAATTTGACTCTGGTTCAACCGTTTCCCCATTCAAAGCAAACCTTGGATCATTCCACATTTTCTGTCTCATAGAAACAAGCCATTAGTTTTCAGTGGAGTGACTTTGCTACTCCAATTACCTGCCTCGCTCGAACCTATTCCCTAAATTATTGGATCTGCGAGTCCAATCCCTTCCTTGTCAGGCCCAATTCGTGAGTCTCCTTGTCGTTTTATTAGTAATGCGATTTCTTCTAAAATCGTAAGCATTATCAGCCGTTCAGTCGCTCGATTTCTTGTTCGCCTAAAACAAGAACGTCTTTCATCAACATTCGCTCAATTCGCACCACCCGCTGGAATTTCGTGAGACCCCCTTAACTATTTTAAACAAATAATAATTCGTGTCATATTGTCAAGATTTATACGCCAAAAACTGCACTAAAATTGCCGAAATGTTTGATAATTAATAAGTGCTGTTTCCGTCATTTTCCCACATATGGAAAAACCTAATATGGCATTCTGACTGTCCCAAAGGTGGGTTATTCGCCGTGGCCAGACGACCTATTGTGCCCGTCCTTATGCCTCACAGGGCCAGGGTATGCCAGGTTATTCCTGCAACAGTCTTCTTCTCTCTACCATGGGAGAAGTAATAACAAAGACCAGAAGTCTTTCCCTCTCAAGTCTCCGGCACTGGGCCAGGTAGGGAGTCTCCTCATCCAAGCCACACCACGTACATCGCGGGGTGTCGACTATGCCCGTAACATACATGTGTTTGTTCGTTCTGAAGTGCCCGATTATGATCCCAACAATCTGCCTTAAGTGATTCCCCTCCATCCTCAGAAGGTTCTGTCTTATCTCACGCGTTTGCTCTGAGATAAAGCGTTCGGAGTGCCTTACTCCTGTCTGCTGCATTCTTCTGGCATATTCTCCCACAGTCCTCTTGACTGATGGCAGAGAAATCCCACAATAGGGAGGTAGCCCAATTGCCTACCTCGCACGAGTTTTGACGTGCAGTTGTTCATCAGCTCCTCACAAGACGCTTAACTGTCTGTCAATATGTTGATAGTTCTGTCGCTACAGCCTTTCTCATGCATTACGACCTTACATTACCGCCCAGTTGTTTGGAACTGTCTCACACACAAAATTTAATCGAAATTGGAAGAAAATAGATTTGGTGTTTTGATCAGTATGATAGCTATAGTTCCGATTTCGCTCTTACGCAACAGCTGGCGACCCGAGTTGACCTGCAAGTCTAATATACAATTTGTGCCGATTTGATCCGTTTTCTCTCAATCGCTACCGCAGACGCGCAAATTGTTATCTCAAAAAATCCAACCTATTACTTCGCTTATTTAACGATTTTTGTGTAACTTCACTAAATGTGAAAATTCTAAAAATTACGCCATTTTGTCTCATATTATCTAGAACTGCGTGGTTCTATCAAGTCTAGGCAACGATTGATTTTTGTGGTGACTAAAAAGCGTAACGTCGACTTGAATTAGCGATAAGTTGTTTGTAGCTTCAGATCAGAGATTTTTGATTTGTTAGCACTTGCACCGTGCTGTGAAATAATTTTCCATCGGATGTTGATATCGTTGAGCCGCATTTTTCAACACAATCCGCCAAATCAGCCTAAATGTTTATGTATATTTGTGTTTTATTGCGACGACGGCCATAACAAGAAGGGTTAGGGTGTAATATTGCATGGCGCCAGTCGTTTTACTGACTTCGAAACGCTGCCGAGTTTTTTCCGAACTGCCCGTCAAAGAGAAAGGTCAATTGCGTGTTTAGCTTTGGCATTGATTTTGTAATCTAAGAACTATGGCTGCGTCAGCGGTGCGGGGGGGGGGGTCTGGATAAGACTGGAACTAGACTGGTTTTGAACGTTAGGCACACTTGTTATTCAAGTTACGAGCCCTTCTGGATTATTGAAACTACTACAAGAGTGGGAAAATACTGTCATAGACTCATATTGTTTTCACTTGTTCAGTTGGAACGGCCCCATCCGTCATTTACCTGACTGGTGGGCACATCGCACAACTGGCTTTGTCTGGGCGAAGTGTAAATTGAGGAGATGATAAAGGTCGGAGTATAAATTACGTATATTTGGCGACTCTTTCTCGTCATTGGGAGGGAATATTTGACGGTCAGCTCTATCTCTTGGGATCCTGTCGTTCCCCGGTTCTGTAGTGTTGCAGGAAGGAAAGTATGTCAAATAGTCGACGTTCAACTATCGTGCGCGGATACATCAATCCTCTGCCACTTCGATGATTTCCAACTCGTTGTAATTAAATCATTCAAACTAGCTCATTTTTATTAAGCCCCCAACCGCTATCCTATTAATTTTCGTCGAGTTGAATTATAACAATAATGAACCACCCAACAGGTCGTGGGGTCAGTTACCTAGCCACGTACATCGGGTCGTGACGAATTTGGTGAGCAAAGTAGAAGAGTCAGTGCAGAGCAGTCATTTTGACAAGGAAACATGTCTGTTGAGCCACAGCCTTTTGACGCATCAGACCGAAAGGGGTTGTCGAGTCGTTTCTGCACACATGCAGTGCACGAAGAAACTTCTCAGCACCCCTTCTCATAATGACAAGGGCACACATTGTTTCAGCGCTCAAGGAGCAGTCATGCGCCTGGAAGGGCTCACTGCCAACGTGGAATGTGTTATCAGTGGCTTTACTTTGTTGAACTCTACTCCTATCAACCCCATCACCGCGTGTAACAGAAGTTGACCCCTTGACGCAAAGGATCTCTTTCATTCGTTTCTTGATAGATCCCAATTGGACCGGCTTATCCCCACCTGCTCAATGAGCTATTTGGTCGCCCCAACCAACAGCCGCATTTCTACAACAAAATGTAACAAACGGCTGGTTGAAATTACCAGGAGAGTCTGATCCACATCGCTGAAGATGTTAAGCGAAAAGCCCTCATTATCCTCCTAAGGCTCCACTCACCATGTCTTTAGAGAGGTGTTTATGGCGTGCATACAACTATGCACAATCGATTATAAAGAAACTCTAATTTGTTGTACGTTTTGTATAAATTAAATTAACTGCCCGGAACTTATTGTGGCGCTCTTATCTACTTTATAACAGGCTTGTGAGTAGTTTATGAAACTACAGCACGACACAAATTAGTCAAGAAGCCGTTCGTCGTGAGAACTCCAAAATTTCGTGGTTTGCAGCTAAATTATAATCTGTATTTAACGTTGTGCCGT
Organism: Pachypeltis micranthus; assembly: GCA_020466155.1. Taxonomy (NCBI): domain Eukaryota; kingdom Metazoa; phylum Arthropoda; class Insecta; order Hemiptera; family Miridae; genus Pachypeltis; species Pachypeltis micranthus. Next base: position 35,701,648 of record CM035768.1, read on the forward strand.
ATTCATACAAGTTTCATTGTTAATTGGTATTACGAAACCAATGATTGTTAATTACTGTTCATTCGGTACCTAAGAAACGGTTAAACGTAAGGTTCAAAGTATGACGCAACTATTCGAATTTGAGTAGCGGAACCTCAAATAGCAAAAGGAAACGTCTCCATTTAGTGAACCTCCTTCCTGAGCCCGTCTAGTGACTTTGGGGCCCTTAGAGATCTTAAGATAAACCGTCAGAGACAGATTAGGTCAGTTCATGTATTTTATGCATCCTCAGACTACCCTGGAGTACCACTCGTTGCTCAGTTGTTCAACTGCTCACGCGTAGCTTGTTTGTGAGTTATATAGGAAGGGGATACAATTTAGCAGCTTGCTTCCCATAGCTCCGTTGGGCTGGATCGACGTGTCAATTTTATTTTACTTAGCTGGTCTATCAGTTTTGTTCCTGGGGGAATGGCGCTCGATGTCTATCTTATTTGTTATAATAGCGTTACAAGCTTGCCACGTATGTTCTGAGCATACGTACTTATAATATTCAGTCAGTGGTGCGAATTGAGTTCTCCTACCTTCTATAAACTGCCCCTTGGAGACACATTAGGTCTGTTGACAGCTCCTCAGACTCATCACGTACTACCACTCATTTCTCAGTTCTTTAACTGCTCATGTGTGCGGTGTTACTCCATTGTTTGTAAGTCCCTCCTCTAAGCTGCCCCATGTAGAGTGCTAGTAGTATACAGTCTGCTCCTGGTTTCCCATATTAAAGCGTTCAATAATCAATTCCTCGCCGCAGGTTTTTCTTTCAGTTTCCTCAGGGAGTCATTTAAAAGCGCGTTGAACATTGATTTTAAATCATAATCACCTACTATTGCCGCATTTCATGCTACGAGTTTATTCATTGACTCAATTGCAGGCTAGAGAGTGTGATGGTGTCGCGCGCATATTGCAAATGGCGGGTTGTTGAAATCCAAGTCCGCTCATAAAGTTAAGTCTTTCCACTCGTCACAATCTACTTCACCTTAACAGATTTATAGCGAGCACGTTGATCGCAACTCATTCTCGAACCGCATCGAATTGACGTGCACTGGGCGCGTGAAGTGAACATAACTTGCGCTAAATACCCTTTCAACTGGTGACTTTTACGACTGATGAACAACATTGTGCCGAAGAAACGGGTAACTAACAGGTGGAGGAAGAGGAAGTGAGAGCAGCAAAACAAAAAAAAAACAACAAAACAAACACGTGCAAACAAAGAACATAAAATCATATATTTTACGGCGGGTTTTATTAAGACAATTTTTTAATTGAATTAAATTAAAACCAAATCAATAAAGAAATGTTTAATTTGGCACGGAAAAAATAGTTACAAAACAATTAGAAAAAAAAAATGGAAAAGGGAACTTGAACGGTTGACTAAAGTCTCTGAGTTCAGCCGAAGAGACTGACAAATTTTGGTATCAATTTCAACCTTTTTGGATCCACAAAAACTAAAGAAACTATCGAAATGACGATTTGATAGCTCGATGCCGCTAATTTTAATTGGTCCGAGGAGCGCGAGGTGATGATGAGCGGATATTATGACAATCGACCTCGAAAAGTGTACCATTCGTGAGTTGGAAGGTGATACGCTCGTTACGACCTGAAAGTCGATCGCTGACAGGAAAAAACAGAATTTTGTTCTGCGGTTTCAAAATTAGGAAACTCGACTTCGAAAGAGAAGGAGTTTTTGAAGATTTGAGTTGGAAGGTATTGAGAGAGCACTGCCCTCCAATGTGTAGGGACACTGCAGCATTGGGCGTAGTTCTGTTCGCACTGATTGTGGTCGTCCCCTGGCTAGGAGACAAACTACGTTCAATAATTTTTAGAAGTAGCTTTTCCTCCAGTTTGACGATAACACGCAGTGTGGTGCTGCCCGCAGACGCATCACTTTCCGTCCCGAGAGACTTGATTGGTAGCAGCGCTTATATTCTCTGTTGAATGTCCCTGACATCCCACTGGATGGGCCAGGGGGGGGGGGTAAAGAGTGGATTAAGGAGGATCTGTACTGCACGCGATGAAGGAGAAGGACGAGTTGTGGAGGCTGGAACTATAGTAGGCTGGATCGACAGACCCACAGACGCCTGGCGATCAAGGGAATTCTGTAAGTGTATTGTACAAAATATTGCGAGTGAGCAAATTGGGCTGCGAGGCCTTCTCATTTGGACGACGTTAGAGCTGACAGACTGCGGTTCCTTCCTCTATAAGACAAATAATCAGGCTGACTTTGAACTTTTATTGTGAGAACAACTCTTCATGGTCATTACTTCTGAAGGCAGCTGGGTTTGAGAAAGAGTCTGAAATGAACGGTAAACACGACAACTCGCAGGTATTTTGACTTTGCTGTACGAATTCCTCGTTAAAGGGTCTCACACCTAACAATATCCCTCTTTCGCCGCCTCTTACTCCCCGCCTTGTTCTACTTCATTCTCCTCTCACTCTTATAGTTAAATACTCTGCCCGGAATACCTTTCTGGGACGCAATCAGCGTTTCTTATCCTAAATACTCCTTAGGGTTCTCATATAGACTCGCTTCCTACCCTCAATACCCACCTACTCGCTGCTTCACTATACAAAGACGAGTAGAAATCACGTCGGGAGAATCTGAGACAAAATACGATGATGATACTGTCGAAGGGGGGGGGGGGTTACCGTGTCCTCACTCGAAAGTTCAGTTTTACCGTTTCAGCTACCAAATTTCTTAACGTAACGCAGATATCCACCTTCCAAAAACTCGTTTTTTTAAACGATCATCGTACATCGATTCTGAACATTTGAACAAATACGTCTCGTCGAATCTGCTGACAACATAATTTATGCAGACATATTGTAACTAAATCTATTTGTAACTAAACTTCAACGTTATCACCCGTCGCTATTTACTACCAAAAAACTTCACACAGAACATCTGCGGATCGTTCAAGATCCGTCATTTTTGTTGTCATAAAAATACTTCCTTTCGTCGTATTGCTAGAGAACGACACACATTCTCGACGTGCCTCAATCATGAGCAAACATTTGTACAATATTGCAGCACTTCAAGCGGCCGCAATAGTTCGAACGAACGAGTTAAATTAGAGAGCCCAATAAACGGGGCGACTTATAATAACACAGACAGAAAATACTTAAACTGAGTGAAACTTTGATTGAAAATGCACAGACAATATGTCAAGTCTTCGAATTGGACATTAAGGAAGATCGTTTCAAAAGTGATAAATTAGATGATTATAAAATAATATAGTAAATTGGTTGGTAAATAACATCTTGGCAGGCGATTTACAAAAATTGTTCGCCTTGATTTGAAACGTTTGGCCGAAAAACTATTAACCTTAAGGACTAAAAATCGTAGAGTAAAAAAATAATATAAAATAAATGACTATACCGATAGATCGGTAAAATACCCGTATTAAAACACAAATTTGGAGGAGAGCAACTACTAAGACATGTCCTCCCAAGGATCAGATTCATCACCTTCTCCATCGGAACTACTGCTGTTATTGTTGTTACTTTTGTAGTTGTTATTTTTAATACCTGTCGACATGGAGAGGTCTTCAGGCTCAGTCTGCTCAGGAAGCACGGCAGGGATAGGGAGAAGGCTGAAAAGAGGCTCTCTGATGATCCGCAGTACCTCTTTTGGCTTTCGGCTGCTCTTCCTCTGCTTCTCCTCTTGTTGACACTTATGATGCACCAAATGGTGCCGCCTCCTGAATCGAGTTTGACAGCAACTACATTGAAACGGTTTTTCTCCGCGGTGAATCAAAGTGTGAGCTTTGAGTTGGTTGGAGTCGGAAAATTTGGACGAGCACAATTGACACGCGTAAGGGCGTTCTCCCGTGTGAACTCGAAGGTGCCTCCTGAGGTTGGCCACTTGGACGAAATTTCGATCGCAATGCGGGCAATTGTAGGGCTTTTCTCCAGTGTGGAGGCGGATGTGCGTTTTGAGATGGTGGTCCCTTTTGAACCGCTTGTGACAGTGAGGGCATTCGAAAGGGGCTTCGCCGGTGTGCGTCCTTTCGTGGTTCTGCAACACGTGTTTATAGCCAAACGAGTGGTTGCATATCCTGCACACGAATTGTCGCTCTCGGTTGTTGGACGGGACAGTAGCGGTTTTGTTAGTGTTGAGAGGTGAAAATCCTGATTCTTCGTCGGCGGCGTTTTTCTCCCTTGGATTGTTATTGTTGTTTGTCGTGGTCGTGAGCGCCATTTGTTCGGCTGACCACTGAAGAAGAGGACCATGAAACGCCAAAGGTCCCCAGGACGAAAGCATTTGGCCGCCGTTCAAAAGGCTCATGTGAAATTGACTCGATCTCTCCTTTTCCGCCTTTTCCTTTTTCAATATTTGGCTCCCCAGGCTTTCGCCGATTCCAGCAACTGTAACAGAAAACATATCAAATTGAAGACAATTGAAAAGGAACGTACGAGTTTCGGACTGCAAGAATTCGTAACGTGTAACCAAATTATTTGAAACCATCCCAATCGAAAACCAATCAAAGTTGTGTGTTTCGTCAGTGACAACAGAATGCGGTTTCCCGAGGTTCAGTTAAATCTTTATACTTTACTTAGTTCTACGAAATAGAAGGGAAAGTTGTGAAATCGGTAAAAAAAAACAAATACTGAGTTTTCTTCTAATCTTCACATTTCAAAGGCTTCCAAGTCAGGAAACATCCTGTATGCATGTGATCTCGCTCGAGAGAAATAGGCTCAAACCTATTAATTAACCTGCAGATCCCCATGAGACGCCAAAAGTGAGGGCGTAAGAATAATCCGCGCAAAACTAACGATAACTATCATAATTATCGGAACACCAAATTTTTTTTTTTCTCAAAAACTGCCAAAACGGTTTTGATTAAATTTTTTGTATGAGCAGCTCCGAATAGCAAAGTGATAATGATAAAATTATCATTTCTGGGGGCGCGCAACGAGAGCAGCACAATTTCGACGAAATGACATTTCGGAGCAGTTTTTTCTATTGGAAACGCGCTTTTAAGGTGTTAGCTTTCTAAAAAAGACCATGTTGGTAGTCAATTAGGTTACTTATACCCTCGTAGTTTAACGAAGGTTCTAAGATAATTAGGAACAACCCATGAAATTCCGTAATTTCAACTGTTGTCCTTTCTTTGACCGACTATCTCATTCTGCGTTTTCTTTATAGTTCACCAACTGTGGAAAAGAACTTTCTCAAAACAATCTTATTGATAGTCCCACGATTTACCTAGGACATAACATAGGACAAAATACATTCGGCAACCTTAAGCACGGCCACTTTTTACGTAAAACATTGAATTAGGGTCAAGTTATCGTATCAAATTTGTCCAACCGGTTGTGTTCTTTCGATATGACGTCGAATTCCACGAATAGATACGAGCGGTTCGTCTAGAGGTTACAACGCACTGCCTAGTGCGAACATGATTCGCAGCCCTTTTCCGAATTACTGCGCGAGATCGGCCGCCATTATGTGAGGTTCGAGAACGATAACAAGAGGCGTTAACCCTTCGTAAAACGAGTTTTCTTTGGGTAGCTAGGTTTCAGCTGGTAATCACGTAACTTGAACGCCATTATATCCCACCAGGTCACAAATAGATTCCGAATTGATTGCGCGTGCGCTTTACAATTGAATGGTAGCGCCTTCCTGTAGAGGGAATTTCCCAAATGGCCCCTTTCATTGGGCATATAATGAAAAGAAACAGGGCAAATGGGTCAAAAAGGCCTGTTTTTCCGTCCTACAAGAGGAAATTTCGAGATAATTATAATGATTCGTCACGCCTCCCGGTCGACGGAGGGAGGTCTCTAAAAGAGTAGGTATCCCCAGTGTTTTTGCGGTGGGACGCCTGTAGCATGTCAAACTGGGGGCCGTTCTGGCGGGATAGCACCTCGGCATAACCGCACACGCCATTAACTTACCCTTTCTTTCAGAAATGTCTACCCCTGTCGGCAAAAGTAAAGAATTACATGGGGAATCAGGCAGCACAATGGGTCGCCCTACCTGAGCCTGCCAGAAGGGTTTCAACTCAACCTCCGCTAATAGGACTGGAACCCGACTCACAAGCCCATTGCCAACTCAATTCTTCTAGCCGCCTGTCTACTGAGCAACAAAGCTAGTTTCCAATCATTTCTCGCCCCTCGGCAACTACGACACCGTCCAACCCTTTCTCCCGACGTAATTGGCCGTAATCGGTCTGTTCCAGGAAATACCGGCTCGATTATCCTTTTTCTGTGACGGCACGAGGGGTGGATTTCGTACTGAACCCAACAACAGGTGCATTCCTTTTTAGGTTTAATTTTTTCTACGCTTCCCTCGCGTCTCCTTATCGCACGCGTACGCCCACCGTTAGTATTACGTGATCGGAAAGAGACGTTACCACGAAATGAACTGAAGAAATAATTAGTGGCAAGCGACTCGAAGGAAACAGCCTGAAGAATTTGTAAGTACGAAATAAGGTAAAACACGAAATTGAGCGGAGGGAGGCGTCAGCATGAAATGACCAGCACGAAAAGAGCTGAAGGATTCAGTAGAAAGAATCTAACTGTAAACATAACTTTCCTTTCTACTTCGTAGAGCAAGGAAAGTAAAAATCATTAGGGCAAAATTAGCTGAAGGACTCGTCAGCTTGAAACGAATGACGAATCCATTGGTATGAATGAGGTGAAGGATTCAATAGTATGAAGCGAGTCGGCACAGTCATTAGCATAAATTGAACAGAAGGAGTTGTGAGAATGAAAAGATGTGAATGATCGTTAGTGCGAAATAAGTGGAAGAGTTTGCTAAAATAAAGTGAGCCGTTGGATACCTTATTACGAATTTAGCTGTATGAAGGTAATGGAATTCTATCATGAAACCCTTTAACGGTTTATTATCACGAAGTGACTCCAATTGATTATTAGAATGAAAAGAGCTGGAGGGATCGCCAGGATAAAATGAGTTGTAGAATTAATTAACGGACTCGCTAGTTTGAATTGAGTCGTAGGAGCTGTTAGTATGAAATGAGCTGAAGAATTCATTACTGTGAAATGACATTATCCTCATGTACAAGGCCATTGTCCGGGGTAGCAAACTAACAGTCAATCAAAAGAGAGTATTGGCCCAATCCCAGAGGGCTGCGCTTCTGTGAATCACCAAGACCTACAAGACTGTATCAACAGAAGCTCTCCAGGTCAGTTACCAGTTGACTTAGCCAATGAGTGCACGGTTGACAAGGCGAGGAGAGTGAAACAGGAGCTTCGTGCGGATCTCACTACAGAATGGAAACATGCAGCCATCGACGAATGGGCGCGGGAGAAATGTCGAGCGAGATGGGAATCCTCGTCAAAGGGACGAGACACGTATGAGATGTTACCCAACATTCGTGAACGTCTTGGAGGAAAATGGCAAGATCACTGGACGAGACAGTTCCTCACGGGACATGACGACTTCAATGCGGGGCTCCACTTCTTCTTCCGCACGTCTTGCGCCTCCAGTGGGGAGGAAACCAGAAACCACGCGCTGCTCCGCAGTACTTTCTACAACAGTGGGCGACGGTTGTTGTGAGGGTAGAAAAACTTAGCAGCGTTGACTGCTACCAGGCGAGCTTATAACCATTTTGCCGAGTTCGCTAAGAAGGTGATGGCTAAGATCTGCCCTTCCGAAACTTGCCACCCAAGTAAATCGTTAGATCAGGCGGTCACCTCTGCGCGGTAAACAGACGGGCGCGGTAACGACGAAATACCTGCCGTACCTCCGCAGGTCTGAGGCCGGTCTCTTCCACATTAGCGAAACCGCAACTTCCATGACTGATATAACCCTCGCCGAGGGTTTAGGAACAGTTATCGAATAAGAAAACAGAATGAAATGAGCCACGTTAATGAAGAGTACAAGCTGCACTGTAGAGTTCGCCAGCATCAGATTAATTTGAAGAATTACACGTGGAGAATACTAGTAAGGAGCAAACCAGATGTCGTGGGCATCTATTTTCCTGCCGGCATCTATTTTCCTGCCCTTTTTGTCGGCGAATCGTTCGGTCTCGATCCCCCCTTATCGCCAGCGATAAACTAGGTCTCGGAGACTCGAATGTCTCACCTTCTTCCTTTTTCCTCAGTTCGCTACACGCCGCGTTGTGATTGAGTGACACGCTTTTGTTTCCGGCGTTCGCTTTAAACGCTAAAACCCGTTTTTCATTCTGCTCCTAATCATTTGCCCAACCGTGTGGCATTTCGTGGCTCTGGCTTGGGGTAATAGGAGACTGCCGACCGACGCTGTTCGTTGCACAGAACCAATAAGGGGCCCCCCCCGAGATCGAGACTCCGATGACGCAAGGTAAGCCCTTTTGCCTTCTCAAGTCCAGGCTAAGTTGGGTGCCAGACGGTGATTTGGAGCGTAGGTGTTGCCTATATTGACGGTAACAACACGTTCAAAATGTCCTGGAGGGTTTGTTTGAAGATAGGCGAAGGATTCGTCAGTATGAAATGAGTTGGTGCGAGCATAAAAAGAGCTGCGGAGTCTTGATAAGATGAATGAGACGACCCAAAGAAAGCGTGTGTACGAAATTAATTGAAGTAGTCGCTAGTACGTATGGAGGTAAAGGAGCCTAACGGTGTAAAGTCCGTGGCATCCCGGTTGTACAACGAAGGCTTTCTTTCCTACTGTCGAGAACGACAACTTCAACCTGCGCTCTCAGCCTTGGAATGTGACTCATATTAACAACACACGAAACAACTCGAGGTACCACCACAATGATCAGTTATGCTCCCGTTTGGATGAAGCGTAAAACTGGGAATATTTTAGCATCTTGACCTAAAGTGCGCTGTTACAATACGGATGGGAGGCAACTACGAACAAATAAATCAAGAACCATCTACAGGGTTTAATCTTCTTCAACACCATGAACATGGTACAACTAAAACTGCTACTTAGAGTTGTAAAGCCCGTAGTATTTATGATACCAGGCCAAAATAAAGAATTTTAAAAATAAACAACGAAAAACGGCACAACGCTCTATTTTTTCCTCAGTTTTCTGTTTTGGTCGAGGAAAGTAATTACAATCGGCTAATCCTATGGGACCCAAGAACCAGCTACGGTGCCCTCAGATTGTCAAAAGACCGTACATGGAAAACACCCTGCGAGTTTGATCAAAATCCTTTACAGCCGTTATTCCAAAACGGTAAAAACGAAAGATAGGTAATGATTAGTGGGAATTAATTCGAAAGTTTAATTAAAGTAACTAAAATTAGACGTCTTTTGGTACATCCCCCCCCCCTCCGCCATTCCCGTCGATACAAAGTGCTCATAACCTTATTTTGACGCCTGTAAAAAATCAAGAACCAGTCTCCTGCAAATTGATAACACGCGCAAAATAAGTGCCGAAATTAGGGTTTTTTAATTCAGTGGCTTCAAAACGTAAAGGTATGAGGTGAACTCGACGTTTTTTCACTATTGCAATAGTTTTTTCGTCCTTCGGGCAGTGGAAAGTAAAAATTGCGTGCGGTAACGCGTGATAGTTTGTCTTTCTTAGCTAAAGAAGAAATCTTCGGGGTTTCTCGGGCATTCGAAGAGTTAAGAAATGAGAATGTTGACCATGTGGAGGCGTTTGAGAGCGTCAGAGGTCTAAAACCATCTTCTTCAACGCCGTCATACCACCACAAACGAGAAACATCACGTCAGATCTCATCGGGCGACCCTTCGAGAGGATTAACGAGGAAAAGGTTGAAATTCGGTTTTTGGGAAAGAAGAGTCGTTTTGAACGGGGGAGCCATGTCTAGCGGAAGAGCGAAAGGGGGAGAGAGAGAGAGAGAGGATGACGCAATGGAAGGCCAGTGGTCATTAGAAGGGCGAGCCAATCAGGAGGAAGGAGACTGCATTGATCACGAAAGACAAAATGGGGTGAGCGAAGGGGACGATGCGGGGCCACACTTCTGAAGGACAGGACAGGGGTCCGATTGTTGTGCAGGGGTTGTGCTGGACACCAACTTCAGAGGGATTCCAATAAAATTGAAAACGAATGACGATTCTGATGGAATTGAAAAGCCGAAGACGTTCCAGCATTTAACCTTTTTAACCGTCTCCTTTCTTCATTAGGCCTCAAAACCTGAATTGCGGCACCAATTCCCCAACTTTTATTGGTTCCTATTTACGCAGCCGCATGATTCGAAGAACTGACCGGGACTAGTTATTTTAGTAACCACGCTTCACGTTGCGATCCAAAAATCAAACTCTTTCTCCACAAAAACAGTCCCAACTCTTTTTCCCCCTTTTTTGTGCGCATTTACAGTTTCCGTAAAGAACGCAGCACTTTACATTACGCTCTCGGGAAAAAATACAATAAACTAACAATAATTAGGTCATATTTTGTGTTTGGGGCTCAGTAACAAAGGAACTTCACGCATAAAATGTCACATTTGTCGAGGTACTTGCTGTAACGCTAGAAACTGGCCTTTTTTTTGTGATTGAGGACTAATTTTTTTCTTATAATTCATAACGATTGAGGTTGAATTATTTGGCGTGAAACATCCTACTTTCCGCGATCCCCGTGAATTCGATGAATTCAAACAATCCGCTAAAACTAAACTCAAAATGTAGTTAAATGCCGCCAACCGCACCTTTCCATCATAATCCGTTGCCAAGGCACGATTTTTTTAAGCTGTTTAATGATATTGCCAATTTTCAACCAATTTTTACATTTCCTATTCGTTTAATGCACGCTCATAATCAAGACGAACGCCTACGGGCAGCAATCGCAGTTCAAACATTGGAAATAGATGAAAAAACATTTCCTGACAATACGTTAACTGCGTTTCCAAGGCTGAAAAGTATTACATAACGATTTATTATTCTCTAGCGCAGGCTGATCCATTGAATCCAAAGTTGAAATATCTGGTGCGTTGCAACACACAACTTTCCTTAGCTCTACGTCAGTTCACTTTCTATATGGTTTTGTCTACTTAATTCATTTTTTGAACACTTTACAGCAGCATGAAGCAGCAGCGCTTACAGTTCCAGAATTTATTGTGCTGCTCGTACTGATTCCAGGACCATTATTGAGCATATGGTACACAGATAATCAATGAGGCTGTAAACATGAATTTTTGAAGACGGATAACTTTTGCAGAGTTATTGGGTAAAAACGTTTAGAGCTGGCAGTAATTGAAATTCAGGAATTTCTGGAGTGACTCCCATGTATCTCATGAGCGTTTTTAAACACTCACCCTATAGGTATTAAAGTGGACTACAATACCTTTTTTTTTTTTAACATTCTACTAACATTCCAGCGGAGTTTATAATGAAAAACCGCGCTAAAAACGCTTTTCGTCCAAAATTTTGATAATTTATTGTGCTGCTCTCGTCATTTTCCCACAAATGGGAATTTTATGGTATTGTTGCCATATTGAGACCTATGAATATAAAAAATTTAATCAAAATCGTTAAAGCCATTTTTGAGAAAAAAAATTGGTGTTTTGATCACTATGATAACAATAGTTAACTTTCGGTGGGTTTTGTTCATACCCTTATTTTTACGTCCCATGGTAACCTGTAGGCTAGACATCAAGTTTCAGCTGATTTGGTACGGTTGTCTTCTCTAAAAACCGCGCTAAAATCGATTTCGTCGAAAGTTTTGATAATTTATTGTGCTGCTCTCGTCATTTCCCCACAAATGAGAATTGCATGGTATAGTTGCCATATTGGGGGATACTAATATACAAAATTTAATCAAAATCGTTAAAGCCATTTTTGAGAAAAAATATTTGATGTTTTGATCACTATAACTATAGTTAAATTTCGGTGGGTTTTGCTCATACCCTTATTTTGGCGTCCCATAGTAACTTGCGGGCGAGATATAATGTTTGAGCTGATTTGATACGGTGGTTTTCTCTAAAAATCGTTCACAGACCATTTTCCCAAATTGTCTTTTTCGGACTCAGGAGGGTCTGAAACGAAAGCTCAAAATTTTTTTTCGGCCGATTACATAACTTTCCTTTCTACTTTGTAGAGCCAAGGAAAGTAGAAATATTAAGAATGTAACATGGCTGTGACAACATGAGAACGACGTTTGTATAGCACTTCCGTGCTCCACCCCATTGTATCCAGTATCGAAAAATACTAGTAAACGATACGAAACATGACCTGACTACGACGATATTGATCTAGGCAACCCCAGGCCTTGAATATGATGTGAGGAGTCGAGCTGATGGGGGGGTTGGAGTGTTTGAAGGATACATGCAACCTTTACTCTTCGCTGGCCCTCCTTCCTTTGGGCGGTTATCTTGACCAGTGACCAATACGACAGCCATTCACATTCTGATTCTTCCGATTCCCGGAGTCGCATCTCAATCGAGATGCGCCCCGTTTCGGGCTAGAGATAGTTTTTTAGTGTTCTTTCGTCGCTTTAATATTGTTGAATAAAGGCGAACAAACCCCTGAGTATTTATCCCTCGTCTCCTTATTGTGTTTAATCACCGTCCAAGCTATAATTTCATTTCTGTCTTTTTCTTTTAAATTCAAAGTGGGTCTTATTACGGCCCTAATTTTATTTCCCCTGTTTTCTCCCCTAGAAGTGGTTTTCGTTTATTTATAATTCGAGGCAAGTTACTTATTGGGTTCAGACACAAACTTCTACTCGTTCTGAACGAGTGATTTCGTATGGACAGTTCCTAAACACATTGAGGAGGTAAGGGAGAATTGAACCGCAGGCCGTGTGAACGCGATATAACAAAAACGACCCTATCAAATCAGCTCAAACTTGATATCTAGCCCGCAGGTTACCATCGGTCGCCAAAATAAAGGTATGAGCAAAATCCACTGAAAGTTAACTATAGTTATCATAGTGATCAAAACACCAAATATTTTTTGTCTCAAAAACGGCTCCTTCGATTTTGATTAAATTGTTTATATTGATAGCTCGTAATAAGACAATTATACCATAGAATTCCCATTTGTGGAAAAATGACGAGAGCAGCGCGATAAATTACCAACATTTTCGACAAAAATCGTTTTTAGCGGGGTTTTTTCCTTATAAACTCCGCAGAAATGTTACTAGAATCTTCAGAAAAACTGGAGTGGTAGTTCAATCAAATACTTATACGATAAGCATTTGATAACGCTCATAAGATATAACGTACGGGGAGTACTTCAGCAATTCCGGAATTTCGAGCACTGCCTTTCAACGTACTGCCAAAAAAAAAAAAAAAAAAAAAAAATCGTGTGTACAGCCTCATTAATTCTCTGAGTGGGAATTTCTGAATAGTGGTCAGAGCATGAGTACGAGCCGCGCAATAAATTCCGGAACTGTAAGTTCTACCGGTTTCCGCCACCGTGAAATGGCGTTTTACCAAGTTCAAAAGAACTGAATGAAAAATTGAATTGAATCAGTAGCAAAAGCCGGGAACGGCAGTGAATTCGTGTAGAGCTAAAAGTTGTTTGATGCGTCGCACTGGATACTTTATGAATGGTTCACACCTACAAATCAAAAATTGTAGGAGAAACAGCGAAAAACGTTAGTTTGAGTTCCGTAATTTCTGAAGTTGCTTCTGATTAAAGAAATTGGGTTGTGTCCGCCAGTAGGCAAATTACTAAAGTTAACGTACCTGTTAGGTGAGTCCGTCTCCTCTGGCTGGAGACCAGCCAGAGGAGACGGACTCACCTAACAGGTACGTTAACTTTAGTTGCTTCTGATTGTTTCATGGCCGTTATCAACATTGCCCAACACGCGAGCTGTACGATTGAGGTTTACGGGTGTTCATACAGTTGAACGAGAATAACCTTAGAAATTCCAGAATTCAAATTAAATTCGGACTCAATTCAACTCGACAATTGTAAATACTAAATCGACCGCCTCACGCATTTCTTATAATTTGATTCAAGTATATATATGTTGAACGGAGATATAAGCCAAGTTAACTCAGAAAAGGAGATTTGTCGAATATTAATTTATCGGTATTCCAATTTTCTCAGAAACGGCTCTAACGATTTCGATCAAACTTTCGGAGTACTCTCAGCTAACTAGTCCCTACATTTTGTTCACCATAAATGTTCCTGTAAAAATGCGTTGAACGAAGATATAGCGCCCGCCTATGTAGGTGGTGTTCGAACTTAAAGGGGTGGCGGAAAGTTGTGTGTTGCTACGCACCAGATATTTTAGTCACTTTCCGCGGCTCGACGAAATAGGAAATCGAGTAATCCGCCGAAAAGAACTACAGACACACACACGCCCCGAAGTTAGGTTTTTTAGTTACTTTCCGCGTTTCGACGAAATAGGTGTGTCTGTAGTTCGATTTGCGGGAGAACGGCTGATCCGATTGAGCTGGATTATTTTTTGTTTTGTTCGTTATTTTTTGTAGACACCAAAAGAAGGTTATGGGCGATTTCGGCCGATGGGAAGGGGGGTGTGGACGAAAATGTACCAAAAACTAGGGTTTTTCGCGTTTTTCTCGAAAACGGCTGTAACGATTTTGGTTAAACTTCCAAATTATCTTCTACTAATCAATACCTAACTTTTCTTCTCCATACACATCTCCATGAAAATATCGTGAACGAAGATATAGGCCTAAAAAGCAAAAATAGGTTTTTTACGATTTTTGCCAAAACGGCTTCAATGATTTTCACCAAACTCACAGGATGTTTTCAAATAGTTAATACCTACATATTGTTCTCAATAAATGTTCCTCTCACAGTCCATTGAACAGAGATAAAAATCAAAATGTGTCAAAAATAACGTTTTTTCTAACATTTCCGTAAATTTCAGGGTAACTCATTCACCAGATGTCTTAAATCCTAATGTAGTGTCTTTTAGTCAGCCATACCCACATTTTGTTCCCCGCGAACGAAAATAGTAATAAATTAGACAGTTTTTCTTACAGAACTCAAGTCATCGGAGTGCCGTCTGGTTGTGTTTATGGTCTGCGCGAAAATAACGTTGTGCTCCCGTACAGGCGTTAAATTGATTGTTTTTTTTGTTTTTTTAAAATATGTTCATGTTTCACGGCTGAAGGAGTCAAAAAGGTATTGCAATCTTCTTGCTTCCTTTTTACGTTCCTCGGCTCTACGAAGTAAAGAAAAGTTACGTAATCGGCGTGCAGTTACGTTTAAGGGCTTTTGATTCCGGAAGACGCTATTTGGCGAAATGGTCTGCGCGTGTGATCAGGCCTGCAGTTCACTTTGAGATGCCGCTATAACGTGATGAGACAAAATCCGCGCAAAACTAGTTATCTTCTTTCTTTTTCACAGAACTGCCAAAACGATTTAGATTGAATAGTTTTTACGAACGCCCCCAAATAACGCGTTAATACCGTAAAAATGACGACAGCCGCGTAATAAATCACCAAACATTTCGACGAAATTCGAATTTAGCTCAGTTTATTGCTCACGAACTCCGCTCGAACGTTACTAGAATCGTCAGAACGATTGAAACGGTAGTTCGATTAAGCGTGTACACGATAAGTCTTAAATAGATCTCACGAGGTAAATAGGAGCTGCTCCCGGCATTCCGGAAACCCAATCGCCGTTTTTAAACGTTCGTACGCGATTATTCCATTTACATGAAAACAAACGCTGCAAATTATTACACAACGGTTTATTATTCGGATAATCAGCTTGACCTAGCATTAATGCTCCGAGACCCATCCTGTTCGATTCAGCATCGAAAAATATCATAATGAAACCCAAAAAAAGGCCGAAAAGAACTGAATCGTAATATTAAAATAAACAAAAAAAAACACGAAAGTATCTAGAAAAAACTGAATTTTAATATGAAAACATGCACGCTAAATACTAATATCAAAATTTAACCAAAAATCTATGAAAAAAACATAATGAGAATGAAACGAAAGAATCTAAAAAATTGAATCGTATTAAAACGAAAAGGTCGGGGAAATTGGAAGAGTAAGGCGAATGGGAGAGACCGGTCGTTGGGAGGAAGCGAGCGGGAGGCCGCACTCGCTCGCCTCGAGAGCGGTTGGTTTTTTTAATGAGACGGGCGGGCGGAGGAATTCAAACGACGAAACGCTTGTAGCTCCCGCGTTGTACTGCGTTTCGTTAATTTTTTAACCGTTTTTTGCCCATTACAACCACGGGCTTCGTCCGATCGGATTGCCGAGATGGCGGGCACAACTAGATACCAAATCGGATTTTTGGGCGAAAGAACGAATTTTTAGACCACGTTAAAGGCACAAAACGGCCCGGACGGCGGACGGCGGACGGGGACGGGGGACGGGGGACGGGGACGGCGGACGGACATTGCAAATTTGGAATCTCCATGTCTTGAAACGTAAAGTATCAAATTTTGAGGGGGGGTTGTAAAAAATTTTTCGTGACCGAAAACATAGGGTTATTATTCAGAATGAATAATAAACCAAAATCACGAGGGCAGTCTCTTAAATCGTCCGTGCGCCGGTTGTTCAATAATAGTTGTGGCATTAGTAGGAGCAGCGCGATAACTTCCGGAGCCTTAAGCGCTACCAGCTTTCGCGTAGAAGGTTGTTATAAGCAGAATGAAAAATAGATTTGATTTCGCGCGACTGGACAAAGAGAGTTGTGTGATTCGCACAATTCGACGACCTGCCACAAATACGGGTGCGGTTCAACGTACTTTTACGGGAACATTTATTGAGAACGAAATGTATCTACTAGTTAGC
The DNA here is from genome assembly GCA_020466155.1 of Pachypeltis micranthus. Taxonomy (NCBI): domain Eukaryota; kingdom Metazoa; phylum Arthropoda; class Insecta; order Hemiptera; family Miridae; genus Pachypeltis; species Pachypeltis micranthus. The sequence goes on from CM035768.1 coordinate 35,718,271, forward strand.
TGAGAGTACTCCGTAAGTTTGATCGAAATCGTTAGAGCCGTTTTTGAGGAAATTGGAAAACCGATAAATTAATATTCGACAAATCTCCTTTTCTGAGTTAACTTGGCTTATATCTCCGTTTAATATATATATACAGAGATAGTCGCGGGGAACAAAATGTGGGTATGAGTGACTAGAAGACACTCTGTAAGATTGATCAAATTTGGAATTTGGTGGAGCAATTACCCCGAAATTTACGAAAATTTCCGGAAAAGCGTTATTTTCGACACATTTTGATTTTTATCGCTGTTCAATTGACCGCCAGAGGAACATTTATTGAGAACAATATGTAGGTATTAACTATTTGAAAACACCCTGAGAGTTTGGTGAAAATCGTTGTAGCCATTTGCCAAAAAGCGTTAAAAAAAACCAATGTTTGCTTTTTAGGCCTATATCTCCGTTCACCGTATTTTCATGGAAATATGTATGGAGAAGAAAAGTTAGGTATTGATTAGTAGAAGATAATTTGAAAGTTTAATCAAAATCGTTAGAGCCGTTTTCGGGAAAAAGGCGACAAACCTCAGTTTTTGGTACATTTTCGCCCCCCCCCCTCCCCAATCACTCTTCCCAAGGACCGAAATCACCTAATAACGAATAAAACCAAAAAAGAACCAACTCAATCGGTTCAGCCGTTCTCCCGCAAACTACAGACTCGCACACGCAGACCACGCGCCGTAATTAGGCTGTTTAGATTCAGTAGGCCTTACAATATAATGATCTGACGCGATTACAATTCTTTCCTTGCCCTTTGAGTAACGTCATAAAATGACGTTATGGACAATGAGACGTGAGGAAAAACTGTACCAAAAATGACGTGTTTTCGCATTCTCCTCAAAAAACGGCTCCGAAAGAATTTGATTAGAATGTCGTACTTAGTTTTCGTTCTCGGTAAATATCTGCGTGAAAATTCATTGAGCCGGGTCCATAAGGCGTTAAAAAAAGTTTGTTAACTTCACGACAAACCGCTCTTAGCATATTTTGTGTTTGTAGAAAGTCAATACCAATCTACGCTTTGGTTTCTAAATCGTTGAATGGAAATAACCACCAAAATGAGTCAAAAACCGTCTTCCTCGGTATGAACATAGTCGAAATTGATCGCGGCAACTATTTCTACTCGGATATTGGCTGAAGTAACATTTTCGGCCCTTTCGATTGTGAATACCTAACTTCTGCCCAGTCAAACCCGTCATTCGTCGAACGTTAAATGCTTCTCTAATTCCCGGGAAAATGGCTCTAACGATTTCGATCGAACTTAAGGCGTACTTTCAGCAGAATATGACGCACGTTTCGTTCCACACGAATATTTCCGTCGAAACGCGTTGAACGAGGGGTGGCGGAAAGTTGTACGAGAACATAACGTAGGGACGAGTTAGCTGAGAGTACTCCGTAAATTTGACCGAAATCGTTAGAGCCGTTTTTGAGGAAATTGGAAAACCGTGACTGTAATATTCGACAAATCTTCTTTTACTTCCCGCTACCCCACAGGGAAAAGAAAGTATAGTAATCGTACTCAAAAAAAATTTGGGTTTTCTTCAGATCTTTACATTTTGAGGCCTACTGAGCCTAAAAAACCTTATTTCGACGCGTGTGTGTGTCTGTAGTTTGATTTGCGGGAGAACGGCTGATCCGATTGAGCTGGTTCTTTTTTTTTTGTTCTTTATTTTTAGTAGACACCAAAATGAGGTTATGGGCGATTTCGGTCCAAGGGAAGGGGGGGGGGTGGACGAAAATGTACCAAAAACTAGGGGTTTTCGCGTTTTTCTCGAAAACGGCTCTAACGATGTTGATTAAACTTCCAAATTATCTTCTACTAATCAATACCTAACTTTTCTACTCCATACACATCTCCATAAAAATACAGTGAACGGAGATATAGGCCTAAAAAGCAAAAATAGGTTTTTTACGATTTTTGCCAAAACGGCTTCAACGATTTTCACCAAACTCACAGGATGTTTTCAAATAGTTAATACCTACATATTAGTCTCAATAAATGTTCCTATGACCGTCCATTGAACGGAGGTAAAAATTAAAATGTGTCGAAAATAACGTTTTTTGAACATTTTCGTAATTTCTGGGGTAATTGCTTCACCAAATTAGATAAATCTTATCAAGTGCCTTTTAGCATTCTATACCCACATTTGGTTCTCCATAATTATTTCAGTATATGTATGTTGAACGGAGATATAAGCCAAGTTAACTCTGAAAAGGAGATTTGTCGAATATTAATTTATCGCTATTCCACTTTTCTCAAAAACGGCTCAGACTATTTCGATCAAACTTACGGAGTACTCTCAGCTAACTAGTCCCTACATTTTGTTCTCCATAAATATTTCCGTAGACATCCGTTGAATGAAGATCGCTCGAATGTTAACGAGAATCCTCAGAAAAATTGAGACGGTAGTCCAATCGAGTACCAACGCGACGAGATTTCAATAACGTTCATAAGATACATAGAAGCAACTCTATAAGTTCCGAACTTTCAACCACCGCCACTGACAACCATTTCTCACGGTTCTAACCCGATAATTCCGGAAGAGTGACTATAATCCTCTCAAAAAAACCTTGTTCGCAGTTACCGTGAGCTAATCGCGCAATATTGGTCATGGTGTGAGCGAGAGCGCCAAAATAAATACCACATTGAAATGATGACATCTGAGGAAAGCAGCGTGAAGCGTCGTACGTCGATATTATTTATTTCGGTTACAAACTCACGAAGTGTCGTCGCTTTCTCGATATTCTAATCATTAAGCTACTCAAATTATCGCGTAATGACTGCTATGCTTCTCACGGGTTCGGATATTCACGTCAGTCTTAGTAATTAACTCTACGGCGGTTCGCCGAACGTACATAAAGTTGATACGTTGATAAGTTGGAACCTAATTTTTCGTTTTCACATTTTATCAAATTGCGCGTCATTTTGACTTTTTTCAGCACCCACGACGGAGCTAGACAAACCATAAAACCGCCCGAAATGTGCGATTTTCAAAGATGAACGTGAGAGATGAAAATCTGTACGAAAGTAACTACAGTCATCGTGGCGATCGAAACGCCAATCTTTTTTTTGAGGTAAAACGGCGGCTACGATTTCGATTGAATTTTTTGTACGGACAGTTTCAAATAATGTAATAGCACAATAAAATTTTCAATAGCGAGAAAATGAGACCAGCAGCACAATAAATTATCACAATTATCGACGAAAATCTATTTTAGTGCCGCTTTTTTCGAATAAAAATTCCTATCTTGTGACAGCGGCGTTCTAAAAATAAGTCAGGGTGCTAGTTTAATGTGCCAACTATACTGGAGAAGTTTAACAAAGGCCATAAAATAAACGTGAGCGACGCCATCAATTCAAAATTCAAATTAACGTCGTTTTTTGATTATTTTTACAAGGCTTCCTTTAAAATTGCAGAACTGCGGACACGAACCATTAAAATAGAAAAATCATGTTGACAGTCCCAGCAATTAGGTATACGCTGCGTTTTGAATTAAGGTCGTCGCAAAAGTGGCGGCGGCTCAATAAATTTCGTAACGTTAAACGCTAACAGTTTCTACGTAGAACAAGCTGAGTGACGAATAAATCGGATAAACAGCTACGTGGGGCCGAGGAAAGTTGTGCGACGCGCCGCACAGTATAAAGACGAACTTCCGTTTTCGCGGTATTTTCCGTAAATTATTTATGTATTATCGTTATCAGGCGTGACAGTTTTCCGGAAGGAGTTGAAAAGAGTGATTAGGCGAAGAGACGAGTGAGTGAATTGTCTCATTCGTGCGTTTTTTTGAATTTATTTTGTTGGTGTATACGTAAAACGTTTGAAATTGTCAGGGTTAGTCGGGGGAGTTCATGGGCCTCATGGGCTGTGGTTGTGCCTTACCTACGGTTCTCGTGTGTTTGGATTGTCGCATTTAATGTTGGTCTAGTCGCTAGGAGTCACATTAGTGACCTTTTTTAGTGTTTTTTCGAACATTATGCGCTACGTAAGTATGTTATGTACAATTAGGGTGCTGGGATAGTACCAAAGTGACGTGCGGACGTACGTCCAGGTCAAGAAAATCGTAGGTCCGCACGTAGGTGAGCGCGGAATGGTGAGGGGGGGGGGCGGAAGACGGAAGCGGAAGCGGCGGGGGCGGGCGGCGGAAGCGGTGCCGGCCGAACACGAAGAAGAGAAGGAAAAACTCGGAAGGGGTTGGCCGAGGTTGAAGGTTGCGCGAGCGCGGGGGCAAGGGCAACGGCAAGGACGCATCGCGACGCGGCGGGGCGGCAAGGATCGCACAAGGACGGTCTCGAAAGAAGAGCGCCCCCCTCGAGGACCGTCAATGACGAAGAAGGGGCGGTTTTTGGCAACATCTTACCGGTAGAAGTGTCGTGAAGCAGCGAGAGGGCCATCCGTCGAGATGTTACGTCAACCGAAGCTCTAACATGTCTGGCCACGGCCGCGCTCCCCCACTCTCGCCAAACCTCGTTTTTGGGTCAGAAAAAGGCTCTTTTGCCCCACCAACCCTCGGATCCTCAAGCGGAGCCCTTGCACCCCACCTTCCAAGGCATCACACCCCTTCACAACCTAAAACTTCCCCCCTCGCCACGACGCCAGAACCATCACCCCCCCCCCCTCTCTAGGAACCCTCACCAATACACACTTATGACCTCCCCACGAGAACACAGCACACGGTCTTTCCACTTTTTTGGAGGATTTTTTTTTCTCTTCTTTCTCTCTATCGCTCTCTCTGTCTTCTTCCTTCCCTCAACAGTTTTTTCCTCGTTCGCTCTCTCTCTGGCACCCCGTTCGCTGCGCGTGCCGCGTGCATTTTTTTGTCCAACTGCGGAAAAAAAGTCCGGGTGGGCAAATGACGGCGGGGGTTGAAGGGAGTCGTCCCCGCGGCCCCCTCTCCGCACCCACGGCACGCAGTTCCGGTTCCTCCTCACGCACTTCACGGCGCGGTGGAGTGGTAAGGAGGGGGGGGGGATGGGACGTTCCCGTATCACGCGCCTATTCTCGATTTTGATGTCTGTGAAGTCTCTAAACCCACGAACCCCTTCCCTTCCCTCGCCTCACCACTGCCCCACGCCCACGACCCACCTCAACACCCCCCCCCCCCCATCCACCCGTCACTCCTCTAGCTCAGTTAGGATCCTGCATGTTGCCCTCAGACAATCTCATGATCAGTTCGGTTATGTACAAAGACTTGACCAAAAAGCATTTGATTCACTTCCTCGTGCAAACTTCCGACCTCGCTCCATCTCCATCCTAAATTTATTAAATGGAGCCACAGTTACCTTCCAAGTCGAGTGAATCATGTTCTCTCCGGGGTTCTGTGCCCCGCAATACTGTTACGGAATATTTTCCACAAGGATCGAGGGCGAGGCGATCTGTCCGGTGAAACGTAAAAGCGGAATATTGCAGATGCTTGGCAGGTGAATGTAATATCAGATTTAGGGATAATGTGCCGTATAAAACATAAATGTAATGATAGACGTGAGTGTCCAGCCGTTAGCGTGACACTATCCTTATCTACAAGGCCATCCATCTCGGCGTGATTGGGCACTGCCCCCTGGTATATGGGACAACAGGCTAACAGTCAATCGAAAGAGAGTATTGGCCCAATCCCAGAGAGCTGGGCTTCTTGGATCACCGAGGACTAACTACAGAAGCACTCGAGGTGACCATTACGAGTTCAGTAGGCCGTTGAGTGCATATTTGACAGGAGGTTCCCCATTCCGGGCTGAAACTAGCGGCTGAAGCAAGCGAGATGGAAATCCGTGTACGTCCTGGGTTGAGCGAGACCACTGGACGAGACAGTTCCTCACACAACACGGCGACTCCACTTCTTTTCCCTCAAAGACTCTCCATCATGCATGTTCGACGCGAGTCAAATCAGTACAAGTCCTTCGACCTCGGACTTCCCCTTGTCCGTCTCAACGGGACTCTTTCGGACACTTAATGACAAGGTCATCGTTCCCTCTCAAACCCTCGACCTGCGGAAATTCCACTTCCGCGGATTTCCCTGAACTGGGGTTTTTTCCTTCCTTATTTTCAGATACCTCTCAGGACGAGTCAGCTCATCCCCTGTCCGTCTCGTAAAAAACCCCTTCTCCTTCCTTTTTAGGTTCACTACAGTTTTACTCGATGGCCCGTGCGCTTCTCCGTTCCTTTCATATCCCCCCCCCCTCCCTGTAAAAATCTCCCAACGCCCCAAACCTCGTACGCAGACTAAGTTCGGCAGTGTTCTACAACGTGAAGTGCGTGTGTACGAAATTTCGCCAGTATATTTACGGTCAGGTGATAACCATCGATACTGATCATTCGCCACTAGTCACTATTTGTAAGCGTAATTTAGCGAACGTTCCAAGTAGACTACAAAGAATGTTACTCCAGCTGAAAGCCTATAATGTTAGGTTGTACGCAGACCCGGCATACAAATGTACATTCCTGATATATTATCCCGTGCACCACTTCCCGATTGCGATGATAGTCTAGATGAGGAGATAGCAGATCATTTCAACCTGGTAAAATATCTGGTGCGTTGCAACACACAACTTCCCTCAGCTCAACGTCAATTCACTTTCCACATTGCTTTTTCTACTTAGTCAATTCATTTATCACTCAGTTCATTTGAACTTGGTCAAACAACACTTCACAACGGCAGTCACAGACCTGGCTTCACGGCAGTAGGAAGCGGTTGCGCTTACAGTTCCAGAATTTATTGTGCTGCTCGTACTCATTCCCGAACGCTTCCTGCTGTTGTGAAGTGTTGTTTGACCAAGTTCAAATGAACCGAGTGATAAATGAATTGAGTAAGAAGAAGTCATGTACACGAGTGAATTGACGTAGAGCTGAGGAAAGTTGTGTGTTGCAACGCACCAGGTATTTTTTAAAATAATCTAGTAACATTCCAACGGAGTTAGGAAAATAACCGCGCTAAGAACGATTTTCGACGAAAATATTATTATTTATTGTGCTGCTCTCGTCATTTTCCCACGAATGGGAATTTTATGGTATAATTGCCTTATTGAGAGCTATCAATATAAAAAATTTAATCAAAATCGTTAGAGTCGTATTTGAGAAAAAAATTGGTGTTTTGATCACTATGATAACTATAGTTAACTTTCGGTGGATTTTGTTCATACCCTTATTTTGGCGTCCCATGGTAACCAGCGGGTTAGATTAGATTTCAAGTTTGAGCTGATTTGGTACGGTGGTTTTTTCTAAAAATCGTTCAGAGACACACACACACAGACCGCGTGAGGTGCTAAGTTCTCAAAGGTCTCGGATATGTACAGGTTGAAGAGTGTGGGAGACAAGAATGATCCCTGAGGGACGCTTCAGGAATCAATCGCCTCGATGAAACTGAGCCTCTTCTTTTTCTTGGAATGAAGCGACCACTAATTGGGCGCCAATTGTTACAAGGAAAGTTTGGAGATGTTTTTGAAGAGCTGCTGACTCAGGCGAAAATTACGGCAAACGCGCGGAGCTCCGATCCATTATTGCCCTACTTTCGTTGGGAATATGAACCATTGTCTTAACCGTTAGACCACGGTCACCCAGTGCCATTAATAGGAGTCAGTCAGCACAGTTATAGGTTCACACCGGTGTAGTTCATGTCCAATGTTTAGCGATTCCACTGATTACCTGCCCAATTCCAGATAGCTGCGCTCCTGTGGATCATCAAAGCCTACTGGACAGCATCCACTGAAACAGTCCCCGTTGACGTGGCCATCGAGTGAATGGACAATGGAACATGGAGCTTCCTCCGCTTTGAGACGAACTCTGTAAAGACCTCTCCACTGAACAAAAACGTATTGAATTTGATCTTGCTTCAAGGTTTTTGTAAAGCGGGAAATTCAAAGAGGCACGAGTGAGCGAGTTTTGGAGATGCCAGCCGGGGCAAATAAATGTGTTGTCAATGGGGGTGAGTACATTACATACGATTGTCCAAACCGCGTCAAAGGGACGTGACACGTATGAGTTTTTTCTGAACATCCGTGGAGGAAGTGGATGAGCCAGACCGCTGGACAAGTCAGTTCCTTATGGAACGAGGCGACTTCAATGCGCAACGCCTTTGATTTCCTCACAAAGACTCTCTCTAGCAAGTTTGGAGCCTCCAGTGTGAAGGAAACAAGAAACAGCGTGATGCTCCACTGTAGTTCCTACAACAGCGACAGTTGACGGAAGAGCAGCCAAACCTTCCAGCCTTGATTGCTAATAAGCAACCTTATAACCATTTCCCCCAGTTTGCGAAGAAAGTTTGATACTCGTCATCCAAGTAAATAGTTGGATCAGATGGGAAACCAATTCAAGAACCCATCCGACACGGTACGGATTCCCTAGGCTGATATCTTCGCGTGGTAACAGATGAACAACAGCTCTCCACCGGGACACTGGCTAAATGACAACCTGCCGTACCTCCACAGGTACAGATTGGTGAATCCTGAGAGAGTGCCCAGGCTCTTGCGCGAAACTGCAGCCATTTGATAAGGAAACGAGCCTGCAACGATGCACTAAGCCATGAACATCTATTGGAGTACTCGTGGATTCGTTGTTGAATTTGAATCAACTCTGAGGATGCAGCAGGGAGGACCTGCACTGTCAGGTGGAAAGAGGGAAGAGAGAGATTGATGTACGGTTAAATGAGGTAGTTTCAAAGCAGACTGTGTTGGTATCAAAATACTGGATAGGCCTAGATAGAATCACAGGCGACGCATCCAGTGGGGGAATCGTCGTGAGGGGTGGGGCTATCTATTCGAACGCAGTGTGGAATGACAAGGTTGGTCCTGCGGCATGTGTGCGAGGGATCATGCGATGAGGCCAGGGCTATCTTTTCACGATAACAGCTGGGCAACGAGGGATTTCCAATACGTACTGCCGCTGCAGTATAGCTAGGGTAGGATTGGGAGTGGGGAGGGAGGCCTTGTGCGCAGTATATAGGGGCATCGACCTGGAGGTGGAGAGGAGGTGGCTGCGCTACTGGCTGAGGGCACAAGGACGGGTATCATGGGGGAATAGAGAGATTGTGGGAAGGAAGAGGAAGGCCCTTATTGATGAATAGCGAAAAGGGAAGATGGACGAACGCCTGGCTGCCACACGTAAGGGAGGGCTGTGTGAGTGTGGAGAGCTGGACACAGTGGAACACGTGTTCCACTATAGAATTTACCAGCAGGATAGGGAGGAAGTTAGGTTGTGGGGAAATGTGCACAGGGCCTTGGGTGAGAGTGTATAGTATAGTGTGTCTGTCTGTGTGTTTTGTGTTGGTGTGTGATCGAGTGTGGGCAGTGCCAAGGATGGTCGAGTATCAAGTAGCCCATCCCTGGACCGCAGGTGTGAATGTATTTATTGTGTGAGTGTGTTAGTAGGTTAGAGTGAGTGGGGCGGGTCGTGGCCGAGGGCGGTCAAATATCGAGTAGTCCAATCCCTGGAATCCCCATGGAGATAAAGCGTAGATGCCGGCAGAACGCCTTTTGGCAATTCCGGTACTGGGGCTGCCACCCATTCAGGTCCATAGGCTGCTCAAGGTGCAGTCATATACGAGGGACGTCCCGATCATTTGTAAATCCGTGGGAAAATGCCGTAGGGAAAAAATTCCAACGGGGATACTTCGTGTTACATCTGGTAGCAACACTGAATTTTTCTTATGTTGCTATCACTTGTTGGGGCTTATCAGCACCAGTGTAAACATAGCTGCTACATTGAAAAACCCGTCAAATTGTGAAATCCGTTCGGCGATCCGTTTTTTAGTTTTTGAGAATGTTTCTGTGCCCGAAATTCACCGCAGACTCTCTTCAGCGTATGGAGAAGGGGCCATGAGCATCGAAATGGTCCGTAAGTGGAAGAGAAGTTTCCTGGAAGGGCGGGAAAGTGTGCACGGTGAACAGCGAAGTGGGCGCCCTTCCACATTTGCTTGGAGCATTTGATTTGGATGTTTTCCCCCACACCCCATACTCTCCAGACCTTGCACGGAGTGACTTTTTCCTTTTCCCCCTCCTCAAAGTCCACCTGGGCGGAAGAAAGTTCCGTACGAACGCCAAACTCGAAGCCGCGGTCTCGGAATTCTTCAAACATAAGGACGCAGGATGGTACGACAAGGGGTTACGTAAACTGGCACCACGGTACCAAAAATGCATCGATCGGAGTGGTGACTACGTCGAAAAATAAAGTAGATCCGTACCTTTAAGAATTTTTTTTTTTTTTTCAAATTGCTTGAGTTTTCGATTTTTCCCAGCACTTCGGAACTTACTTTTGGGACGTCCCTCGAAAATGGGTACCACGGGGGCTTCTGCCATGGGTGGGGGCAGTGGTTTCGCTGGAAATTTCCTTAGAGAGCTGTTTGGCGCTGGCAGGAGAAGGGTTTAGGCCACGAGGCAAGGTACCCTCTCGAAAGCCACGGGCGTATGCCCAGCGCTTATACAAATGCTACTGCAGTTCCTGCATTAACATTATAGTAGTGCATAGTTCGCATAGAAAGAGGAGTGCAAATACAACAGCTTGTTTAGACAGTTTACGTAATAGTTGTATGTTGTTATTGTCTTTCAGAGTTAAGCCAGTTCTTATCAGATACGAACAATTGGGTAACGGTACAATATTAACGATTTTGTAGCGCACAACCGATATAGCTCGATCTTACAAGGTACCTCTGCCGTTTGATCTCATTAAGCCGATTAATCAAACTTTATGCGGTGACAGTGAGAGGGGGGTGGCGAGGTGTCGATAGTTACCACAATTAACAATTAATTGAACCGCTCAGACTGTTATCTGCGCTGAATTGTGAATGTGACACGTTGAAAGACGGTCCAAGCAACATCTCTCGACGTGTTTGCAGTTGCACGACTCTACTTCGCGAACTGTTCATTTTTGTGCACGGGCGGACGAGAAGAACGGCTTGTATTTGAGTTGAGACGTCGGGGAAAAAAAAATTGAGTTGCCCTTTTCTGCGACCTCTTGAAGTCAAAGTGCTTTAACTCGATCGACCGGGAAATTCTGTTAGAGGGAATAAGCGAAATCGAGATCAGAGGCGAAGCTCTCAGATGGTTTTCAAATCGCATCAAAAAGTCAATTTCAATTCGCGACTTGGCAAATGACACAGAGAAAAGAAATTACGGGGCAATTTCGGAGCGTGGTGTTTAGGTGGAGGGGTGGGGGGGGGGGGGGGCTCAGAGCAATTTTATTACCAATTTTCACTTTCCGCGGCCCTAGGGATAGCGACGGTGTCAAAAAAAGTTGGGTTTTATTCAGATCGTTACGTTTTGAGTACTACTGAATGCGAAAAACCTGATGAGAGACGGTATTTCACCGTGAAGGCTGTTAAGTTTCTGGCTCTCAACTTAATTCTCTTCATGGGAAAAGGTGCTTGTGATGGATTGTCGCGTCCCCGAAGAAAAGCGGTGATGGGCCGCGGGGCTACCGATTTCAGTGTCGTCTGGGGGTCTTTCGGCACTTCCAAAAAGTGTCATCTCTTCACTAGTTGGCTTGTGTCATTAGTGACGTCCAGAGGGCATGCTGGCCAGTGGATGGTACTGCCGAGAATCTCACGATTCTGCAGAGTTCTGTCCCTGGCCCTGAAGAAAAAGCAATTACGTATGGATACCCTGGATGTTGCTAAGGCGTAAGACACAGTAAGCCACCAGGCCTTGGGTAGTTGCCTCCGTGTTGTGGAGCCCATTATTGACTCATCGATTATGTGAGCTCTGCACTGCGGGGGTGTGACAGCCTTGCAGGCTCAAGGGAGATGTTTGTCGACGTGGAATTCGGCAGGGGGCCCTCCTCTCCTCCTATACTCTTCAATATTGTGATTTATACTGCGCTGGGTAAGCTTCCACAAGGAGGAGGGTTACCCAGGCGTGTGGGTGGATGCATTAGTTTTTGCGGACGATGTCGTCCATCCCGCCTGTACCAAGCAGGGCTTGCAGATCGCCCTTGACAAGTTTGTAACGCATCTGAGCACTGGAGGGTGAATCCTGAGAAGTGCGCCTCGGTTTCTTTTGCACCAGCCTTTCGAGGTTACAGGGTGAAGTTCGTGGATTGGCAAATCCCGGGTCCTGGATAGAGGCGTCCTCGAGATGTGGCGGTATCTTGGAATCGAGTTTCTCAGTGCAACCTCCACCGCCGTAAGCTGCATGGTCCTTGGTGATTATCTTCGGAAAGTTGCCAAGGTTCCACTGAAGCCACAGCAGAGCCTTCGGCGCACCGCCTCCTTCGAACGTCCTTGTTCCTAAAGCTGACCAACTGGTTTTTGGCAGATTCACCGTCCGAAGGCTAATAAGCCTCGATAGAATGGTGCGCTCTGCTTTTCGTGCTTGGCTAGGCCTCCCACGTACCGCCCCATGCGCGTACATTCTCGGGGATTCGGTGTTCGATCTCTCTCTCTACCATTAACAATCCAACAAAACACCTACGCAATGGTCACTCAATAAAACTAGCGATGAATAGAAGCAACCCAATAAATTATGGAACCTCAAGCGCCACCAGTTTTTGTGTTGAACGCTGAGCTGAGTTCTACGGTGTTTTGCTGACCGATCGAGAAATAAATTGAAATAATCTCTGGAACGATAAAAATTTTAGGCGCGGGGCGGAGGAAAGTTGTGTGATGCGTCACAGTAATTTCGATGCAGTGTGAGCCGAGACGTAACGAACCGAAGAAATTTCGAAGTTCGACCGCGATCGAGAGAAAACGCTAGCACATCACCGCAGGGCATCGGAATCGCGGTTTAGGTGAATAGATTCAAAACTGACTTATCATAGTGATCAATAATCTTTTCTTAAAAGACATTTCGAAACGTGGATAATCCATATGGAAGCTACCCTTATCTGTAACGAGTCATTGGAGCGCGGTGACGGCACGATGAAGAAGCCACTGTTCACGGTTGCTAAAGATAGTGACACACATCTAAAGGATTGGGAGGGAAAACGTAGAACATTGCAGCAATTGGATCATCGGAATTGAAAGTGGTTGAAGGATCACACATTCTTACGACGTTTGGAAGAAACTACGAGAAGAACGCTGTTTTTCTAAATGGCCATCACGAAGTATTATGCGAAACGAGTTCTTTCATTTGGGGAACTACCTCACGACACGGTCACTGTCCTGACAACCTGCTTTCGACAATGTTGTTGTACAGTTTGCCCAAGGGGTTTGAAAATGTTCGTCGTCTCGGCCCAACTTCAGCCTCGCAGAACCACTAGGAAAGCACGCCACGATATATCAAACGGAAATGTTACCCATATCTTTCTGCACAGAAGAGATCCTGGCAAAAGGACTCAAGAGCTAGCGGATCTACATATTCTCGGACAGTTAGGCTGCCCTAAGGGCCATTGTAGCCTATACCTTCAGATCCAGGCTGACAAGGGCGCTCAAACGACTCGGTGCACGTAATAGGATTTTCCTTATCTGGGTGCCAGTTCGTAGGGCAATGAAAAGGCAGACTGCCTTGCGAAAATGGGCACAGAATCCCCACCCCTCGGGCCAGAGGCGTACGTAGGAACAACGAAATGTCATCTGGTTTGGCAGGTGTCTGGATTGGAGAAAATCGCGCCCATTGGCATCGCCAGCCACGGCTAAGACTGGCGAAAAGGCTCATTGTGCCTTCTTGTTCAGCAATGATAACACTACTAGACAGGATCTAAGAGCCCTTACTAGCTTTCTCACTGGACGTTGGTATCACCTCAACAAGATGGGCATCTCAGAAGCAGTCGAGTGCAGGTTGTGCAGTGAGGAGGAGAAAACGGCAGAGCACATCCTGTGTGGCTGCCCCGTCTTGGCAGCTAGGCGCTTCGACAATTTCTTTCAGGGGCTCATTGAACCCTAAACCGCAGCAGAATCTGCAACGAAGTACTCACTCGGTTGTCTTGCGTTTCGTGCAGCGAGGGAAGGGGAATACAGGTACATGGGACCTGGAGTTGGAACCCAGAGGACATGAGGCTGTTCGTGGAGGCCAAACAATACGCACATTTGAGGGTTTGTCTCAGTTGCCACTAGTATGGTAAAAAAGACTACAAACCAATGACTAGGGGTTTGTCCAAGAGGACGATCGCCGGAATATTTGAGAAATCTCTCGGGGTTGCGTTCAAGGAACCCCCAACACCCTCACGGCTCTACCAGTGACACATTCAGTGAGGCAAGAAAACTGCACAACCAGGTCCCTCAATTCCGACCATTTAGGCACAACCTCCTCGCCTAGGGAAGATTGACGCAGAAATGACACTCTTGGAAGACTCTGAGAAGCCAACGGGGCCTGACATCGGCCTCCGTCCTAACGTAATTCTCCAGCCGGCTGTGGAAAAATGTCGCGTAGAAGCGGAAAATCGTCTGACAGCGCCAAGTGCGACGGTCAGTTAAACTGACCGTCGATTTATTTCGATCGCCGTTCAGCAATCGAAATCCCCGGTTTAACGACTAAACGTCGATTAAAAAAGTTTGCCGAAATATGACAATCGGTGGGGAAGGAGGCGTTTTGAATGGCAGCTCGTTATTCGTGAGTTTTTGGACGGCGTCAAAAGAAGGAGGAAGAGGAAGAGTTGTTGGAAAATAGCGAGAAGATGAAGAAGAAGAGGCAGTGGACACCTTTTTGCGGCGGAGCTTGTCCCTTTTGGTATTGTGTGAGTCACAACGCCAGTCCTGCGCAAGATACCTGACTCACTCTCCCCTTTTTCATCCCTTTCCTCTCTCGCTCTTGTTGCATTTACCGCCATCTCGCAACTAATGGCATATGGAAGGGCTGCCAGAGGATAACGACTCTTGAGGAAAATCCTGACCCAAACTCTCAAACCCAACCCAACCCAACCGACCCCAAAACACTCCCACGCTCCTTCGTCCTTCTTTCCCTCGAAGGGTCGAAACTTAAAACTACCCCGGAAGCCCCATCCCATTCACGGCCTCTGCTTATTTTGTGTTAAGTTGCATAACTCAGAGGTAGAAATTGGCCCTTTACAGAAAAGCAAATAACCACCTGGTATTTTGCGTGAATTGAGGGAGAAAACAGGGGAAACGCCACCTCCGCTTCTTCGTTCCATCAAATAAACCGCTAACGTCTTCCTACATCCCGCGCTTCCCTCATTTCTGAAATCTCCCGAGGGGTTTAGAGCAGGCAGCTCTCAAAACGACGGCTTCGAGCACTTCGCTTCTTGTGCGCTACAATGTCGTTTAGCGGCAGTGTGTTTAGTTTAATTTTCATTAGCCCTACGTAGTAGGCGCAATCAGATTGGAAGTTATTAGAGCGGCCTTGTGGAGTGTCCTCTTCGCACAGTGTCCTTCTTCCCTCCAACCAACTGATGATCAACCTTTCTACTTCTTACTCGTATTTGTTACGTCGTGCTTTTGTTTCCGTTGTCGAAGCGTTACTATCTTCTGATTTTGTACGGTTTTCGGGCCAAAATGACTCGATGTGTGGCCTACGGATGGCGTAATCGAGCACAAAAGAACCGGAAGAGGAAAATGAGATCTGAAGATGTCGAAATAAGGGTAAAGTGGATACGAGCAATTCGGCGAGAAAATTGGACATGCAGTGATTATTTCAATGACATTAATACGTCTTCTTTCGAAAGATTCTGATGCGATTTGAATGATCCTTACCACCCGCAGACCACAACTGGACCCCTGTTTAATATTGGAGCGAAAATTTCTGAGGCCCTCGAACTGTGCGCTCTCCTCATTACGGGCCCCGCTGCTCCTTTGGCCAACAACAGAAAGGAGCAGCAAACAAACGTGGCCTTGAAAACTTTGTCCATCTAATCCCATCAAGACACACCAAAACTGGCATCACCCCACCAACTTTCCTCCGCCTACTGAGCTGCTCATGCGATCAGTGCGTTTCTACATCTACTGCAGTGCAACCACGTTCGATCCAACAAACACTTTTGCTTCATCTCATCTTTTCTCTCTATCATCTCTGTTACTTCCGAACACCGGTAAGATCGTTCCAATTTTCTTCCACACACCGCCTCATTCACCGTATTTTCATCCACCTCATCACCTCTTCAAGGGCCCCAACTAAAATCAAATTCATTTATTCATTTCTTTGCTCGAGCCTTCTTGTATTTTTCATTTTCTCAACAGAATTTCTTATTTTAATAAACCCCTTTAATTTCGAATTATTTTCCTCATTGTTCATTTCTCACCAAGCTTTCTCTTCTTTCACCATTTGTTTCACATATAATTTCTCGGTATTTTACCGTGTTCCTCCAAGCCAGCCCTATGTGTTAAGGTATACTGGGAATCACGAAATTCCCATAGTAGCACCTTAACATCAATTAACATGAACGTTTTATCAGATCCGTCCCACACGGAATTCTCTTCACGACTTGCAAATACTCGTGAACTCAGACGGAAAATAATCGAGCGGGAATTTGTTGACAACTGTACGAAACAGAAGGCTTGAATTTGGGGAAATTAGAAACCGACGTGCAAGCCACAAAAGCCAGAAAATGAAAGTAAAGCTAGCAGCCCAGCTACTGAGTAACAGCGTGGCAGACGCTTTGAAATGTTGTAAAGCGAAGATTTCAGTTTTTGAAGACTGTGAGGGTATTGCCGAATTCGTACGAATTGTCAATGATTTATTCGACATTTCGAATTCATGAAGCGTCAGAGGAAAGCGTTAAAAAATATCTGGTACGTTGCAACACACAACTTTCCTCAGCTCTGCGTCAATTCACTCGCGCACGTGGCAATTCATTTATCACTCAGTTCAGCAGAAAGCGGTAGCGCTTACAGTTCCGAAATTTATTGTGCTGCTCGTACTCACTGCCGAACCATTATTGAGCAATTGGTACACAGAGAATAAACGAGGCTGTAAACACGAGTTTTTTGAAGAAGGACAGTAATTACTTTTGCAGAGTTAACTGGTAGTAAGCGAAACGGCGGTAGTTGTAATTCCGGAATTTCTGGCCTGACCCCCTTATATCTTATGGGCGTTTTTAAACGCTCACTCTTTAGGTATTGGATTCGACTATTACACCAGTTTTTTAACATTCTAGTTACATTTCAGCGTAGTTTATAAGAAAAAAATCGCGCTAAAATCGTCGACACTTTTGGTAATTTATTGTGCTGCTCTCGTCATTTCCCCACAACTGGGAATTCTATGGTATAATGGTCTCATAACGAGCTATCATTATAAAAAATGTAATCAAAATCGTTATAGCCGTTTTCGAAGAAAAAAATATTTGGTTGTTTGATTACTATGATAACTATAGCATTCTCGGTGGATTTTGTTCATACCCTTATTTTGGCGTTCCATGGTAACTTGGGGGCTATATATCAAGTTTGAGCTGATTTGGTACGGTCGTTTTCTCTAAAATTCGTTCACAAACTCACACAGACCATTTTCCCAAATAGTGTTTTTTGGCCTATTACATAACTTTCCTTTCTACTTTGTAGTGCCAGGGAAAGCAAAATGTCATCAATAAAAACAACGAGGATGAAATGTTAAGCACGCTGAGGAAAGCAGAAAATTATATTCGATAGCTGAGGGATGTCAGAGGCAAACTCCTGCTCTAGGGATCAAGGGTAACCGGTTTTAACGGTTTTCTAATTTGAATCAGCGGTTCGAGGGCGTTGTATGGTAGATTAATAAAACCGTCATCGGACGTTAACTGCGCTTGAAAAATCTGCGACCATTTCAAGAAATAAAATCCAGAGCAACGTCCTCTATTACACGAACAAGTTGCTGCCCCATTGTTCGATTACGAATTTCTTCCTCCAACCTACCCACATTGCTATCGGCGGAGAAGACATCATAAGATGTGATTGATTGGGAGCATCGGGCACATTTATTCCACAAGCAGAATAAAAAAATACGTCAGAGTCCACAACCAGAAAATTAAAGAACAAAAACTACGACGGAAGCTACAAAAAATCATAACTTTTAAAGGGGAGTAAATTTGCTATCTGAAACTCATTTTATAGGAGTAAAGTTTGTTTAAAAACGCATTTGAAATTATATTGTTGGTATCGAAAGTTTTACAACTTGAAACCCGCAATTACGTGCTGCTTGTCCTCACTACCGTTTTAACGGCTATAATTAAATTTTATTTTTGAAAACATATTAGCATGTCCATTTCCACCCACGTGTTAGTTGTAAGAACTGAAATCGGACAACAGGCAGGCTCGCTCGTAAGAGAATGGCTGCGTTCTATTCTCAGTGAGTAGGCACCAGATCTGGGGCGATGCAGCACACAAGTTTCTACAGCCCCACGCATGCACTCATCATCAAAAGGTAGCGATACCACGAAGGGCGGACGAATGCAAACACCCAGCCTGAACGCTTACTTTGCATCTCACGTCAGGGCTCAACACGGTCAACGTTGCCACCCAGCCTCTACTCTTCTTGGTCCGCCAAGTGAGCGCAAGATCATAGCTTCCAGATGCTACCTAGACACCTGCAATCGGGTCTGTTTCCTTACCAACAGTCATCAAAGAGATGTATCAGTAGAAAGCCATGGGGGTTGCGATTGGGTAGCATCCACGTAACTCAGACCTGTGGGCGGACGGCAGGTTGTCACCCGGTAGTATGTCCCCGGGGAATCCGTATATGGGATGAGTTGTACAGGTCGAATAAAGTCCCTGGGTGGACTGACAAACTTGGTCTCCTCAAACAGAGTGTTAGTACACCTTTGCCAGGGAGGTGACATTGATGCCAGAGCTACACTCCAAACTGCCTTAATCCAGAGAGAAGAAAACCTTTCACTGCACCTCCTAATGCAGGTTTCAGCTGCGAAGCAATGCGACTCAGGCCGGTCATGTAGCATCAGAGGTTTGCCAGAAACCCTCGTTTTGAAAGGCGTTAGCCCCTATAGTCCTAGATACAGACGCCCTGAGGGTGGCAAGGAAGCCACCTTCCTGAAGAGCCAGACATCCCATTGTGGGCCGTATCCTAACAAATCTACTGGGCTAGATGAGATACAAAGGCGGAGGTTCAGGAAGGTTGAACAGTCCATCTCATGCGGAATTCTTAATTTATTCAAGGACATCCACAATCACCTCAGACGAGACGGGATCAGGTGCGACCATGTCAGGCCTCAGTCTTTCTTCAGAGACGACCCGGTAATGCTGCTCTGTTCGCACAAACAGATCGGTTTCTCACCTGAAATTTGTCTTTTTCCGTTAAAAAAAAGTACGAAAGGTCCCAGTGGGTTTCGTGTCTAGCAGGCGGCCTCAAGAGTGGAGATAGGTCTACGCAATATTGAGGCTGACACCGAAACTCGTGCGACTGATTCTCCTGAATACTTGAGCATCTAAGACCGCTAACCAAGATGCCAGATACTACCTGGACACCCAGGACCACAGCAAGCTGGACCAACGGCGGTGGCCCAATTTTGCCTGCACCTACATACCTGCTTCGTGTTTCATGCGAATTTTTCTTTTTCTTCATAAACGAAAGTAAGAATGGTACTGGTAGGTTCTGTATCAACCTTATTGCCTAGAAAGTAGCGACAGGACTATGCCAAATTCATTCTCATATAGAAACTAGTTCTGGATTGTTGAGCACCTCTCCCCTAAGATCCCAGTATCCAAATACTACCTGGATGTCCAGGGCCTCTGCAGACTCACACACACGCACAGTCCGAGTGTTTTTCAGACTCGATCACGGCCCCCCTGCCGTCTGATACTAGCAAACCCTCATCAGATAACAATTATTTTTCTCCAATTCGACAAATCTCGTCTCATTAACCATCTTACATGTTCAACACTTGCACTCCAATATATATACTGGCTGATGCCCAATGTATGCATCCCTATATCTGCGTCAATATGCACCTTCACAAATACTACGAAGTTCCGTTTAATCTACTAGGAAACTAAACTTAAAAGTTTATTCACGCTTATTCTCTTTATGATTACACTCTTTCTCTACATACTTTACCACATACATTCTTGATTAAAACTATAGCTGTTCATTTCTCATAGACATTGGTAAAACAAAATTTAATACGTTTAAAATCGTGCACTGCCGCACCTCAACGTAATATTTGTTTAAATACGTCGTTAGTTACTGACGACTTTTTTGAGACGACAGAACCCCCCCCCCCCCCACGCAAAAACTCTGCCATTACCTACATGACTTCCGTTTGTATGTGTTGTATAAGTAGGGCTAGCATCCCTTCCCAGAGAATCCGTCGCCTCAAGGGTAATAGCAGGGGCAAGAAATGTGATTGTGAGTCAACTCTAAAATAGTGATGGTCGGGGCATGAGTAGGAGCAACTCAATACGTTATGTTTTACCAAACGAATTGATTGGAGTAGTGGATAAAGCTCACAGGTTCATTGACTTTGGTCGTACGGCTACGGGAGGACTGGGCTGGTTAAACGGGTAAGTGAGAAGTAAGTGGCGTGAAGTGCTCGCACCTGTGTCGGGTCCGCTGGCTCCCGCGGCGACGGCGACTGGCGAAGACGGACGGATGAGCTCTTCAAGTTGGGCGATACAGCGGTGGAAGTGAAGAGGTTTAAAGCCGAGGAAGAACAGAGGAACCCTCGCCGCGCGTCATTTATTCGGGGGAGAAGGCGATCCCGCCCTTTCGACAGTTGCCATGGAAATGAGTTGCGCAAAAGGGTTGTAATTAGAAGGAAAGCGAGACGCGTAGTAACGGGATTGGTCCTTTGCTCCAGTCGAGTTAGGACGAGGCCCTGGCACGTGACCGCCTCAAGGAATCTCCTTTCCTTCCGCCTTTCAACCTGACGGCTGTCCCGCAATCCTCACCTCGCTCTTTCCTTCTCTTCGTGGCCCTTTCAAAGGGGTAGCGACGGAATCAAGGCACTTACCTACCCGACGCGTAAACGGAGGTGAGGAGAGCCAGACCTAAAGTGTTGCGTTGGGATGGGATGGGATGGGGCGGGTTAGGATTTTAACTTCCTCATCCCCAACCACTTTCACTCCTCAGGCTCAGGCCCCTGCACCACACAGATCCTCTCCACCCTTCCATCCCTTGCCGACGACAACAACCTGCTCCGATCCGCATCAGGTAGTTTCAACCCCCAGGTCGCGTTTTCTCACCTCCGCCTATCCGCTGCCCTCCTTCATACCCACTTACGCAATTATCCCCTGAAATGAGCACTTTTTAAATCCGAAAAGTTTACAAGTTCATTTCCAGCGTGTTGCGTCACTTTTTGCACATCAAGTACAACACGCGGCACATAGGTTAGGGGTTCTTTCCAGTGCAACGTAACTATATAACACAATTAACACGTACACAGATAACAGGTCATGTGCAGTGTGGCAAGTTGGTAACAAATTTATTTAAATTTATGACCCAACGAAAGTTCTTCAAGACAATTCGCGCTATTTCACCATATCGCACAATCCTCTGAGCAAATTTCTTTTTCCGAAGTTATGAAATTAAAATGAAGGGAAAGTAAGGACATAAATAAATTGTGAGGATGAACCTATGAATCAGAATAAAAACAAAATATAATAAATTCGAGGAAAAGGAAAAAACAACAAAACTAAGCTGACACAAAACTAATTTAAAATAAAATATACCGGTAGAAAAGAACTAAAATTTAAAATAAACATATCTTCTCCTACCTAACCTAAATGTTCGGTAGGGCAAATTAACATCCACACTCGCGCCTAACGGTACCCATCAGCCCAAACACCTTTCTATCTCAACCCTTTTGTTTGTACCGATGAAAGTCCCACTCCTTAGTTATTTCGAATCGACAATGGATTCCCCCTGTACTGGACTTTCCTCGCTATCTTTTCCCACCCCTCAATTTTCGATTACTCTTCTCAACAGACAGCTCCTTCCAAGTCAGTTATACTTCAGCTTTCGCGATACAGTCGTCTCCCAGTTCACCCAACGATATGTCTCACAGCTCGCGCTACTCCCAACTCAACTCTCTCTCTCTCTCTCCCCATTTAGTATTTCACAACCAGTTCACGTGTATTGAGTGTCCCTTGTGCGCGTTTATATACTCGTACTCAACCGGATGTCGCTATTCTGTCAAGTGTAGCGTGTATAATACAGCCCTCGCTCACGCTCACCATTTATTTCTCAGTTTCAAGCTCACCCATTCGTGAGCCGGGTGGGCAGAAAATAAATAAATAAAGCCACCGACTTGACAACTTGGAGTCTTCTCTCTTCGTTCAACAAAAGGGAGTTATCCAATTCTAATGAAACTTGTATTCATTAAGGAAGAGAGCGAGTGAAAATGGCGGAACAGGGAACGTGTCTGAAGATAATCAGCCAGGGAATGAATAACCTTCTTCCCTCAGAAAACCTTGATTTTCTTCAAACGAGCGCTGTTCCAAGGTGGTGTGTTGTGGTGCTTAGACTAATGAAAGAAGAGAAACCCAGCCGCGTCAGTATCCTTCCTCTTTCATACAAACATGTTCCCGTTCCGCTATTTGTAAAGGTGACCCCTAGAACCCTAATAATTGCCGTTCACTTTTATTGCTCCCAGTTTTGGGACGAGTCATTGAAAAGATTGCCAAAGCATTCACAGTTGAGCATCTCGAGACCAAAGAAATCGTTAAAGTCATCGGTAATTATAAGGATTTAATGAAAGCATTTGATACCATTCCTCACGGCAGGCTCTTCTAATCCACTGAGGACTAGTGTTTCCACAGGCTTTGTTAAACCGTCGGCGAGCTACTTGGAAAACAGGTCTGTGAAGCTTGGGACAACCATCAGTGCTCTGGAAGACTGCTCCTATGGTATTCCTCAAGGAACTTGTTTGGGTCCAATTCATTTCCTTTCATACTTTATTGTCTTTTGCAGGATGAAAATAGTGGGATCAGCATTTCCTTCCGTGGACGACACATGGCTGATCGTTTCAGGTCAGGATTGGTCTGAGGTAAAAGTAAACCATATGTAGTTGGGGCTTGCCTCTCTGAATTTGGGCGCTGAAACCCACTACATAGCTTTCACCCTCCCAACCTGTTCAAGTGTCACTCAGTTGCACCGGGTCAGTGAAATGCGGCTGCCCGAACATCTCGCAGGTTGATAGTACTCGTTACTTAGTACGGCTGGTAGATCATTGGGTCTGTTTCCTTAAGTGACGACTGCTCCTAAACCTTCGACAAGGGTTATATCAGTCATGGAAGCATTTTGTGTTTTTGGAGTCATCTTGTTTTAATAATTTGTTTATTGTTCGTTTGGTGTAACCATTGTTGTCTGCGATAGTATTGATAATATCAAGCTTGAGAGGTGGAGGGGGGGGGGGATATGTACAAACGGTTGTACGAGTTGGAAGCGAGGAGGGGGTGGGATTGCCACCAACCTGTGCCAGAGTCATCTTGTTTCCTCTACTCGCGTTTTAAGTTTTTTGGCTACCTCCCCAGTATGGTGTGGTTGCATGCAAGCTTTATTCTAGGAACATGCCCGGGTATCGAACTGCGTCGACGGTTGCAACTTGTGGCGTTGTTCGAGGCCACAATACCAGACGGAGCTCGTGAGAGGATTGCATGATCATCCACGAACATACGGGAAGTGGTACTGTGCAACAGGAATGCCGCTTACTTGGGGGAGCAATGTGCTGGTGTTGTATGCACGGAGATGGGAATATTCAGTTTTATTCTCGGTATTCAGGCAGGCACTGTAAAAGCGGATTAAAGCTGTAACAATTAAATATTACAACCGAAAAATTTCCGAGACTGAACGTTACAAAAAGAAATTTCGAAGTTGATAAAGTGTTGGCCGAAACGGAAATCAAATATGATGGTTGACAATGTTGTGCGAATCCTATAACGAGCGTAAATTAAGTAACAAACCAATTAGAATTACAATGAAAAGGCGTTATAGCGATCATCACCAAAAGTAAGTTCCCAGAGCACACAGTTGAAATGAACTGAGTGAAAAAATAGATTAGCAGCAAAGGCCACGAAAATCGCAGAATGCACGCGGGGCTGAGGAATGTTGTGTGAAGCGTCACGTTATTTTTTTTTGTTCGTCTAAAGGTCGTCTTTTTGTTCGTCATCACGCAGCTGCGACGTCGTCAATAAATCGACGATTATCGTTGTCCGACGGGATTCCGATCTAAATGTCGAGCGTTCTTCGGTTTTTGTGGGCGCGTAATTGAAAATGGCGGAAAAAGGGAGCGACTTCCGCCTCCGACTGCCTCCCCGCGATCCCGCAGGCCGTCATTTTCGTGTCGACATTCGCGACAGAGAAGGGCTGCCCTCTCATTGTGTCCAGAGAGGGGAATGAGGTGTTAATGTTGTGGTGGTCGTTGAGGGGAAGGAAGTTGGAAGAAAAAATGTCTGGCGCGAAGCGGCGTACAACATTTCTCCTCAACTCAAAATGCTACGATATACGGGCGCTGTATCATTTCCCGAACGTGATGCAACTAGGGAACCCCCACTGAGGCCTCAAATGGGCCTATTGTGTGGGCGTACATGAGCCACCTTATGTGACGTCCCTACCATCCTCGCACAAAACGCGAGACGACTTTGAGGTTCATCTCTGCAACCTCCTCTGTCAGAACACAGCTGAGGGGCATTAAGTACTCTGAGGTCCCGACGTGATTGTGTAGGAACCTTGGGCCTCCAGTACAACGATTGTCCGACATAATGTCTGTTCTTTTCCGTTTCAATCCCCAGTGTAGGAGGTGCCGTACACACAACATCACTCCGAAGAGCCTGGAAAACTGTTGCCAACGCACCCAGTGGTATTGCTGTCCGAATTCCTGGCCCTTAAGATCCTGCAGCGCTAGTAGGCACTAGTTCGCTAGATCAAGATCGCTAAGCCAGTTTTTGGGAAAATCAGAAAAACCGCCATTTGAGGATTCTTGAGGGTCAACTTCTCTAGGCCGACGTTTCGCTCATTTTTCGAAGCTCCTTCAGGGCTCCGGAAGTTTACAGTCACCTATTCGGAGATGACAAGAAATAATCTCGGAAAACCATAAGGTCGCGCCCTCGGGTCAACACTCTGGGTCTCGACAACTCCGCTGTCTGTTAATCTGCTGAAGTAAAGGAAACTTTTGTTTCGTGTGTTTTTCGCACTGATCTCCATTACTGGATAAATATCTGGCTGAACTGCTCCTGTATGCATTGCGTACAACTGTCTCCATTCCCCTAAATCTCAACCGGTCGATGATCGAATATTAAGTTCGTATCCACGATTCTTCAACTGATCACTCGGACGTAACAGTCACTTTGCCTAGTGCCAAGCGTTGTATCACAGCCATGGCGTAGCAAAGAGCTTCCCTAATTGCTACCAACTCGCATGTACCGCCTGACTCTCACTGTAGGCACCCTAGTGATCGTAGTGTAGAGGTCATAGACGAAGATTCATAGTCAGGCATTGGATCAGAGCTCGGGATCGCTGTAATCTTTGTCAAGTCAGCGGCTCTCCGAACATTTCCAAACCCCTCGTAACACATGAGAACACTGATGAATGCCCTGGAAACTTGAAACACTTGCCAGACTTTGACTGAGAACCGTGAAAAGCGCAACCGCTAATCGGGGTTTTCATCCATTAGTATACATTGTGCATCCTCCAGGGTATCCGGTGTGGATTCGTTTAATGAATTACGGGGTACGCGAGGAACCTCCGAATACAAGTGACATTTATGATTTATTAAAGAGAAGCTAATGCAGCCATTAACTAACTCGTACGCATCACCCCCGCACATCTGGAATAGCTTTTAGCAGTTCTGAATCTATCGGGCAGCAATCGTCAACGTAAATGCAGCGGGGGAAGCGTTGCTCTCTTGCGTGACGGTATTTGGCCAATGCAGATTCCCAGAAATTTGACCACATTCTCAGCTTCTTTGACACATTACCTAATTGGATATCTTGTGTAATGGGAATTCTGCGTTCGCGAATGGATACGGTCAGTCCACCACTGATGAATCGCCCCACACGCCTGCCTCGATTATCTTCAACATATAGCTAAAACAAAATTGCCGATAAAACCCCTATTCAAGCAGCACGTGGGCCGTTTATCTGAAAAGACTTGTTTCGAACAAGTTAGCTTGGCTATATTATCGTTCCTACTCTCGAACACTAAGGAAGGAAAGGCGAATTGTAGCAGTGGCACGTCTCGTCATGATGCTTGGCTAATTTGTAACCTGTTTTGTCGCACGTTCTTCCATCAATCGTTCCGCAATTTCATAATCTAAACCTTTTCTCAATGATGTTGCGTTTAATTTCTGTACAATAACCTCACATATTGGTTTTAAAGCATAATCATAAGTGTAGTTTGGTCTAATGGACGTCGAGGGCCACTCAGTTCGTTCGACATTTTATTTCGAGCCCGTGCAGGCGCATCTTTTGTATGACATAAGGCGGAGCAAGAGTGTTAACTGCGCTTGGTCGCAAGGACTTCCTTGGAAACCGGATGAATCTGCGAAAAATCATTTCCGCGGAATCGCACGAAGGGCAGCCGTGAATAGAGGGGTAGCTGGAAGTAGCGCTATCAGCTCGAAACGATCAAACCAACAAACAGTCGAACTTTCAAAGTTCAGTTTTCCTCTCGGCCATCTTTGTCTTCTTTGTGCTCGCCAAAGGGGACCGAACCGAGTTCGTTATACTAATTTATGAAAAAATCGCCCGCGAACTGCATTGGCAATCGAGGTCGCGGTGTTTGTCCGGTCTCAAGGACAAGCGGTCATGCGGTCAGTCAGGGGCAAAGGGGGCTTTGATTGATTCGACTAGGGTTTAGCCCGGGCGAACGGAATACCTACCAATTTATTCCCGGCGACGATACAGTTGGAGGCAATCGCACGACATCTCTCGCTGACATCAATCACTCCGAAGCGTCGCCCGCCTTTCGCGCGACGTGACGAATTACTTACGCATTCGGAGCGAGGGTCACTGCATTCGTTTAAGATGCGCTTCTTTTGCACTTTTTCGCTACCGCTTTTCTGCCTCGCCGTATTCGGGCGAGCGAGCCTTGGAATTTTGAAAGGAACGAAGATAAAAGAACGTGGAACGTCATTGAGGCAGTTTTGTTGGTGCAACGCATCGCTGAAGCTAACAAAGTCCATTCGCTCGCTCTCTCGTACGTGTTCATATCAGCGGTGCAGTATAGAAGCACGCGCAATACTGGAACCGAATTGAGAGTTTCCTGCCCATCGCACAGTATCATACGAGATTTTTCATTTGGCAGACAATTAAGGTGCACATGGAGAACGTAAACCTGTTTGCTTTCTCGGAAGACGAAGCAGTTTCAGAGAAATTTCAGGGACGAATTGCTAGCGGGATAGAAATTCGACTGTAAGCAGCAGCAGCAGCGGGTTGTGACACCAGAGTTCATTAACAAGAGAAAAATTAATGAAATAGAATATTGTAAATGTTGATTGTGAGCGATTTTCGGGGGGGATTAGTATATCACGTGCTTCGGGAGAAAGATTTGATAAAATACTGTATATAGAGGTAAATAAATTTGACACCGACCACAACATAACCAAAGATCATCAATTGGCATAAGCACGCTACAATATCTGGTGCGTTACAGCACACAACTTTCCTCAGCTCTACGTCAACTCACTCGTGTACATGGCTTTTTGTACTTACTCAAACAACACTTTACGGCTGCAGGAAGCGGTAGCGCTTACAGTTCCGGAATATTAGGACTGCTCGTACTCATTCCCGAACCATTACTGAACCGCTGCCGTAAAGTGTTGTTTGACCAAGTTCAAATGAATTGAGTAAGTAGAAAAAAGTCATGTACACGACTGAATTGACGTAGAGCTGAGGAAAGTTGTGTGTTGCAACGCACCAGATATTATTTTTAAACATTCTAGTAACCTTTCAGCGGAGTTTAAAAGGAAAAAAAAGCGCTAAACCCGATTTTCGTAGATAATTTAGATAATTTATTGTGCTGCTCTCGTCATTTTCCCACGAATGAGAATTTTATGGATAAATTGCCTTATTGAGAGCTATCAATATAAAAAATTTTATCAAAACCTTTCATGATTTTTTTCCGACCTGCACAAGTAAAAAATGCCATTCATCGCTCTACAAGCGGGAAGGTCCCTGGAAGCGACAATATAACTCGTCCCCTGCTAATCCACATACCTAGAAAGACATTGGTATTAGTCACGCAAATCTTCCATGCCTGCCTAAGACTAGGATATATACCCTCCAAATGGAAACATGCTATCATCATCCTCATCCACAAACCAAACAAACCCTCCAATAACCCCCACAGCTACCGTCCAATAAGTCTTCTTCCTTTCCTTTCCAAGATCCTAGAGAAACTACTCTTGCCCAAACTGGTCCACCATCTTGACCCTCACATACGAGCTACGCAATTCGGCTTCCCAAACACCCACTCTTGCCTACATCAACTGCATCGTTTGGTTGACAAGATATCGGACTCCTTCGAACGAAAAGAAACCTGCATAGGACTCTTTGCTGACACTGAAAAGGCTTTCGATCGGGTCTGGCACTCTGGATTACTGTACAAACTGAAAAATGCTCTTCCTGACACGTTCTACTGTCGTATTTAACGGACCGCACATACACTGTCAGGTACCACAAGGCCATGTCCCGATCGCGGCATTCTGTGCAGGTGTTCCCCAAGGAAGCGTGTTGGGTCCGCTATTGTATCTTGTCTATGCTGGCGACATACCTACCCGTCCAGCAATGACCACTGCGCAGTTCGCAGACGACACAGCTTTTCTCTGCAGCTCACCGAGAGGAGAGAGAGCGGGTTTGGAAATGGAGGAGCTTGCATTCGACCTGAACGAATGGGCACTAAGATGGAAAATGAAACTAAACCCCCAAAAGTCCTGCATCGTGACATTCACTTACCTACGTTTATATGACGAGCCGAAACTGAGCATTAGCGGCAAAGTCATACCGCCCGAAACGCAGGTCTGGTACCTGGGAGTGGTGCTGGATAAACGCCAGACGTTCGACTCGCACGTTACATCCACCCTCAAAAGATGCCGTCATCGTCTCAAAACGCTCAAGCCACTTCTAGGGATGCTATCCCTACTGTCACTTGATACTAAGCGCTTGATATGCCTAATGCTCATTAGACCAATTTGGGAATACGGCAGCCAGGTATGGGGGGGAGCGTCAAACTCGCAGATAAAAAGAGTCCAAACTTTCCAAAACAACGCATTAAGACTCATTACTAACGCTCAGTGGTACATCAGGAATACCAATATCCACAATGACTTGGAACTCCCAACTGTCCACGAAGTCCTGCAGGCTTCTTACTCTCGTTTCCACCAACGACTCCACATCCAAACCCTCTAGCAGCTGGCATACTTGATACAGTTCCACCAGACCGTCAAACTCGCAGACTGAAACGCAAACGACACACCGATCTGCTCCTCACGACAAACGGCAACTGAGCGCCGCATCTCAATAAAATCATCCCTTCGACACACTTAACAATGCAAAAAATCAATAATTTTATCAATCAAATCTGCAATAACGTAAACAATCCATTATTTATGTAAACTAATTTATTACATTTATAATGTATTTATGTATCTATATTGATAATAAGAGAAAGTCATTGGACTTGAACTCCCTAACATGTGTCATGTTAATGTTATGTACCAATGTGTTCCAAACTATGATGCAATTATGCAATAAAGTTGTAAAAAATTTTTAAAAAAAATTGGCGTTTTGATCACTATGATAACTATGGTTAACTTTCGGTGGATTTTGTTCATACCCTTATTTTAGCGTCCCATGGTAACCTGCGGGCTAGATATAAAGTATGAGCTGATTTGATCCGGTCGTTTTCTCTAAAAATCGTTCAGAGACACACACAGGCTATCTTCCCGAATAGTGTTTTTTCAGCCGATTACGTAACTTTCCTTTCTACTTTGTAGAGCCAAGGAAAGTAAAAAGTGAAAATTGATGTCCTTGATGACGTACCGTTTGTGCTGGTATCGATTTTAGCCGCGTCTTACCTCACGACAGTTCAATCAGTGCGTCGCTGAAGATTATCGTTTTGTTACCTACTGGACAGACTAAATCTCCTAATGGCTCACTGGGGAAATGTAAAGAAAGCGCCCAACAAGGCTCCGTTCTTTCTGGGCTTTCATTAACTCATCGCTTGACGTCTTCAATGTTCAAGCAGGTCAGCAAACTTTTTACCGACGAATAATTTATTGCCTGATGTTATTTAAAGGAAAACCGGCTGAAAATAAAAACTGTGACAATGAAAAAACACTAAATAAAGCGAAAACTCAAAGGCGAAATTATAGCCAACGATTTTCCCGTTCCCTTGAGCACAACCCCATTTTTTTGGTACTACGAAATAGAATGGGAAGTAATATAATCAGCAGGAGAACAAACATTTTGAGTTTTCTTCAGATCATTCGGTGAACCAGAACAAAATCGGCTCATATTTTCAATTTAGTCGCATTTCACTATCAGACGCCAAAATGAGCGAAATTGGTTCAAAACTAACTATGGTTATCATAGTGATCAAAAAACGACTGCTCGAAAACGGCTTTGGCGTATTGGATTACATTTCTCGTGCGCACAGCCCCAAATAACGAGATAGTGCCATAAAATTCTCATTTGTTGTTTGTGCCTTTGGACAATGACCAGACATTTCGACGAAAGCGCAGTTTTCTCCTCATAAACTCCGCTCAAATGTCACTTGAATCTTCAAAAGTGGTAGTCTGTTTCTGTCTTTCGTTGAATAACGCTCATAAGATATATGGGAGCTACTCGAGAAATTCTGGAATTTCGGCACTTACGACCATTTCTCGCAGTTTTTACCCAATACTTTCTGCTACCCCAAAGGGAAAGGAAAGTATAGTAATCGTGTCAAAAAAAAGTTGGGTCTTCTTCAGATCTTTACGTTTTGCGGCCTACTGAGTCTAAAAAACCTAATTTCGGCGCGTGGTCCGTGTGTGTGTCTGTAGTTCGATTTGCGGGAGAACGGCTGATCCGATTGAGTTGTTTTTTGTTTATTATTTTTTGTAGACACCAAAATAAGGTTATGGGCGATTTCGGTCGTTGGGAAGGGTGGGGGGGGGGGACAAAAATGTACCAAAAACTAGGGTTTTTCGTCTTTTTCTCGAAAACGACTCTAACAATTTTGATTCAACTTTCAAATTATCTTCTACTAATCAATACCTAACTTTTCTTTTCTATACATATCTCCATGAAAATATGGCGAATGGAGATATAGGCCTATGAAGCAAAAATAGGTTTTTTACGCTTTTTGGCCAAACGGCTTCAACGATTATCACTAATCTCTCAGAGTGTTTTTAAATAGTAAATACCTACATATTGTTCTGAATAAATATTCCTCTGACAGTCCTCCTCCAGGGTAACTGCTTCACCAGATGTGATAGATATTACAGAGTGAAGATTTGTCGAATATATTAATTGATCGGTATTCCACTTTTCTCAAAAACGGCTGAGACGATTTCGATCAAACTTACGGGGTACTCTCAACTAACTTGTTCCTACATTTTGTTCTCCATAAGTGTTCCTGTAAAAATGCGTTGAACGAAATATAGCGCCCGCATATGTAGGTGGTGTTCGAACTTAAAGGGACAGCGGAACGTTGTGTGTTGCTACGCACCGCTCGTTTTGGAATAGTGATTATTATCCTTCCCAAAATCGCGTTTACAGCCTCATTAATTCTTTGTGTACGAATTGCTGAATAACTAGCTCGATGAGCACCACAATAAATTCCGCAACCGCTTTCTACCTCCTTTAGGTAACGTCATACCAAGTTCAATTGAATGAGTGAAGATAAATTGAATTAGTAGTCAAAGCCTCGGAAACTAGAGAATTTACGTGGAGTTATGGAAAGTTTTGTGAGGGCGACGCTCCAGATATTTTTACTTTCCTTGCTCTACGAAGTAGAAAGGAAAGTTATGTAATCGGCTGAAAAAAAAATTTTGAGTTCTCTTCAGATCTTTACGTTTCAGACCCCCCTGAGTCCGAAAAACACTATTTGGGAAAATGGTCTGTGTGTATGTGTGTCTGTGAACGATTTTTAGAGAAAACCCACCGTACCAAATCAGCTCAAACTTGATATCTAGCCCGGAAGTCACTATGGGACGCCAAAATAAGGGTATGAACAAAATCCACCGAAATTTAACTATAGTTATCATAGTGATCAAAACACCAAATATTTTTTTCTCAAAAACGGCTCCAACGATTTTCATTAAATTTTTTATATTGATAGCTCTCAATCAGGCAATGATACTATAAAATTCTCATTTGTGGGAAAATGACGAGAGCAGCACAGTAAATTATCAAAATTTTCGACCAAAAGCGTTTTTCGCGCAGTTTTTTCCGTATAAACTCCGCTGGAATTCTTGTAGAATGTCAAAAAAATTCGGTATTGTAGTCCAATCATATACCTAAAGGGTGAGTGTTTAAAAACGCTCATGAGATACATAGGGCTCACTCCAGAAATTCCTCAATTTCAACTACTGCCGTTTCGCTTACTACCAGTTGTAACAGTTATTTTCCAATAACTCTGCAAAAGTGATTACTATCCTTTTTTTGAAAAATCGTGTTTACAGCCTCATTAATTATCTGTGTACCAATTGCTCAATAATGGTCCTGCAATGAGTACGAGCAGCACAATAAATTCCGGAACTGTAAGCGCTACCGCTTTCTGCTGTCGTTAGGCGTTGTTTGACCAAGTTCAAATTAACTGAGTGATAAATGAATTGATTAAATAGAGTTAGCCATGTACAAAGTGAATTGACGTAGAGCTAAGGAAAGTTGTGTGTTGCAACGCACCAGATATTTATTTATTTGATTGTCTGCGCTCCCTGCCTTTCTGGCAGTAGGGCACTATTTTGTTGCTACAAAATGGGAAACTAGTCAATAAACCTTTTTATCCATCTCTCTCTCACACACACACACACACACAAATCATATCACAATATTTAACAGAATCACATTTTCCGTGTTGCGAAATGGGATTGATAGTGGGACGAGGCAGGACGTGGAAGGAATCCAACGCATTTGAGCGGCACTTCACACACCACTACCAGGAGGAAGAGGAGGAGCAGATGAGAGCAGGAGCTACTCGAGTGACCGTTCGGTTTCGCATCGAAATTGAGAGGAGCTCGACGGATCGGAACGAAGATCTTCGGCTCCACCGCCTTCGGTGGGAAGAAAAAAAAAAATCCGTAAGAGGAATAAAAGCTCTGCGGTCTGGGAATGTTATTGGAAGAAGTAGGAGGCTGTGGGCTACGACGCTACGTGCTACACACTTGTGGGATGGAGTTGCACAACGTCCAGGTAGCGGCGAATCACCCTCCTTCCGAAGATCTGAAAAGAGCTACCCCGTCACCGTTCCCTCTCCTACCGCCTCATTGCCTCACCCTTCACGGCGCATCGCCCTTCGAAAAAGGAGGAAAGCGCCCTGAAAGGCGACGGGTCGATGGGTCGGCGGCGAGGGCGGGGTCTGGCTGGGAAAACGCTGGGAAGGTCGCGTTGCGCTGTGTTGCGGAAGTGACTGCCCATCTGTCCTGACCCTCCTCAACCCCCCCCCGCACACAGCCACCACTCACACTCCACACTCTCCAAACCGTTCGACAACAGCACCACGCCCCCTCCCCTCCTCACTAAACCCCCGATAAACCGAATTTTCATAACGCATTCCAAAGCCGCGACACAAAAGAGCACGTCCTCCGAAACCAGCAATTAGACGATCGGCTCAAAACTTCCGCAATCCGTATCCGGAGTTAAGTTCCGCATCCTTCTCTCCCAGCTTCTTTTGATGCCAAGGACGCCTCTTAGTGAGCTCCTATGGGGCAGTGCGCCCCGGCATTAAACCGCCGCATTGTAAAATAAAAACTTCCCGTGATTTGGCGTGACCCTGGGACCCGTCCTATTCCTATTCCACGTCAGTCAGGTCACCTCCTTGTCCAACGATCGTATGAATTGGCGGAGCTCCTGGTAACGCTAGCTGCTCCGTATATGCTCAGGTTGCTCCTACTTATCTCCCGATCTTTGTTCCACAAGCCGGGTTTATGGGAGAAAACTATTAAAATCGGGTTTCGTCGAATTTGTCGATAATTTATTGAGCCACTCTCGTCGTTTTCTCACGTATAAAACGTTTTACTCGTAATTATCGGTATGTTGTTACTTGTTCAGAAACCAAATTTGATCAAAGTTGTTAGAGCCATTTGAAAGTTTTAATCACTATAACAGCTATAGTTGAATTTATTGATTCCTTCAAAGAACGCCTCTCCTCAGCACGTTCACACGATCAAAGCTGCAACCCTAATGTTACCTGCCTTTTCTCACCGCCATATGAAGATCAGTCCTGTCATATGTGTGCTTCCTGAGTTACCAAGTTAGTGCTAGATCCCGGCCTGGGCATCCAGGATCGCTGCAGACTCGTTGGGACCAACAGGGACGGTGTTAGGGCTCAGCCCTTCTCGCCAGAAACCCCAGTACTGCCGCCCCCTCTCTACATCCCAGCCATCAGATGACAATGCACCTGCACTACATGAAACAGTGACTCAAAGTGGTAACTATAGGCATCTCTTCCATGGATCCTCTCAAGCCCACTCCAACCATGCTGAAAAGTTGGGGAGTCGGGACAGGTGTAATCGAGTGTTCAAATGGCGGTTGGGGAGAATACCTAGTCATGCGGGCTTTACCTCTCCCTTGCCACACTAACACATAGAACTCCGGGGAACTCTCAGCGAAACCCTTGGCTTCACGACCGACAGCGCCACGCCTAAAAGGCTCCACACTACCGGCTGCAGGCAGAAGCCCCCGTGGTACCCATTTAATCTGACTACGACTTAAGCAGCTTAACGGCTTGAATGGGTAGCCCCTGGGCAGTCCCCGGTGACGGAATTGGCAAGCGGCGTTCTACTTGCCCTCGTCCTCACCACGGGGAAAGGTATCAGGCCACGGTTCATGATCCCGACCTGAACTGCACAAAGCAGCCATAAACTCCGAAGACTTACTAGGCTTATGGGCAGATGGAGTCGCCATTACACACCACCACAGCTGATCCTGAACGAATCCAACTCCAGCCGTGTGCCCACAAAGTCCTCCACATCGAACCCGAGCGTGAATGTACGCGCATGGGACGCTATGTGGGAGGCCAAGTCCAGGACATGTAACGAAGTGAAGTGGCCAACCTCCCAAAATTCAGCCCATGGGTCAGCTTTAGAAGAAAGTACGTCCTAAGGAGGTACTGCTTCAGGCACACACACCATTGTTCCCAAATAGTGTCGTTTTGACTCAGGAACCCTTGAAACGTAAAGATCAGAAAACAACTCAACAACAAAAAACTTATTTATGTGTGTTTATTTGTAACTTTACGTATGAAGGCATCAGGATTCCAATTCTACAATGTCCATCCGCTATCCAGGCCTCAGTGTGTCTGTAACGTGGTCTTTCAAATCCGTCCTTTCGCTCAAAATTGTCATTTGGTATTTAACCGTTCCTGCCTGCTCGGCTGTTCAATCGGACGAAACCTACAGTTGTTTTGGGCAAAAAATTAGCCAAAAACGAACTTTTGGCAGTTTTGTCGCAATTATGTAGTGTTTCGTGTCGTTTTCAGAGTACTTTTGGATGCTGGAGTCGTAGAGGTGTGTCTAAATCGAATACAGCGAGCCAAAGGGGCAATACAGCGAAAGTGATCGTTTCTTCCTGGCCTGCTCTCGTTTTCCAACGCTGCCTCCCGTCTCACTCCAACCGTCCATCAATTCGACTCTTCACTTGAATGTCAAGTTTCGTCGTAATCAGGTCATTTTGTGTGTCATTTACTCGCATTTGTTCCACGCTTAATGAAATGGGATCGGTCTCAGAGGTGTGAGACTACGTCGAGCTGTGCAAGAGAAATAATAAACCGTTGTGTAATCATTTGCAGCGTTTTTACATCGCAGAGTACGTAACAAATGTGTTAAATGTGCCGTGAAAATTATTTCGAGCGTCCTTAACATAAATCTAAAATATTCCGCGGCTTTTGACATGATTTGATGACAAAGTCCATTGAAACCGAAATCGCCGCTGCACTTCACTTCCGCTCAGCTCCTTTTTCTTGGGAATTCGTGAGACGAGAGTTTCGGGGCTGCGGGGCCGTTTTTCGCAATTTCGTGGGGCCTTTCCTTCTCAATAGGTTGGAATCGAATTGAAAGAGCCGAAAGGGACTGGACTTGACGGGGGGGGGGGGGTGAAGGATGAAGAAGGGGAAGGGGAGATGAAGGCAGATAAAAGACGGACATCAAATGGAAGGACGCAGGTATAAAAGGGAGCCATTGTCCACTCAGACGGTCAGCTGGCCCAGAAAACTATTGTGTGACGTCTTCAGGCTTAGAGCTCGAGTGGCGGTGGAACGGTTAGGAGGAAGGAGGGATGGAAAAACTGAGCGGGATCCGCGCAACAGTTTCCACCAAAAGAGAACGAAGCGGCTCGACCCGGAGCCCGGAACACAAAAGTCATCGATTTGAAACAACCCGATTGTTGCGATGCCTCCCAATAAATGGAGTTTTTGAATATGAAAAGAAGATGCGGGAGAATTTCCCCCTTTTTCCCCTTTTTGGGGTAAAATATCGGAAGGGGGAGGGGACCCGGCAGCTGCGCTCGGCTCACTTCCTAATCACATGCAGCCACCGGCCCAACTCCCCAAAAACTCCGGAGCTCCGCCTTCCGCTTTTCGGAGTTTTATTTTATTTTATTTTATTTTTTTTTTGTCTCCTTTTCGCCGCCGTCAAAGAGTATGATTTCGAGAAATTCGAAATGACGCGGGGTGGGGAGGGGGGAGTGGGTCGGGGGGTTGCGCAGGTGTCACACCCTTCAAAAATCAAATTGAATCAAAACACCCAGCCAAATCTAAAAATATTGTGACCGGTTTTTGGCTTTTTTCCAATAAATGGACTAACGTTGAAGTCAGACGGCCAATGGGCATCTTGTGTACTTCTGTGTGAACCAACCCAAACTGCCTTGCACTCAAAATACGGTTCTTCTCTTTTACAAACTGTTGCTTTACACATCTTTCGACTATCTTCGCGATAACATGATATGGGACGGTAGTTATTAACGACTGAGAGGTCTCTGAAGAGAGGAGAGGCAATAGCCAACTTTAATTCGTCAGGAGAGATTCCCGTTGGTAAACTCAGATTAACCATTTAGGTTGTGCTACGTGAACTTCCTATATAGTTTTTGCCTGCAGTCCAGGACTTGTGCCACCTTTTAACGACCTTTTGAGAACTTCCACTCTGATAGAGAATCTGGATTGATTGATCGATTGATTTATTGACCAGGGGAAATTAGGGCTACAGAGCCCTCTCTGCCATTTCCCCTGGAACCCACAAGCACTTCCTCGTAGCGTTAAACACATATATATACAGGCTACCATACAACGTAACTGTTAAGTTGGTATGTACTTCCTGAGACTCTCTCTGCGCAAGAGCTTTCAATAATCCTATTAATCATTTATTACAGTCACGCCCAAAATAAATTACACTCACGCTGACACTGAAAACACACAACACAAAAATTTACAATCATACCAAATAAATTACATGCTCTCCAAAAACCAACAATCATACAATGAGAAGGGCGAGTACTTGTATATTCCTCCTCTTCTCTCACTATACACAACCTAACCTAAAAACACAAATCACGAGCATAAACGCTTTCAAACTCTACAGCAAAAATGACTGCTCAGTTCGCAGAAAGACTCGTATTCGCCACGCATTCATGTTCAAACATTCAATCCTAAACAATAATGATAACTATGTAAAAAAATATCTGGTGCGTAGCAACACACTACTTTCCGCCACCCCTTTAAGTTCGAACACCACCTTCATAGGCGGGCGCTATATCTTCGTTCAACGCATTTTTACAGGAACATTTATGGAGAACAAAATGTAGAGACTGGTTAGCTGAGGGTACTCTGTAAGTTTGATCGAAATCGTTGGATCCTTTCTTGAGAAAATTGGAATACCGATAAATTAATATTCGACAAATCTCCTTTTTTTGAGTTAACTTGGCTTATATCACCATTCAAAAGAGACACAGAGATAGTTTCGGGGAACGAAATGTTGGTATGGGTAACTAAAAGACACTCCATTAGGATTTATCACATCTGGTAAAGAAGTTACCCTGGAATTTACGGAAATGTTAGAAAAAACGTTATTTTCGACACATTTTGATTTTTATCTCTGTTCAATGGACCGTCACAGGAACATTTATTGAGAAGAATATGTAGGTATCAACTATTTGAAAACATCCTGTGAGTTTGGTGGAAATCGCTGAAGCCGTTTTGCCAAAAAGCGTAAAAATCCTATTTTTGCTTCAGGGGCCCATCCCTCCGTTCACCGTATTTTCATGGAGATATGTATGGAGAAGAAAAGTTAGGTATTGATTAGGAGAAGATAATTTGAAAGTTTAATCAAAATCGTTAGAGCCGTTTTCGAGAAAAATGCGAAAAACCCTAGTTTTTGGTACATTTTCGTCCCCCACCCCCACCCCTCCCTCCCCATCGGCCGAAATCGTCCATAACCTTATTTTGGTGTCTACAAAAAATAACGAACAAAACAAAAAAAGGACCAACTCAATCGGATCAGCCGTTCGCCCGCAAATCGAACTACAGACACACACACACACAGACATACACACAGACATACACACAGACATACACACAGACATACACACGGACCTCTCTCCGAAATTAGGTTTTTTAGACTCAGTAGGGTCTGAAACGTAAAGATCTGAAGAAAACCCAACTTTTTTTTTTGGGCCGATTACTATACTTTCCTTCCCTTCGGGTAGCGGAAAGTAACAATGATAAACATGCAAAATGTAAAAAGCAATACACATATTATAATCCTCTTGGGTCATCAAAGTTATCTGTCCAACAGCATCTATCTTTGAAAGCTCCGACTTTGCACGACAGATCGAACAGACTAACGTTTTTGTTGAACACTTTCGCACCCTGCACATAAAAGGATCGCGCGAGCACTTCAGTCCTGTGGCACGGAATTCTCAAGGCCTTGTTCCTCCCACGCGTGCCTCGGTGAAGGAGGAAACCGAACTTCTCAAATAAATAGGAGGGTTTTTCAAATTTAAGAGTCTTGAAAACTAACGTTGCCGCTTGCAGCGTTCGCTTCTCTCTTATCTTCAGCCACCCGAGCGAACCAGCCCGAGGGCGAAACGATGCGCGGCGTTTTCAGTTTTCTGTAGTCTGTTCAGGTCTTCGCTTTTGAGATCGATGATGGCTGCTGCTGCGTAATCGAAATGTGGCATAATTAGACTCAGTACAAGCTGCAGGCGCACTTGGCGGGGGAAATTAGCCGCTAAACGCCTCAACTGGCCAATACCACGAAAAAGCGCATAGCACGTCGCGGTAACCTTTCTCTCCCAGCACATATTAGACTGGACCAAAACGCCCAGGCGCCTATAAACGTCTGTAGGCATTTATGATCCGATGTAGGGGTGTGCAGAGGAAGTGGCCCCAACCATCCTCCGTCCCATCGGGCAAAAAGAGTCGGGGAAATTGGGACAGGGACTTCCAGTGAACCCTCAGCAATTGACACGACGTTGCGAGTCGAGCGGGCGTTGCGAGGTGAATGGGCGGGTGGTTTCGAGGAGATGGGAGGGAGGGATTACGACGAAACGTTGACTTCCGCAGTAGTTCCCGCGAGTTCTTTCAATTAGTTGACTCTAATAATTACTGTAATTTCCCTATACGCAGTTGTACACATCTAATACTCATTCCATTCGACCCAGGATGTAAAAATACCTTGAAAACGATACGAAACACGGCTTATTTGCGATTATACTGCATTTTGTTAATTTTTTAAACCATTTTTTGTCCATAACAATACCACGAAAAAGCGCAAAACAAAATGGCCCAGACAGCCAAATGGACGTGGTCTTTGGGCTTCGTCCAATCGGATTGCCTTGATGGCGGACACAACTAGATACCAAATGGGATTTTTGTGCGAAAGAACGATTTTTTTAGACCACGTTAAAGGCCTGGACAGCGTACGGGGGACTGTAAACACAAATTTTTCAAGAAGGATACTAATTACTTTTGCAGAGTTATTGGGTAAAAACGTTTAGAACTGGTAGTAAGTGAAACGGCAGTAATTGAAATTCAGGAATTTCTGGAGTGACTCCCATGTATCTCATGAGCGTTTTTAAACCTTCACCCTTTAGGTATTGGATTGGACTACAATACCAATTTTTTTAAACATTCTACATAAATTGCAGCGGAGTTTATAAGGAATAACCTGCGCTAAAAACGCTTTTCGTCTAAAATTTTGATTATGTATTGTGCTGCTCTCGTCATTTTCCCACGAATGGGAATTTTATCGTATAATTGTCTTGTTGAGAGCTATCTATATAAAAAATTTATTCAAAATCGTTAGAGCCGTTTTTGAGAAAAAAAAATTTGGTGTTTTGATCACTGTGATAACTATAGTTAACTTCCGGTGGATTTTGCTCATACCCTTATTTTGGCGTCCCATGGTAACGTGTAAGCGAGATATGAAGTTTGAGCTGATATGGTACGGTGGTTTTCTCTAAAAATCGTTCACAGACACAGACCATTTTCCCAAATAGTGTTTTTCGGACTCAGGAGGGTCTGAAACGTAAAGATCTGAAGAAAACTAAAAAATTTCTTTTTCAGCCGATTACATAACTTTCCTTTCTACTTTGTAGAGCCAAGGATAGTAAAAATACCTAGAAAACGATACCGAACACGACCTAATTACGAACTGCCATCAAGCACACGAGTACTGTTTTATTATCAATTGACTTTCTTATAGCATCTAGTACATAAACGAGTACCAACTCTGTACTATGACCTACTCGAAACCCTGCCTCTTCTTCATTTATAAATGTTGATAAACGATTATATATATACAAACATGACAAAAGAGCTGGTACTGGTAAGGAAATTACAGTATGAAGGCAACATTAGTACTTGTGGAACAGGCCAGGTAACGAATTTATTGTTACCATGCCATCGAACTTGTTCCGGGTCATCGCCTTCAGTACGGGCGTCTGTAGGGTACTTTCTACTTTTCTGTTGTTCTTATTCCTAAGTCTAGCGTTCCCTGTACTCCACGTATTTCCCCGTACTCTTCTGTCACTTTCTTTCTGTATCAACTCTTGTCATCACCTACGCACTATTGTAAAACATCACACTTTTGTACTAAATAGTAGAAGGGTACCTTGAGGGGCCTCCGTTCCCGCTACCGGCGCTCCCCCCTCCCTATAACGTGCCGTGGCCTGCGCTTTCCATGGACGCCAGCCTCCTGCCAACCAAACCAGGCACAGCCTACACTCCTGCATGGACGCCAACTTTCGCTCGACTCAGGCCTATCACTCTGGGGCTCTGCCCCTCCACGTATGCTGAATTACTGCCACCGGACTAAGTCCTATGCTCCGTGGTCCACGTCAAACGCTGCTGCTCAAGCCCAACGCCTCGCGCTCCTAAATGCTTGATCGCTCCATGCTCAGTAAAAACTGGCGCACCTTCTAACCTGCACCATTACCAGGCGAGCCTCCTCACCTTCAGCTCTCTGAATAGACAAAGAGGACATCCCTTGGGAAGACGCCCAGCCACCCCAAGAGCCCTACGATAATGAGGACATGATCTTTCTGCAAGGGAGAGTGATGTTACAGGCGCGATTGGATTATGCGATGACCGGGAGCCGTTCCTTCGGGGCAGAGCCGTTCAGCCAAGGGGCCAGAAGACAACGAAGTCGACCAAAGACCACAGGGAGGGGGGCGGGGCGCATGGCTGTGATTGAGGCGGTTTCAGATCCACGATCGCGTCGCACAAACGATTCATTCAGTCTATTCTCTTCTGAACATTTCGCTCTCGATCTTTCCTCTGTGGGCTTTGCATATATACTTGGAACGAACTCATATTACACAATTATATGGAAAGGAAAGAATTTTTATTGCTTGACGCCCGAATAATATCCACTACACTACGACCCACTCAAAACCCTGCCTCTTTTTCATTTATAAATGTCAATAAACGATTATATATGTATATACCGATATGCAACATTTTTAATTGAAAGCATAGGTTATCGATGCATCTATTTTATAATTCTTCTTCAGGTGTCTTATATTTATTAAAGTTTTTTCCATTCAGCAGGATACATTTTCTTTAAAATGAAACAGTTAAATATATTTGCCAGGGTAAAAGCTGAGCCTTATTCCAGAGCTTATTACAAATTTTTCGATGAGAGAGAGAGCGAGAGAGAGAGAGAGAGAGAGAGAGAGAGAGAGAGAGAGAGAGAGAGAGAGAGAGAGAGAGAGTGAGAGAGAGAGAGAGAGAGACAGATGGACAGACTGGCTGTTTTAATTTAACGACCATGGGAGATTAGGGCCATGGGGCTCTCTCTTCCACCTCCCCTGGAACAACAAACAAAGAAACCCCTTCGATCAGAAGTAGTTATACACAAGAACAAACGCATAATGAAACGCTTAGTAAAAGTAAATACAACTTTTCTAAAATAACAACAACTTGAAAAGTATTATTATTATTATTATATTTTACCAGTGTCGCTGGGTAAAACGTCGCCCCATATTTAT
Organism: Pachypeltis micranthus; assembly: GCA_020466155.1. NCBI lineage: Eukaryota > Metazoa > Arthropoda > Insecta > Hemiptera > Miridae > Pachypeltis > Pachypeltis micranthus. The sequence continues at coordinate 35,760,712 of CM035768.1, forward strand.
TTAAATTCTCCTACAATTGCTATGACATCACCTTAGTCACGAAGTATCGCTCGCTGATTGTACAGCTTCGTCGTCTGCACAAGAAATGAACCTTTGAACGATGACGTGCGAGACTCAGGAACTTACGATCTCATCCGTGCGTTCCTTGTATCCCTAATCGGCCCTCAGACGTGAGTACCCGTGTAGCCGGGTCTCTCGAAGTTGAGCACTTTGAAGAGCGATGACTTATAGCCACGAACCTCCAAGCTGCATCCTGGGCGCGTTGCAACCTGCACAGTTCTACTTCTCTTGCTTCGTAATACGGGGCAGTCACATAGTCAAACAACGAGGCAATGAGGCTGAGAGCGCCTGAACAGGTCACCTGATTCCCCCGAGAAAATGCGTGTCGCGACGACACCCCTAGGCTCTTCGCCTGACAATCCAGGTTCAATGTTTCTCATATAACATCAGCCTGGGCACTGCCCCCGACAACAACCTCCTATTCCCTAGCAACAACACTTGTGTTTCGGCCAGTACACATTCGATAGATTTGAAGGTCGTTAGTACACAGCTCGCACTTGAAATCCTATCAGCAACGACATCAAGCTGTCAGCACTGACCACTCTGCTCGATGACGACATTACTCCATCTGAACCTTTCACTGCCTGCTTCCCGCCTGCCAGGTACGATATAAGCCACCTGTCCATACCTCATGACATACCTAGGCACTTCAACACAGCAACCAAACTGTTCCTTCACCCCAAGTCAATCGCTAGGGAAAAATCTACAACGAAAGAACAAGCGAGATAACTTCCTTTCGGTCAATTGCCGCGCGGGAGCAAAGAAGAGGGAGAGACAGATAGATGAATCACGGCGTTTATTTACGGAAAGAGAATCAGATTACGACCATAAAGACTTTTACATCTATCCTGTAGTTAATAATACCGAACTCTAACGATACCACAATAAATCAAAACTACTGCAATAACTATTTAAAAAGAAGGTTAATCATACAACACAAACAGAAAGGTACAAAAAGTTGAATAGTGCCTTCCAATGCACAAGCAAAGATCTGGATTGAGTTCAGTCCTCATACATTTTAAGAAGAAATTTATTTGCCTGTTGAGGCGAAGTGGAGGCACAGAAGAAATTTCTCGCACTTCAAAACGTAGCAAGTTGGCGCACTAAGTTGTGTGTAACTGATCAGAATGTGAAATGCTTGTGTGACAGTGTGAAATCGTTGTATGGGAGCACGCGCGAATAAATCGATTTAAAAAAAAACCAGCGCACGCACACGGGCCACGCGCCGAAATTAGATCTTTTGGATTTGATAGGCCTCAAAACGTGAAGATCCGAAGAAAAGAAGATCGCGGTACTCTCCCTGACGCATTGTGTCGTGGAAAGGAAAAAGGTTAGGGCCGGATCACCTTCTGGAAGCGAGGACCAGAGATGGGGTTTATTCAAACCTCAACACGCAATTTCGTCCTCCAGACGCCAGTTCACACATTGCTGCGCTCGATAAAGTGGCGAGTGTCGCCGACCGAGTTCGTGAAGTCTCAAATTAAATTGTGAAATTGTCACAGAACATCAAATGGACGTATTTACTAATTGTCTCAAAAACGAATTGAACAATTTTGATCAAACTTACGGCGTTCTTCCAGGATAGTGCTCCTTACGTGTTTCGGTTGACGAATTGACGGGGGTAGCGGATATTGTGTGTTGCGCGTACGATACGAGATATTTTATCGCAATATCCCTCTTACATGTTTGGCAGCAGGACGTTATGGACACGGATCAAGAATCGACGGGCCTTCGAAACAGATGTGTGAAGCGGGGGCTGGTGCACTTTTCCAACTGCAGCCGGAGCTTTAATATTATTGTGGAGAAGGCAACTTGTGTGAGCTGTGTAGGGGTATTTTATTATCAATACGTCGGCCTAGTAACAGTTTATGCCGCTCCTGCATCCTCTCGTTAATTCGCTTCATTCCTCCTTTCTTCCAGGTCATCAACGTTCTCCATTACGCGTCATTATTCACTAGTTTGCATTACTCGTACGTCCGACGATGGATCAATTTATTATTTTATCGTTTATACAGCGAATAATGTCGTTGCAAATATGACTACTGATTCCATGCAATGGCGACCACTCACTTGATTAACCGAAGCGTTAGAGGCCTCCACCAATCGGTCCTTTGATGCGTGAGCGCTGACTGGTTACCCACAGCCATTTCTTCTCATCCCGCATGTTGATTAACACACGCCATCCGGGTGAGGGGGGATTTGAAGGTTTGCTCTCCGACGTGGCGCTCTGAAGAAGAAAACAACTCTAATAACAGCAAGACATCACTGAGAAATTCAGTTTTGAGTTCTACACCTCTCGCGTAGAGCGATGCAATGTAAGTGGACGAAAAAAAGCATAAACAGTTGGAAACAAAGCATATAAAAGTAGCGTCAGAAAATAAACCTAAATGACTAGTGGCATCGCATGAAATCCTCATATCATTTGGAATTGTTGTACAAATACATTTCTTGTTTCGGTCACTCAAATAATTATAGTTACTTTTAAGCTAGTCGTGGTTGTGGTTGTGGCTTCAGACGTGTACACCCGAGGCCGGTTGCCATTTAGCGAGTTTCCCGGAAGACTCCAGGTAACCCAGATGTGTTGCCATGGAGAACCCATACCATCTCGGAGGAGTTCTTAATCTGTTTCCCACCTGATCTAACTACGTGGGTGGCAAGTTTCGCAGGGAAAGATCAACCGTGTCCACGTATTTTTGTCGTAACCTTCTTTGCAAACTGGGCGAAACGGTGATAAGCTTGCTTAGTAGCAGTCAAAACTAGAAGTTGAGCTGCTCTTTCAACAAACATCACTAAATGTTGTAGGTGCGGTCTGGCTCAACCCACCTTCGCCTAAGATATTCACGGACGTTCGACAATCCATGCTAGAGTTAATTTAGACAGTACAAGAAAACACCTCATAACAGTTAGGTGTTTGGCCAAATTGGATAACATACTAATAGTGTATGCGTGGCTTCATATTGAAGGAACTGAGATTGGAGCAGCAAACATTGAGAAACAAATGCGAGCCCGCCAACCCTAGCAACCGTAGTGCTGATTCGGAAAAGAAAGAAACGACACCGCGTATTGGCTGTCGTAAAAGACGTTGTGATTTGGGTCTTTCCGAGCAGTCAACAACACAATCTTAATTGGACTTCCACCATTATGGCTACGCGTGGTATACATGCCCTAAATTATTGATAACACGTGACGCCTCAGAATCAAGATTTATACGAACTGACTATTGCTGGGGGCACAAATGGGGGAGCTTGAAACTGAGAAATAAATGAATGCGATGAGCGTGAGTGAGGACTGTATTACACTTGACAGGTTGACTGACTTGGAAGGAGCTGTCAAGAGTTATCTAGAAGTGAGGGGCAGGAAAAGATAGTGGGGAAAGTCCAGGACAGGGGGAAATCCGTTGTCAATTGGAAATAACTGAGGAGTGGGCTTTCCACACAAACAAAAGGGTTAAGATAAAAAGGGGTTTGGGGGAAACGATGGATTAGGTGCTGATGTTCCAGAGGTCAAAGACCCAGATAATTCGGCCTGCCCAACACCCATTGAAGGCACCCTCAGTGGTAATCAAGTGGATAAACACATTTCGAGGAATGCACAGCAATTTACTTGTCGTGAAGGTTTCCCACTCGGCGCTAACCGCTTTTTGCGAGAAACGTAATTGCAATAACGTTAGTCTTTGGTGTTCAAGGTACGTAACGCCCAGAGCTGGCTTTAGAAACAGAGACTTGGGGATGATAGCGTCTTTTCCACCAATTCACGGTTCATCAATTTCCTTTATCTTTCGTCTTCTTCAGAGAGACATTCCAGATTTGAGGGCCGTCCACGTTAATTAAACTTGTTTGGAATGTTTTGTCATTGTTCCACTAGTCCGCAATTATAAGTGTACGGAATAGTCTCCAGAGAAGATTCACAGACGCGTATCCTTCGAACCCAACGTCCTAGAAGACCTCCTCCTTCATAAAGATAATACGGTTTGGGGGTTCCCACTCCTGATCGCGGACGGAGGTCTACAACTCAAATTAGTTAATGATCTTATCAACTGCCTGCTGTACCTTCTATCAAGAATTAATTGCCACGCATCTCTTCTTTTCGTAAGACCCTGGTACGCTCGTAGAACTAATTACTTGTACAACGATCTCCTCGGGTTGGCCACTCCGCATACTCAATCAGGTAGATTCCCTTCCGTTTCCTGCAGCTTGCCCCCGCAGCAAATATCGGGCACGAAGAATCACACACCTTTCCTTAACCCCCGTAAATTTGATGACCTCAGCACAGATGTGAGGACGGCTCAATTAGAATTATCGTGAAGATCAAAACACCAATTTTGTTTCTTTTCGCGAATAGCTCTAACAATATTGTCTAAATTGTGTTTCCAGATAATTTCGAATGACATAACGGTACTATAACATTTTCGTTCGCGAGAAAAGGACACAGCACAAAAAAAGGCGGAAATCGATTTTACTGCAGTTCATTAGTAGAAATCCCACTTATGTGGTACTAGCGTTCTTACAATGACCGTGTTGGTCGTCGAATAAAGCGCCAACACAGGCAACCTGCCCATGGTAGTATCATAGCAGTCATAAAATAATTAGGCAGATCCTATAGAACGGTGAACCTCAGCCTTCCCCAAAATATCGCGTAGACAGCCCGATAAAGTCCGAAATATTAACCGTTTTTTAAGTAGAACGTTCGCGCGAAGTTCAGTCAAGTTCATATATACTGGATGAAAAATAGGTTTAGTTAGTTGCTCGAGCGGTCAAAATCGACGAACCTGCCCGTGGCTGAGGAAAGTTGCGTGATGCGTCCCAGAGGATATTTCTATTTTCGTTCTTCTCACGGAACTCCACGCTCTGGTTTCCGACACTTTGAATAGCTCCCTTCTTTTTCCTTGTCATTCAAAAGAATGGCCAGTGGAAGGGCCTAGGAAGCCATCAGGAGGCAAGAGCCAATAGCCCAGGGCCTTCGACAGAAAGAAATAGAGTGAGGGGCCGCTAACTGGACTCTACCGCGATCTCTTCACAACTCGCACGGCCGCTTTTGACGTTTTTTTTTTGAGCGTTAGCAAAAAAAAACCAACCGAAAACCATCGAACGAACGAATAGTTGCAGTCATCTCGCAAACAAAAGGGCTGGATCTCGAGAACTCGAAGAGTTCTGGCGAGTTAAGAACTCATCAACGCGTCAACATCCTGTTGCCATTTGGTAAGGAGCCAGTGCGAATGAAAATAGATGACTGTGAGAATGAAAAAAGAGAGAAAATGACCGCGCTGGTCAATTCCATCTGCAAACTGGAGCAACTGATCGGTAGAAGAAAGGTTTTTTTGGAGTTCATATTGCGGCCCCCTTCTCAAAAGGATACGAAAAGCGCACCTGAGCACACTCGTTATCGTACTGCGCGCTATTCTTGACGCCAACCCAAACCATCAGCATCAACATTTATTAGCTTTCCCAAATCAATTTTGCAGAAATATTTAAAGTATGAAAATTTATCAGTCCTACAGTTTTTTTTCAAATGACGCGTAATTTTTGGAAATATTGAAATGCTCAACGTGTCACGCGAATCAGTAAAATGCTACTCCCCACTGTAAGACATAGACTAGTGATGTGGGGAGGAGTTGTACCTTATCAGCACACTAAATCTTTGTTACCTAATGATCATCCTACAGGCCAACTTAAGGAAACAAATAGGTAAATCAAATCCAGTAAAATGACTTAGGTGGGAAGTAGGTAAAACCAAAGATCATAGAAGCTATCCAAATGCCGCCCAATATTTAACATTATCTAATTATTGTATACTTTTTAATTCTTCGCAGAACAATTTTTGAAATACAACGGAGCTCATGGGATAGTGCGTTAAACAGTTTTGCTCCCCTGAACTCATGCGCCATGGTAAGTTCCACGGAATGTCAGCTTAGAAAGAAATAATTCGCTAGGTCTCGTTTTTTCTCATCTAAAAATTTCAGGTACTTTGTAAACCTTTAAGGGCCGTTTTAACCAAAACAGCGCTGATCACGGCTAGATAAGTAAATCAAGGCTAACCTGTTTCGTTTCCACCACGCTAGTCGAGATCACTGTGGGGTGCGGTTAGGATAGCCGTGATTACGATGGACTAATGAGGTTACAGTAAAGTAAGGGAATTGGGCGTCTGTTCAACATCCCGTCCTGTAAACAAATATCCTATAAACTTCACTATGTTTCTAATAATTGTCGGAAGCCAAAGTGGCCGCATTAACCTCTGCCGAAGCTGTAACTAGCGAGGAGCAGAAAGTGCCAATACGCGTACTCCAAACTGCAAGAGCTGCAGGAAAAAGTCAAATTAGTCGGGGAGAATGCTTTGTGTGAACAGGAACGAGCGGTGCGTAGCAACAAACAACTTTCCGCCACCCCCGTAAGTTCGAACGCCAGCTAAATATGCGGGCGCTATATCTTCATTCAACGCACGTCTACTGAAACATTTATCGAGAACAAAATGTAGGAAATAGTTAACTGAAATTACTAGGTAAGTTTGATTGAAATCGTCTGAGCCGTTTTTGAGAAAATTGGAATACCGATAAATTAATATTCGACAAATCTCCTTTTCCTCCTGCTTCGGGTAGCAGCACGTAAGAGATTTCACAAATATTAAATGATCGTTGATCAAATTTTCACCAAAAAGGATTTGGATCAAACTCCCGGGGTGTTCTCAGCTAACTGCTACGAACATTTTTGTTTGTATGCATGTTTCCGTAACAAATCGTTGAATTTACAGTGGATGCGGCGAGTTGTGTGACGCTTCGCACCAGATATTTTCCAGGAATGACAATAGCTTCATTTCCAATGAGAAGTTGCTACGAAGAATGGCGCGTCTCGGCCTCGATATATTCGAATAATTAATTAAACGGAATGTCAAGACTCATCGAGCAATGGATTTCCGAACAAAAGCCCTTCTGGTGCAACAAAAGGGGCAGAGAAACTCCGCTCCTGAAATGGACCCTCGTTCGAGGAAATTGAAGTTTGCATTGACTAATCCATCCTTTGACCCTTCGATAGAGCATTTGAAGGGTGGCGCAGTTCGAAGGTCCGAGGACGCCAGGTGCAGGCAAATTTTCAGTTTTTACGGCCTCCCACTTTTTTCCCTTTTCGTAATTTATGATACGCTCCCCGCGTAGAACCTGGTCGTACAATGGGTTGCTTTGCATGTCTTCGCTTCAGGTCTCCCCCTTTTGTTAAACGGAAAACCCGGTGGTGCCGTAAATGTAGTCGCATTCAGGACCGCAACTATTCTCGTAAAAAAGGGAAAAAAGCTGTGGAAACCCTGCAGATGCCTTAGGGCCCGACAACAGCCCGGGCTTTCGCGATTTCACGCTCTGATTTTGTTCTACGTTGCGAAGATCGTGTGGACAGGGTGACAGCGGTGTGTCGTTGTGAATAAAATAATAAGGAAACCGTTGACGTGAACCTGATATCAAATACATATACCGCTTTCTCGTTTAATAAAGTGAAGAGGTTGATGAATGCCCTCCGACGTGGAGTTGAAATACTCCCGTTTTAAATAGTTATCATTGCAAGACAAAGTTGAGCAAAAGTTGTTGCGTTGAAAAAATTGAGCGCCTCAGTACCAACAGAACAGTTAATACAATTAAACAAAAACAAGTGGGCTGACTAATACACATCGATACGTGTAAAATCTACGTCCAAGTAAGTGACGGCTTGTGATCAAAACACCAAATACTTTTTAAAGGCTGCAGTAACGAATCTCATCTCAAAATGTTGTGTGCACAGTTTTACGCAACTGAACAATCACGTAAAATTTCCTTATGTGGGGAATCAGGGAGAACTACTCGATAAATTAATAGTTAATGCAGTATTTTTCTCGTCATAAAGAAGTAGAGCTGTCAGAAAAATGTAGTTGGTAGTCCACTAAGCTACCCGTACAATAGGAGCTCACTATTGGCCATAAGATAATCAAGAACCACGAGTTCAGACGAACGTCGTTGGCTTGATTTTTGCCACGCGGTTTTCCTTGTAATTTCCAAACCTTCTCCGATGATCATCAGGCCAATAAATTATCCAATGGTCGCTCGATGAAGGTCGTGACGTGAGTGGAGACTACCCAATAAATTCTGAACAGCACGGATTACCAGTGTCTACGCAGGAGGTCAAGTTTTACCAAGTTCACGTAAATCGATGTTTAAACAGAAGCGGGGGGCCTATGGATTGTCACGTATAAAATCAAATGAACGCTCATCTCAACTGTGCGGAAGAGGTACTAAAGATGCCAAGATCGAGATGGTTTCGTTCTGCATGGCAACGAGTGAAGGCCCAGTGGATAGTCTGAGGCCCTGAGGTAGTTCGGAAGAGCTACTTCATTCTGAGTGCAGCGGAGCATGAAAATCGATGTAGCATAGAAGAAGCGGATTGTGGACAAGAAGAATGAGGAGGAGGATGGGGAGGAGAAGACCACTTGTTTGAGCTAAACATTCATAAGAATTCGCCATAAAAAGTGACGACAAAATTATTCAAATTCAGAATGACGAGGAAGAGAATGCACAAAATTATTAGGGAAGTTCAAAGTGAGCACTGCCCATACAAAATCCACCTGTCTCCTAATCCTAAACCTTCTGCATCCAGGATGAGGACTAGAGAGCGAAATGTTAACATCAAGGGACGGAGACAACAAATCTGAAGCGATCATGTTCGAAGACTGAGCAAAAAGATGTGAGACGGAGGGGCGTGTCTGGACTGTTAAGAGTTTAATGCTCGGCTCATACAGCAGACAAAGCGATTCACTACGCGGAGCACCTCTTTTAGAGTCTTTTGACGGAAAATGGAAAGTCATTTGCGAAATATCAGCTGCCCAGGACTGATTGGGAGCGGTTTTCTTCAAGGTAAACTAGTGAACGAGGCATCTAAGATAGCCCGACACACGCGCGTCAAGCTTCCAGGGCATTCAACATTCAAGCATCTTGCTTGCCATCCTGCAGCAGAGAGTTCTGAAAAGTGCTCTGGAGTTGGTACCAGTCCCTCAAAGCAGATTCGTGGCAACTTCTCAATTGGCAGGGCTAATAGTCTCACCCACTATCTATGCGGTTGTTTTGCAGTTTGAGACGATGACTGAGTCCTACCTTCACCCTCAGTGCAAGACTTGAGCTCTAAAATGCATCTGAGTTCCCTCACACTACCAAGCCACAAAGCGATGTGCTTGCAACTGCCACTGAGAATAGCTCACACCAAAACTTCCACGGGTCCTGCTTCCCTCCTCGATTTCTATCTGTTCTCCAGGCAGTTTTCAAAGTGGAATGTCTACAATCCGTAGAACCGCCAACCAATTCAAGTGCGGCAAACATATCTCGGTCAACAGCGTCTTCATGACATCTTCACGCCCAGACTAGATTGTTTGTAAGATTTCAACCGATCCCGGCACCCAACCTGATAGCTGCTCAGCTCCTCATGAGGTCGTTAGCTCGTTCGTTTCACACACGGTTGCGCACATCCACGTGGCCCTTCTCTCTATTTACAGAACCGTACCCTTTTCAACACACGTTGAAATTGCGCGAAAGGTTGAAGGATTTCACGGTAGAGCGGTGGCGCATTTAACGTAAGTATGAGCGGAGGGCAAAATATTGAGAATCCAGAGGCCCGAGAGCCCGAGTAAAATAATCCCATCCAGCTCTTTGTGACCGCCATATTGTGCTCATAACTACGAACTAGAGAAGGTGCTCTTGTTTGTTATTATATTGGCGAAGGGCATCTTTTCGTTCCTCGTTTTTTCCCTCTTTCTTTCAATCCGCTACCTTTTAGATATTTACCTGGAAAACATCAAAGCCCAAGTCGGAGGTCCTCATTCTCCTCCTCCTGAAGATGCGGCTCTTTCGACAATCGATTTCTGGATGTGAGGGGTTTTGCGGAACCAGGTGCCCGTTTTAGCGAGATATTTGCTTTTGAACGTCTTTGAATAAGGAATGATTATTGCTTCATCGTCGTCAAGTACAAGCGGAACAATCGAAATTTATCTTGTTACAGCTTCAAAGACGTTCTGTGGGTTACGAACATCAACGTCTCTTTACCTTTTTCAATGCTATGTCTACAGAAATGAAACGAAGATAATCCAATTGTGGCTGATTTGAGTGGAATAATCCAATAACACGTTTATGAGGCTATTCGTATCTTCACGGATGGACGAAAAAGTGGCATCAGCGCCGTGAACGAACTCTGTGCTCATTCCGGACTGGTAGCAACAATAGACATCCTAGGTTCAGCATACTCTCCAATGAATCTCCACAGGAAATATAGTGTCATACAGAATCGGATGACTCCACTGTACGATTGTGTTCTACACAATCTTGGATTGTACGAAATGTCTACCATGAGAATCTCAGCGTCATGTTCCACAGCAGACTAAAAACCACTCCATCCAACCTCCAAACCCTCCTTCGACCCAACGATATGTTCACTGATGAGCTACTCTGCAAACTTTTTGGGCTATACGCTGATTTCCTCTCTGATAAGTGGATTGGTGATACCAATAAAATAAATTTAAATAAGGTCTGCCCTTGAATTTTAATTTTTTAAATGAATTTTTTGTTGTAATAAATACGACGAGAGGTGTGTCAGTAAAATTTGAAGGGACGGAGCATGGGATGACCGTGACAAGGGCCATTGTTTTATTGTGGGCCAGCCAGCGAGGGAAGCCAGAAGATGAAATCCCTGCAGTTTTGAGTAAATGCTGGAAACCACGAGAAATGCTATTTCCCAGTAGTATTTGGGGCACTAACTGCTCAATGTCTTTTTAGGTATAACGCAGGCAGCTAGATGGTGGTGTAGTGGTATACTGTTAGGTTAGACTGAAACGTTGAAGTTCGTGGGTTCGAGTCCCAGAACTGACAAGGGAAGTTGTTTCAGATTGGCAGTGACTCGGTGAGTCTACTGTTACAATTTCATCCTTAAGTCATTAATGAGAAGTAGACAAAATCTAAATATTATTAAATGACCTAGAGCTGGTGCAGCGTTTCGCTGCTTGACTTAATAAGAAGTCAGTTGGGTCAATTTGGATTTCAGAGACCCAGGACAATCAGGTTTCAGAAGGCAGAATCTGAGAGAAGGGTTCACAATAATACCAACACACTCAGTAGTCCTCTGGCTTGTTTTGCACAGTACAGGCAGGCTCTGTCTGCAAGGAAGTAGGTGCCATTCCTAACACATCCTGTAATAAAGGTTTCCCTAATTAAACTAAATACATCTGTTCAACTTTTCTTAGCTCTAATGTAGCTTTAATTTCGGATTTTTTTTTTAGTTCCCCAGCACATTTCCAAGGCTCCTGCAGAATCTAAAAACTGGTTTCAGGAAACATTGGTTTTAAACTGTTTCAAACTTTTTTTCTTAAAGCAGAGAATTAGATTTCTATACGCTTCGATGAATCAGAACGGCAATGTAAAACCATCTATAGGAAGATGACAAGAACAGCACAATAAATTAGCCAATTTTCGACAAAATCGTTGTTACCGCAGTTTATGGTTTATTATTCATTCTGAACAGCCCACGCTTTCTGCCAGGAAACGTTCTTGTAAAACCTTCTCACGCTTTCCAACTTAAACTCTACGTTTCAAGGCATGGGGATTTCAACTCTGTGATGTCCATCCGACGTCCAGGTCATATTTTGTCTAGAAACTTCCGTTCTACTAGCTATAAAATTAGCTAGTTGCGCTGGCCTACTCCATAATCTGATCGGACGAAACCCATGTCTGTTATAGACAAAAAATGGTTTAAATAATTAGTCGAAAACAACATTTAGGGAGTTTCATTGCAATTACGTTGTGTTTGGTATCGTTTTCGAAGCTGAGTCGAACAGGACGGGTCACAGTGGTGTAGAACCGTGCGTCTAGATGGAAAACAGCGAAATTATAGCAAATTCTATTACTGGAAGGAAATTGAGGGGCAATTTAGCAAAAGCTATCGTTTCTCCCCGACCTGCGCTCGTTGTCCGCACTACCTCCTGTTTCACTCCAACCACGCGTCAGTTTGACTCGTTACCTCGCTGGTACAGACTATCAATTCTCTGTGAATGAATTTCTGAATACTGGTCAGAGCAGCGCAATAAATTCCGGAGTCGTAAGCAGTGCCGCTTTCTGCAACCTTGAAGTTATGTTTTACTAAATTCGAATGATTTGAGTGAAAAATTAATTGAAGTAGTAGTAAACCAGTGAAAGTTATGATATTTTACTGACGTCATTATTGCGTTTTGAAACGGATTATTACGACAACTGTTGACCGTAGTAATAGTTCTGATCACCATAACATTTAGCGTTGACAATGCGCCACAGTACGACCATCCTCCGCCGTGCGACACGTGTTTTGTCAGACGTAAATACCATCTTTTGCGGCGTTGAGCGACTTAGAAAGGTTTAGAGTAGATATCTAGTGTTGATAATATTTTCAGTAATTGCGTAACGTTGCTTTCTACGATTTCCTCGGTTTTTATTTTGCACGATTTATTAAGAATATTACGACCAGGAAAGAAAGAAATAAGGTCGAGAGCACGAAAAAGATTAAAAATTTAAAAACATGAATTTTCCTTGGGTATTAAAAAAGTGTGTAGAACCGAAATTGACGTAGAATTTCCAAGTTTCTGGGGCTCCACTCATGTTATATAGGAAGAGTCGCCTGGTGATCTTCGTCTATGTTGGCGGCCTGTTTCGACACGAAGTTCCCCTAACGTCCGCGAGTGGTGGAGTGTAAAATAAGGACGCAAAGAGGAACGATAAGACGAGTTCACCCTTAAGCCTTAGTTTAGGAGAAAAACGTGGATATTCAAAGGAAGTTGAAGACGGGGTTGCGAAACACGATCCTTTACAAGTCTGTTGGGGATCTACCTAGTGCTCCGAGGGTCGGGGTCTGGTCAACCCGATGAAAGGATGGTCTCCGAGGTGAAGACGGCTGATCATCACAACGTTCTTTTTAGCCGGGTCTGCTGTCCAACGAGGGGAAAAAGTAAGGCGCCCGAAATCTGCACTTTTTGCCGACTGGTAACAAGAAGCCCTTCCCAGAAGAAGGCCTCTCTTTTTCTATAATTTGCAAATGTTCCTATTCAAAGGGCTTTCCTATACCTCAACCCTACTTTGATTTTTTGCCCCCCCCCCCCTCGAGCATCGGAAAACTACGATTTCCTCGGCAGGGTCAGTTAATGACTCGTCCGCCGCCCTGTTGGGCCTTTGAAGAGCCGAAGAAGGGGGCGTCCGCTTGACCGTTGCGTGGCAAAACAACAAATCGCTCCTCCCTCGGAAGGTTTCTCTCCTAGCAATAAATAACTCGAGAAATGCAAAAATATGACAACTTTAGCAGTCGAGAGGACGTTTTGCGCAACTGAGGGAAATAAACGTCACTGTCAGGGGCTGTTGGCCTTCCTATCGGGCAGACACTTCTCCTAGGAACGAGGGCAACACGATACCTAGTGCTACACGATGAATCTCGAATGAACCTTGATAGAACTCAATGTGGAGAAGAAGAGAATGAATGACGGCTTTATTATTAAATCTGGCGAGGTTTGGCCGTACGTGACCATTCTTCCACCTAACATTTCAGACGACGAGTGACCAACGCAGGTTGGCATCAGACGATATTGCACGACGATCAATTTGTTCTTCTCTACCTTCGAGTTACAAAAACTACTTCTAATAATAATTTTAAAAAATAATAATAAATAAAAGTAAATAAATATCTTCCTTACCGCATTCCATTTTATAAATAACTACTTTCTACATTTGCTAGTTCAGTATAAGGATAACAAGTACTTCAAAATTTTCTCAAGTGTATGACAACTGGTCAATTTCTCCAGGTCAGGTGAAAGTCCGTTATAATACGAAATACTCTGCATACGAAATGACTGGCGATAGGCTGTAGCGCGGCATGGCGGCGGACGGTAACTTGATTCCTTCTTCCGGGTTTCAAGGGTGTGAATTTGGGAGAACATTAAATATTTGTCAGCGAGGTACTTGGGCAGTCTTGAGGAGGTTACGTCAAACATTCTAATCGACACCATGTACTGGATAATCATCAAGTGCCGATATTTGTCGTATACTCTGTCGTCATATTTACGATTTGGAATATACCAATTAGAGGTGTTTAAAGCTCTCTGCATGTTGAGCCGACAAACCGAGTCCAGATCGCAAGCGACCGCAGCACTATACACGAAGTAAGGCAGGATCAAGGTCCTGAACAAGGTCGTTCTAAGGCCTGCAGAAAACTAAGTTCTTAAAATCAGCGAGTGACCCTTTCCCACAGTTGCATCAGTTTGAAAATTCCATGTCAGACCATCGTCTAATATTATCCCTGGGCATTTCGTTCCCTTCACATAATCAATCTGGACATTTTTAACTGCCGATTTCGGGATTTTACTGAAGGAGAAATTGGCGGTGCTGATAGCCTCACGAAGCTCCTCCCGTTTGCACGATAGGTGCACATTCAAATCATCAACATACACACCTCTTTCACAAACAGATAGTGAATCCGCCAACCGATTTATGTACAGAGTAAACAGTACCGCAGAAAAAGTCGTTCCCTGAGGGCAGTGCTGACTAACGGGGAAAGGGACAAGGACTACTTCCAGCGAACCCACGACCACTGCGATATCTGCCAGATCCCATAAATGGGTACCAGGGATCCAGCGGATTTCCCCCCCTTCGCCCTGGATGCCAGCAGAGCATCCACCTTACGTGGACCTTCCCATGGTGCACCGGCTTGCGCCGCGGGCTGTGCACCCCCGCAGTACCATTTTGGGAAAAATATCCCTTAAGGCTAGAATGGTCGCTAGCCCGCCCGAACTTCCGTCCAGACTTACGGCTTTGGGGACCTCCGCCTTGGGGTTAATTAATAAATTAATAAGTTATTAATAAAATTAATAAGCCTATAAGCAAAGGCTGACTAATGGCAGCCAATAGATCTCAAGATGGCGATCATCAGTCAGTGGTCCATGCGCTACTGAAGGCATGACTAAGATCAAGGCTAGCGAAGACCGCCGGCTTCCTTTGACATGAGGGGGGGGGGGGGAGATAGAGAGAGAACAGACTGACAAAGTGCCTGGAAAACTGAACAAGATACAGTCAGACAGTATCATGAACTCGGAATTTATAAGAAACGGCGGTACTAAAATCGAGTTTTGTCGACATTTTCGATAATTTATTGTGCTGCTCTCAAAATTAAAATTCTTAACGCTGTATTAAAAAAAGAGTTTGGCCTTTTTAGCGCTATGGTAACTATAAATAGTTTTGGTCTAATTCTTAATTTGGCGTTCCATGTCGGTCTGTGGGCTGTGTATCGAACTTGAGTGGATTTAGTTGAGCCTCGCTCAATCGTGTCCACTGACTGACAGCATCATGAGCAAGTTCGACGTAGTGCAGATGCTTACACAGGTAAAACTGCTGATATTCCTTTCACAACTGTAAACATAGGAGCTGTTGTGTTGTGCATGGCATGGTTAGTGGAAGGCCACCTAAGAGATGTTTTCAAAAGTGTTAATGGTTTTGCCTTAATGTTAATGGATTTTCCTCGCCAAGGGAAACGGGCGAATTTTGTTAGTGTTTTGTTAGTTCGACACACTTTTAATTGTTAGGGTTTTACATTGACTACAAATTCAGGGGAAACTCTCAGGAAAACAGTTCGGGTTTTTACCGCAGAAGAGTGCTATCACAGCTCTCCAGGAGATGAAGAAGTGCTTTAGGGGGTGCTCTGAATGGAAGTAATGGAGCGTGACTAGTAATTTTGAAGAGTTTGGCAAACATGGGATGCTCATGAAAGCTAACCAGGGCGTACTTTTCAGACCGAAGTGTGCAGAACTCAAACAGCCATGGTTAGCAGGAAGCAGGAAATGGTTTGCCCTCAGGGATCGTGTTCACTGCAGTGTATGTGGTGGAGAAACGGGTGTAGGAAACAAAGTTGCAGTTCTAGACTGTAGACTGATTGAAGTACTTGGAGGTGATCTTTGATAGAGCATTACGTTGAACCAAGCCCATGGAGTATATGCAAGGAAAGGCACATCCCAATTGACACATCCTCTGTCCGGGGCTGCTAAAATGTACTGAGGCTGGGGACCTGAGGCGTTGAGACTCTAAACAGGAGCCATCGTGCCAATAATCACTTGTTCATCACCCATGCAAGGAGAGGCTCTGAAATTGCGTCACAACGTTGATATTATGTGCAGAGTTCAGCGACAGATGATCCATCGAATAATTTAGGGGTGTTAAGGCGATATCTGAGGCGGAGCACTGGACTGGCCAGTTCCTAGAAAGGACTTAAACGCGTCGTTCCACTTCTTTTCTTTCAAAGACTGTCCATAATACGTCTCGGGGCTTCAGTGTGGAGGAACCAAGAAACCACAGGCTGCTCCACTGTAGTTCCTACCACAGTGAGCGACGGTTGTTGTACGAACAAACAAGCCATCCTGCTTTGACTGCTAATAAGCAAGCTTGTAACCATTTCGCCCAGTTAGCGAAGAAGACTGCGACAAAAAAGCCATCGCCCTTTAAAACTCGCCACCCAAGTAAATCCTCGCAGATGGTACGGACTTCCCTGGGTCAGACCTCCGCGTAGGTGACGCATGAGCAACAGGTCTCCACTGTACAGGAAAAATAATGACCTGCTGCATCTTCACAGGTCTGGGTTCAGTAGATGCCTCGGCTCTTGCACGATAGCAAAACTTTAGTCTCCATGACTTTCTACTGATTTAACTCTTTGGTGAGGGTTATGGAACAGTCATTTTGATAAGGGAACAGACCTGTGAGGATGATAACGTTCTTGGTCTGCTGTGTGGTCGCTGGTGAAAAATCAATCAAGATCGAGGCAAGGGAGATTATTCAGGTGCACAGCGCGTTGCTGGGAGCGTCAGGAGAGAAACCCCCACCGCCCAAGACGTGGCCCGTCGTCCAGGAAAAAGCTGAAGTTATGAGAAAGACTCTATTTTGGAGGAAGACAGTGAAATTAAATTCGTTATACGGGTGGTAATGATCCCGGTAACGACAGTGTTGGTTGTGCTTTAGTCGTGAACGCTGAGCAAAGCAATTTCATTTACCGGCAGCGGGGAATCACGATCTAACAATCAGCTGAGGCCTTTGCAATTTTAAAAGCGTTGGAATGGCTCGCTTCCAGGTATATCCAACCTAAGGAAACTTGTTCTCTTCGCCGATGACACGGGCATCTTGGTTAGGGGGGTAGGGAATGGGATACGGTCTTCGCGACTATGCAGGAGCTCTTTGGGGTGGTGCAGAGATGGTTGATGAGGAGTGTGCTCATCTTAAATGCCTCTAAAATCAAGTATATGGTCTTCGGTAGTACGGGAGGATTGCTCCCCCACCGTGAATTGAGGCACTCTGTGACTGCCGGCCTCTGGAAAGGGTTTCGGACTAGATATCCGGGTGTAGGTTGAGTTGGATGATGGATTAACATGGCACGCTCATGTTCGCCATTTGTCGTCCAGACTGAGGAAGTTCTGCCCCGTCTTCTATAATATAAGGTCCTCTCTTTCTCCAAGTAGGCTTAAAATGATTTTCCATTCCATCGCCCAGTGTGCGTTGCAGTCTAGGGAGGCCGCTCCCTAGTACACTGACTCGGCTAATAGTACTAAAAAGTTGTGTAATTAAAATTACGTACACCAATAATCTTATCTACAAAGAAGCTCAAATCTTACATTATCAAAAACTTGTTGACGTATTATCATAAGCGGCGGTGTGATCTCTCTCACATCCACATGTACCCAACCCATTTCACTTTACGTCACAATGTGATAATCCCAAACATTTCGGCAACCCGAGCTCCATCCTCTACCTGTTCCATATAATTTACAACTTACTTCCCCGCTCATGAGATTCCTAGTTCAGCACTTTAGAAATGCGAACGGCAATAAATGAATACGAACATTAACGACGAGTAAGTCACAATTAATACTACACATCGGAAACACGAAAGACAACTCGCGAACTAACTTTATTTCAACGTCAAAAATGGAAGCTGTTGTCTCACCATAGCAACCCAATTACAAAACGCGTCTGAAAACAGCTGTCTTATAATAAACATGGGTTTGCTTTCCCAATAGTATTTAAGTTGAGTCCTGTCCAGAATAAAGCGTAATTGTAATGAAATGAAATTTTTATTGACATATAAATATGATAGAAGAAAAAGAAAAAACACCGTTGAATTGCAGTCAATAAATTGGTGGCTGTAGGCGTAGCCCGTGCTGCCACCAAGAGTCAATTATCTACCTCCATATTAAGTTCAAAATAATTAAATTTACTCCTTATCACAAATACGCTTGCCAACGCTAAACAAAGAAAATTCCAAATACCTCACCTCTACACATATTGACTACTTAAAAAACCCTCGATAAAGTCTGTCCGACCAGTAGTAATGAGCCAAGTAAACTCTAGTTTCTTATATCGAATTTTGCCGAAATTTCCAGGAAATCTCATCTTCAGGGGACTCCGGGTAAAAAGCGCGATACCAGGACACATATTCACCACGTTGCCCCTAAACCTGAATCTTGTTTCATATGACCAATAAAGTTCACTGGTTGCATAAAATTATGATTTTTGTGAAAAAACATTAATGCGACCTTCACGTAGATTTGACGACGAAGTGAGAACACTTCAGCACGTTGGAACAGTTGCTCTGTAGAGTATCGCCTTGGCTTAAGATAAATTTTCAGTACTGCCTTTTGTAAAATAATCAACCGTAAGTGAGATACATTCGTTCCTCCCCAAGCTATCAAACTTGTAGAATGGTAAAGCAGAGCCGTACATGGTCACAGAACGAACGATTTCTTTCCCACCTGCCCTCGTCTTGGAGATTGACTCCCCTAGTAACTGGACACGGAAGAGTAAGGGAGTACCCCCACCGACTTAACGTCAGGACAATAACGAAGAAGGACTTATTCAACCACCTACGGAATATTAATAATTATTAATTATTAATTAATAATTGTATTCTTAAACATTTAGAACTCCTTTGATTCATTCAATAACATGAAAATAAAATACATTTGTAAAATATAAAATAAGTACGACTTATACTGTAATGTGTAATGCAAAGCCAGTAATTTGTATGGAAGCCGGCAGAAATAAAGAATTATTTTAAAAAATCACAGTCCATTTTTTCAAATGGTGTTTTGTCTTGAAAAACTTTCGAAAATCTAGAGAAAACTCCATTGGAACTTCAAAGAGTTGAAGTTGAGATCCGCCAGGGATATTCGTACAGTAACGGAGATTTTCCAATAATTCTCCAAAAATAAAATTATGATCGATCGATTTTGATTAAAACGTTTCGCGCTCACGCGGAGGTTGAATATGAAATTGAAGTTAACTTGAGATTAAGGCACAAATGATTGCGAGCCTAACGGCGTTTTTTGTACGGAGCACTCAAAGTTTTCGCCCAGTCAGTAAATTTGTTGTTCGCGGTGATGTGGAAAGGCGACTAATAAGACGAAATAAATCGTTAGAGTCAGGCAATCTATGATGTATGAAAACAGTGCCGTTTGATATTTGGAGGGACGCATCGCACCAGTTTCCTCACGCAGCCGATACGTACGTTCGTGTGTATAAGTAACGATGTTGATACCAGCCATTTTAAACGCGTCAAAAATACTTCTCCTGCCCAATAAACGTCGTACAATATTTAAAGAAATTCTATTTCGCGATGTTTTTTTGACGGCTCTTGATTGAACATTTTTATGAACGTTTTGTGCAGGTGTCTTTAGGGTTAGGCGGAAGTGACGAAAGATGGAAACTCACGTACTTCTGGGGGGCAGTTCTCGGAAAATCTTTTTGGCCGATGCCAGTGCCCTCGTTTTAGGCAACAAAGAGATTTTACGGGGAAAACGCTCGGCCGTAAACGTCTTTTTTCTCTCTCCTCGTTTTTCCTTAAGAGAGGAAGACGTTGAGTGATTCGGACTCGAACCTTTTTGCATATCTGGCGAATGCTCGTAAAACCCCTCCAGTCAAAAATCGGCGGAGGAAGGGAAAGAAGTGCGGGATGATGACCCGAAACGGAGGTTGTTTACGACTTTTCAAAGGTACGTCCAAAAGGAAGGGCTCTAAGGTTTGAGCTGTTGAATAGAGTTAGGTGAACGGCCTATTGGGGTAAACATCTTCAGATCCCACACTTATGTAACCTGAAAGGGTCCCCCCTTTGGCTCAGGGCGCTGGGCTCAGCCCCTGTGGGAAAGTTAACCCGACTCGAGCAGAAGGTCACCTCTCGCAGAATCGGAGCCACACAGACGCCCTCGCACTCACCCGCAAATTATTATTCATTTTCGCCTTCTCCTCTTTCGGCGGTGGGAAATCCGTTCCCTCGGCTCACAAAAGGCCTGGAAAAAGAAAAGACGATGCAGATTTTGAGGGTAAATCCGTCTCAACTCGACGCAACTCTCACGAAACGGAATAAAAGGGACCCAACAAACAGAAATTAGTCTGGAAAAGGGAAGTCCGATTGACGGGGGGTGAACTTCATTGGATGTTACAAATGAAGTTCCTTTTGTCGAACAATTCGAGAGCCTGTTGTTCAGTTTCGTTGGCTGCGTAGACGTTGCCAAGCGATTCTGGAGAATACGACGAAAAAAAAAAAAAATGACAATAGGGCGATTAGGGGGCGAGTAGTTTTTGCGCATCATAGCGGGGTGTGCTTCACTAGTGACAATACGTTTTTTTAAAATACTTGTCTTGTCTTCCTCGAACGATTTCGAATGAGCTTCGCTTGTTGATCATAATGCTGACATCTAAATTGAGAAAATAATAGGACACGCGCACAGTTGGGAAATCGAGTGAAAAATGAAAAGAAATCGAGTAAAAAACATTAATAATTAGTGTAGGTATTGTAGCCGTGCTATAGAGCAAAAACCGCAAAGAAAATGATTGAAACCAAATGGGAACCTAAGCAAAACTCATCCGGACAGTTTTGCAAAACTAGGTGGAAGTTTCGGATACATTGTAAGAATCAGTTAATTAAAAATGTGTAAAATTTGTTGCATCTGAACTAAATCACAGGGGACGAAGTTGTGGAAATCCATCATCCGCCGTCGGGCCGTTTTGTGCCTTTAACGTGGTCCACTAAATACATTCTTTCGCAGAAAAATCCCATTTGGTATCTAGTTGGGCCCGCCATCTCGAGAATCCGATTGGACGAAGCCCATGGTTGTTATGGACAAAAAATGGTTAACAAAACGCAGTATAATCGCAAATACGCCGTGTTTCGTATCATTTTCAAGGTATTTTTACATCCTGGGTTGAATGGAATGAGTATGATTTCCCCGACTCTTTTTGCCTGATGGGGCAGAGGAAGGTTAGGGCCACGTCCTCCGCACACCCCTACATCGGATCATAAAGGCCCACAGACGCTTACGGGCGCCTGGCGCCGGGGGAATATTTAGTTTTCGTAGTTCCATTGTAGTCAGGTCATGTTTCGTATGGTTTACTAGTATTGTTCGATGCTGAATCGAATGGAATGGGTCTCGGAGCAGTAATACTAGGTCAAGCTGTTCATGAGAATAATTTTATATTGTTGTGTAATAATGTGCAGGGTTTATTATCTATTCCCACTAAATTTGAGTTACAACGTTAGATCGATCAGCTCAGATTGTGTTTCGTTATTGAAGATGACCTAACCGTCGTAATCGAGCTAACATTAGTGGAAAAAAACAATCGTCCTTTCTCGGTTTTGTTTTAGTATTACATATCGTCGGGAAATCGAACAAAAATGGTGAGAATAGATTGGGGCAACGATCGAAAAACGCTGCAAATCATTACACGACTGGTTACTTTGTGTCTAACACAGCTTGACGCAGTCTCGCCTCCGAGACCCATTCCATTCGATTCACCATCCCAAAATCCCAGTAAACGGTACAAAACATGACCTGACTACAACGGAACAACGAAAATCAAACATTCCCGGAGCCTTTAGGCAATTGGTGCGACGTGACGAGTCGACCTGACGGGTGATTGGAGTGAGACGGAAGCCAGTACGGAAAATGAGTGCAGGCCGGGGAGAAAATATAACTTCGGTCATTTTTTCCTACGAGTTCTTCAAACTAGGAGACTTTGGCTTGCTGGATATACGGCGATTTCACTGTATTCGATCTAAACGCAGTCCTTCACCTGTGAGACCGTCCTATTCGAGAGATGATACGGTGAAATTCAGGGGACAGTCGCACAAATCACCTGTGCGCTTTTCTCGATGATAGTATTGTTCTTCTATGAGCGGTTAATTGTGAAACCACTTTCTACGAGTATTTGAAACGTGAAGTTATGTTGTACCAAGTTCAAAGGAACTGATTGAGATGTAATTGGATGGCTGAAGCCATGAAAATCGTTAATGTACTTGGGACTGTGGAATGTTGAATGATGCGTCAAAGGCGAATATGTAAACTCACGAAGAGAAGACTAAGAAGTAATCTGGAATGAATTGCACGAGTTTTCAGTTTTTGATTTCACCAAGGCGCAGTGATCACGTTTTTTGTTTAAAAAATGAGGAAATTAAATAATTGGGTTAAAATAATTTAATTAAATTGTTTAAAGGAGAATTAAATTATTTCATTCAAAACTCATTAGGGGGTTAAGATGAACTTAAAAAAATAAAAAATGGAGTGAAAGTTTTTTAAATTCATTTATATTATTTGTTGGTTTGGAAATTGTTGGAATTCTGTTAGAATCGTATCTCAATTGCGGATTCTGTGGATGAAAATTAAATCAATTGTCGCCATCGAAACGCGACCACATTTAGGCCTCTGCAGAAGAAGTTGAAAGAAAGTGAACAGCCATTTTGTAATGTATTAGTATCTGAAAGGTAGCACTGGAGGGGAGCGGCGAACCGGTTCAACTCCCAGCAACCGGTTTTACGTAACCTTAAGTTACATTGGCGAAGGGCCCAGCGATGGCGATCTCCTCCAATGACAGTCGCGTGATGCCGCCGTCTTCCAAACGCGTCGTTCTTTTCGATCTCAATTAATAAATGAAAATCGAATTGAATTTTGTCATCCAGTGGACAAGATTAGTCAATCCAACTGTTCTGCTGTCTTGCCTTTCGGTTCATTCGGGTACCAGTAATCGCGAATCTGTGGCACTTGCTTACAATCCTCCATTAAATCTTCTTCCTCGACATCCCTTCACACTTTTCTCAGGCTCGATTAAAAGGTTTGTTGAGTAATTGAGTAAAGTTGTTCCAGAACTGTTAAAAAATTATCCTAATTATTAAAAGTCACTCCAGACCTTTTAAAGTTCGTCTGAATAATTCGGTGAATGTGTGCAAGAAATCGAATGAAAATTGTCGGAAAGTAGTTCGCGGCTCGTTGAGAAACGGATTGAAAGCTTTCGAGAAGTCACATGAAAGCGGGTGGAGAAAATTACCAAAATTGTTGTTGGGGGAGTTGAGCGAAAATCTCTGGAAACGTTGTCGGAAATATTTGGTGCGTAGCAACCCATAACTTTCAGCAACCCCAGTAAATTCGACGACCTGCCACATATACGGACGCTATATGTTCATTCAACGCATTTCTAAGGAGAACAATATGCCGGTACTAGTTAGTTGAGAGTACTCCGTAAGTTTGATCGAAATCTTTAGAGCCGTTGTTGAAAAAATTGAAAAAACGATAAATTAATATTCGACAAATCTCGTTTTCCGAGGTGTCATTATGCCCGTTGAACAGGTAAATATAGAAAACGTTCTGGAGAACAAAATATGGGTATAGGTTGCTAAAAGACACTCCGTCAGATTGATCAAATCCAGCGAAACAGTTATCCTGTAAATTACGAAAATGTTCAGAAACCATTTTCGACACATTTTGGTTTTTATCTCTGTTCGGTGGACTGTCAGAGGAACATTTATTGAGAAGAATATTAACTATGTAAAGACATTCTGTGACTTTGGTGAAAACCAACTTGAAGTCAAAAAGCACAATAGACCTATTTTTGTTTCATGGCCCCACCACCATCCCATCCCATCGACGAAAATCGCTCACGACCGTGTCTTCGAAAAATCATCGACAAAACAAAGTAAGAACCATCTCAATTAGTTCAACCGTCCTCATGTAAATTGAACTGTAGGCACGGACACTCACGTACGATGCGGCGGACGGAAGAGGGCTACAGTTGTGGCCGTTTTTGAAGGTGCAATTCTCTTGACTTTGTAAATAGATGCGTGTTTGTACAATTTTTCTACCAGTGAGAAACCATAACTTGAATAATTATTCTTCGAGGGTCAACTGTGGCCGAAAATATTAGTGCTTTCCTCACTATTCGCCGATGAAAGTGCAGAAGTCTCTCGATTTATGTCAGTTCGGGGTGCACGGTGTTCGTGAAACCCACTGATGAATGGGAGATGGGAAATATCGCGCGCGGGTATATGAAATCCGTGCACAAACATCAAATACGCTCCAAAGGGAGGGATTTACAACGCTTTTGACGGCGTTGTTGAGGTATTTATTGGCCGTAGTTCGAAAGAAAATTAATAGAAAGAAAACTAAAGGCTTTGACGCCACAGAGTCCTCCTTGTACAGCCATCCGTTCAGTGTGCACTTTTCAGACCCCGACAGACGACCACTGGCCGGTCCTTTCCGCTAGGTCCGTGTTCTGCATCTTCTCATGGAGCGTTTCACGCCATCTATCATTCAATCGTAAATGAAACGAAAAGAATCAACACACAAGGTGTATCCGCCGGCAGTACTCTTCGTACTTGCGAGTCGAATGTTCCGCCCCATGAACCAATAAGATCAATAAAATGTTGAGTGTTGGATGTCTCAAGCATTTAGTTGCGCAAAACAGCAATACTCGACTAATTAGTCGCTCGTTGGTCTAATTATTGGTAAACTGTTAACGTATTCGCGAAGGTGACTCATGAGTTATCATAGTTCAATCCTTTAGTTTGGCCAACAAACCAACAAATTTCAAGAACAGGTTTTGATTATTTTGAGGGGAGCCTATGTCTTCGATGAAATTGAGAAGCAACTGGATGCCATTTTTATCGTTTCCGTTGTTTCTTCGAGTTGGTCGCCACCTTCGCACGAGTTTCCGGCCTCTCTCCCGCACCCTCATTACCCCGGCGCACTAATTCATTGTCATGTCGTTGAGGGGAGTCGTGCGCATGTCCGTGGCAGCCCTTCGGAACACCCCTTTTCCAGAGACTCCCTTTACTTTGCACGGAGGCTAAGACTTAATTGTTCTCGACAGATTACTTTTCGTCGTTACCGGTGAACACCGTCGCAGGTCTCTCGTGATGGAAGCAACTTGCGCGCGCAATCGAAGAGGGAACGAGGGGCTGCCTCGTTCTAGAAAAACACTTCTTTTGTCATTTGACGACTTGATATTGCCAGAACTCGGGCAATGAAAAAGCGAAAAACTAATAAACATCTTGCCCTTGGAGTTTTCAGAGCTTTTGAGTCAACTCATCGTGTAGGGAACAACCAAACGTTGGGCACCTTGAAACCGACTCAACGAGGTTCTTCCTACCTTCAAGCTGCGCCGACTTGAACTACAGCTTCATTCTCTTGCGCAGCGTGATTGCACAGCTCCGAGACGCATCCCATTCGATAACAACGTAACACACACATTTTCTAGGCAATTCGCATGACGCGATGACTTTGGGGTGGTTGGAGTGCGACAGGCGATAGCGGGGATTAGGCGCGGGCAAGGGAGAAACGATAATTGTCGCTATATCGTCGAGTGGGTTCCTTCAAAAAGTCGAATTTGCCTCAGTTGCCTGCATTTCCACTGCTTTCCTTCTAAACGAAGTTCAACATCTCTGAGACACGTCTTATTCGACTCAACGTCGGAAAATACCTAGGAAACGATACCAAACAGGAAGAAATTGCAGTAAAAAACGATTTTGATTGAATTGTTTATATTGATAGCTCTCAATAAGACAATTATACCATAAAATTCCCGTTCGTGGGAAAATGACGAGAGCAACACAATAAATTACCAAAATTGTCGACGAAAAGCAATGAAAGAAATGAGATACATGGGGCTCACTCCGAAAATTCCTGAATATCAACTACCGCCATTTCGCGTACTACCAGTTCTACACGTTTTTACCCAATAACTGTCAAAATGATTATTATCCTTCTTCAAAAATCACAGCCTCATTAATTATCTGTGCACCAATTGCTCAGTAATGGTTCTGGAATGATTACGAGCAGCACAATAAATTCCGGAACTGTAAGCGCTACCGCTTCCTGCTGCCGTAAAGCGTTGTTTGACCAAGTTCAAATGAACTGAGTCATAAATGAATTGATTAAGTAGACAAAGCCATGTACAATGTGAATTGACGTAGAGCTAAGGAAAGTTGTGTGTTGCAACGCACCAGATATTTAGCAATAGCGTGGAGGGACAACGCGCTACCCCGTCCGCCGGTTGACTTTGATTGACTTGTTAGGCCAAAACCAACCCCTCAAGTTGAAAGCGTGGTGCAGATATCTTATGGGAATGAAAGAGATTTCGAGGATTGCAGTGTGGATTCACGTCCCAACTGCCGAGCTTCGACCTAATCAGTTCTGGTTCGTGTTCTGGGGCCCTTAGTATATATCACGGCGGTCTTGTTGCGAGTCTCGACAGTAAGAACGGTTGGTGGACAAGGCTGTAAAGTAAGAGCAACCTAGTCTTAGAGTCGTGTGACTATGATGTCTATATAGGAAAAAAGCGAAACCACAGCAAATATAGAGAGGCAAATTCTACTACTTCAAAGAGCTCTCGGAACAATATAATATCGTTTCTCCTCAGCCTGCGCTCGTTTCCCGCACTGCCTCCTGTCTCAGGCCAACCCCCCATCATTTCGACCCGTCGTGTGGTGCCGATTGCCTAGCGCCATCGAGAAAATGACAATTCCCGTCGTTTCGTTGTTGTCTGGTCATGTTTCGTACCTTTACCAGTATTTTTCGACGCTGAATCGCATGGGAAGGTCTCGGAGGTGCTCTGCAAACATCGTTGTTTACATATTAATTGTCCCGTCCCATATTCTTCTTATGGTCATGTCGTATGTTTTGTCCTTTATGTATGTTTCGACGTTAGATTGAATGGAATAGGTCACAATCCTGCTGTGCAACAGAATAATTAACTTTAGTGGGATAATATGCAATTTTTGTATATTCGACCGTTCAATATGTAGCCAAACCTCAAGTTGTTCATTCAACTATCTCAGTCTTCGTTCAATTATTCCTTTTCATCAAGTAAGAAAGTAGGTGAAGCACGGAATTATAATCACAATCACCAAGTCGGGGTAATTAGTTGGTTGAACACTGCACATGGTCTCTTGGCACTCACGGAGCAACCTTCCTACCCTCCTAGTTAGCACGTCGTTCGTTTACCAAAGACAAAGAACGTGGCAGAAATGTGGCCAGCTGTCCATTCCCGATTCTCTGGGTAGTGCCTTTCAATTCGCATTGTTTGCAAGCCTTGAAGGAGGGCGACGAGATGCCAGTGTTTGGCTATGATGCCGCATTCTCTTTATGGCGTAATGAGTGGGAGCTGCTTCGATTTTCTATAGTTGTGCAACGAGCTTTTCTTCCCCTTTTTGCCCTTTTTGACAACCTGTGAAATCTTAGAAAATTAAAAAATTCATTTCTTCTAATTTACGTTTAATAATTGGAATTTCATTTTCGATTCAAGGAGCCGTTTCACATCTCGAAAATCAGGCTAATTATGTGGTTTGAATTCAATCACTTAGCTTTTCTGAAAGATGATATTTTTATTTTTTGAAGAGATTGTTTTTATTGTATATCGTTTCGGCATTTTTGAGAAATGTAAATCCCCAAGTGAATTCATATATCCCACGACAACATCAATGTTAGGGGTTATGGGAGTTGTCCATAAAAGGACGACTCGAATCTTAACAATCTTAAATTTCTGCTGGGGCAGAGCACACCACATTCCTTAGCTTTCATCGGAGTACGGGAACAAGACCAATTGAACAATATGGAACAGTATGTTCAAGCACAGCACACAGAAGTGAAACGCTGAAAATAAAAGCGAAGAAAGCTGTGGCAGGACATGGAGGGATCGATGTTGTACACAGAAATGAGCAAGTTGGCAAGTCGCCAGATTAACACGCACGGAGTATAAGTAACCGATCAGGGAGAATTGCTAAGACGTGATCAAGTAGGTCAGGCACAATACGGAGGAACGAACAGAAAGGAGAGCGATCCGTGCAGTAGACATTAAACGTTTACAGTTTGAGCCGGAGCCTACAGCCGAATGGTACCATGTTTCATAGACAATGTTGAGAGCCTGGTGGTGAATCTCGGAAGTTGGTAGGAACAGGAGAGATAGGAGGGCTTGTTGAGGTGGAGAAGGAGAGGATGATGTCACGATCCGTGAAATGCCCCCGATGAACCTAATGGTAGTAATACTAGGCTCACCGGGCTCAGTAGTATGATGACGAAGCTCGTTTCGTAGTCGTTCTAGATGTTTACTCTGGGTTGGGTTCTGGTCAGCAGAGAGCGTCAAAGGACCGATTCGAAGAAAGAAGCTTTTCTGCAGACCCAGAGTAGCTAGTAGATTGGTGAAAGCTTACGATCGTTCCTTCATACGATAAGGCCAGCTTGGAGGAAATCACGGTCAAAAGCGACAGCAGCAAAGTGATGAGCATCTGACTTCGGGATCTCGAAGAAGAGAACATAGAGATGATGCGGGTTGCAGAAAGCAAAAAACAGGAGGCAACTGGCTGTAATGCATGTATAACTCGTGAAGTTCAAAGTAAAGTGAGAACTTGAAAACATAAGTGTAAATTAGACACGGTACGGTGAAACTCACGATAATTACGTATATTTGTACAAACGCCACATTATTGTTCAGGAAGGGCTGTAACTGTTGAGCATGAAGCTGCACTGGGGCGCAAATAGGCCACTCATTGTTGGGGTGCTATAGTGTGGGTAGGGAGAAGAAGGTACTGGTCAGCACGGCATCCCTTGACCTTCCTTCAGTCGTACGTCATTAGCTCCCTGCAGCTACTAATGGAACGGCAGACCGCGACGACAGATTCGTGCGCTGCCAATAGCGTGACACTGTGTTCTCGTGTTCATCCCAACGGAACTGAACAATTTCCTGCGTTTCTCGTGTTAGGGAGCGTCAATTAGTAAATGCATATGAAATGAGCTCTGACACCTGACTTGTGGATTCGTCACAAGGTCAATGAAGTTGTTATCAATTCTAGAAGCTTCGCTACAAAGAAAATGTTGAAATAACGTCTTGGTGCAGTTCATGTCTTGTTTCGATTAAAAAGGGGGGGAAAAAAAGAAGAAAAAAAGTCTTAGCCATTAGAACTCTAAGGGGTGCGTCATCCCCTCAGCACGCGCTTCGGAGGGTCGCTCGCCCCCAGCCTTTTTTTTCCTTCTCCAAGTCTTGTGTCTAAAAAAATCAATAGTTAGGTTTTTTTGGTGGAGCCTCGGGGGTGAGGCCTTTTGGAAGCTCCACGCGCTCATTTCCAGCAGGTGCTCCCCATCTTTTTAATGTTTTTCTTCGCTCGAGCCGGCTTTTTTACGGGCGAGGCCTATCATTTCATTAGCCGAATGTGTAGTTACGTTAAGAAGGAGATGACGAAGATTAAGCATCTGTCACAATAACGGACCGGAACGACCTTTTTTTTCGTATTCGAAACGCTTCAAATTCAAATCTTAAGTTGGAGATCGGAGGGCCAACGTTGATTAGCGGCTTCGCTAACTAGGCGCCCCTCATTTGGCTCCTTGACGTCTCATTTAGATCTCATCTACACAATTTTGTCTCTCTTTCTCTTTTCCACAGTTTGAAATTCCATTTGCCAAACTGAACTTGACGGCCAACAATTTTATTCATTGTTCACCCCCAACGGGTCTTATATCTTCCGAAATTCACCTCAGCCTTAGGAGCGATTAATTCCACACCTATGGAACGCGGCATCTGTGACCTCTGTGTGCGCACAGTTTACCACACAACGAAGGACTGACTTGTGTCAGTTGGCTCAATTCGATCGAAGTCGAAGACTAACAATAATCAAACGAAACAAAGGAATGGAACCGAATATGGAAAAGCAAGCGAAATTTTGACAAATCTAGAGTAATTCTACTAAACTTCCACATTCCTGTTCGTAACACAGAACGCTGCCCCGACAGTATTTAGACGGAAGAGATCTGTCAACTTGAGGAAACGCTGGGGCCGCGCTCCTTCCCTGTATCTGTCGACGACACGTCTACCCTGTCCCTCATCATCATATCATCGTATTCCTGTAGCCTTTGAGGCAGCAGCAGCGCACTACAGAACTGACATCTGGAGGTACAACTGATTAAAACCCCAAATCCAACCGCGTGCCGCTTAATTTGAACATGACAACACAAATCTTCAGTTATCCCAGTTCCTCTCCATCTACCGCTACAAGCAGAAGAAGTCCACAGTCTTTCTTCGGCGAATAAAATTAACAGAAACCCTACACTGCTACACGGGACATGTAGTTTTGTATTTGTTTTCAGTTTTCGGCTGATTGAAATCGGTTCATATTCGATATTCACTCTACAAATCACCATGGGACGCCACGACGAACAATTGATCAACAACTAACCATAGTTATCATAGAGATCAAAACACGACATTCTTTAGTCAAAAACGTCTCGAGGGATTTTGATCGCATTTTGTTTATGGACAGATGTAAATAACATGAGAGTACCATGAAATTCTCGTTTGTGGGAAAAATGACGAGAGCGCTACAATAAATTTGTGGAAAGTTCAAAGGCAGTCGATTTTAGCGCAGTTTTTTCTTCATACATCCCGCTTATACGATAGATTCACAGGAAAAATCAACGCGGCGGTCCAATAATCTACCTACTATACGTTCAGATCACGTTCAGAAGACAAAAGCAATCAATTCCTCGCAGGTTTTACTCGATATTTCCGAAACACGATCCTTTTCCAAAAAATGGTTTCGGCAATCTCTTGAATCGCTTGCGCGCTGATTGCTCATTAGTGGTCGAGGCATGAGAAAGAGCGCCTCAATAAATTCCGTCACTTTAGGCGCCACCACGTTCTACGTAAAACAAAAAGGTTAAATGAACTGAGTGAAAAATATATTGGATCAGCAGCTAAAGCCACGAGAATCGCTCAATTGTACGTGGGGCTGGGGAAAGTAGTGGAATGCGTCTCACCAGATATTTCATAATATTAATAGATTACGTTTAACATCTATATCATGTGTAGTGGTTAGTAATCTCAAAATTCTAGTTCCTGTGGTTATTACAATAATTATTGTTGCTTATGCAAAATATGCTCGTGTGCTGATATTCCTCTGGGCTGCGGTGTGCTCATATATTATACCGATTGATCCAAATGCCAATTAGAGCAATGTTCCTTGTTTTCCCAACGATTTGTGATTTAATCATTCATTCATCGGCATTTCACGTCTAAGTAATCGTTATTGTACACATCATTGCTTCATGTAGATATTCTCTTGTACGCAACCTCTCAAGAATACGAATTCTGTTTGAATGTACCTAACGTGTAATGACACGTGAATTAAGTTCAGCCTTTTGTTATCTGGTCCACGCGACTGGGGAATGTGAAAATCACAGTAACATTGACAGTTTAATTTTTTTTTTAAACCTGCAGAAGTACGGTACATACGCCGTTTCCCTGTGTGTGATCTGGAGAGCCGTGGACTCCTCCTCATTTCAAAGTTTCCTTAGCATGCCCGTCATGTACTTTTAGAATGGAGGAGTCTAAATAAAAACCGATTTCAAGTCCGAACTTGGACCCTAAAGGGAAATCTCGCGCTCGGGCCGTTCCCGAGCCTTCGAGTCTAGACCTTCTTGACCTGAGGTCTTCCAAATTAGAGCCCGAACTAGCCTCTCCTGCTGACTAAAGGATTGCGCGTTAAGGATTATTTCCGAAGCCGAAGACTTCCAACGTCCCACCACTCACTTTACCACCCCTATGTGAGCATTTCCGTTCCTACACTAGTTCACCTAACTAGAGACGCAGTCGTGTCGAGTCAACTTTGTCCCTCACATGCTCTACTCTGCACTCTACCCCCTATCTATCACTCAAAAATGTAATTACAGTCCTCTCTCCCGCTAAACTCATTTGTCTAAATTTATTCACCCACCACAGCTCCACTCTCTTCCGCCCAACACCGGTTATCTGTGTATGTAAGAAACTCAACGTTTCAATAAAGGTTTTTCAACTTAAAACACAGAAAATAGCTAAATTTTAGGTTCGCTGCGTAAGTTTTGCGTAGCATTTTTGTATGGTACTCGTCCAGTGTTAATTTACCCAGTTTCATTGTGGTTTCAGGGGTTCAGAAGCAGGTTGCGCATTGATTCATCAAAATTTTCCCAGGGGGAGGCGTGTTTTTCAATGCAAAGTCACGACTCAAGCGAATGGAGGTTCACCAGAGTTATAACGTTGAAGAAGGGGGGCAAGTAGTAACAAGCCGCTTGCGAAAATCTCTTTTCTCAGCGGTCTTCATAGCCTCGTTTTACTGATACTCAACGAGTTTATCCACTACAATACCTTCATTCGGCTTTTGGACTTTCCGCTGATGCCCGCAACAGCTCCATCGAGTTATGGTGTCGGTTGGGTCTCTTGGTTCTCCTTGGGACTGACAAAAGTAGTCACCAGGAACTGAAATCTATCTGTCATCTTAAACTTCTGCCCATGAATTGATGTGTAGACGCTTTTCTACCTCAAACAAGCGACTCCCACATCACAAGTGTAATTACTGCCCAAAATTGAACCGAATGCGTCATAACAGAAGCTCCTTGGAATGTATCCAACGCCGCTTCATGTGCCAACTGCGCAGGAAACTATTACAACTCTGAGCACAACGGCTCACCACCTAAACTTGACATGTACATCCTGGCTGCCCACAGCCCTACTGGGTATCGCCGCCGTCTAAAACGGAAGTGGCAACTCCACACGTCTCAACGTCGTCATTCATCTCACTGCAGGCTATTGAAGCCTCTCAACCTTGGACATCCGGATCAAGCATAACTCGTTTAGTTTCTTCTTCTCCTCTGGTCGCTATTCCATGGTTCTATTTGATCTCCGTTTTTGAGTATGCGAAAAAAGTTGAAAATCCTGTCGACCGATATTCATAAATCGAGGGCAGTAGCCCATCATTATATACCATTGGAGTACGGTTTGAAAGGTTGACAGACTGAACGTGTTGTGTTCGAGTCGATGTCAACATGACAAAGATCGTACAATAAGTCTCTTTTGTGTACGATAAATTACCAGGTCAGCTCGGCTTCAGTTGTCATCCTGGAACGTTATTCTACCATTTTCCGTGGCGAGCTCTGGCACCACAGATAAGTAACTCACGCAACCATTTTTTGACCAATAATGTTCCAAAATTCTGTAATAAAACTTACGCCCGAGAAATTCTCGAAATATTTTTCAAATAAATCCGAAGTGCTCTTTTGGATCATTTTAAATCGGGTTTTCACTACCCCATTTTAATTTCTCAACATTTTGTCGCGGCTAATCGCGGATTTAATTGTACATCTTTTCATTCCGATTTCTCATGGGCTGGACGTTGTAGGAGGAATTCAGAGTCAGATGTTGACAAGTGAAAAGCGATCATCTCGAATAGCTAAAACTGTGTGATGTAGAAGAAGTCTAAAGTTCACTTTTATAACATCAATTTATACAAAAAAAGGAGGGAAGCAAGGACCAAGGAGGAGAAGTAACAGTTAAGGTAGGTTAAGTAACAAAATGGTTAGACTAATGGCTTTTAGCGATTTCGCTATTATAGTTATTTTCTAAAGAAGATAGCTCATGTATGTTATGGCAGTGCTATTCAATCTCAGTTTCGTAGTGACTTTATTCCGAACTCTCGCTCTACTGTGTCTCTCAATGATCGTTCATTACCCAGTGTAAATACAGCCCACCCCTCTTCCCATAATATCTCTCTAAATCAACTTCTTCTCTTCTATTGCCCTCGACAGTAGCGTTATTTGTTATACTTGCACTTTTACTCGTGTGCGTCATTTTTTAAAATGTACATTGTTGTGTCACCTACTTTTCAAAGTTTTACGCACCAAGTTCCTCTAAAAAAAAAACATCAAGAAAGCCAGGGGGTTGTACTCCTCAAACATTTGACCCTTCAAGTTTTTACGCGTCAGAGTCTAGAAACTAATATTTGAGGAATCATAGCAGTCAAAACAACAAATTTTTTTCTCAAAACCGGTCAGAACGAAACTAGTAAATTTAGTAAAACTAAATTTATTGAACAAGCAGTTCCAAACGACTCGACTATAACATTTTCGATTGTGGAAAAAGGAGCAGCGCGATAAATTAATTGTCGATCGTTTCGACCAAAATCGATTTTAGTGCAGATGTCGGCATAAATCTTGTTTATATTACTCTAACATTCTCACAAAAATCGTGTTGGTAGTTCAACAATCAACCTGCACGACGGGGGTTCAATAACGGCTATGACGTGAATAGTCACAGCCCAAGGAATTCCGCAAAGCAGACTACTGTCGAATAATTTAGTTCACAGCGTTACTAGTACAATTTCATTTAAACAGGAAAGACGGAGAAATCCTGTCGTGACGTAGAAAGGGGCAACTCAATAAACTTCCGAAGCGCTGCCAGTTTCTGTACAGAGCGCCAGGCTCGGTGCGAACTGTGCGAAATGCGAATTGGATTCGTCGATAGAGCGATACAAAAAACTAACTGTTGGCTGCTGCTTTTGGTTAACAGGCTGCTCATGCGTTGGCTGCCGTAGTGCAATTCAACAGGCGAGCCACACTCGGAAACACGCTAGCGCAACTTTTTCCTTGCCCAACCGGTCTTTTTAATCATTTGACTGAATATTTTTATAATGAACGAATGAATGATAGATTTATTGCGTAACTGTGACAAAGCATCTACAGTACCTAATTTACGTTCATGGAATTAACAACTGAGCCATGCGCGGCTTGGGGGGTTGCTGATTCAAATACTAATACATAATTATAAGTTACGACATAGCTATGAGAAATCCAACAGCATCGAAATGTACCAGTAAACCATAAGAAGCATGAACCCCCCCGGAACGACGAAAATTAGAAACTCGAGCGGACGGTTGGTTGGTGTGTGACACTGAAACGATTGCTTTCGCTGTATAGTCCGACGACTTCTTTTAATTAGCAGACATTGGCTCACTAAAATTACTGTAGTTTCACTGTTTTCGACCTGATACACATTTCATTCAACCTAGCATCTAAAAATACCTTGAAGACGATACCAAATACGGCGTATTTGCGTTGAAACTGCCAAAATTGCGTTTTTAAGCCATTATTTGGCCATTTGGCCGTGAGCTGCGTCCGATTGGATTGCCAAGCAGGTGAGCACTATCAGATACCAAATGGGATATTTGCGCCAAAGAACAGAGTTGTTAATTCACGCTAAGGGCATAAAACGGCCCGAACGGCGGAGGGCCATTGCAGATTTGGAATCCCGAAGTCTTGGAACGTAGAGTGAATGATTTTGAGGGGGGGGGGGGGCGTAAAACAATTTTCCTGACTGAAAACAGGGCTATTATTCAGAATGAATAAAAGTGGTTATTATCCGATTGTAGAAGACTTGATTTCCCATAATTGCTGGCGAGAACTCTCTTCTAACGTTTGGAGCGCGCGAAATTTCAGGGAGATCTCACCCCCTCCGATAGTGAGCGTATTAAAACATGCCCCTCGATGTACTGCAAACACGAGGAAACTACGGCTTCTGAAGTGAAACGAAATGAGTAAGGCGCTCTCTCGGGAGCACGGCACTTCCCTACACGATGATCCCATAGCAAATGATGCTCTGAACTATAACCTGGTGTATAATAACTAACATTTCCTTATTAAGGCTTCCTCGGAGCTTGTAGAATATGCGCGTAAATGGATGATACTGGACAATCCTCGTCAATTACTACTCCCAGGTACTTCGCGGACTGAACCGATTATAGCGCAGGACATGCGATACGAGCCGCATATACGCAATTTAATAGTACTTTGAAAATAATTTCACTTTCCCGCTCTACGATGTTGAAAGGAATGTTATGTAATCGGCTGAAAATGAAACGTTGAGTTCTCTTCAGAACATTACGTTTCAATTTCTACTAAGCCCGAAAAATGCTATTTGGGAAAATGGTATGCGTGTCTGTGAACTTGATTGAGCCGGTGAACCAAATCAGCTCAAATTTGATACCATTCCGCGCTCTAACGATTTTGATTAAATTTGTTGTATAAACAGCATCAAATGACGCGACAGTACCCTAAAATTCTCATTTGTGAGAAAATGACGAGAGCAGCAAAATAAATTACTAAACATCTTCGACAAAAATCGATTTCAGCCCAGTTTTTTCTTTATCAGCTCAAAAGTTAATAGGATCTCCAGAAAAACTGAAGTGGGAGTCCAGTCAAGTACTTATACCTAGACAGTGAATCTTTTGCGGGGCACGTCTAGCAGGAGCTCAATAAATTCCAGAACCTTGAACGCCACCAGTTGACACCGCGAAAGCACGTGGGGTTAAGGAAAGTCGTCCGATACATCGCGCCTGATGTTTTTCTTTTCAGCCGATTCATGAAAGCGCCTACGACAATCATCTTAAAACAATATTTGTTAATTTTACGGATCGTGCGGTGTGAAGGGCAGACTTCATTTCTTTATTAGAGGAAGCAAGGATCATTTCCGCGAGCATATGGATTGCTCTTTGTAAAAATGGGTTGAGAGTTTACATCTTCTGTGGATTCTTTTGTTATTCGCTGTCTTCCTCCACAACAATAAATTTACAAAAAGAGACATTTTAGAAATGCAGGCATAGAAGCGGCCGGCCTCAGTACGTTTTACAGTGAAACAATTAGAAGTCGTTCGTGTGTTTTGCGTCGACTGCACTACATGATTCTTATCTCCGTGTTATCAATAAATGTAAAGTTCCCCGGTTAGTTTTTGTTTTGGTTCAGTTGAGTGCGAGAAACTTCAATACTCAACTCTTTCAAGTTTGCTGTGGTCGTAATAATATATTTGCTGGTTTCGTCTTCCTCTAAATTACAATTTTCGTGAGGGATAAACGAAAAATATAAGAAAACGTACAAACTGATTCGGAAATTATGGAAAAGTCGGGAAAAAATTGTCGAGCATTCGCACGTTTGAAGGGCGATAAGTTGTAAGGAGATTGTAAGCGGAAGATGGAGAAATACGTACGTTATCAAGCGGTCGGAGCAGTTGTATGTTGTCTCACTGAACTGCCGCCTCCGAGCCGCCTTCTTAACTAACAACAACCGCCCCTAGACTCCCACTCTACCTCCTGCGTGGATTCCCCTTCAGATGGAACTCCTCTTCCATCCGAGCCGTGCCGCCGACCCTCAAGACAAACTGAAGCTCTCAAGAAACTTTACGACATCCTCCGTAGAGGAGCACCGGCCAATTTGTACTTTCCCCCCCAAAACCGAAGGGCGATATTCGCAACAACGAAAATATGGTGTGGAGCATCGCACGACTTTCCTCAACCTCTGTAAAACCAACGATGCGCTTCGTATATGAGTGCTAATCGTTCAAAGCGTTACACACATCTGGTGCACGCAACTCTCCTCAACCCCCGCAAATTCGACAATCCGCTACATATACGGACGCTAGATCTCCATTCAACGCTTTTATACGGTAATCCATAGGGAACTAGTTAGTAGCGAGTACCCTGCAAGTTTTATCGAAATCGTTAGAGCCATTTTTGAAAAAAATAAAAAAACGATAAATTAATATTCGACAAATCTCGTTTTCCGATGTATCACGATTTATATTTCCGTTCAACAGATAGATACAGAAATAGTTCAGGAAAACAAAATATGAGCAAAGGTTGTCAAAATACAGTGCGTAAGATTGATCAAATCAAGTGAAGCGGTTAATATGGAAATTGTGAAAATGCTCAACCAACCATTATTTTCGACACATTTTGGGTTTTATCTCAGTTCAATGGACTGTCAGAGGAACATTTATTGAGAACAATATATAGGTATATAGGTATTGATCAAATACCTGCAGTGAGTTTGGTGAGTTTTGCATAAAAAGTGAAGAAAAAGTACTCATGGCATTATAGGCCAACATTCTCGTTCACCAAATTTTCATGGAGATATTTATAGAGAAAAAAAGTTGTGTGCTAACTGGTTGAACATAATTGGAAAGTTTAATCAAAATCTTTATTGTCGTTTTCTTAAAAAATGCGCCCTAGTTTTTGGTACATTTTGGTCCCCTTTCCCATCGATGGGGATCGTTCATAACCTCATTTTGGCGTCTTCGAAACGCTCCAAATTATTACACAACAGTGTATCATTCTCTTGAACAGTTTGACGTAGTCCCTCACCTCTGAGACAAATCCCAATAAACGGCACGAAATATGACTTTACTACACCGGAACGACAAAAACTACACATCCCATTGGCACGACATGACGATTCGAGTTGATAGGTGGTTGGAGTGCGTAACAAACGATGAAACGGTTACTTTCGCTGTATTGTCCCGCGAGTTGATTCAATTAGTAGACTGGCTCGCTATTATTACTATAGTTCCACTAGTTTCAGTCTAGGACTTAGTCATACACCTTTGAGACTTCATTCGAACCAACATAAAAATATCTGGTGCGTTGCAACACACAACTTTCCTTAGCTCTTCGTCAATTCACTTTGTACATGGCTTTAGCAAAATCGAATTCGTCGAAAGTTTTGGTAATTTATTGTGCTGCTCTCGTCATTTTCCCACAAATGAGAGTTTTATGGTATAGTTGCCGTATTGGGAGCTACCGATATAAACAATTTAATTAAAATCGTTAGAGCCATTTTTGGGGAAACAATTTGGCGTTTTGATCACTATGATAACTATAGTTAACTTTCAGTGGATTTTGTTCATACCCTTATTATGGCGTCTCATGGTAACCAGCGGGCTATATATCAAGTTTGAGTGGATTTGGTACGGTGGTTCTCACTAAAAATCGTTCACAGACACACACGC
Source organism: Pachypeltis micranthus (assembly GCA_020466155.1). NCBI lineage: Eukaryota > Metazoa > Arthropoda > Insecta > Hemiptera > Miridae > Pachypeltis > Pachypeltis micranthus. The sequence goes on from CM035768.1 coordinate 35,799,698, forward strand.
ACAGATCATTTTCCCAAATAGTGTTTTTCGGACTCAGGGGGGTCTGAAACATAAGATCTGAAGAGAACTCAAAATTTTTTTTTCAGCCGATTACATAACTTTCCTTTCTACTTCGTAGAGCCAAGGAAAGTAAAAATACCTAGAAAACGATACCGAACACGACCTAATTACGATACAACTGCCAACATTGCATTTTGTCAATTGTTGTAACCATTTTTACCCATAACAACCACGAGCTTCGTCCAATTGGATTGCCAAGCAGGTGGGCTCAACCGAAAATAGGATTTTTGCGTGAAAGAAAAGATTTTTTAAACCACGTTAAGACAAAATATTGCCCAGACGGCGGACGTACATAGCAGATTTGGAATTCCCATGCCTTGAAATGTAAAGTCACAAATTTTGAGGAGAAAGGGAGGTAAACTTGAGCGAAAACATTGATGTTTGAATGAATAATAAACCATAAGAAGCCTCAAAGCTTGGTTTGCTCCTAACTATATTTACAAAAATAAAAGTAAACGAGATTGCCAGGTCTTGCGAAGTAGAAATAATTGCAGTCGTCCGCGGCTGTACAATTTAGGGGCCAACTGGCGTTGTGAATCGATGCGCTGCTCTAGAAGTTCCAAATCCTCGAACGACTAGGTTCTACCGATTTGTCTTCTAATGATGGTTCCTGGAGAGTTTCGAGAGGAATCTATCATGAAGGCTACGGCAAAGAATGTATAGTTTGGAACAATCTGTCAGGAGAATATTCTAGCTTTAAGACATAAAACCGTGTAGCGTAAGCAAGTGGACAATATCTGGGAAGCATCAGTTCAAAGCCGCACAAGCTGCGCCACTTCACTGGCGATTATTGGTATAATAATACAGATAGATAAAACAAAAAACAGAACGTTTGAACAAAATTGTCTATTCACATAGGCAGGAGCATGAGGTTTAATTATGGAGGCCCTGCCCTACCATGAGTGCCTCAATACCTCGTTCCTCGTAACTACTACTCTAACTAGCCGTTGAAGAGAGCTGACAGCCAAGATACGCCTGCCATTTTCACCAAAACAGCACTAATCGTGATATATCATATATTATATCGCCATGCTAACCGAGATAACTGTGAAATGCGATTAAGCCACATCGAGAAGGTAAGGACTAATGAGGTTACAGTAAAGTAATCGGGCGTCTGTTCAACATCCCTTCGTGTAAACTGCCGTGCCCCGTGACCGCACATCCCGTTGATGCCCAACCCTCAATGGACCGTATTAGGACAAATTATAATTTCTGATAATTGTTATAAGCCAAAGTGGCTGCGTTAACCCCTGCCGGAGCAGTAACTGGTGAGGAGCATGGAGCGTAAATTCGTGTACTCCAACTGCAAGAGCCTCAGGAAAAAGGCACTTTGGTCCAGGAGAATGCTTAGGTTGAACAGGAAAAATCGAAAGCGGTACAAGAAAATGAGAGCCGAGTGAGACCAACTCCTTCATGCTCAAGCTCACAGGAAGGGAGAATGATTGTGTTTACTAAATGTAATTGAATACACTAACGTGTGTTTACACGTTATTATTTGACATTTCCTGCCTATCAGCTTTTAAATTCATTCATTTGAGCCCATTGCGCAGCATTGTAGTGCATTGGCAGCAACATTTAATTTCATATCTCGAAGTCGTCGGAACCCTCTCCTCTCCATCACAGTAACCTGGTTAGATGACGATAGAGGTAATATAATAGGTAATCATCTTCGTCAAGAAGCAACTGCAATGCGATTGGAGTTTGGAATTTTTTCAGTTTTTCGAAATTCGGAAAATTACTTCAGCCCAGTCTCATCATAGTTCACGCAAAAAAAGAGAAAACGCATCCGATTGCTTCCCCCTCCCCAACAAGCTGATGCAACTGGGGAACTCCTGCTAAGGTCTCAAATGGGTCTGTTGTGTGGGCGTGTGCGTATGTCCGCTCAGTTCTATCCCCAGCTCCTGTGGAGCTAGTATTCCCCGATGCAACGTCCGCTCCATTCTCGCACAAAACGCAACCTTGAGGTCCATTCCTGCAACCTCCGGGGCGCAGCTAAGGGACCCAAAGCCCTGTGAGGCGCGATGCAGCCAGCCCAGTACACGCTCCACTGTCTCATCTGCAACTGTGCACCTCTGACTTACCAAACTTGGCCAGGTGATACCTGCGAACGGGCCACACATTATCCATATATTTTCTCTCTCCAGTCTGAAGATCTCTCTTGTTCGCTCCGTGGAGAGTTTGATAAATAGCCTTGACTGCCTGTAAGCCGTAAAGACCCCACAGAGGCTGCACAAGTCCTGCAAATATACATAGAAAAGTTGAGTCAATGGTGTACCAAATGACGCTTGAAGATCAGTACAACCAAATCTATAGCCGTAATGTACAACTTTCTTAGAAATTAAAGCAATTGGGTTAGGTCTGCCAGGAGGAAAATGACTGAAGTTAACGTACTTGTTAGGTGAGGCCATCTCATCTGGCTGGTGAGTCCTGCAAATATACATAGAAAAGTTGAGTCAATGGTGTACCAAATGACGCTTGAAGATCAGTACAACCAAATCTATAGCCGTAATGTACAACTTGAGCAGTAACTTGATGTAAAAGTTGAGTCAATGGTGTGTGTATGGCGTCCTTTAATATATCGTCAGTGTTAGTGCTTTTGACGTAAAGACATCATCGTCTGGCTGTTAAGTCAGTTGGTCAAGGTCTTTATATATGAAGAGCAAGGTAAATGGGATGGTGGAGCGTCATTGAAGGAAGGAGGGGGGGGGAGGAAGGAGTTCACGCACCTCTTGGGAAACCCACGAGAGGTGAGGAGAAAGGAACGTCTTGAATAGTCTGTCGGTTTTTCTTTTTTGTGTAGGGTGGTCTGTAAATCCGTCAGTTGGCTGTTTTCATTTGTGTAGTGTTTTGAGTGGTGTGAATGTAGTGTCGCATTTTGTGTTGATTTGTTCATTTATGATCTGTCCATTGAAGTTTCTTAGTTTAAAAATTTCCATGTTTTCTAATATGTTCAATTTTTGTCCTTTGTATTGTTTATGTAGTAAGATGGTGCAGTCCTGTATTTTGGTAGGTTCAGGTCCACGCTCCACCATCCCATTTACCTTTCTCTTCGTATATAAAGACCACGACCAACTGACTTAACGGCCAGACGATGATGTCTTTACGTCAAAAGCACTAACACTGACGATATATTAAAGGACTTAAACAATATCCACCATAATATCCAATATGACATGGACAAAGAACAAAATAAAACTCTTAATTACTTGGACCTGAAAATCACACGGTTGGACAACGAACTACGATACGACATTTTTAGAAAACCTACTGCCACCGACACGACCGTACACTTTACATCAAACCACCCACAACAACATAAACTAAGTGCATTCCGACACATGATACGGAGATTAAAAACGATCCCACTACCCGAACAAAATACAAATAAGAACTTGATACTATCAATACTATCGCAGAAAATAACGGCTACTCCAAAAAACAATAAACAAATGATTAAGACAATATGACTCCAAAACACACGACTCAAAAACACAAAATACACAGACTTTGACAAGACGCTGCACATTTACGTACACAGGACCAAAAATATACGGAATAACCAACATCCTCTGAAAGGAAGGCATACAAATCGCATTACATACTGACAACACACTTAGAACCAAACTAACTGCAAAGACTGAAAAGACAGACCCACTTCACCAAACTAACTGCAAAGACTGAAAAGACAGACCCACTTCACCAAAGTGGGGTATATAAAAAACCTATACTTGCAAAAACGCATACATAGGACAGACAGGACGAAAAATACGGTCCAAATATTCAGAACACATTAAATCCCCCAATAGGAACAAAAACGATTCAAACTTTGCCAACCACCTCAAGACAACTGGACATGAACCTACCAAAATACAGGACTGCACGATCTTACTACATAAACAATACAAAGGACGAAAATTGAACATATTAGAAAACATGGAAATTTATAAACAAAAAACTTCAATGGACAGATATAAATGAACAAATTAACACAAAATGCGACACCATATTTACACCACTCAAGACAGACACGAAAACAACCAACTGACGGATTTACAGACCACTCTATACAAAAAAGATGTAGATTCCACAATTGATAGATCATTCAAGACGGGGTTTTCCCCCAGAGGTACATGACCTCCTCCCCCCGCCCTTCCACGACGCTCCATCATCATCCCGTTTACCTTTCTCTTCGTGTATAAAGAACCAGACGGCCAGACGATGATGTCTTTACATCGAAAGCGCTTGCCCACAGTAACCCACCAGCCAGAGGAGACGGACTCACCTAGCAGGTACGTTAACTTTAGTCATTTGCCTACTGGCGGGCGTAACCCAATTGCTTTAATAAGAGAAAATCCAAATGCCAAACGCCTAGCAAGAAACTCTTATTCATGGCTAATAAGGCAAATCCGTTTAGAATTTTACTTTCCTACCTTAACGAAGTAAGATGTTCAGTATCGGCTGACAATTCGTTTGATCTTTGTGTTATGCTTCTGGGTTCAAAAACGCCATATGAGAAAATGCGATCGCGCTTTAGAGAAAACGGCGCAACTAAATCAGCTAAAAGATTCATACGAGACGACAAAATCTACTGTAGTCATCAGAGCGATCAAAACAACATTTTTCTCAAGAACAGCTTTATCATAGTTAACGTACCTGTTAGGTGAGTCCGTCTCCTCTGGCTGGTAAGATACTGTGAGCAAGCGCTTTCGATGTAAAGACATCATCGTCTGGCCGTTAAGTCAGTACTGGAGTGAGGCGGTTGGTCGTAATTTGCCTACTGGCGGACATAACCCTATTGCTTTAATAACAGCTTTATCGTGTTTGATTACGTCTTTTCTGTTGATAGGAACACCAATACGAAAAATTCATTCTTGTAAAAACGACGAGAGCAACACAATGAATTACCAAATATTTCGACGAACAAATAATTTGTAGCAAAATGTTTTTTGATAAAAATAAGTGACAAAAGTGGTGTTGGTTGTCCGATAAGAGCTACACCATGACCCGCTTAGGGCCGTGTTTACCAAAACGCCGCTGATCGTGATCCAACTGATCAGGGCTAGATAAGTAGATCAAGGCTAGTCATTTTCGCGCCCACCACGCTAGCCGAGATCACTGTGGGATGCGGTTAGCATAGGGCCGCGTTCACCAACTGCGTTGATCTCGTTTAGAGACGATTAACAGCACCTAACCCGCTCCCGCCACAAAAACGGTGTCCACCAGACTGGGTTAAGCTCTAGCCCTGATCAAGCGCTAACCCCAAAAAATTGTGCGGTTTGGCCCGGTTAGCTCTTATCTTTCTTTATCATGTTCTGATATTTGTCCGCCATTACCTCGCACTGTCGAATATTCGCTTCTATTATCGTGAATAATTTACGTATATTTTGGAATAATGATAATAAACAAAGATACTGTTTACTAGTGCTCAGTTATTTCAGTTGCTATTCCACTACGATGATAATCTAATATGTTGGGTTATCGTCATCTCACCCGGTGCCTCAAATGGCTATGAGCAGGATCCGACGACTTCTAGAAGTATGAATTTAAATTCTGTTGCGAACAAAAGCATTACGATCGTCGAAAACAAGTTGTTGTTTGCGTAAAATGTGTGCTGAGCAGTTTCTGCAAAAAACCAGTCGTCATATTGCCGTGTTAGAAAACACAAACGGCTTACCTGGGTGGATTTAGTAGCAGATAAGTAGGAAATGTTAAATAATACCACGCTTTTACTCACAGATTAGTGTATTAAACAACTTTTATTAAACACGACAATTCTCCCTTCCTCATAAAAGTTCCTTACTTGTAAAAGTTGTAACCTCATAATTTGGGTTTTTATTATTTCTTGCTCAGTTCTCATTTTCTTGTAGCGCTTCCGATTTTTCCTACACGCACAAAGCATTTTCCCGGACTAATTCGGCTTATTCCTGCAGCTCTTGCAGTTGTAGTACGCGTATTTTCACTTTAAGCACCTCACAAAATTCAGCTTCGGCAGAGGTTAATGCGGCCACTTAGGTGTAAGACAATAATTAGAAACAATAATTTGGTCAAATCCAGATCATTGGGCATCTACGGGATACACGGTTTCCCGGCCGTTTACGTTTACATGACACTTGTTTACGGGACAAGATGTTGAACAGACGTCCAATTTCTTTACTTAACTGAAACCTCATGAGTCCACTGCCTTCTCGATATGGCTTAATCGCAGCGTAATCACGTCTATGCTAACCGCATCCCACAGTGATCTCGGCTAGCGTGGTGGACACGAAAATGACTAGCCTTGATCAACTTATCTAGCCCTGATCAGTTGGATCACGATCAGCGGCGTTTTGGTGAACGCGGCCCATAGACGTGATTACGCTCCGATTAAGCCATATCGAGAAGGCAGTGGACTAATGAGGTTACAGTAAAGAAAGGAAATTGGGCATCTGTTTGACATCCCGTCCTGTAAAAGTGTCATCTAAACGTAAACTGCTGCGAAACCGTGTATCCCGTAGATGCCCAATGATCCGGATTTGACCAAATTATTGTCATACACCAAAGTGGCCGCATTAACCTCTGCCGCAGCTGAAACTGGTGAGCAGCTTAAAGTGAAAATACGCGTACTACAACTGCAAGAGCTGCAGGAAAAAGCCAAATTAGCCCGGGAAAGTGCTTGTGCGTGTAGGAAAAATCGGAAGCGGTACAAGAAAATGAGAACTGAGCAAGAAATAATAAAAACCCAAATTATGAGGTTACAACTTTTGCAAGCAAGGAACTTTAACAAGGAAGGGAGAATTGTCGAGTTTAATAAAAGTTGTTGGTAGCTCCGGTAAAAGCAAAGAATATGGACCGCTCCCTCTGAGAAGGCAATATATCGAAATATCACTGCCGAGGTCAGGTTATCGATATGCCCGGCATCGTAGGCTTGACTCGTCATGTTTGAAATTAGAAAAAACGACAGCTGTACGATTATGCCAATTACTTAATGTTCATTATGTAATACCCCATTATATAATTATTTTAAATGTACAAAGGCTAAGAAAAGGAGTTAATTCAACGAAATTAAGAATGGGTATATGAAATAAATATGAGATAACTAACGGATTGATATCGATACATGCAGTCGTAGCGTTCTCAAGCAGTCGGTCCATGTTCTTTGTTTCACCCAAGTTGTTTAATATACTAATGTTTGTGTAAAAGCGTGATATTATTTAATATTTACTACTTATCTGCTACTGAATCCACCCTGGTAAGCCATTTGCGTTAGGGTTTTCTAACACGGCAATATGACGACTGGTTTTTTGCAGAAACTGCTCAGCACACATTTTACGCAAACAACAACTTGTTTTCGACGATCGTAATGCTTTTGTTCGCAACAGAATTTAAATTCATACTTCTAGAAGTCGTCGGACCCTGCTCATAGCCATCTGAGGCGCCGGGTGAGATGACGATAGCCCAACATATTAGATTATCATCGTAGTGGAATAGCAACTGAAATAACTGCCCACTAGTAAATTGTATCTTTGTTTATTATCATTATTCCAAAATATACTTTAATTATTCACAATATTAGAAGCGAATACTCGGCAGTGCAAGGTAATGGCGGACAAATATCAGAACATGATAGAGATAGATAAGGGCTAACCCGGCGAAACTGCTCAACTTTTTGGGGTTAAGGTTTGATCAGGGCTAGAGCTTAACCCAGTCTGGTGAATACCGTTTTTGTGGCGGGAGCGGGTTAGGTGCTGTTAATTGACTCTAAACGAGATCAACGCAGTTGGTGAATGCGGCCTACCTTATACCTACTTAATGTCGATTATTAATATGATCTTTAACATGCTGTTATGTTGGCACTATTGGCATTCGGATTTGCTGCACATCGCACATTTCAAGAAAAATAAAACCCCTTGGGGCAGAATTGTAGAATTAAGGGGCATTATCCCAAGGCTGATAGTAAGGCAAAACCGAAAGAAAACGGTCCGAATCAATCCAAATAGTCTGTCAACCAGAAGTCGACGGAACAAGGCAAAGGCACAGCCTTTTTGACCCGATCTGAGCCTAACCAGTGCTATCTATGGCATGTCGACAGTGGTGCTACAAGCCACATGTCTGGCAATAGGGATCTGTTTGACAAATTCAATCTCGAAACTGGTGGACTTATCACTGTTGCAAATGACAAATTGCTTTGCCGTGGTATTGGAAACTGCCCAATAAAATTGATTTCCGGTGAAATCAGAACGACTTCTGACGTTCAGTATGTTCCAGGCATGTCTGCAAATTTGCTATCAGTCAGCAACCTTATCAGGTTTCAGTGTAGTTTTTGATGGAAATGGATGTCATATTATGAGCAATGAGGGTTTCAAGTTTGAGGGAGAGTTTGTCGCCGGTGCAACCAACATTCATGGATTATATACCCTTGACACTTCACATGGACGCGCTAATCTGGCTAAATCAGATGATATGCAGCAACTGTGCGCATCTCAATCACGTGAGCATGAAGTTGTTGAAGAACGGTATAGCAGATGGCATCGACTTTCCAGACTGTGATTTTCTTAAGTGTGTCACTTGTGTCATCGGTAAACAACCTCAAAAACCATTTAAATAATCAAAAACTGGAAGAACTCTAGCTAAATTGGATCCAATTCATTCGGATTTAAGCGGACCCCTACCAACCGCATCCTTGGGAGGAGCCACATATAAGCTTCTTTTCATCGACGATTTCTCACGAAAAGTCTTCGCCTACTTCCTAAAATCGAAGAATCAGGTTCCAGAAACGTTTACTGAGTTACAGCGCTTCGTTGAAAATAAAAGCGAACGTAAAATTAAAGTTTTCCGTTCTGATAACTGATATTTCAGAGTTCTGTAACTCTAAACTAAGCAACATTTTCAACAAGAGTGGAACCGTGCAGCAACGGTCAGTTGCATATGAACCGCAAAATGGGGTGGTTGAACGCTATATGAGGACTATCATGGATAAACCTCGTTGCATGATGGAAGAAGCCAGCTCTGAAGCAGCAAATACCGCAGTTTACCTCACTAATCGATCAAATCGAAGAAATTGGACTCCAAGGCCAAGAAATATGTCTTTGTTGGTTACAGCTCAACTTCAAAAGCCTACAGATTGTTCGATCCTGCAACTCATAACATGAGGACAGCTAGAACTGTCGATTTCTTTGAAGATCAGTTCGTGAATATGAAGTCATCTATGCCTAACCTTGATTCGAGGGTTGTCATGAGTTCTCCTGAATATGTGGTCGGAGAATGGAGCAAATCCGAATGCCAGTAGTGCCAACATAACAGCATGTTAAAGATAATGATTATCAACTCCAACAACCTCTCACGAAATTGCGGAAATCAAACCATCACTTTTCAGCGTAATTCCAGAACTATAACTGCTGACGTCTCCAAAAAAAAAAAGGAAAAAACCGCGGCAAAAACGCTTTTCATCGAAAATTTTGATAATTTATTGTGCTGCTCTCGTCATTTCCCCACAAATGGGATTTTTATGGTATGATTATCTTATCAAAAGCTTCCAATATACAAAATTTAATAAATATCGTTAGAGCTGTTTTTGAGAAAAAAAATATTTGGTGTTTTGATCACTATGATAATTATAGTTAAATTTCGGTGGATTTGGTTTAACCCTTATTTTGGCGTCCCATGGTATCCTGCGAGCGAGATATCAAGTTTGAGCTGTTTTGGTAAGGTGGTTTTCTCTAAAAATCGTTCACAGAGACACACACACACAGACACACTAATAGTGTTTTTCGGACTCAGGGGGGTCTGAAACGTAAAGATCTGAAGAGAACTCAAAATTTTTTTTCAGCCGATTACATAACTTTCCTTTCTACTTAGTAGAGCCAAGGAAAGTAAATAAAAAAGAAATCGACATAAGAGGCCAGAAAATGACATGAACAGAAGCAACCCGATAAATTCCGGGTAGCAAAGCACTAGCAGTTAACATACTCATATACTAGGGGAAGGGCAACTTTGCTATAGCTGTCAATGAAGCTTGTTCTTTCTTCATTATCTAACAAAAATAGAGTTCTTGGCATTGATGGGAAGGAGTATCTGTTGAGGGGAGGGGAGTTGTTTTTCACTCTTCTCAATAACGGCTAACACTATTTCAATTAAGCTTGTACAGTGTATCACACCAGTAAAATGCTATACTTCGTTTTGCATGAATATCTTCGCAATAACAATGTAGGTGAAGGTAAGGGTAACAACATTTCTCACTCTATGCAAAACTGACAGTAACAATTTTGAACAAACACAGAAAGAGTTGTCAAATAGTCTATTGTTACTGGCAAATAACTTATAGATATATTATTCGTCATTCAAAGTGCGAAAATAGGAGGGTTTGAAGATTCAGTGAACCATGGTACTTGCTCAGCTGCTTCTACTTTGGTGGATCAGACCAATGCCCAATAAGTGACTATCTAATTCTGCTTTTGCATCCAACTATTACTCTATGTAGCTTGTGTGTGTGTGTGACAAATGTGAGCCTCACGTCCAGGAATACCCCTCCTTGCACGAGTTTCCACAACACACAGTTTCTCAACGATTGAGACTAGACTATAAACCCTTAACCATTACACAGCCTCTCTACTCTTTCAGAGCCAACTGTACCAACCAGTGAATTACACCTGGTAATTTCCTCTTTATTGTAATCACTTGGTCGGCTGTGTATCACATTACTTAGCAGCCACTGTCTGCTAGTAACTCTAGAAAGGTAACAGCTATCAACACCCAGAGACTGGTATACTTCGTTAGAGGCATTTCACAACACACAGGGGAGTCTCTGCCCCTAGCTGCAAGTAGACTCCTAGGTTTGACAGCAGTTTCCTAGTTCAGGATAGTAGTTACCCACTCCCTCCCTACTGGCCGCAGCTGTTATTAAGTTGTCATACAGTAGTAAGCGATTAATGTCCACAAAACAGCACGATGCAGTTTCTAGATCCCAGTGTTTTTTCAAAGCTGTTTCGCCAGGTTTTCCTCTCTGATGCGAATCCCCTAGGATGGTCATTTGTGTAAAATAGTCTGTCCTCCCTTATAGTTAGTTCTTGTTACATCATTATTCATAATTAGCCCCTTGATATGAAATAAGTAACAAGAATGTTCCAATAAAAGGAGTTATATGCCAGCATGTTAAACACGCCGCAACATGCATTAATGACACTATGACCTTTCAATTGTCATTTGATGGTGAAAGCTTCCATGTCATCTGCATTTTTATCCACTATGTTCAAAGTATTGTGTCGTTTTGATGGTGTCCGCTTCACTTAACAAATTCGATTTTATTAACTTTTCATCACCCAAGAATATCTGACTGCAGCATTATTGCCAGTTACATGCACATTTCAGTGAAATAGAAACGCTCCAAAAATTGAACAGTAGAACATAAAATGTGTGACCAATGTCTGCCAACAGTTTTACCCATTTGCCACTACTGGTCATGATGATCAGTGTTGCCGAACTTTGCGTAATACACCATGATTTTCAGGTTTGTAAGAATACAAACTTTGTTTGCATAGCTCAAATGGCATTTCCTTTGAATGTTAAAACATGTTCAACGAATGTAGAGGTGAGGGAGATCAACTTAGTTAAACTTTGGTAGATTACAAAATGTTGTTATTATAAACAGCGTACACAATGGTTGACATAATTTAGAGTACTTGACACACATATTTTTAGATTCGTAAGACTGATAAAAAGTGGATAGAGTTAATATGAAAAGTAAACGAGGGGAATTCTTGCTCAGAACCTTCACTTTCTCCACTTCGAGAAGTATTGTGGATAAACTACTACAAATGACACAGCTAATTCCAACAATGTTGGGAACTACTACATTATCAAAGATTCAGCAAATTAGATCCGGCAACAGAAACACCTCCTGCACTCTCGTCAGATTTCTGTCCTCCTTCACAAGCCACGGCTACCGATTTCACATTGCAAAAAGTAGTGCAGGCGATTCGTGTTGCAAAAACCTCAACGTGAGTCTATTTCGCCATCTTCGATGTTTACATGGTTCCATTGCATCCATTTTCATGGGTGATACAACTGGAGCTCATCCTGCAGAGCTTCGGGTTCGGCAGACGATCCGTCCCTTAAAAACAAGAGAACAAATGTCGACTAAAACCTGAACCGATCTCAGTCAGGATTATTACACAGTTTCTTAATTATATCAATTGAACCAGTCATTGATTAATCACCAAACCAGTCATTGATCACAAATTACTTATAGAATTGTGTAGGTTTCAAAGATTTTGATAACCCATTATGAGATAAATAGGTGGTCACAATTTAGGCAGATGTTAAGCACAGAGGGGAGTTATTTGCTACAGTCCTCCGATCTAATTCATACCCTTCCACCGTGTTTGCTCAAACCCCACAATTAAAATAACCCGGTTCCCTTTTAACTGCAAGAGCAGTGGTACACTGTGCAGTAGTGTCAGCTTTTTCCCACATACTGCTGTTCACCCAAACAGTGAATGGATCATAGTATTCATTCCAATTGTAAAAAGTGGCCTTGTTATTTCATCAGTTTGTGCACCTCTGTATCCATTCCAACGCCTGAAAACTTATTGATGAGTAAATATTATCAACCAGCTCTCACAATTATGTTATAGGAATCACTCGGTTCTTCTAATTTCCAAGGAAACCCCCCCCCCCTCCCAGTTTGTTTAAGAAAGCTCTGCTCATTCAAACGGAACAGTGCAAAGCATGAAAAGCTATATAATCCTTCTGAAAACATTCGGGAATTCAAGGCTTATACTAAAACCAGTTGTTTCTGTTTCTTGAACTGAACAATGAAGAGTTTTTTTGGCAGTGTTGATATATTACTTATTAGAAATAAACAGTGACGTTAAATATTAGATTAGTGTCAAACAAGAGTAGCGAGTATGTGTTAGTAAGATAAAACGATTGAGCAAATTTTACCTTGTAGTAGCCAAATCTGCCATATTTATACCCCACCCTGTCCAAAAACGTATCAGTGTCTCTTCAAACGACGTTTTATTACCTGCTGTGTCCCTTATAGATAGATCAACTTCACTTTCTCTTCAAGCTTTTTTTTTGGATGTGCAATGTGTAAATTAGATATCCGCAGTCCGTAGTATTTTTTTTGTTCAGTATTAAATGGGTGACTTCATGTGAAGCAAAAGCTCAGGTAACGAAAAACATTCAAATGTCCCAAACTGCCTCCCTTCGTTTACCAAGTTAACTGTTCTTAGTACATTCACACAGGAACAGCCGTAAAACAGAGCAGCGATAATTGCTTCAAAAATGTCGGATCGTAGTATCGTCCGGATAGACGGGAGAAAATAATTGGGATCGTTGATCCATCATACGAGAAAGTGGTTGGGAACTGAGTAATGGGTCAGGAAAGTGAAGGACCCTATCTGAGAAACAGTAAGATATCAGTTGAAAAATTGAGTACATCATGAACAACAACTTAAGGTAGAGGGCAGCATAATCTAATATGAATAGGAAACAAGTAAAAATAGTTCAGAAACCGAGTGAACTAGTTGAAAAATGTGTTGAAGAGTTGAAGTAATTAATTTAAAACTGTAGTAAAAATGGTCGAAAATAAAAACATGGAATCGCCAAAAAAGCAGTTAATCAGTTCTGTAAACTCAAGAGTGAATATTGTATCAAAATATTCAAAATTTGAGTTAAATTTGCTGATTATAGAGTTGGAAGGTGCATTGGGAATTTCAAGTAACAACAGTTCAGTAAAAGCTGTTCTAGAATGAGAAAATCGTGGTTTAACAGAAGAAAACTTGCCCAACGAAGAAATACAGTAAACCCCATTCAAAAGGCATCTTTAGGAAATGGTGCATGAAAACATCTTATGCGACACCTCAAACAACTTTCGCACCCCCAAGTAAATTCAGTGATACGCTAGACGTTCAACCCCTATATCTATTCTCAACACATTTCTACACGAAAAACAGTCTTAACTGATGCGTCTATAGAGAGCAGAATATAGGTGGCTTGGAATGCTGCAAGTTGGAAGTTTAATTAACATTGTTATGGTCGTTTTCAGCAAAAACTTTGGGTACATTTTGGTTCCTATGAAATAATTTAATAATCTGATCAACACGAGAATTTTTTTTCAGATACTACCTAACATTTCATTAAGAATTTAACATGAGAGGTAGTATATGAATTACTAGGAAATGTTTTCTATGTCTATAATTATTTTCTGTGTGAAGTTATTCTTCATTTGTTTAGGAAAACAAAACTGTGGCGTCATTTGTTACACATCCTTACAATGTGTTCTACAGCCCAATTGTGGTAATGTCTAATTCACGAAGGGCGAACCCTAATAATGAAGGTCCACACAAAATGTCACATATTAAAAGATGTTAATTTTAATGAGTGCTGCAATAAAATCAATTTTCTCCTATCCTTTCTTCTCCTGTCTATGCCCAGCAAAGGCCTTTCCAGACTCTGTCAAAGTAGCTCGAGGAGTGAGAATGCGGAGAAAAGGTTCCTCAGCCCTCCCTGTTCATCCTCGGGCTCACTCCATCCGACTTTGCTACACATCGAAGAGCAAGAATGTGGAAGGGGTTGCTCAGGGTTCCTTCCCTCACTCCTCCTAACGTTGCTGAAGAGCAGTTTTTATACCGTGGCTCAAATGACTGAGAGGACTGGATCCCTCCGTGCAATACTTTGCGAGAGTGTGGCTGCGCATTCTTTGCTTCCCCCACTTTGGTGAATACGCTTAACCCATTCAACGCGGATGAGGTAATATTACCTCATGACACTTCACTCCTCTTACGTTTGAGGTAATATTACCCCAAGGCCCTCTCGCATCGCTGTACGTTTTCGTATTCGAAGGAGGGAATCTTCTACTTTAGGGGCTGCAGTGGGATGGGATAGCCTTCATTATGATTTTCTCAGTGCACCAGTGCGCCGTTTTTCTGTACCTCTTAAACCTGAGCCGCAATAAACCAGAGAAGTACTCACTCGAAATCCTGCTTTTTCTTCAGTAGGGGAGTGTAGAGCGCTAGAAACGTCCCGCATTGAATGGGTTAAGGAATTTCTTTGGGTTATATTGCTCAGAAAGGTCTTTTGTTTGTGGGTCATACTTCTACTGCTGTTGTAATGAACACATAATAATGTGTTCATTACAACAGCAGTAGAAGTATGAGTTTTTTCACGACACAAGAGTAACTGTGAGAATGACACAGCAACTATCATTCTCAACAACTCTGTACAAACTGAGTCACTTGTAAGCATAGTGAATTCTTCAAATTCCATTTATACAGTTTGCATCAAGGGTATGGTCAATAGTATGTAACTGGCAGACCTGAATTATCCTGAACTGGTTCATGTGATAGATCATTGTGCATCATATTTTTGGCAGCACAACCCTAACATCTTGTTTCCCAATCAGAAGATAGTTCTAGAGTAGCTCTTGATACATACCACAGAAATTGACCTAAAATACTATCGTGTTGTTTTTTCCAGGGCATATAAAAGTCCTTTCCTAGATTATTCATACAGTTGTGTACTATCAACAAGAGCGAACCTTCCTCTTGTTAAAAATTCAATTTGTGAAGTACTCTACCGTAAACATAGCATGTATCAATCATGTTATTAAACAATATTATTGGAATTGGGCTTCTTGCGAGTCAAAGAATTGATTAATTGTACCGGGGTGAACTGAACTCTTCCATTTAGCAGAGGCTGGTGCGGGGGGCATTTGTACTGACTAGGCACCTCAAATGCCCCGATTTGCACAAAACTCCACTGTAATCAGTTCTAACTGAGCAGTTCTTTCGTCGCCCGCGCTCGCTCCCACCCAATTCCCCGTAGTAAAACTTCTCCAAGTGTAACTGCGAATAAAATTCTCTGTTGCCATTGAATTCGGTTGATATCCTCCTCCCCCCCCCCCCTGACATAATTAGTGTGATAACACTATTCTTTCACATAACATAATAATAAAACAAGTTTTCACGCTATTTTCTGATCTTCCCAATTGTGTTTACTGCTATCCACTGTAATTATCAAGAACCAAATTTAATTTACAATCATACTTTTTTTTTTAGCCAAATACAGTATTTTTAATAAATAATAAATATTATCATTAATTTTTTAAAGTCAAGTTTTCACTCTTTGACACGACCATATCAATTTGAATTGAAATCAAACAAAAACTTCCTAGTTATTACAGGATCAAGACTTGCAAATAATCGTTTTATCCTAAACTAGTATAACAGCTTTGGTTTGGATAGTTCCTAACTATTGTGAAGAACAATGAAATTTTCATTTCACGCCAAATTCCCAAATACTCAACATTACTGACACAGTGCAAGTACAAAAAACGGAACATGAGGAGGTTTCTGAATTTGTTAAGATTAGGAAAAAAAAAAGTATTTCGACAAAACACGATTACGGTAACAAAAATCTCGATCCAGACTATTTTTCTACATAGTTACTTTTCCCTTTCTTTGTGGGGGTGTCACAGCAGTCTGCGTGTAATCAGCGTTTGACCGTTTTTCTTTATTTGGTCATCTTTGCCCCTGTGGCATGCACCACATCCCAGCCATCATTGGTAGGGCCTGTTGTTAATTGTGTAACGTGAGACTGAATAGTGGGAAGGACACCTCCTGCATCCTTCTAGTTTATTTTGAATGGCTCATCAGATTTCTTTTCAATTCTGATTAAAAGATAATGCATTACTTGTAGTGGTAATCTGTATTATAAAGTCAACAAGAATGCTTCTTCTTCTTTCAATAACAGAAAATCTGGAAATGACTTACAAAGCGGAGAATTAACCCATTCGATGCGGGGAAAAAAAGTTGGACAACCTAACGGTCGGAAAAATTGGCGAGGGGCGCTCCTATTGTTGGGCATGGCATCGTATGATGCCACCCGTACGAGGTTTGATTGGCTTAGAGGAAGTGAAATGCCACCATATATACATTCAATTTTCAATAACTCTGATGTGAAGTGCTGACCCCCGTGTTTCATCACCAGTAAAAATGTAATCCAATAATTCCCCCAATTTATTTAAAACCATTGAAAAATTCACTTTCAGCCTCCAAAAAACAGAAGGTAGTGGCCAACATACAACCTACCACAAACCTAACTAAACTCCTATTTTTCTGAAGGTCAGTTGTCTGAATTGTGGGATCTTGTCATTGGAAACTAACCGACCACAGTTGTGGACCATCAGGCTTCATAAGCCAGTCATCCTATCTGAAATGAGCAGTCTCTCTTGATGCACGCACATCTGACATTAATTGCTCTCCTGAATACTTAATCTGGACACTTGATCTTGTGAGACATGAAAGTTGTCAAGTCTCTCTGGCCATCTCAAGTCATTCGCACGAGGGTCCGTCAATGTGACCTTAGGGACAAGGCGGTACTAATTGGAGAAGAAATGATGGGCAGTAGATGACCTATTGTACAATCAAATATAAGGGACGCCTGGTATAATGACAGAATACCAAATACACATTTTGTCTCTCAAGACAGTGCATGGACACTGTATACAAGAGTGAATACATATGAACATACAAATGTTAATAACCTCCTATCACTATTAACTGACACAGCTTAGTCTGTTCAATGCAGAACTTCTATGTAGTGTGTGGCAGTTATTGCTGTCCATCAGCGAACATGAGGAAAATTGACAACGCTCATGAATTTTCGCTCCCACAAGCAAACCAAGATCATTGCTAATTCAGCTAACTCCTTATACAGATCAGTAAATGCGCTGAGTATATATCCCTACATTTTGTGTGATTATTGTCTCTCTCTATTAATACTAGACTACAGGTAAGAATAATTATCTACACCTCCACGGCAACTGAAGGCTAGTCACCCATAAGAAGTGTAATTGCATTACTGGGAAATAACGCACATAGACGCTGCTACCAACACCTACTGCAAGCAACTATACACTGCTTATCTCACGACTATTATTGGAAGAAATTGGTTCCAAAGTATGAATCATTAAATCTATCACAAACCTTAAGGAACAACACTGCCCACACCACGAGCTTGTCATAAAAAAGCACAGCATTGGGGGTAAGACGCACTATTACAGAACTTCCTGGGTGGATGCCATCACCTGAGTCATTATTAAGTGAATAAACCCCAAAACTTCTAGTACATTTGTCGGGTCCTATCAATGTGTCCTGCCTCGTTGGAACTAGGGAGCAATGAGTGAAATGCCTACTTTTGTGTTTTGTTATTGTTTCTGCCCTACTCGTATTGTAAATGGGTGTTTCCCAAGAGGTCAAAGAAGCCAACTGCGTACCCCGACTGTTAACGCTTTTGCCCAACAATTATCTTTACTTCTTCAACCTCTCTTTCTTCTTTCCTTATTAACGCGGCTGCAATTGACTCCAAGTATAGCCTGACAATGACCTAGTTATCATGATTAGAGGAAAGCTTGTGAAATGTGGCCTTCAATAGACTTGACTGATACTTAATAGTTAAAGAGAACTACTTACTGTGAACTTCAGCAAAACGTCTCTCTTACCCTCCACCAGGCAAAGGAAACTGAGAAACCTACCTGAAACCCTTCTGTTCAGCTCAAGGGTGCCATTTAAGCTTGAATTCAAAGGTCTCCAGGAACTGGCACCTAGAGTATGGGGTTTAAATGGTCGAAAAGACCATACTTTTCTGAAACTAATGGGTTAGGATGGTCAGGTGAATTGATGTCTTCTTCTGATTGCTGTGGTGTCTCAAGGCTTGCTCTAAGTGTCCACTGTTAACAACTTTCATGATACATTCTATTACTAACACACTCTATCCGTTCCGCTCATTGTTCCACTTGTATCCCACTTTCGCAGTGTCCAACATTCACCTTTACTGCTAACCTTTGTGTCATCTGTTTCATATCACACCGCTCCATATTCTCTTTGAAAATTTACAAATAGATCGAGCACTATATTTCTGAACCTAAATATGAATAATTTTTTGGGAAACTCAAAGGTGGGAATTGAACAGGAAGTCAGAAGCTGCAGTGCGCATTATTATGAGAAACACGTGTGCTTGGGAATTCGTCTGTTTTGAAAATTGTTTGCTACTGAGTGCGCAGGGGATTAGGTGCTGTACCAAACGAAAAATATAAAAACTACCTTACCTTAGGCAAAACCCAATCAATGACTCGGGGGAGCTGAAGAATTGAAATTACGCCACTGAATTAACCAGCTTCAGGTATTAAAATGGAGACTCCTTGATCCGAAAAGAAAAACGTAATGCAACAAATGGACACTTTCCCCAATTCACCGTAAAATTATGAACACCTATGACTCAGCTTTTGTATTAGCAGTCACAAAATAAAAGGGAACCTCTAAATTCGAGATACCACAGAAACGCACTGGTAATGCACGAAGCAGAATGGCATTCCAGTGAAAAGACCAGAAGTTAACCAGCCACCTAGTGACACGAATTGTTGAGCCTCACTCCAGGGACAGGACCTAGAGACATTCATCATCAATGTCAGTGAATTAATATCACGTAACTGCATTCTGAAGTCTGCCATCTATGCCCAGGCTTCAGCAGTTGACATTCTACTTTTAGGGACAACCATAGAATGAGACTGACCAAGGCATGGCACTCACGTTACTACAGACAGGTTCATGAGGCATGCAAAACCTGATCTGTAGCTCAGTACATGATGAGAATTCAGTGGATTATTGAAACAAACTCCACACTATGGACGAGGTTACTATCATTAGAATACAATGTCTTAGTTATTGATTTTCAAAGTTCTATGGAATATTTTCGTTCTTGTGGCCTACAAGGTGAAAC
The DNA here is from genome assembly GCA_020466155.1 of Pachypeltis micranthus. NCBI lineage: Eukaryota > Metazoa > Arthropoda > Insecta > Hemiptera > Miridae > Pachypeltis > Pachypeltis micranthus. Next base: position 35,819,516 of record CM035768.1, read on the forward strand.
CATTAGGGGCGACACACCTCGTAACTTTCTCTAGCTCTACATAAATTCACTGGTTTTCATAGCTTTTGCGACTAATAATTCAATTCATTTTTCACTCATTCACTAAACTTGGTAATGGTGGTTCTAGTTCAGGAATTTATTGTGATGCTCCTACTTGTGTCACAACCATTGTTAAGCACGGGAGATTCATAAGACCATCAGTGCGATTTGTACTTTCTGCTTCCCCAAAGGAAAGTATAGTAATCTTGTAAAAAAAAAATTGAGTATTCTTCAGATCCTTACGTTTTGAGATCTACTGAATCTAAAACACCTAATTTCGGCGCGTGGTCCGTAGTTTGATTTGCAGGAGAATCGCTGAACCGATAGAACTGGTCCTTTTTGTTGTTTTGTTATTTTTTGGAGACACCAAAATACGGTTCAATTTAATTTATACATTTGGTGAAACATATCTTCATCATAGTAGCACTTACAGTTCTGGGTATTTATTGTGTAGCTTCAACTTGTGCCACAGCCACGTGTTCTGAGTGTTGTATTGTGAACTTGTGCCACAGCCACTATTGGGCAAAACAGTCCACAGAGAATTAATGAGACTGTAGACACGATCTCTTTGAGGATAATATCACTGCCCCAGGATTATTAGATAAAAACTATTAGAAATGGCAGTGTACAGCCTGACTCATTGTAGGCACTTCAGTGATCATAGACAAAGGTTCTTAATCTGGCTAAAGTTGGGCATTGGATCAGAGCTCGTGTTCGCAGCAATTTTTGCCTGAGTCAGCAGCTCTCTAGAGGCAGTTGAAATTTCGTAATTTCTGGAGTAGCTCGTATTTATTTATTAAATAACGCTCATTGTATGGTGCAGCGCTAAAATCAATTTTCGTTGAAATGCTTTTTATAATTTATTACACTCCTGACTTCCCCATGAATGAAAATTGTATGGTATCGTTGCGTCATTCACAGTTGACTATTAAAAAAATTAATCAAAACCATAAGCTGTTTTTGAGAAAAAAATGTTAGGGGTTTTGATTGCTATGATAACTATAGTTAATTTTGGATGGATTTTGCTCATACAGGCTAGATACCAACTTCAAGCTAGTTTGGTTCAGCCATTTCCTCTCAATTCATTCACAGACCATTTTCCAGGCTCAGTAGGCAGTGAACGTAAGATCTGAAGAGAAGTCTTAGTTTTTAATTTTCAGCTGATTATGTAACATTCCTTTCTACTTAATAGAAGTTATAGAAAAAAGGGTATTACGAAAAAGAGAACCAACAGGTGATTTGATTAGATGGGGAGTAATACGTAGCCCTAGTTGCTCTTCTACAAGGTAGAAAAACTCTGAACAACCATACTATGCTTTCCACCCCAACAAACTACCCGTAGTCCTAGAATTGATACGAACTCCTGACCCACAGTGAACAAATGCTTTTTGAGCCGAATGAAACCATTATGTTGTCGACAAGACCCACTTTCATTTGAATGGCACAGCAATAAATGATAGAGCATAACATTTTCAAAAACCATTTCCTATAAAATGCCAATTGACATTATAGGATGATTTACGTTACAAGAAAACGGAGTAGCTTTTACTTTCAATGCACCACACCACCATGATGAATACATCTTCAATCTCAGAATAGAAAATCACAATGAGACATGTATGGTATTAACAGGATAAGGCTACACTCCACACAGCCACGACTATAAGAATTTTTTTTAAATGGTCATTTTCTGAATGTGAGTCATGCAATACCTTCTTTTGGAGCTGCGTTGAATCAAACGTTCAAGACAAAGAATGGTATTCATTAGATGAGTTGAAAGTAGCAACTGACAAACTATAGAGTAAACACCAATTTCTCAGAATTACTACGATGCATTCATAAAATTGGACATCACATGCAAGATGCAATATTTAACACCAAGCCTTAGAAAAAATGCTACGACCTCACTAACGTTTTAACACGTTCACTGCGGCGATTATTGTTCAAAACCGATTTTCTGCGCGGCAACTTTGAGGTTGATCTAAATAAGGGATGGGAGATGTCGACAGGTAGTCGACGTCCGCCGGGGGGAAGGGGTCTCATTTGTCGACTACGTGTCGACATCCGCAGTGAACGTGTTAAATCTTGCAAAACAAAGAATAATGTGGTTTTCAACGAACAAGTTAGGTTTGTGCCCCACCCTGTATGATTTACTCTCCTCAAGAGGGGGAAAAACATTCTTAAACCAAAAAATGTATGAGTCAACGTTTAATTCCCTTATTTCTTCCCATTTGGCAACTGATTGGTCTCTGTATGTAAATTGCGGATTATGTAAAATGTGGGCAATATTCTTCATTAAGGGCGCAATGATGTAAAAAAAAGAAGGATAAAAACAAACGAAAACAACTTAGTCTTTCAAGAAATGATATTTTCTTCTCGAGAATTGAATTTTCCACTTCTTCCCCTCAAACAGTCTTTTTAATGTCCCTCAACCGACAGTTCACGCAATATCATTTGGTTGACAAATCTGGACATTTATATTTTACTAAGGGAGTAAACAAATGATGTGAAGTAAATATGGAACGACGCAAATAAAAAATTTATATTCACAATGATGAAGGTGGTACTTCAGGTTTTGGCTTGACTTCAGAGGCAGGCACCCCCACAACAGCCAAATTGTTTGTCTGCTCTTCCTTGGGAAGTAGGACAGTGACATGGTCAGGAAGTGGATTTTTAGGACCATTTTTGCCTGTTACGTCCCAAGGCAACATGATTTTGACTTTTATGCCCAATACACCTGAAAAATACATCAAGGATATTAGTTTTGGTTGAGAACTTGTTTACTAAAACAAAAAAATGAGAAGTACGCATTTTTTTCCTTCACAATGACAGGAGTTGATGAGAAACCCCTATAGATTTTATGATGAGATATTTACGAGGTACTGCACTTTCATGCATCACATTTCTATGGAAACGCATATGAAGGTACTAGTTAGGTGAAATTTTCTTGTCACGAGAATTGTTAAGAGATAGGGTTTGCAGAAAGTTAAAAAATCTCTTTCTGCTCATTAGGTCCACATTTCTACTCATCACATTTTCATAGATGTTTATGAAGAATGAAAGTTAGCGAAGAATTAGAAGAATGTACATTGTGTGTTCAATTAGAATCATTACCCTTCTTTAGCTTGACCATTTATCAAAATCCTAGTAGAGGAACTTCATAAGCATGCTCAAACAAAGCACATCCGGCGCTCCTTGAGGCCTTCCAGATTCTGACAGAGTAGCCCAAGGAGCAAGAATGTGGAGAGGTTCCTCAGCCCTCCCTGTTAATCCTCGCCTCACTGTCCAACTTAGCTACACGCTGAGGAGCGAGAACGTGGAAAGTGTTGCTGGGGTTGGTCGTTTGTCCCCTCATCACCCTGTAGGACTTCGCTCAAGAGCAGTTTTTGTATGATGAGTCAAAGGATCACTAGGCAAAAATCCATGAGCCTCTCGCTCCATCAGGATGCAACAATGTGGATGCATGTGTTTTTTCCTCGTCCAACTTTGGCAAATGTATTCCCTTGAGCATGCTCCGGAAGAGTGTGGACGCACGTTCTTAGTTTGCCCCACTTAGGCACTGAGACCTTAGATGGTGTGCGAAAGGGTTAAGGGTACCCCTCAGTGGCATTGGAGTGATTTAAGGTTGTCTTTCTAGGAAGCTGAAGAGAGAACAGGTTCTCAAGGCATCCCATGGCTACATCCCCCTGTTGAAGTGTGGCCAGGCCTGAGCATTGCAAATAATTGCATCAGAACTACAGGAAATCCTTAAATGAGCATTTTCTTACATGGTAAACCATTCACCAAATGCACAGTGGCTATCAAGCTGAATGAACACAAGTTTACTTGTGAATTTCTATCAGTCAATAACATAAGAAACAATACTGATCCACTTCACCAGCATGAAGATTTACAGTCATACAAAGCCCTTAGAGATGAGTTGCATAAGCATATTTGGTGTATGGCTTGTGAAATGGTGTATGTATAATAAGTATGCTATTGCCCCCTTACTATTTCCTTAGCTCATCTAGACTGCAGTTGTAGAGTCAAGTTATTGTTAATTATTAATAGGTTTTTGTTCTACCTTCCTTGTGTGATACCATAATCGTAGTCAGCGTGCAATCCCAACAGTGAATCAATAAATTAATAGGAAAATTCAAAAAATCAGATAAAACCTTCAAAATGTTGAATCTTTAGCAACAGTTATGTGGAAAAAATGCTTCCATTAGAGGGTGTAAGTTTTACAGTACACGACAGTTTTTTATGCATCACCTACTATTTTCTATTTTTTCCAACTGGTTTAACGAAACACTCTATTAACTAATACGCTTATTTTGTCAAGTACAGATTTCCAACAACTTTTCTTCAACGTGACAACAGTCTAAGGCTCAATATTTCATGATAGGAGTCTATTGAATGAAGTAGTATCCTATTATTGAAAAATGAATCCTCAAACTGCAGTTAGAAGCTTCAATATTCCGTAAACATCCGAATTGAGTGGCCATACGAAAGATTCTAGTTAACAATAATTTAATGGTCGTCTAGTGATAACTGAAAAATCAAAAAATGTGACAGACATTCACTTAAACTCATTAACGCTGATAATTATCAAGATCTTCTGTACCTTGTCTGAGAAGTACATGCCTAGTGGCAGTATCCACATATTCGTTACAAGGATCACCACTGTGGATCATCAAACCATCAACGAACTTCATTGACTTGGCTCTTTGGCCTCGAAGCTTTCCGGAAACAACGACCTCGCAGCCTTTAGCTCCATTTTCCATGATGAACCGAAGAACACCATAGCACGCCCTGCAAATTAGGCAAGTGGTTAGAATCGTAACGATTATGCGTAGATAAATACAACTCCCTCGCAGGAATGGCAATTTTAATATACGAGTCACAAAACTCTAACGACTTCACACATATTACAACATCAAAAAGGAGTAAGGGAATAGTGAGGTGTACAAACCCATCACTAGGATCCAAGAAGGCTGCACATGTTGCAATAACAAGCACAAAATGCAATGAGTAACAAGAGATATTAATTAAAGTTAGGCGGCCAAGATAATTCAATACTCTCACGGAAAAAACCAACAGTTTCATGTTATTGTATAATATACCTACAATGTTAAAAAGTGAAGCAATTGGCATGATTGAGGTTATAGTTAGCTAATACGCTACAAGAAATAATGTTCACCAGTTTTCACTGATAAACGAGGCGTTCAAATTCAATTCTCTATGAAGCTTGTAATACAGTAATGTGATGATTAAAATAGGACTCTTCTCAAAATAACACAAGTATATTGGCAGTAGAACAGTCGGTAGTGCAAAACTGAGTAAATCTACAACACACTAACAATAAATTTAATGAAATTACACAAAGATTCCAACCTTCGAACAGCAAGGCCTCCGATAAGTTTATAACGAAGGGATTCAGCCTGAGCGATCGCACATAGCCCTCTAGTTGCAACTTTTTCGGCATACAGATCGAGGGTCTGAGGTTTGAAGTTGAATCGCTTTTGTACAACAGACGTAAGTTCCCTAATTCGCCTTCCTTTGTCCCCAAGCACACTCTGAGTCCTGGTGGCCATGATGATGATTTCTGTTTTGTTGGGTGTCACTCGAACCTCAACTCCAGAATATCCTTCTTCGGCAAGTTCTCTGGTGAGAAACTCATTGAGTTCTGCCTTGAAAACTCCGTCAGACACAAACTACGAAACAAAGAAAGAACATTACAATGCAAAAATATAAAAAGTATGGAACAGTTATCAATTTCAAAATGTCATGACATGCAGTTTCAAATAATCAATGTCTTTGGCATCAAATAAAAACTAGTTCTACTACTTCAATAATCTACTAGGATCTCAAGTTACTCCTTTACAACAACTTGATTAGGTGTACGGTCTATTCAAAAAGGCCCCCAATTCAGTGTTTCTTTTCAAAAAGAATCTTTGTCAGTGCTACCTCAGACTAATCTCCTCAATCGCAGAGCATTAAAAAAAAGTTCAGAGCCACCTCAAACTCCATCTTAATCCTCTCAATTGAGGAGTAGCATCGCCTTTTCAGTTTCGAAATCAGAAAGAACTCACAGGTTCCAGATCTGAGCATCATTGGTGTTGTTTTTGGCCAACAACTGTGCACGGGGCTTTTTATGTAGTGATTTCATGCCCAAATCATTGGTAAGAATTGAATAGTCTATCAATTTATTATGCCCTCAGCAAATACTCTAACAGTGATTCCATGATCAGTCAATATTATTTTCCATCATGAAGCCCAAACTCGAGGCAGTGTTCTCAACTCCCAAGTTCTCTAAATTCTTTCGAAGAAAGAACCTCCTTTCATTTCTCTACCACAAAACAAAAAACAAGAAGTGGTAAAGGGATAACTACTGAAAAGGCCTTAGATTGAAAGTGGGCTTAGACCAACGAAAAATAGCGGATAGTGTACAGGTCTGTATCTTTATTTGATGACTGATCCTAAACCCTCAACGAGGGTTATATCAGTCAGCAAATAGGTACACTGGAGGTACCACAAGCATTGTCAACATTTTTGCGAGGGTGACCAGATTCGAAATTTCCACTTGAAATTAGAGTTTTAAAACTCAATGAACAACTTAGGTCCTGAGTTCCACGTTGGGTTTGTGTTCAGACAGTTATCATTTTAACTAATCGTATGATAGTTGTTGCCCAGGTGGCCAATAATTTTTCTTAATATCAATAGTCATGAAATTTGCAGTGTGGAGGGCAATTTCCTGTACAGATGATTTTAAAAACCAGGAAGAGGAAGAAGAAACAGGGGACCAATAACAATGGCCAAGTTAGGCTTTTGCCAGAGTAGAAATACGTAAACGTTTATAATAAGGATGAGTAATCAGGTTGTCCAGACTTCTATGGTGAGAAGGGGGAAAAAACTATCACCTAGCATGAGTTCTGAACCTACAAAGAGGCTTCTCCTAGTTCCCATTATGATCACCCTAATTCTGACTAACGATGCTTAATCAAGTGTAAGTTGTACTTGGCCCTTTATCCTATCACTTGACCCAGTCCCTGCATGATAGGAGACTACGCATTTCCCTATTCTCCAATCAAGGTCAGGTATATCAGCTTTCTTGGCAAGAAACCATATTCCCTATACTGTTTTTACTCAGTCTATACAGTGCAGTCCTAATTCGTTGACAAACTTGCAGACACCAGACATGTGGAAGCTAATTCCCATCCATCAAATCTAAGTGCAAGATTTGAGCAGAATTTCGCTGATGTGGTAAGGGGTCCTCCATTATAAAACGAGATCGAGAGTGGTTCACAAAATGAAATGGATCCTTCACAATGTTGATCAGTTTCTATTCGAAATTGACACTCCCTTCCAGTTTTACTCAAAAATGCGAGGAATGCCTTAGACAATTCCAAATGATGTTACCAACTGTTACTGTAACCTGATGAGGAAACGAGCCAGGCCTAGTGTGGCCTACTGGCTCATTGGTGCAAGCAAGAGGATAGAGGTTATTTTTCTCTACCATGGTCTGTTGGGCACTTCGCTACAAATCCCAGCACAGAAGGGTGTAGCGGGACTGGGTGTGTCGCCCTTAGTGAGGAAGGGATGTGGGGAGGGCAGTAGTGGGGGAGACCATGACTCCAGCAGTCTCCGCCTTGCCGCCCACGCTTGGGCGAATAATGAGAATCTGCGCCTGGCTGGGATGCGCGTTCTGACACGTACGTCTTCATAGAGGAGACAGGAAAAAAGGAGGTGCTCTGCGTCCTCACTGACCCCACTGGGCAAACGTCGAACGTGCAACGCCTAAAGAAGAATAGACGCCGGTCGATGGCTCCATGTCCAGAGAGTAGCTGGACCGCAGGGAAGAGGGCGTGGAGATGACGTGCCAACTGTTACTGTAACCACCTCACCTCTGCTCTTACATCCCATTTGCGACTATCAGTTTTTGTCAAGCCACATACACTTTCCTTTTCTAAAGTCGGTAAGTCTACCTGCCATTTTCAACACTTTTTTACAATTTGTCAAGCGGAATGAAACGCAATTATCAAATTCGAAAAATGTTCCCATTAGAATCTTATATATTGTGCAATGTAACATCAAAATCCGAAAGATTATGTGAATGGTCAGGAACAAGTGCTAAGAGACATGCTTAAGGGTTGTCTATTGAGCAATCATAGCCAAGTCATCTTTCCTAACTGTATGTGTTATCCCCCCCCCCCCCCATTAAAAGAACAAATCATCCTTCATGAACCACTGACCACGGTCTTTGAACCATGGCAAAAAAACCTAGCGATGTGATTTGATACTTTCTATGGAAATGTTGATGTTGCTGATCATGAATAACACTCAAATGTTGAGAATAGAAACCTATTCAACACTATGATGTTGAATGATTTCACCACCACTACAAAAAGGACAACAGTTGTGCGACACTGGGAATTTTATTGAAATCAGATGCATTCCCCTGAAACCAGGTCAGAAGTTTCAACAATTTGATGATAAGCACACTTGTGGTACCATACGCCCTCTTGCGCTAAGTGTATTTGGATAAGTTCAACCTTTTAACTAACACGACGAAAGGTGATAACATAATGAAGCCATAGGACTCAGAAAGTTCTTAGGAACATGTAACATGGAGAATCCCCTCATTACCCATCCATGCGTAGTTATAGGCCACGCGAGATAACGCGGATTGAATGCTGAAATGAACCCACTTCAATGCACCTTCCTTGGTCAAGGACAACCATCTCACCATCGGACTAAACACTGACACAGCTAAAATACTGTATCGGGGCTGTGACGCCTCTAGCAGATGCTTTGATAATTCGAAACGAAGCTCCTGCCATCACAGCTACAATTTTACCAGGCGGGACCCACTTCCACACTTCTGAAATGCACAGGGTCCTTCGCTTATTCAGGGAGTCCAACACCAACAAACGAGGAGAGATCCCATTGGTACCTCTTCAAGAGCCCGACCACTATGAAGTCAAAGATAACCTGGCTGGTTTCATAAAAATGCTTGTTAAATTCGTTTGTGCATCACAATCTTCACTATACGTTCGAACCTGCTGGACGCTGTTGCTCGTGGTACAAGGACCCCCACAGTAAGGAGTAGAATTACAGCAAAATCAGCCAATGGCTGGAGAGACTGGACTGTAGTTCCATGTCTTTTGAGAAGTTCAACCGCACTACTAGTCCCCACAATGGGTGAAACAAAGAATATGGACCGCTTGATAACGCTACGACTGCATGTATCGATATCAATCCGTTAGTCATCTCATATTTATTTCATATACCCATTCTTAATTTCATTGAATTAACTCCTTTTCTTAGTCTTTGTACATTTAAAATAATTATATAACGGGGCATTACATAATGAACATTAAATAATTGGCATAATCGTACAGTTGTCGTTATTTCTAATTTCAAACATGGCAAGTCAAGCCTACGATGTCGGGCATATCGATAACCTGACCTCGGCCGTGATATATCGATATATTGCCTCATCAGAGGGAGCGGTCCATATTCTTTGCTTTTACCCCAGCAATAACTGACGTATCAAACACCTGACTTGTATCAAAATAGGAAGTACACCGAAAGCAGATGTATAGATATGGTTATACACTAACTAGACATACATCAACGACGATGTCGCCAGGTACCTAATTTGGAATTCACGAATTAGGGTGTTTATAGTACGAAAACATGATTGCTGTAGACTTAAAGACTAATAACGTGTTCACTAAATAGAGGTACAACCAAGACGCGTAATGGCGACAGTCCCAAGTTCCTACTTGCCTGATCGGCCGTGTCATCCCATACCCTACATCGTTCCCTAACAACGTAAACTACTTTGTCCGAATACGTCGGTGGGTGGCGTTCGAAAATGTTGCTGGTTGTTAGTTGGTCGTCTGAGAGAAATTACACGAACGTGGAGGCCCAGTGCCAAGTTTCTCGATGTAGAGAAGTTTCTACTGGATCACATTCGTGGTTCAAGGAAATTTAAATTGAATACCAGTTAAATAAGAAATGCGAGTTTGAGTTGACGATACGAAGCGCCGAGCTTAACCCCCAACTACGGGGCCCACTTAAGCCCATTCGGGAATCGGTACGCGTCAGCATGTTGCTACACGACCGCGACAAAAAGCGGTCATTATTATCGACAGAAAGTCAAATAACTAGGCGTAGTTGCAAAAGAATCGAATTAAACCCGATGGCATGGAGAATCAACAGAAACAACATGGAACACCAACTCGCTTCACACGTGACCCCGCAGCGGACGCTCGATTCTTCCAACGAAAGCATAAAAACGAGACATTTTCAATACATTCGACATCACTCACCTTCTTCTTTTTAGAAATGGGTTTAGCGCTGGCCATATTGAGAGTTGAGCCTGTCAAAAGAGAGTTAGAAATGCACTAAACAACTAACTGCCGTCGTATCGGTAAAATCCCAATGGAATGAAAGAGCATGTGGCAAGGGCCGCGGCACGTTGAAGAGAATGAGTGAGGTTATTATGGCGGAAGACGAGGGTAACACTGGAACAGAGCGGCCAACAGTTCAGAACCACAGACGAATCTAACGCAGGGGCTCAACGAGGAACTAACTGAAGCCAAAAACACACGTCATCGCCACTGCCATAAAAAAAATTGTTAGTTGGAATCCAACATACCGTATAACAACCTACCCGTTTTTTTTGGCGCCAAATACAATCTCGCTGCTGGTTTTTCCGGTTCTTGCAAGGATTTTGCAGTAAAATAGAAACTAAAGAGCGGAAGACTTTACTGGGAACGAACGGCATTATTCTTATGTTTTATGGGAAACTTCTGTTGATACCACGGTCAGTTTCCCCGGTACAAGTCGCTATGTTCGGTTTTTCTGAACATGTTTGGCTCCCATTATTATAAATTGCGGCAAATGTATATATTGGGACGAAGGACTTCAATCTGGGGTTTTTTGGGACGCTGAATACGACGAAACTGTTGGTTTTCCTTGTACATATCAGGATGTCTTGCTTTTCCAGTTCCTGGGGTGTTAAAGTTGTATACTGGGATGTAGGGCGCTAAGTTAAGGTGAAGGACAGAAAAGGTAACTAGAGCAAATGGCAAATAACAGAAGGCTGGCTTCAAGCATCGGTAATTTGAAAATCATTATTTTCTAAAAAAAAACGTTGCTGGAATAATTTGAGATAAAAAAGTATTAATCTTCGTTAGTAGGCAGTGTTCAATAAGACACACACTCTACAGCAGCTGCGTGAATAACATCAAAGGGCCTCAGTGACACAACAAGCCGTAAGAAAGCACACTCGCTCAAAAAAATTTTTTTTTTCAGCCGATTACATTACTTTCCTTTCTACTTTGTAGAGTCAAGGAAAGTAAAAAAGAAGAAACAGTTCTTTTAATTTTCTTATCAAAGCTTACTAACCAACAATGTTGGATAGTGGGATATAGACAAAATTTGGTATTAAAAATGTCCAAAGTTCTTACAATCATGGGCATTGTTGGGAATTGATATAAATAACACGTATCCCACTTTAACTAAAACGTTTATTGCCTTAGCGTAATGACTCTATACAAATGGCTTACCGATACTACTATAAAACAAGTTGATATGAATAGAAAACGACGGGCTCGCGGACATATCTGCCCTATCGGGAAGGTAACTAAACTTGAAAAAGTGGCCACTAGTGCCAGCGTCAGATCATGAATTCGCGCCTAGATTCAAACGCAACAGGCATATCAAAAACTGTTGAAGGAGTAATCTATTTTTGCGTCTTCAGTTTTAAATTCAAACCACATAAGACCCTACCCCCACAGATAAGCTTGAACTATTCTCAAGATATCACGAGTCCTACAATAAAGGTTATGTGCGTGTGGCGAAGAGGCCACTCTCTACAACAAAAGGCGCCTCATCCCAACAGAGGGCGCTAGCCGCAAACCACTCCTGGAGGGAACAGCAGGCGGCCAACCAGAGAAGGCGACTCCCTCCAGGAGCAGGTATATAAGGGCCTGCCTGCACGAAAAACATTGATTCCATCTTCCGCCTACACAGTTCACACCCTTCTGACGACAACCGACCACCTTCAGCGCCCCGGGCGTGGGACGATGAGTCCGCCCTTTGGCGTCAGAAGAAGAAGGAGCGACGATCCAACCGGATCCCTCACCGAGAGGAGCTACGCTCAACCGAGCCCTTCAAACGACGCTTCGACGCCTGAGGAACTCGTCCCTCGCCCGCTGCTTGACCGAACACACCGACTCTACCTCATCTCGCGTCTACTACAGAAGGAGCGACGATCCAACCAGATCCCTCACCGAGAGGAGCTACCGCTCAACCGAGCCCTTCGACCTAACGACGCCCGAGAAATCCGTTCTTCACCTCACACACTCTCAACCGACAAACAGAAACAACACACACACAACAACAATATTTCGTCGGCCCTTTTCAGGACCTCACACACAATCAAGCAGCGCAGCTTCTGAAAAGGGGGGCCCCGACAGTGCGTATTTTCTAAAGTACGATTTGTCCGAACTCTTGCCAAGATTTTACAACTGATGACAAAACAAAAAGTAGTGGATGTTTACATCAGAACAAGGCACTAAGAACTGTTTTCGAAGAGACTGTTAAAAAATTGCACAATTCACATGGGCAGAGGGTTAGTTTAAATCAAATTTTGAAAATTGGCTTCCATACCAATCAATGAGTTTGTGATAAATGTGGGTTTTCCACCTATGCTCTAGCCAATGGCATAATAATTTCGTGTGCTATCTGATAAAACGTTATATACCACTAGAAACGTCACCAACCTCACCAAACTGACACTCGGACAAAATTACTTTCAATTTAACAATAGCATATACAAGCCAAAAGATGGATTAGGTATGGGAAACCCTACTTCGTCCATATTAACTGAAATATTTCTACAACATTACGAAGAAACTCACATCCAGACCTTAATGACAAAACACGATATCAAACACTACGCCAGATATGTAGATGATATCATCTGCATATTAGGCCGTGATAACACTGACGATATACTAAAGGACTTAAACAATATCCACCATAACATCCAATATGACATGGACAAAGAACAAAATAAAACTCTTAATTACTTGGACCTAAAAATCACACGGTTGGACAACAAACTACAATACGACATTTTTAGAAAACCTACCGCTACCGACACAACCATACATTTTACATCAAACCACCCACAACAACATAAACTAAGTGCATTTAGACACATGATACGGAGATTAAAAACTATCCCACTATCCGCACAAAATTACAAAAAAGAACATTATACTACAAATACTATCGCAGAAAATAACGGTTACTCCAAAAAAACAATAAACAAATTATTAAGACAATATGACTCCAAAACAAACGACTCAAAAACACAAAATACACAGACTTTAACAAGACGCTGCACATTCATGTACACAGGACCACAAATATACGGAATAACTAATATCCTCCGAAAGGAAGGTATACAAATTGCATTACGTACGGACAACACACTTAGAACCAAACTAACTGCAAAGACTGAAAAGACAGACCCACTCGACCAAAGTGGGGTGTATAAAATAACTTGTTCTTGTAAAAACGCATACATAGGACAGACAGGACGAAAAATACGGACCAGATACTCAGAACACATTAAATCTCTTAGTAGGAACAAAGACGATTCAAACTTTGCCAACCACCTCAAAACAACTGGACATGAACCCACCAAAATACAGGACTGCACCTTACTACACAAACAATACAAAGGACGAAAACTGAACATATTAGAAAACATGGAAATTTATAAACAAAAAACTTCAATGGACAGATCATAAATGAACAAATCAACACAAAATGCGACGCTACATTCACACCACTCAAAACACTACACAAACGAAAACAACCAACTGACGGATTTACAGACCACCCTACACAAAAAAGACGTAAATTCCACAATTGACAGACCATCCAACACGTTCCATTTATCTCTAGGGGGTTTCCCCCTGAGGTACATGACCTCCTCTCCCCACCCTTCCCCGACGCTCCATCACCCCTTTCACCTTTCTCTTTGTATATAAAGACCACGACCAACTGACTGACTCCAGTACTGACTTAACGGCCAGACGATGATGTCTTTACATCGAAAGCGCTTGCCCACAGTAACTCACAAGCCAGAGGAGACGGACTCACCTAACAGGTACGTTAACTTCAGTTATATACATCCTCAAAAGTATAAACTGACAGCTAGGTAAAAACATCTATTAATGATGAACAGAACCAGAAGATGCTCCATTAGTGTGTGGTGACTTTAGGAACAATTATGGTACATAAGCAGAATGCGTAATACCTAAACAAGGCACTTCAATAAATGTTGCCCAGGCAGTGCCAATATGTAAAATGATTGAACTTCTGGGCTTCTGAAGATAATAAAATGACCAGGCTGCTGTAATGGCTCGTTAATAAGTAACGAGTAAATCACTGTGGAATTCTATCCGACCGCAACATATGTTTATGCCCATTTGAATTACAGTGAACCATTTTTTGTAATCTCAGCTTATTTAAAAAAATCACAGGGTTTTGTAGGTTAATATCTCACTTATTTTTCTATGTAATCGCCTTCCCGTTCTATGCAACTTTTGTGCCTCAGCACAAGCTTTTTGATACCCTCTTCAAAGAATTCTCCTGCCAACTCTTTCTGCCAGTTCAGGACCTCTTTCTTCACTTCCTCGTCGGTTAAAAAGCGTTTTCCACCCATACCAGTCTTCAGAGAGGTGAAAATTATAAGGAGCCGAGTCAGTGGAAAATGGAGGGGTGGTTCACAACGTCCCAACTGAATGAATCCAACAGCTCTTTAGTATCATTGGATGTGTAAGGGCGGGCATTGTCGTGCAACAAGCACACTCCCTTTGTCAACTTTCCTCTCCACGTCTTAGGGTTTCACAGTATCGAACTGCATTAACCGTCTTCCCCTGGCCATGATTTTTTAGCCCAAAATGGAGGTCTTTAATTTTTTTGCAGAGGGGAGGAGACGTGTGTCACCACTGGGATGATTGTCTTTTCGACTCTGGAGTGTAATGAGCCACCCAGGTCTCATCTCTAGTCACAATGGAGCTAAGGAAATCCTCACCTTCCAACTCAAACTTGCGAGCGCAGGCGACCCAATTCACTTTGTGCTGTTGTGTCAATTGTTGTGGCATCCACCTTGCCCACAATGTTCTGAACCCGAGAGTTTCAGTGATTGTTTCATGAACGAGAGATCTGGAGAGTTGCGGAAAACATTGCAGCAAGTTTGTCCACTGTCAGTCAGCGGTCTTTACAAACAGCGTCCTCAATTTGTTTCACCAACTCATGAGTCAAAATGGAAGGCCTCCCATTCCTCTGATCGTCGTGAACATTCGTGCTTCCTTCACTGAACTCACGACACCACTTGAAAACGTTCGTTCCATTCATGACACCTTCGCCATAAACCCTCTGCTACAAGAAATCAGATGACAGAGCGTACCTCACACTTAGCGGGATTTTTTTTCTCGGCATGTTTCACGCAAACAGTCACCACGAAAACAGTTTGGATACTACTGAGGTCATTCAGTGCTCGTTGTGTTCAGGAGGACCTCCTACATCACACAGTGTGACGAACAATGGTAACAAAAATGTCGCTTACATGTACGGGCCACAGTACTCTTACTTTCTGGACGTGCCTCGTACTTCTTTTACCACTGAGCTTGACTTCAGAAATTCGACCAACAGATATACAGGGGGTTAACTTGAAACAAGAAGGAGCAACAAATTGAGGCTGGGGAGTGAGCGCAGATGTTTTAACTGCCTGATGCTTTCGATAACATTTGGCTCACTCTTTGTTCGTTGTATAAATGATCCATGTTATACAATTTTGAATCCTGCGAAAAATATCAGAAGCCATGTAAAATGCTTACATGGAAAAACTTAAAAAGAAGAAAATATTTTGGAACGTTTCTTCTGTTTATTTTACTTCACAATACTATACATCTACTTGTACTGTCTCGCAGATAGATCGAAAAATTGTGTTTCAAACCAATTGGCATAGTGCCACATTTGCCCATGAATGGTTTCTTCCTTAGGTATAATTCAGTGCCATCCACTGCGTGATGAGTATCACCCATGAAAAGATCAGATGAAAACTATGGAATTGTGGGTTCTGTTACAGCTATGTGCAGACACTATTTATATTGCATTGTAGATTAATGAAGTAGGTGACCCTCAACCCACCAATGATTCTTGAGAAATTCAACGAAGTAAGATGAACATTACGGAAGGTAAGCATGTAGAAACGAGTAAACAGAATGTCAACACAAGGCCAAATTTTTGTAGGGTTGTATGAAACATAAAATTCGAGTGAAAAATTAAGATTCAGGGGAATATTTGTAAGACCTACGTTGAAAAACATTTGTCGTGATACGAACAAAAGACTGTCTCCAGTATAGAGGCAGAAAAATGTCCCTGAAATATAGTATAGTCCAGTATCTACTTCCCGTTTATTGATTTAGTGCAAATGATCATTATTATGCACTTCACAACTTTATTTTAATAATTTGTTGATTTTACTAACAAATGCAATGGAGCAATAGCCAGCCAATAGCTAAGTCAAGGTTCATTCATTGACTTGGGAAAATCCATTCTTGTCACTCACCTAGGGGGAGAAGAGGAGCGGGTTCCTGTATTTACACTACCAGGCATTCACTCAGCCTTCACTCACTTTCCAGACAGCACGCAGTGAATGCCTGGCTCTCAGTTCTCAATTAACCAGCAAGACTCTTATATTTCATTCTCACTTTTTCTCTGGTTAGTACATCAGATTTGTCTCGACAAAAAAGTAGCCTCAATTTCCCAAATTAAAAATCTCAAGAATCGGGTAATACTAGATTTATCTAGGAAACCTTTAAAAATTACCAACACGAATTCGTTACAATCACAGAAAGCATGACAATGAATTATATAATTGCTCGTTCGCTACAATATAGCGAATAGCAATATTTTTAGCAATAGCAATATAGCAATTATTTTGTCTTGTTTTAATGTGCAAGGAACTACTGGGATGTTTAAAAATAATAATAACGAGGTTAAGTGCGGGTTTTGTCAAACCTCCATTTGCAAGGCTCTTGATTTCCGAGTGAGAAAATGGTCTGTGTGTGCAATAGCAACAAGAGAGCATTGTATAGCACAGAGAACACAATGTAGGAACTAGTTAGGTGAGAGTCAATCGTAGGTTTTTAATCGAAATAGTCTGAGCCGTTTTTGAGAAAAGTGGAATACCGATAAATTAATATTCGACAAATCTCCTTTCCTGAGTTAACTTGGCTTATATCTCCGTTCAACAGATGGTTACAGAGATAGTTGCGGAGAACAAAATGTGGGTATGGGTGACTGATCTGGTGTAGTAGTCACCCTGGAATTTACGAAAATGTTCGAAAAAACGTTATTTTTGACACATTGTATTTTTGTATCTTTGTTCAATGGACGGCCAGAGGAACATGTATTGAGAACAATATCTAGGTATTAACTATTTGAAAACATCTTGAAAGTTTGGTGATAATTTTTGCAGCCGTTTTGCCAAAAAGCGTAAAAAACCTATTTTTGCTTCATAGGCCTATATATCCATTCACCGTATTTTCATGGAGATATGTATGCAGAAGAAAAATTTTGTACTAACTAGTAGAAGATAATTTGAAAGTTTAATCAAAATCGTTAAAGCAGTTTTCGAGAAAAATGCGAAAAACCCTAGTTTTTGGTACATTTTCATCCCCCCCCCCTTCCAATCGTGCGAAATCGCCTATAACCTTATTTTGGTGTCTACAAAACAAAAAAAGAACCAGCTCAATCGGACTACAGACACACACGCGCGGATCATGCGCCGAAATTAGGTTTTATAGACTCAGTTGGCCTCAAAACGTAAAGATCTGAAGGAAACCCAATTTTTTTTTTTGACACGATTACTACACTTTCCTTTCTCTTTGGGATAGCGGAAAGTAAAAAGTGGGGACCTTTCCATCTCAACCCATTGCTGACATAAAGGCACCAAACAAGCAGGCTCCTGAAAGTTGAGAAAAGTTATTTTAAAGAGGAGGAACGTGGGGTTTTATGGTTAAAAACTGTGGTTTTCTCAAAAAAACTTTAAAAAACCTTATCTTGGCATTGGATTGAGATAGAAAGGTGGCTTTGGGGCAGTCTACTTCATTATCAGTTTAGTTGTACTAATTTTTTTTTGTTTCCCCAAGAATGAACCATCCTGTAGACATTCATCATCATGCTCGATAAATTTCCGTAGGAGTGAGCATAAAAACTGTTCTTTTACTTTCCTAGGCCAAGTTCATTAACCAGCAAAATGAGGTGAGGTTCTATTTTGATGTAGTTGCTTTCTAATAACAAATTGAATAGGACGCCCTTCACCATGGCAATAGCTACATCGTTCTATAGTTATCGTGATTTTAACATTCTTTTGTATTTTTAAATGCCTGGTAAGCCTTATATGAGTGTGTTTGGGGTTATTTGTGTTCTGAGGCTGGCTCCTCAATGGCCCATAAAAATTCTTTCATCAGGAGGGCCACAAACTATCTAAAACACTATCGAAGTTGTTGAATATTTTTAAATCACCCTGCATTTTAAAACCCAGTTATTGATTATAGCTCACCTTTTCTCGACACTGCACTCATCAAGTGACTGAAAAGTTATAACGAGAATAGAACGGGTTGATAAAATTAAATTGTTTCTCGTCGAAGTGAACTTTATTTCGTATGATTATTGTCATTTAGTGATCACATTCATTTACAGTTGGTAGTTTGTTGTACAAACATATTTTTAAAGCATCACTTGCCTGATAACTCTAATCATCCAACCACACGAACCTTGATGAGATCTTATAACAATGTGCTCACATTGTAGATGGATCTAATGGACAGAAATAAAATGAGGGACACATCGTTACTTAAATGAGACATCACACGTTTCGCCAAATGGCGTTCTCCAACCGCCAAACCATGAATTCAATTTATTGATTAGTATTTGTGTATACACATGAGGCCTTTACTCGTATCGTCTGGTGTAGCGTATTTATTATGAGAATTTCAAATTATTAAATGCATTTCAACCCACTTTCTCTCAGTAATAATAGTATAAGTACTGAACTTCGGTGCAACCGAACTTTGGTAACTATTCAGTATTTTACTTGATTACGCTCTGTTCGGTCACCAAATGCGTGTGTACTGTGACTTGTTGAATATAAACATAAAAGGGTTTACAGATAGCTCAGGTAAGCTGTTGCCTGGAATGTCCATTAAGATAGCAACAAGATAATAAACGTTTAAATACAAATAAATATTAATTATTTTAAACAAATAGGTAGATATCACTTGGAGATTATTTTTCCAAATGTCTAGTCCTGGGCAAATTCATCAGGCTATGACAATTGTGACTGGAAATATAAGTTATTAAAGGAACAAAGCCTACATTCTTCCAAACCTAGAGAATTTATGGTTATTTTCCATCCTGTTTCCACCAGATCTTCCAATTTATTGACTATAACAGTATGAAATCATCATTTTTTTGTGCTTCGGATGCTTTCTACTGCTTTTTTATATTTTCCTATTAGTTCTGGCAGGTCATAAGCGATTGCTACATCAAGCCTGTTAATAGGACAGCCTTTGAAGTATGTGCAGGTTGAAGCTAACTGTTGGAATTCGTATACAGGGTTTAACCTGAAAAAATCTTTGTATACTTCGGGGTCTGGCAGATCGTAACGAGAAATGTTGGTTAACGTGCTGAGACCTTCGTAGATGTGATAATTCTGAGGGTGTTCAATTATGTCATCGCTCACTTTCTTCTTATTTCCAAAGAAGGTCTTGTGGTTGTAATAAGTCGTTAAGTAGCAATCAACCATTTTTGCATGATTGCGGACCCTCACCTAAAAACCATCAACATGATACGTGTTTAGCAAAGATACATGGTATGAGTAAAATGACAACATTACAAAAATATAAAAAGGATCTCTGTAATAAAATAAAGACATGACAGAAAGAAGTGAGACTAGGAAGATGGTTGACACTTTTCGTGAACTATACTGCTCTCCTCACTTGGCTCAGTTGGTACAAAGGTAGTGCCATATAATCTACCTTTATCACTATCTATACTACTTTTAGGAGACTCATATAAATATCACAATTAAATTATTATTATTTCCATCGCACTTACATAGTTACTTTTAATTTATAATAGTTCTAATAAATATTCAAGAAAGATATTTACATTTGTTACCACTATCACCCATGAAGTTTGCTTGGTATACTTGAGGATTCTAAAATGCCATGTGGAACAGCTCTTTTCAAAAGCACTGAACCACTTAATTTAACAACTGATGAATTTCTGCTAAGGCATTTAACTAAGGAGAATTGGGCAATATGTTCGTTTCGCCATGTGGAACTCTTGGTATTATGTGAGATTCCATTGCCAATTTTTGTGGAAGAAGAAGCTATACCGAGTCAAGAAATCTAAACTGTTTTTATGTAAAGGAACCTATGATGAAAATTTGGCTGGAAATCGTTCTTCACTTCCAGCCCAATGTGGAGAAAGTATAGGTCAAAGCAGTCAAGCACATTACTATTGTGTGTGCGTGTATTTTTACTAACTTACAAACAAAATTGAGCTATAACAATAATGTGAATTATTGTAAAACATTGTATCTATTACGCTTGTAGCGGCTGGCCACCCTTCTTCAAAAGGCACCTCGTCGCGAAGTCTGTCTCATCCCAATAGAGGGCGCTAACCACACAGTTCTCCTGGAGGGGATAGCACGTGGCCAAGGAGACAGGACTCCTCATTCCGACAAAACGTATAAAATGGCCTGTCCTCGTCTGTCTGAAGAGCGTTCCCACTACAACCAGCACACGAAGGAGAAGGAGCCAAGACTCAACCGAGTCCCCCACTGTGAGGAGCTACTGCTCAACCAAGCCCTTCGACCCACACTTCAATGCCTGAGGAACATGACTCCACGGAGTCTCTCGCCTCACAGAGCCCTTCGACTCGCACCTTGCCAACTGGCAGAGGCAGAACCTACGAAATTTCATCGGCCCTTTTTTAGGCCACGCACCTAAAAGGGAACCCAACAACGCTCAATAACGTTTCGTGGGAGTGGGCTAGAGAGTTTGAACAGAAATAGTGTTTGTTAATACTAGGAAAAATGTTGTTAACCTGCAAAATCGAATAACAAGAACTACTCCCACTTGGATTTTGAAAAAGTAAATAATTTCTCAAATTGGTAGAACAGCTGAAGCCCTTGAATAAGAAGGATCTGTTTCGATGCATATTCTTTTTGTTATTTTTTTTTACATCATTCTCACGAATGGTTTGAATTAATTATTTTGTGAAAACAGGAAAAGGAGTAATGATTAGTAAAATGGGGCTGAGGGAAAACTAGCGTTTCTTATCGTCAGTAAAACTGAACTATATTACCATCTACGACAGATGAATTAAGTAATGTAACGATTATTTGCTTACCGCAAATCTTCGAGCGCTTGATATTTTGTTTTCTACCCTTTTATCAATTGCCTCTCGAAGGTCTTTGAGGAATGAACATTCTTGAGCGTACAGCAACCTCGCAGGCGCCCCAACTTCATAAGGCAATGACCATAATGAAGTTGAATACATCACTGGGGGTTCCGTTGAAGACATCAATGGTGAAATGTTCCAAATCAGAGTTCCTTGTACTCGCATCAATTCCTCTGGTTTGACTTGGTCAGCCTTGTTTAGGACTATTCGGGTCTGTCACAAGAAATATGCATGATAATTAAATACTACTGAACTGGCTACATTAGTACCTCATTCTGATTAGAAAATGAAAGAAAATTAGAAAGCTAAAAAAACTAGTTTCTATTTTGTTATTGAAAGGTAATAGAAACCTTCAAGGTACAATAAACCGTTTCAAGGGTTTATTTAGATTTGTTTAAATATTCTGCATTCATCGATTGAACAGTTGGTTCATGCGTCACAAATGAAACCAGGTTTGAATTTTTGATAAACCTCCTCGCACTGGGGCAGTGGATTAGCAAGCTTCCCTTGGGTAGCCCTAAAATAAGTAGAAAGGACCATCGCTTCTTGTTTCAAAAAGTATCTCATTGCCACACACAACACAGCACCTATTCATTCTTTTCAACTTTTTTAAGAATTAGATTATTTCAGCCTAGACTTAAGCTGCAGTCAGCATTGGATGTGGTTCTAGTGTCTCACAGGATGTTTTGCTTGTTGTGAATACATGCTGCGTCGAACCAGCAAATGTGGATGACTGTGGAACACGTGATTATTTAACTATGGAGCTTTACATTAATTTAACAAACTTCTACCGAAATCCTAATGCTTAATAAAATGATCAATTAGAAATGTACTATTTATCTGAAACTAGCCTGTGAGTTGGATTGAGATTGTTGCAGCTTCATTAGGGAACATTTGAAAATCCAACTCATCAAATGTTAAAAAGCTTTTATTTTCTGATGTATCTAGACCCCATTCAATGGCTGGTTACAGGAACAGTTGCAGAAAACTAAAGATGAGTAAAGGTTGCTCGGAGATCACCAGGTTGATTGAATTTCATTTGATGTTTACAGGGGAAATTTTGAAAATGTTAAATACGAAATTTTATCTAGTTGACTGTCAGAAGAACATTTATGAAGAACAATGCACGGGATTTAACTACTTTGGTCCCTATCAGTTTGATCTAAATTGTTTCCACTACGCTCACTATATATTCATTGAGATCAATAATTAGGTATTGATCAGTAAAAACTATGTTGTAATTTTAATTAAAAATGTTGGAGCCATTTCGGATAAAACTAAGAAAACTTCTCATTTTGGTACACCTTGATCTCTTCCTATTTACGAAAAGTAACGAAAGTATTACAAAATGAGCTTTTATTACAAATTTTACAGCTATACATTGAAACATGATAAATACTTAACGTTTCTACCAATTAAAATAATGCGTTGTGAAAAGTTATAAGAACTCGTATTTCCAATGCTTTCTGAATATGTAAAATAAAGAAAGCTTGTTTTTTTTTAAACTAACACTTATGTATATTCGACTGGCCCACACAAACACCAGTTAGTTGGCTTGCTTTTCAGTTCAGCTAATAACTATTCAGAGACAACAGTTAAGATCATAAGAATTATTCTACAACCATACTGCTGCAGCATTCATGAATGAGTATACACTCATGTAAAACCTGTTCTAGACAACTTGGAGTGTTCGATTTTTCGTGACAAATGAATTGATTAACGCACAGAAACTACCGGTATTTATTTTCTATTTATTCACAAATTGGCATGATGATGGGATTGAAATGTTCATTACTAACTATAGATTCAACCGACTAGAGAACGATTGCGCGTTGATAGTGGCATTTTCAACCTACCTGCATTTCTCTTCCTTTCAGTTGATCGAGAATGGCTTCAGTTTCTGGTCCTACGTCCAACTTAGACGGGTCGTAAACAAGAAATATTATATCAGCCCGGTCGATGAACCATTGGCAAGCATCGTTGAATGGAAACAACCGCTCGACTTGTTTTCTGATCTCCAAAATCCCAGGGATTTCGACGATGTTCACCTGCAATATGATTGGAGATTGATACGTTAACGCCCTTTCATGAGTTGTTAGAAAGCTGAGTCACACAAGCAAAAGATTTTTTGTAATAATTAATTGAAATACTTTTCATCCTAGAATTTAAACATTAAGCAGAAACCAAAAGTTTGTGGGATTTGTAATCATAGTTTTGTCTCGTTTGATTTTGTTATTCAAAAATAAGCCAAAATTTGACCCCTATCCCCCTTTTGATGAACACATTACCTTTTCAAGCAAAGGATGTTTCAGCCTCAATCCTCTCAAACGATCGAGAAGCCCCTGTCCAAATTTCTGAAGGCCAGAAAAAGTCCAGTCAGCCGCGAGTTGAGTTCCATCCAAGATTTCTTCATGTTCTCCCCACATCACTAAATTAAAGTATGCTGGAGAGGGCTCAGCACCTGAAATTAATTGGTCGTTTCAGATACACGTTCAATTAACAGTTTCAACAAAGTGTGTCTAGAACGAATACAGAGAATATATTACAGTGGATTCTTTGCGTAAAGTAGGCGGGCTGTCAAACTATTAGCTAGTTTGGGGTATAAGAGAAAAAGACGTCAGTTACTTGGGTTTCTTGTATCTATAAGAAGACTGTGCTGACAAACAAAAATGAAAAAACGCTGCAAATTATTACACAATGGGTTTTTGTTGTATTGTACAACTTAGCATTGTCTCACGCTTCTGAGATGCTCCCCATTCGATTCATCAATGGAAAATACGAAACATAACAACCGTTACAATGGAGCGATGAATACTGACAATTTCTTGGCATGTGGCAGTTGACATGACATGACTAGTCGAGCTGATGATGGTGGTGGGCTGGGGAGAAACTATCACTTTCGCTATATTGCCATGTGGAGTGCTTCAAGTAGCACAATTTGCCACACTATATATACTGCAATTTCACTGTTTTCTATCTAGGAGCAGTCCTACACCCCATACCCAACCTATTCGACCCAGCATCGAAAAAGTACCTAAGGTGACCACACCAAACATAACGTAATTGCGATAAAACTACAAAAATTTCGTTTTTGGCTAATTTGTTCAACCTTTTTTTGCCCATAACAACCGTGGGTTTCGTTAGATCAGTTTGCCAATTAGATAGAATTTCTGAGTGCAAAAACACACTTTTTAGGCTACGTAAATGCAAAATATGGCCTGGACGGGGAACTGACATTGCAGATTTGGAACCCTTGTGCTTTGAAGCGTAAAGTGTCAAGTATTGAATGGGAGGGGGGTGTTTTATTCAGAATCAATAATAAATCAAAATGGGCATTAGTAACTGAGCAATGTGCAGTGATTGTCGTAACTATAGGGGGCTCAGTATGTGTTATATGTAGAATGTTTATGAAAGTCAGTTACTTGATCCACCCAGTAAGCAATGATACTAGGAAAAAGAAGTTATAAGATTACCACGTATCTTCACTAAGAGTTACATGTGTTTATTATTCTTCCTACTTTGTAAAACAGCACAAAAATTGAACAGATGTTTTGAAAATATCAGCAGTCCAATAAATTACTTACGCGCTGGACGTTTAATAACAGTTATAAAATAATTTGGAACAATCCGAGATTCTGAAACTTTTTGTTCAGTTCAGCACCTTATATTTCACTTCCAACTTCCCCTTCAAACAAAATCGAGTTGGTAGTCCCATTAACTATCAATTTACTGGTTGATAAAGGTTGTTACTTAAATAGGGGCACCCCAATACCAGTAATACCAGTTTCCACATAAAATGAGGAATTAAGTCTCTACCTGGTTCATATGAACTGAGTGAAAAGCAGATGGGATTTGTTGGTAGAAGAATAAACATTTATGCTCTTGGAACTTTGTAAACTCATGTGATGTGCCGCAACTAAGAACCAAATACTTATTTATTAAAAAGGCCAGGTCGTAATTCGTAACAACTGAACTAATCATAATTCTCAAAACAATCTTGTTTTAAACCTAACGCACACGTGAACATACTTGACAGAGTTTCAGTAACCACTCTATGCTTAGTAATTTTTTAGAACTAGTAAACAGAACTTAACGATTACATCACATGTTTCTTGGCCTACAGCTTGTCTTTAGAAGAAATATTTACCTAAGCTACTCACCAGAGCGTAGTGCTGTATTCTTGAATTCGTTGTCGAGTAAATAGTTTATTATAGTCGATTTTCCGCCACTCCAAGGTCCCATGAAAAGAATCAGCGGCTTCGAAAAAATTTCTGGATCTGTAAATGGTATTTATATTTTAAATGTCGTTTACGTTGGATTTGGTGTTCATTTTCAGTTTTTTATGGATTCAATACACCTTCAATCAGTTGGACAGTTTTCTCAGTTATAGGCTCTAGAGTTATTTCCACTTTGACCATGGGGGGGTTGGGTGTCTGGAACATTCCCCTTGATGTTCAGATCGATATCCAGTTCAGCTTTTAGTTACCACTTTCTCCGTCCCTACTTATTATTACTAAGTTTGCCTGCCTCTCAACCAGAATCCCAAGGCCCCACATCCCTAGAGCTCAATTCAGTCAATGATTTGGCTAGATTCCATTTTACAGGTGTTCAGTACGTGATGTATTAATCTTTCATATAAACGAGTTGCTCCACCTCATAAATATCATGTTTTGGTTGATTTTTCTGAAATCTCACGAATCCTTGAACAGCCCTTATCACTATTGATGACTGAGTCCATCAGTTATCTTTGATCCCCATCAGTGGAGTGAATTTGCTCACTTACTTTCTCATCTTTAGCTCTCTCAAATTATCTGCTTTACACGTACTGACTGCAGCCATCAAACAAATCTGCAGCATGCACGCTTTATCACAATGATTCCCATGAATTCTGTAATTACATCTTAAATGATATTCAAGTACACCAAATTAGCAAAGCACTCGAAATAATGTTAATGCCGTTATATCATTCAATTTACGCAAGTTCAACCAACCTCCAAAATGTCTGTTGCTGAGATCTCTGTATTTATACAGTATCTCCAAAGGTTTAATCGCTGCATCGTAGATCTTCTTAAGATCATGAAGAGTGTTTTGGGCAACTTTAGCCAGAGTAGTTTCCGTGCCATCATTTTCTTCTACTAGTTTCAAAATCTGAGCCAAATGATCACGTGTTCTCAGGTTACCAGGGATTTCAATGGGCTACAACACACAAAACCCACATGATAATACAATCAGAGACTTATCATGTATTAACAAATTGGTTTAACATCGAATTTTAGTCATAGTTGATTTACTCAGTTGAAAATGGCGCAAATAACACAATATGAGAAATTATTCATTTCTAGTTGACTAATGGATTTAAGAGATGATCCAATGACGAAGTGAAAGGTAAAATAAGTTTACAGGTCAATTGAGGGTGCTTTTGGTTTGAGGGATGTGATTGAATGTGACTTATCCTCATAATTTCATTGAGCAGACTTATGGTTGCCTCCCCTCGGAGCATTAACACAGCTCCTGCCTGAAGAAGGAACCATCCCATGACCCCCTCCCTCCCCATTAGTATTTCAAGCAGTTACTTTGCATATTAGTAGGAAATTTAAAGGAAACAAAGTATACTATGTGCATGGGAATTACCTTTATATCCTTTCCTTAGGAAGCAGAGGCGTTTCTTAAAATATAATCAAATAAATAAAAGAAGTAAATAAAGAGGAGTATATTAAAGGTGTATAGTACACAGTGTTCCACCCCCACGCTCGCGACAATCGAGACACCCTCACTGCAGTCTCAGAAGGGCCTATTGTGAGCACCCTCAAGTTATCTCAATTGCATCCTCAGGTCCCATGAAGCTGGTGTTCCCTGATGTGACATCCCCACCATTCTAGCACAAAATGCAATGCAGGCTTGAGATCCATCACTGCAACCTCATTGGGTCAGAGCAGAATCACTCTGAGAAGCGCCATAGGGAACCCCTCACAAGTACACAGGACATGCTCCACTGATTCCAGCCCTGCCTCGCAGAATCTGTACATCTGTACCTCTGACTTATTAATCGTGGCCTGGTGGTACCTTAGTGGATAGTGTCTCGTGAATGGGCAACCTACCATCCATTTACTTTCTCTCTCCACACTGAGACCTATGTTGATTGCTCTGGAGAGTCTAATAAATAACCTTGACTGCCTTTGGGCAGGCACATCCTATTCATATGTAGTCCTGCGCTTCTCCTCCCATTTGCCAACCTCTATATTCAAGTGGCTCCTGGTAGTCCCTACAATCTTGTCAGCCTTCTCTTCCCCCATGTCCTGGCCTGTCACAATTTTAAATTGTTCTCCTTTGCCATGGTCCTTAGACTAACCAAGCATACGAAAACCAGCCCTGACAAAGTAGTATTAAAAGCCAGGGCCTTGAGCCCAGCCTGACCAACTAACATAATATAGGTCTTTTCTCTTTTCAGCCCCCTGCCCAGGAGGTGCTGCATGGGTCCCATCACCGGGAAAAGCTCTGGCTGGAAAACTGTTGCCAGCACATCTAATGGTATGGCTGCTTGGATCTCTGGCCTATGAACTACAGCACCTGCTAGCCCAGCTCTCACTGATCTGTCTGTACAGTAGGCACACCTTGTGGAAGAGGTAAATAAAGAACTTCAATTACTTAGTTTGAATTGAGTGTGTTGGTGGGTCAGTTATTTCTGCGTATTTCATCATAATCTGAGGCTTCACATCATGTACTCTCCTTCACAGAAGAAAACATATAATGCAGTTATTGTTAACGCGGAAAAGGAAGACGAACTTTATTGCTACCCTCCTCGGCGTCATCTGAAAACCCCCCACTCCACTAGTTCACCGTTTTTTGGCTACTGCCCCGCTTTTTTTGGCACAACGCGTTTAGCCTCTCAATCATCGTATGAAGCGGCCACATCATCCGCTTTCCCTGGGTCATCAGCATCCCATAATACTACCAGGTCATCTGCATCCCAGCTGACGTCCAGCTTTCACAGGAGCATAATTTGTCGACTCGTCGCTACAAGAATCACCGAATTCACTAAACGGTCAGACGTTTCTCATTCTAATTCCTCGAGGACACTAGTTTTAATGTTTTCTCATTTAATTGCTCAATTGTTCGTTATTTTCATTTACTTAATAGGAGCTCCTAATTTCCGTTTTTCTCTAATTTGTACATATTACACGATTTTAGTTTGTCACTTGGTAAGTGGTTTTTAATAGTGAAAACCCCGCCTCTGTGTCAACAAACAGTTATACCTAGCAATAATGTACTGGAGGAGAAGTGAAACAGCTATAGTCATTCAGTACAGTCTATTGCAATATCAGTGATACCTGTTTGGATCAATTTGACAACAAAAAGACCTTAACTAAGCCTTGGTTGCCAGGTACACGTAACTTCGTAGCCTCACAATGTGGTTTGGTGCTGAATTGCGATGGTCATAACAAACAAAGCTTTAGTGGATTGAATCTGGACAAGTGATTGCAACAAGAACATTGAAGCTTCAGTCATCGAGTTAAGAGGGAAGTAAACACCAATATGTAGAGTAATCAGTTCCTTAACTTGGAAAATTAGAGATTTTATCTAAAAGAAATTTTGGCTTTAGTGGAAGAATAAGAATATATTTGTATCTAGGGGAGTTTATTTGATTAAATGTCGCTCTCTTAGAGGTGTAATTAATATGGTTCTAGGTCATTGAGCTGTATGTTGAAAACTGGTGTTGAATGCGATATGAAACCATCTACAGAAGAATATAGCCATTGTCCTGGAATTCACGAGTAAATGCAATCTTTTCTAGCTTAGTTCAAGCGCTGCATGGGATCAACCACTATACGTTCGACTCTATTTCCACATTCAATTTCTTTACGTTGAATCGAGAACCATGCAGTTGGCTTATTTTCATAGGTGGTTTTAATGAGTTATTTGATGTGTACAGCAGCGAAAAATTTACCATGATAAGCTCTTCTTCTGGTAGTCCAGGTCCACTTTGGTTTTCTGAAACGTCGTACACAATATTTCTCTTAATAACACAGCTCGTACTTTGGCTATAACATATTGATAAAATCTGAGTGTGAACTGTAAGGGCAATACAATAATAAAAAGTGTTAATTTTTTAAGTAAAGCGAATCAGTGTCACATCAGACTACCTTCTCAGGGGTTATGGAGTTGGAATGAGCATAATTTGAAATATAATAAATAACGGGGGATTAGAGCAAGTGTACAGTGATTGAATTTGAGGATTGGCAGTAAGATATGATCAAACCTCCAAAATTAAAAATCATCAGAGAATGTTGGTGTATTTAAATGTATTTGTTCATCGTGTAACTCCTCTATAATCAATTTCATAAATAATCTAGATAATCAATTCAGGGTCACAATTGATCAATTTCTACCTTCATGAGTATTGAGCAAACTTCGTAGTTTATGCTTATTATTAGGAGGTATCACGGATAAATCAAGGGTAAATCACACTGCAAATAGGCTTATTGGAGGTTGAACGTATTTTTTTACTTCTCACACTACGTCGCATCTCGAATTCTTTCACTATTTGGGGTGTAGATAATGATCAAGAACCATAAGTTATTCAATTCTTCCAACGCATGAGTCTTGATCCATATCTAGAGTCTTGAAAATATCCTAACTATAGTAGAATCAAGTTGAGCTCTCTAAATGTTCACATTACCTGTGCTCGCATTTGATACCTTCCAATTTCCTGTTTGAGATGGCTAATCCTCTGAGTATTTTAATCGAGAAACCCCTGTATTCCAATTGCATTCAGAAAATATCGTATTGTGCAGCGATACATTAGCTGTTGTATGTCATATGGTAACGACACAATTGCACCTAACACATCGCTGAATATTCATATAGGAATTCAAATAGTCTGTGATGCCTGTCACTCATTATTTTAGACAACTTTAAAACTCGATTAAACTATGGGAATTGTTAGCTATCATCCCTATAATTTAAAATCCTTTTTCCACCTATCACTGCTCTCATACACTGCGCATCGTAGATGAGCAATTGGAGGTTATGGTACCGAAGATCAAAAGCCCCAGTCAAGATTCAACGCCTTTGCAGATTGACAAGGTCCTCACCTTTAAAACATCAGTCAATCAAGCATCAATAGTTTTAACAACGAATCTCACAGTTTCAACAAACTATCTCAAAACAGTAATTATTGAACTGATAGGCGTGATTGCCTGATCAGAAGAAACATCATAGCACTCCCCCACATTGCTCAGAGAGTACATGTGAAAATACACAGTCTCCCTGCAAACTGCCTAGTCTTTCAACTTTAAGAGCTGCAGCTCAATGTACAAGGACAAGCATTAATTAAGGAATTATGGCGATGGGAGTGTGACAATAGTAAAATGGATTGCAACGTACATCAGTAGGTAGAAAAATTGCTTGAGAGGAAATACAGGGATGCCAGCTTCTACTTTTCCCAACTGTTCTCAGAGCCATAGATTTTTTACAAGTGGCCTCTACATAAAGAAGAGGACGCAATTCCTCAGTTACGTCTTTTTCAATTGTGAAAGGCATTGGGGAACATAGGCTATAGTGGAGGCTATAAACTGAGCGTTTGCCCTGTGAGAAGAATGCTCTTGAACCTCTTTCCTCATACCTAGGGTGGTAAGGGGGATGTAAGGAAAGGAAGTAGTAACAGGCTCAATCGTCTCAGTTATCTCAAGCACAAAGCTATCAATGTTTGAGTGAGGGGGTGCTGAGTTAGTGGGCCTTACAAGCCCCTTAAAAAGCCTCCTTGTTCGATATATGGTCATCTCAACCTAGCTTATTAACAATAAACTCATTGATAAAAGCTGTCTTTACGTAATCTTTAATGTTAAGAAGGATATCAAGGAGTTTCGTACATGAATACTCAATTAAAAAACAACGATCATTTTTCACACCTGTATCTGTGTTATTGACTTCTCCTTCTGTGGACTCCAGGGTTGCTTCCTCAGATTCGGCGCCAACAGTTTCTGGTAGTGTGTCAGTCTCAGCAGATTGTTCATTATCAGTGCTCACTGGAGAGTCTTGAGAGGGACTCTCGATGTTTTCCAAGTTCGATTCGGCTGGTTTATCTTCTTCTTTTTCAGGGGTTGCTTCTTCAGAGTTTTCAGAGACAGTTTGATCTTCCTTTACTTCGTTGGAGGCCTGATCTAATTCTTCTTTCGATTCACTCGGGCTGGGTTCACTTTGGTTCTCAGATGTTGATTCAACAACAGTAGCTTCTCCAGATGAAATCGTGCCAACCACCACATTTTCACTTTCTTGAAACAAAGAATCAACCTCAGCCAAGGCTTCAACACTTTCTAGTTCAATGGAAGAACTTTGCAGCGACTCATCAATGACTCCGTCTTGCCGAACTTGCTCAGCTTCAACCGCATCTCCTTCTGCTGAATCCTTCTCAGCACTTTGTGTGCTGTCAATTAATTCTTCCACAGATGCTTCTTCAGATACAACTTCAGATGCTTGTGTTTCCAACTCATCGGCTTGTTGGACTGAACTTTCTTGTTCGCTGCTCTCTTCTGACAGTGTTTGTGCGGGTTCTACAGGCTCTTCTAGAACTGGTGAACTGCCTTCTTCAACCGAATTTTCGGTAGATTCATTCACATCAGTTTCTTTCGTTTCATCAACTTCTGGAGACTCTACCCCCTCCTCAACGCTTTCAATTGTGATAGCATCTGACTCTTGGATTTGTGCTAGTTCAGGGGACTCATTAACTTGGGCAGCTTCTTCTGATGAGCGCTCAACAGACTCGTTACCAACAGGCTCAGGGGATGCCACAGTTGCTTCCTCATCGCTATTGCCACTTGCAGCCTCTTCAACCGATTCCGTAGCTCCCCCTTGAGCAATATCACTTGCAGGCTGTTCACCTGAGCTTTCTTCTGCTTCGATTGAAGTTTCTGCTACTTCTAGAGAACTTTTGTCGAGTTCAGATGAGCTCTCTGGTTCTGGTTGTGCAGTAGTGGCTGTTTCTTCAGAGCTGCCACTGTTTTTGTCTGCACCACCTGAGTCTATCAAGTTTTCATCAGATCCTGCGATTGCCTCTCCGCTACTCAAGTCATCCTGCACAGGGAAACTACTATATGTATTACCTTTAATACGTCTTAAAGTATTGATTTGTCTCTTATATATCGTACCTTTAAGGCTTCAACTTGTTCTATGTTTTGAGGTGGTTCCCCGACATCATCTGCTGGTTGGATTCTTTCTATCCAAAGAAAAAATATCAGTAAATAGTACATTTAAAACGCTGACATACATTAAACACAAGAAATGCATTTCACCGGGTCAAAGCCTTTCTCAGCTTTTAGCATGCGTTTGTTACAAACTGAGTAAGCCCCTGGCCAACTGAAACTTCTTCAGCATTTCGTTCATTATCCCTTCATTCACAGTATTTTCTCCAATCGAGTCTAAACATATTGATAAGTAAATGGTTGGCGAACTACTTGCTTGCTAAAGCACTTGGGAAAAGGGAGATAAAAGCATGCTAACTTTAAAAAAATCAACATCACACACAAGAGCCACAACTGGGAAGGAATTACAGAAACAGAGAGGGAGACGAACACAAATGACTCATGAGGAATTAAAAAATTGTGTTTCATGATTAAATAGTTTTGGGCCGATGTGTCTCTTGAAGGACACACGATTTGCTGTAACACCTACCTTGTAAGTTATTTGTGTTTGTTTTTACCTTTCCTCCCTGTTTGTAGGTATTTCCTTGTTTATGATGTGATATGTTATATTAATGCGAGCACATTAGAATATTGTGTGCATTTCAGGAATCCCTGAAACATATTTTGTTGCTAACCACTTTCACAAAATTAGCGTCCTACATTTTTGGAAAAAATTGTGCTCAATGCGTTTATGAGTGAGTGAAGGGTTGAATGATGTAGGGAAACTGATTGCAGAAGAAAATTTTGCCCTCCAGTTTTACCTTATCATGCGCTTTTTGAGACTATTCATTTTCTTTAAATTATCCTATGAATATCAAGATCCACTTCCGGGCACAATTAGAACTTAGAATTTGGACTACTCTATTGGATGTTGCTGTTATAGAAGGTAAATAAATTACGAGCCAAGAACCCTCATCAATGTCCTGTTGACTTCATATCCAGGTGGTAAAACTGAGTAAGAAACGAGTGTATAGTTGGTGAACTTGGCTGCAACAAATGTTGGGGTCAGTTGGGTTGACAGAATAGAGTACCAACGGTGCTTGAAGAAAGACATTAGAACCACTGCTAAAGTATAGTGTTACGATGTCGGGGATTGGTGAATTCAGACACTAACGCTGGTTTAGGTATTGGTTTACTACAAAATAGAGGATTAATAAGTGTACAGGGTTAATAGGAGCCGGTCGGTCGCGGGGAATCTATATCGTTCTGCCGGGCGTATTCGACTGCCCAACCCTGGAGAAGGGATCCGCGGTGCCGCTTGCTCGTCGAGTGCTGACGCGTGTGGAAACCCTCTCCTTTGTCCTACTTTAGGGGTACCCGGGGTGAATCCAATGCTTCTCGTAACAGCCCCCCCCTCCAATGAAATTCGTCCCGAATTTATTACTTCCGTGCCACAGTCAACCAAAGCTTGCGGAGTAGGGAGAGAGAAGGGGTAAGGACAGAATGGGTAATTTCCCAGCGACACGACTGACTCCCAAACAGAACGAATAGTTAAAAGAATAGCTGCAACAGAACCCAAATACAAACACAATAATGACACCTTAAATATTCAAAATCCCACATTATATTGACCCCCTTACACAAAACAAGTTAACATATTACGTCAGGCATGGAGGCCTTTAAACGTAGTGATGGTACCTGTCTTGACAAGGAACTGGTCGACACCGACTAAACCACAAATGTTTCCAGATGGAACGTCCTCAATGGCCTCTACGTAGCGTCCCATCATGAGAATAGTACGCTGAATAGCCTTCTCGTACAAATCCTCTTTTTTCCCAGGGGTGAAGTTGGGTCCCATGATTCTGGCCTTTTGCCCCGTGCTCACTACACCAGAGAACACTCGTCCAAAGGCGTAGAAACGACCTTTGTCGGAGGTTGGTACCATTTTAGACACGTACATCATGAGAGGAGCGTTGGGGTCGCAGTTTTTGATGCCAATCGCAGCCTCGTCGTCGTGGGGTCCCTCGTACAACATCTCCATCCTGTACTTCTGAGCTACCACTGGTGATGGCAAGTGAATGGCTATCATCTGAAGCAAAGCCTCTCCAGCAGGAAGCCACGACCTCATCACCACCTACCTGTGAGAGGTACCGGGATCGATACCCGGCGCCTCCACCACTGTTACGATGTCGGGGATTGGTGAATTCAGACACTAACGCTGGTTTAGGTATTGGTTTACTACAAAATAGAGGATTAATAAGTGTACAGGGTTAATAGGAGCCGGTCGGTCGCGGGGAATCTATATCGTTCTGCCGGGCGTATTCGACTGCCCAACCCTGGAGAAGGGATCCGCGGTGCCGCTTGCTCGTCGAGTGCTGACGCGTGTGGAAACCCTCTCCTTTGTCCTACTTTAGGGGTACCCGGGGTGAATCCAATGCTTCTCGTAACAATAGGTAAATAGACTACTCTGAATTCCTAGTTACAACTATCATTTGCTTTTTGAAACTAGGTGGGTTTATTTGCTGTACAAAAATTGCATTCATGTTCAGGGGCTAATTTCCCAACGACGAATGATGTGAAAATGAGTTTGATTGGATCGATAGAGCCAAAATCTTTACAAGATGCAGTACATTTCGAATGCAAAACACTGTAAAGTGTTGTCTTCTATGTCCATTGCACGCAGGAGGACCAATGGCATGCATCACTGAGAAATGAATTAGCAACCGCATGTGATGGGAATAAGTTACACCTTCCGATGTAGGTGGTGTAGGGTAAACTAAGTGATTTCCTGGCCCAGCGTCAAAAATTAAATAGGGATTTTTCGAAGATGGGCGATATCTGTTCATTTGTACAACCGCTCCTAGAGATAGATATGAAAGAAGGTTCTTGCGACAGATACATGGACTCCCTTAGGAAGTTGGTTATGGTCGAACTGCACATTCAGGGCTGGTGCAGAAAGCTTATACGCTGCGGTTCTTATCCCAAAGGAGCAGTCAGATTGTAAAAATAATATATTTATTTTATTTGGATCGATACAGTTCTTTTAAGTCCGAATGGGTGGGGGTGGAGGTGGAGGGAGAATAGAGATGATCTTAGTCGCTTTATCTGATGCCAAAATAAAGTCAACCGAAGTTAAGTGACGGAATAGGCGCCTACATTTCAATTTCATGAATTTCGGCCGAAACAAGCAAATTGCGTTATTTTTAGGCCCAAATTGAGCAGTTTCTGAGTAGCAAACCTCCACGTGTTTCACCGCGAAATGTATCGAACGAAAATCTCAACAAAAGTAAGTTCTCATCTCCGTCCGAGCAAATAATGAAAACCGTATAAAGGCGAAACGGCCGTTAATTTGTCGTCTGGCATTGAGTGTATTGTCTTTTCCAACGCTCCGAAAATAAACGGCCCTCTTTTCCATAACGTTGATCGACAGTAGCTCTTCATCACAAGAGCTGACCTGAGTCACTCAACTGAAATGTATTAGGTTCCCCTACGCGTTTTGGAGTTCGATGTTGCCCGGATGGCCGGCTGTATGTGCTGGCTCTCCGCCCAAAAAAGGAATTTGATTATTTGCCAAACAGCTGCGCCGAAATCTTTAGATCCATTGCCGTGTTCTCGTAAACTATTCACAAGTTTCTTGCATTTGCCGGGCGTTATCATGAGTTTCGCTGCTGGGGTGCTCTGGCCCTTGCACGTTCGCCATTCACTCGCTCGAACGGGTTTAATTGACAAAACGTTGCAACGACAAATAAATTGAAATCTGACCGAACTCTCTCTTCCCCCTCCCGTCTTCCGGTCAATACTTGATATCCAAAAAGCTCTGGACGTTAGGTGCCCTCAAATGGAAAGAAATTTGATTCGCACAGAGTTTGAATTTTTTTTAGTCAAATATTGGCAAGGTTTACTATGTCCATTAGTTTCGTTAGTTGGCCATTGAGTGCATGGTGGACAAGTGGAAAGTGGACAGGAGGCATCCCCTGCTATGGGTCGAACTCCATTTAGACCTCAATACTGATCCAAAACGAACGGGCATTAGGTAAATGGCTACCGAGATGGGAATTCTCGTCAAAGAGCGTGCCGTGTGAGTTTTTTTCCCAACATCCGTGAACATCTTAGGAGAAAGTGGATTGAGCCCGACCATTGGACGAGCCAGTTCCTTACAGGAAATGGTGATTTCAATTCGCGGATCCACTTCTTTTCTCTCAAATATCTTCCATCCCGCACGTCCTGAAGCTCCAGCGCTGGTGAAACAAGAAACCACTTGCTGCTCTGCCCCTCTGTAGTTCCCACGACGGCGGGCAACGGTTGTTGGAAGAGCAGCCAAACCTTCCAGCTTTGACTGCCCCTAAGGAAGCTTAGCTTAGTTTGCGAAGTAGGTTATGACAAGAAAAAAACATGGCCACAGTTGAACGGTCCCTTTGAAACTTGCCACCCTAGTGAATAATTACATCAGGTGGAAAACCAGATTATGAACTCCACAGGTCTTGGGGGGGTTCATGAAGGAAGCTATGTTAACCCTGTAGTAGTTACAGATCAGTGTAAAATATGAGCAGAATACGATTCAAGCGAAGGTCAATAATTGATCGGAAAGTTTGGAGAGAAGAACTAGAAATGTGTACTAGTTCCGCTTCTCATTCGTTTTTTGTGGCATGTCGTAGTTAGTGCCGGAGAGACATTTTACTTTTATTTTATCAGCCCATCCCTTAATTGCATTCCCCAAAGAAGTTATTATTACTTATTTTTGTTAATTGATTTGCCAGTTTTTCTTTCAGTGTCTTTTTTTTGTTCCTTTGGAGTGGTCTTATGAATTTAGTTTCGCGGGTTTCGTCCCGAAAACAGTTATAGTTGCAACTTAACAACACAACTTAACTGTCGATTTCAACTTTCGACATTTTTAATTTATGCTTCAACGGTTGAGTACTGTTATATTTTAGGACGGGTGTAGCAATAAATCATTCGGGATACAAATAGCGACTGATTTAATCATTGTAGTTGGCGGGAAGGACGGGAGTGGAAAGCTCTGGTGAGGGCTGGAAACTCTTCCACGTCACCAAAGTATCACATTAACGCCCAGTAACCAACGACTCTTACAAGCACCTTTTAAATGACGCAAGGAGTAGTCGCTGGTTTCCAAATTTGACAAGACGAACACAGAAAGTGAGCGATGGTAAGGGTTAACTATTTATTTGAGGATGCGACATCAGCGCAGAAAGAATGGGAGCACTATGGTTGACGAGATCAGCATAGGAAGCAAGTTCTGTTCCGATTGCGCAAGTACTCGATTCATTCTCGAAATTCGTGGGACTTGTGACGCACTTGTGGCGAGATGGAGAAGAAAAAAATTAAATATACTTGAGGATATTCGGAGGGTTCTTTTCCTCGAAAGGATTGAAATTCAGAAGAAAGAGAGCTCGCCTCATTGTTGAGGACGAATACTCCGAGCCAGGGCTGAACCTCAACGATCGTAGCAGAATAACAGCGCTATCGAGCACAACAGCCTGCCCAGCATGAATGTCGTATACGAACGATTCAACACGACTGAAACCGTGCTGCCTAGTAAAGTCATATTGACTCGAGCCTTTCGACTCACAAAACTCTAAGCTTTAGCAATGTTAATAGTCAGGATTCGTATAATCCCACAGATGGTCGATCGAATGCGAGTGTGTACTGAACGTGCGGTTCCTCTCGTATTGTACAGGGTTCAGTACGATGGATAATGGATAATGAGTACCTTTGATATCAAACGAGGGTTAACTAACGCTATTCCTAGTTTTGCACTTTATTTTGGCTTCGCTACCTTTTTGTAATGATCACTAGGATCTTGATCTATATTTCGTAATAAATAGGATTTCACGTTTAGGTTTTCTCAAACCAACCAAATTACTCAACTTTTAATTACGAGTTGATGAACATGAAAATCGTTCTAAAATGATTACAAATTTGTTCAGTAACAATCAAATCGCTTTATGTGATTTCCACGTCATCCCACACAAGCCCCTCATCTCTTCTCAATGGGCTCCTCACAACTCAAACCAACCCACCATTTAAGAAACCTCCGGCGTACCTACTTCCCTTCGATAATTTAAGGCCTAATTTCTTCAAAAAATAGTAATTTCTGAAGCCAGGGCAAACACAATCAGCTTGAAACCTGATATTTTCGTTCGAAATTACGTTACTCGCCATCCCGATAATGAATTCAATCTCCGATGCGTTGGAATGTGACCTTTTCCAAAATCACGCATTGTTCGTCAAACCTGTCCTTCGCCTTCCTCTTGCGTGTTGAAATTGAATTGATCCGTTACTAAACCTGATCAATGAATTAACGACGC
The DNA here is from genome assembly GCA_020466155.1 of Pachypeltis micranthus. Lineage (NCBI taxonomy): Eukaryota > Metazoa > Arthropoda > Insecta > Hemiptera > Miridae > Pachypeltis > Pachypeltis micranthus. The sequence continues at coordinate 35,858,550 of CM035768.1, forward strand.
CAATTTCACTGCACAAAAGACTGTCATTTTCATTTGGCGATTTCCCATGAAGTATTCCTAATTTTGAGGGCGGGGAACCTAAATTCAGCCCGATTTTGTCTCGAGTGAAGTTCCTGGGGCCTGTCTCGACAAATAGACAGCCGAATGAATGCGACTAAAAACCTTATGTTTTAAACGATTCTGACTGCTCCCATTCCCCTGAAACAACAAGTGTAGCATCGATGTTGTCTTGGCATCTAATTGCCCGCAAGTTTTAACCTTTTTAATGCGAATCAATGAGATTGGTGGGGTACAACCCAAGTCCAAAGCATTAGGAACAAGACAAATTCAGTTCCAAGACATTTTGAAATTAAATCCTTGGGAAACGGAGTTGTGCGTTTGTGTAGCGAGGTGTGACGTGTGCTGGAATAAATGCGATGACACGGACTTCAGAGGAGATTTTGGATTTTGTGTGGAGTAACCTACGTCAAGGGTGTTTTTATTTTTGTAAGCTAATTTACGATTTATTTGGTTTGAGAAGGATTTGTGTAGTTTCTCAGATTGTCCTTTGAGTAGATCATTGTTCTGTAAGGAGAAGTATGTGAACGGGTTTTCTTATCCCGAAATTTGACTGGAGGATGTGACACGGGATGACAAGTTAACTGTACCAGGACTGTTTTACCATCAGGTGCGGTTTGACTGTGGCCTAACGTAGATACTATCTACATTTCGGGAGGGAAAGCTGAAAATTATAGAATTTATTAGGGAGGTTGGATAGTTATTATTCTTAAGAATATTTACGCGACTCTGTGTAAGTTTTCCTTGTCAAAAGATGGAACTAAATTGTACGACTTTGTTTTCGAAGTTGATTGTTACAATTATTCTCCGTCCTATAGGGCGATGAGAATTATAATTAAAATACCTCCCCTTTTTGACATCTTCCCCCACCTTCTTTCACACTATGATGCCATTATGAAGATGACTCCACAGTTTGAGTCAGTATCAACTCAATTCAATTTGTTAGTAGCTAATTTATGTATCCTTATTAATATTACTCTCGCTGTGATGAATATTAATAAACGGGGCGGAGGTTTGGGCTGATACACAGAGCCTTACCTAAAACAGGAATCGGATGGGAGTGGTGCCACACGATTTCTCAAGAGGAAGGCTATGATTCTCGGGAGGTGAGAAGACAGGAGTGGGACACAAGGGGTGGTGGACCAGGGAGCTGATTCCAGCATGGCTCAAGGGGCTCTACAGTCAGGTAGATTTCTACCTTATCCAGTGGAGCATTCAGGGAATACTTGCGCCGAATTGGTAAGGCTTCAATCTCAAACTGCTTGCACTGCCAGGCAATGATGAATCATACTTTCCATACCATCTCCATGTGCCAAAGGTGGGCAGGCTGGGTGGCCAACAGTGGAGGATCCAGTCGGTCGGCTCACACCAATCGTCCAAACAATATTGAATTGCAATGAAAACTGGAGGTGCATTGCTCAATATGCCCGGGCAGTGCTCAGCCATAAGAGGATGAAGCTCGCTGATCCATGGCCTGTATCTTGCAGGGATGAACAATTAAGATATGAAGGAAAGGACCGCTCTTGAACATTCCAAGCTGCTGGACAGTATGGGAGGCTATATGGGACTGGCAGCATGCTCCAAGATTATCATGAGGGCGAAGAGAACAAGAAAGAGCTGCCATCCCAGAGAGGCGTGAGGGCCAACCTAATGGAATCTGCTAAATGGTTAGGGGTTGGTTCTCGATGCGTAGAAGTAAATTCATGGGCAACTAAAAGCATACTAATAAGAGGTCATACTGTCGAGCTTTTGGCTTGATAACATCGTCAGAACTACATTCCTTTTCTTTCCTGGGACCGTCGCAGCGGGGAACTGTCAAAGAAAATGAGAGGCGGATGAAAGGATATGGAGGGCGTATGTCGAAAGGTTGAAAAAGTGGAAGTGGAGTATAACGAAAGCGAAACCGACCGAGGGAATAAAGTGACTGAATAAAGGCGAGACACAATTCGAAGTAAACTTAAAAAAAAAATAAAGAAGGAGTTATTTATCTAAGCTCTTTAGTAATAACTATTTAGCTCGGTAGTTAGGGCTGACAGGCGGCAGGCTATGGAAGAAGGGGAAGGTAGTTCCAACGACAGCATCAACTCAAAAGCTCAATGGCATGTCCTTTTCTTCTGTTTTGAAGAAGCCTATTGCCAAAATATCATAGGTGCGTCAGAGGTTTGTGACGTTTCTTCATATCAACTTGCTTTTTGTTCTCACACACGCTCTCATTGACCAGCGTTCCCCACACGAGTATGTAGATGTATACATAAGTAATGTTTACTGCTCGTTTCAAGCAAATATCGTCACTACTATGAGAAAGAGGGGGGGGGGGAGTACATCTTCGAAAATTTGTTGCCGGTGAGTGCACTCTAGCAAATGGAATGTTGTAAATATTTCAGTCGTCATATAGTTATCAATATAGCAGGGGGATGATTTTGCTGCTCAAAATCTACGGTCAAACATTAGAGTGCTGACTAACTGGCCCACAGTTCTACTTCAGGGTTTTAAACGGCTTCTCTGTAACCAACAACGAATTATCAGTCACTGAGGCCTCTACTTCTACAAAGTGTGTAATTCTAGGAGCAGAGATTTAGCGTCAGGAGACACGACGACTAATCAACCACGCCACTTCCCAATTTCCTGAGCCAAACTCTTCCAGCAACCAATCCTACCACACTACTCACCTCAAGGCATTCTGTTTCGGATATCCACACAATCGATGGGGATGAGGAGTTTCGAAACATGCCAAAACTATTAAACCTTGGTCAAAAAAGTCGCTGCAATTCATCTTTACACGCGGAACTGGGGTGTAACGGTCAATAATTGGGCTTTGTCGGCGCTCAAATTGAGCGAATTAAAACAATTCCTGATGTTCATCCAATGAACGAAAGGCCGATTGTTTTCAAGGCGGTCTTTTTGGATCTTATTCGTCCGGACCAGATGAAACGCGGTTGCGGTTAAACCACAGCCGCCTCTGAAGTGCTCAACTTATTTCAGTCCCAGTTTTGGAGCCAGTAAGTATATGTTCTCAACAGGTCGGCTGTAACTAAAACGAGAACTCTACTTAGTGATATCGAAAAGCGATTTCGAGAGCACAGGCTTACCTTGAGTTACTCCTTCTCTCTGTAAGGCTTTTTCGATATATGGTCGGCATTCTGTCTCGGAGGGCCCTTCGCTTTCATTTTCTGAAAAAGAAAATTCATGGAAGTACCAAATAAAACATTGATCAGTTTGCACATGAAGCATTACTAGCTTGCAGCTAATGATCCGATTGGGTTGTTCTAGGAGACGGGAAGCTCAATGGGAAGAGACGACTAAATCCCCATTAAAGCCTTCTCCGATCAAAACGAAAGGGAAAACGCCAGTGCTCCTGGTCTACGTCTTCGAACAACGGTAAAGTGCATTAAGATCTTTGACCTGACCTTGGAGAAATCAAATGGCCTCTATTTGTAATTCAATTGTTAGCAGGTTCTGTCAAAAACAGGCCCCATTGCTTACAGTACACCTGAACCTGCTCGTCCATTCTCTTTTTTCCACGGAGGTGGACGCTATGAGCCGTTCTGATTCAAAAAGTAAAGAGGTTCGAAAACGTACTACATACTGAGGATTTTCAAACTACTTTCGAAGTACAAATCGATGTTCATTTCGTTCTTCACTTTCATCTCTCTAAATCACCTATTGAGACATGATAACTCAAAACACACCTGCTAATTAAAATATTTAATCGTGATAAAATGTCTGTAGATCCGCAGAATAGATCCAGCAGAAGCTATTTAGCACTCTAGTAATAGTGTAATCCGGTTTTCATTCAGTTTATAAGAACTTAGCCAAGTTATTGCTTAAGCTTCGGGAATTTATTGCCCCCTATTTATGCCACGGCCTTCACTAAGTGGGAATGCGTAGGTAATTCATGAAACTGCCAAAATGATTTTATAGTGGTAAACGTTCAAGTTCATAGTTCTGAAATTATAGAGGAAATCCTCACAAAGTTAGTCAAAGAAACGTCAATGAGTTTGGATTTCAGAATTTCGTGTCCCGAACCATTGCATAATTGTTATTCAAACTGTCATTGTGTAGGTCACTTATACAAATACCAACACGATTTTTTTTAGAACACTAAATATGCGAGATTATAAGAAAAAATTGTGATTGGGAACAAATGAATGGAATTATGGATACCTGAAAATTTTGCATTATGAAGTCTATTATTAAGTCATTAGGATGAGTTCGCACAAAAAATTTAATCAAGATCGTTAGAGAACCATTTTTGAGGGTACAGAGAGTACTGAATCTCCAACGCATCATGAACCGTTTGTTGGGAAATAACGATTCCGTACCAGGAATCACGTCCATCAGAGCCGTTCCATCTGGCTTTGAGGGGGGCCCTAAAAATAGGACTGATGAACCCGCAAAGCGCCAAGAATCTTAGAATCGCGCGAGATTCAGATGAAAAATTTGATTCCCTTGAAGGACGGATGTAAAAGGTTGCCAAGGCGGTAGGCCTCGTGGGATTAGAAATAAAAATGGCTGCTAACTGTTTAAAACGTGCTTGAGTTTGTGTTTTTAAGTCGAGAAGAGTTGATTTAGAAATGAAGCTGATCGAAAATTGCGGCTAAGCGCCATCTATTTTCACCTTAATTATTTGTAAACTGGTCGAGTGACGTTATATTTCTGGGAGCGCGGATTACAACTCCGACACGTGGAATTTCTCATCGTATATCAGAATGTGCAGATTGTTTGTCACATGATTATTCGGCTGTCAACCTTTTAGTTTCATCGCGACGGTTCCACAATAATATTACACAAGTCAATGTTTCAAAAACTGGAGGTGCGTTGCTCTAGTTGCTCGAGCACTGCCAGCAGAGGATGGAGCTTGCTGATCTGCTCCTGGGCAGTATGGGAACGCTGGTGAGCTCCAAGATTCTCGTGAGCGTGAAGAGGACTAGAAAGAAGAGTTGCCATCGAAGAGAAGCGTGTGAGCCCACCACTTCAGCAATCAGAACTCAGCAATACCTCAGCAACCCTGAGTCACCGAGGTCCACGCTGCTGTAATGTGGTGTACGAGCGCCAGGTTATGGCAGCAATGCCAATGGGGCCATTCCTGGTGTGCTACACTGATGACTTGACTGTAAAAGCGAGTCTGGAGCGGCTCACTCCAAGTGTCAGCATAATATCCATATGGGGCTCTGGTTGGGGATCCCAAACATTAATCCAATTAACAGCTGGGAATAACACCAAACCAGCTGGGAAGTATTTCGACATAACAATTGATACTAAGCTGAGCTACTGGGCACATGCTCAGACAGCGACCTTGCCAAGCTGATGGGGAATACATCAGAACCGATATCATGCTTCTGTATGGAGCAGAACTGTGTGCTGATCCTCTCAGTAGTGCTTTTGGATAGCCCTTGACACTCTCAAAGCGCAGCAGTACTGAGCCCTAAGGGTGCATTCTCAATGTCAGCGATAATGGAGGTAGCGATCGTCAGGCCACCAAACTGATGGCCCCAGAGCTTTGAAGGTTGCATCTCATTAGGACTGAGGTGTTGACCTTCGTTGTAAGAAGTTTAGAACGCTCTAGGCTTGGCTGTGTCGACGGGAGGCGGAAATGAGAAGCGCAATGTGACTCGAACGAGAAGGAGCTGGTGGCCAGTTTAGTTCTTCTTTAATGATAAATAAGGTTCGGTTAAGGCAAATTCGGTTTTTTAGGTGAAAATAAAATAAATTCAGGAATATTCTCGTATCATAGCGATTCTGGAGTTGTTTGTTCAGAGGCACGTAACACTGTGTCGTGACATCCGCCATGTAATCCCCTAATTCAATATACGAGTATGTCTTCCTTGACGACCACTTCCACTGAGCCGCACTGATTAAAGGAAAAAACGAGCGAGTACCTCAACAATTCCCGCGGTAGAGAGCACCGATGCAGTGCAGGGCGAGCGTGTACGTCTGTGAAGATGATTGCCAGAACATGGCTGAACTTAATTGGCTCATCAAACGAGGGACTGCAGTAAATATTGGGGCCTGTCGAACAAAATGATTAGGAAGATACCGCCGTGACGAACATGTCCGAGTTCCGTCACGACATTTTCTTCCCTTGACCTGATGATACAACTTCCGCCATATCCCAAGCAAATGTCGAGAATGCGAAACACGACCCCTCTATTTCCTAGTCGGGTCGATGCATGTCCGCGCCGCGTCCGAAAAAAATTTGTTGAGCTTTTTCGAGTCGAGTTCCGAGACTTCAAAAACTAGTGTTAATTGTACTTAGCGCAAAGCGTGTTTTATCGAATGAAACAAGTTGTTTTTTTACCCAATACAACACTATTCTTGCTCTTTGGGTTGCTATGAGTGAAAATATTGTTGCAGTCAAATCCAAGAGAAGCGAGACCAGTTTTGGGCTAATAGGTCGAGCTCATCACAACTGACGAAGCATCTCATGACTAAATAACAAGAAGGAATAGTTGTCGACCATTTTTCATGACGTAGATGTCGTTAGATACAGACAAAACTAAACAAAAGGACAGAAGACGCGTTCCCAAGTGTTTTCACGACAGGGTAGAACTAGAATACCGAACGAATGGGAAGCAGAAGCTTAGCGAAGGGGAGGTGTACAGGTATTCAATTCTTACTAAGTAACGGCAATCGTTTAACACGGTTGGAGTTTGGCTCATGATTGGGACAAAGTTGACAGTATTATCGTATCAAACGAGAACCTGTATTTCTATCCACTAAGCGAGATTTTCATATTTTACACGCTCTACGTATAAATTCCATCCTGAACGATTTACTACGTTTTAAAAAAACGAAAACCTGAGCGCCGTTCTATACTTGTCAGGCTTGAAACGTGAAACATCAAAATAAACTTTGTGAAACATTTTATGAGCGTCAGCGCACAAAAAAAGCGAATATCGCCATAATCGACTACGTCCAACCACAAAAACTAAAAATCCCGGAACCTCAATTTAATAAGTCAGCAAATGAACGAATGTGTTTGCTTTGTACTTTGTTACAGTGAATCAAAACATCTGAGGGCAATGTTACACTGGGACGGTCATGACACTGGCCTTGTAAATTGTTTTCAAATGCCAAGACAATCCCGAGACGGTTTAACTAAAACGATGACTTGATGAATAGTTAATAGCCGAGCTCTTGAACTCATTTTGAGCGAGCTGCGACAAATTAAATATTTGCAGCGCATAGTTTCAATAATGTTGACTACAGGTCTCCGATGGGCATTAACTCCAAGCTACTCCAAGCCGTTTGCTACTATCTCTGTTGCGTATTCAATATATTCGCGATTAAACTGTATTTTTCACGCAGAAGCTGTGATTTATGTCTGCACAAAATTTTTTCGAAGCGCTACTATTAATCTTCGCCTGAGATGTATACAAATAATGGAATGTGTTTAACTATGGTAAGTAATATAGAGCTTCGCTACGTGAATTGGGATATTATAATAACAGAAACGACTAGAAGAACCGTCACCAACCGTTTAACGAGTTTTCAACGTGCTCATTACTAATACGAGTAGAACTGGAAGGCAGAACAAACAAACAGAACACATTGCTGAAAATTATTACGACCCAAAGACATCTTGAGGCAGTCTCACACCTCCGAGACCCATCCCATTCTATTCTGCAGCGAAAAATACCAGTTAATGATACGAAATGTGACCTGACCGCAACGAAACAACGAAATTTGACATTTTCGAGGGGACGCTAGGCACGCGACGAATCGAACGTACGGGTGGTTGGTGTGTGACGTGAGGCACTGCGGGGCTTTCCCTGTAATGTCCCGCGAGTTTCTAAACGCCGTCGTACACCTACGAGACCCATTATATTTGACTCAGCATCTAAAAATACCTGGGGTACGATCCTAAACACGGCGAGACTGCAATAAAACTGCCGAAATTTCGTTTTTGGTTGATTGTGTAAACCACTTTTTGACCATAACAACCATGGGTTTCGTCCAATCGGATTGCCGAGTTCCTAATGGAATTGTTGTGCGAAAGAATGGATTTGTTAGACCACGTTAAAGCAGGCCTGGACGGCGGACGGACATTGCAGATTTGGAATCCTCGTGCCTTGAAACGTTAAGTGTCGCATTTTGATTTTGGGTGTTCTCAAAAATGGTGACCGCTCGGCCATCTGATCTCCTTCCTGATCTGGAACAACATGGTTTCGTCTGAAGTCACTCCAGTGCCAGAAACCTTCTTCGCATCCAAGAGATCCTCATGAGATCATCTCTGAGGGCCTGGAGGCACTCGGCGTCTTCGGCTGTCTTCTCGACTGGACCAAGTGCTAATTGGTGGGACACTCGTCCATAGTTGTTATTCGTGGTGCACTCTCCTCTGCTTCCTACATCGCTACTTCTCGAGTTTCTCAGGGGTTTTCCTTTTTTTCGCGTGCGTTCCATTCTTCATCCTCGCACGCATTAGACAATTTTGAAAAACGGCGCCTAACTTTTCAAATGGTTGCCGCTAGGAGTTTCCCTCGCCTCCATTAGCTCAAAGTTAAGCAGCTGTTAAGGGTATTTTGGCTATCCGATCACGCCCTTTATCGCCGATTCATCTCAACCGCCGCAAAAACGGAATTAAATTTTTGAGAATTTGAACATTTCAAACACTCCTCTTATTCCAAATAGCCCCTGGGAAGTTTTGGTGAAGTACAGGGTACTCATCCTCGGCTATCGCAGAATACTCGGTACGGGAATGTCGTTTTAGAAAATGTTGTAAAGGAGGCACTTCGCTGTGGAACTCCCGCTGCTGTAGTTTGAGTGGCTGACGGTTGGTGAAGTGCCCGAACCTCATAAGTTCGTCTCTAATGGGAGGTAGAGGTTATTAGACACAAGAGGACACATTTTGTGCAGCAGACCTTTGTGCCAAAAGCGGTCGAATGACTGCTCGGTGTCAAAGAACGCCGCTCTGCAGATCTTTTTTATCGCGGAGGGGTTTTTTAAAATAAAGGAAGTCAGTCTTTGAAGTTGGAGGGGCACGAGTGTGTTGGACAGAAGCCAAATTGTTGTGGCAGATGCCTGTGTTTCGTGTAGATGAGCAGCTTTGGTAGCAAATACCGTGGCAAGGAGTGGCAACATGCTGATTGGGCGGTATGACTTGGGATCGTGAACTGGCCGACGACCTAGACCATGTCTTCTCAGACTGCACAGGAGGAGAAGTTTATCGACGTTTACCAATGGAGTTCAAAATGAAACCAAAACACCAAAAGCTTCAATCGTCGCATTAATCTACAAACGGCGCTTCGTTGAAGCAGACGAGTACTTCAAGAGATTAGTCATCCCGAAAGCGGAGAGAGCCCGATATCTAGACAAAACGTTGACTTTCTCTCTACATATCTCCCAACAGGTGTCGAAAATTCGAATTCGGCCCAAGCAACTGCAACCGCCCTTCTGGAGTACCTGCTCGAAGCTCCCATTTCACCTAACCAATACGACGTTCTTCAAAAATAGATTTTACGACCCCCCCCCCCCCCACCAACAGAGTGTTATGACACGGTTCTTTGACGACTACTCCACCCGAACCAACCGTATGGCTACCGAGACTACATCGCCCTCAGCTCATTTTCGACAGACTGCCGACCCTAGGTAATCACAATGACACATTAAGACCCCTGTGAGTGCAAGTGCCGGAATAGTGTCGGTCCCCTTGACAACCGTGGCTGCAGGTTATCAATATTACTGTATAAATGAATATAATGTATGTGGGTCAATAAAAAAAGAACAGAGTGTGGATATGAAGGGCGCCTAGTGAAGAGTGAAAGTCTCGAGGAAAGGTTTCGAATGCACATGTCAAATGCTAGTTGCGGTCAAGTATTTGAACAAACAGGGGATGATACAAATCAAGAGGCGAATATTTGAACTCATTTCATCGGATGCCAACCAAAATTCAATTTATCGGGACCGTTACATCCAATTCCTCCGCTGGCAGGGTTTACCGAGCGTTTCACGCGACGGCTCCCTCCCTCATGCTCCCCGTTTCTTAATTGCTCTTCTATAATTACCACCGTTCCGCCGGGAGAATATCGTGAAACCGTAGGACTCGGAGTTGCACAACACAAAAACTCTGAGGAAGGCAGCGGTTTTACAGTTCGTTTCTCACTAGAACTTCATTGCGGCTGATAAATTGATTGGGCCGCCGGAAAGAGGAACAAACCCTTTAAATAACCGCAGAGGCTAATAAAAATAAAAAAGAGTGGTAACCACAACGCAATTACGTTAAACATAAGTCGTTAGGTGCTCGTTACGAAGTAACTGCAGCGGAAGTCGAAGGAGGCGCCAAGTGATTTCCTTTTCCTACGCCGCCTCTCGTCAAATTTCCACTGAGTAAACAAATCGCATCATTATAATAAAATGTATAGCCTTCGCCAAACACGTTAGTTGTCGGTTTCTTTGAACTGGTAGAGTCGTCATTGGGAGAACGAAAAAGTATCGCGTTACTTCACACGTTATTATCGACTCCCAGCGTTCCACTCTCAGTCCGATCTGGAAATACACTACGTGCTAATTTCGGGATTGCACTAAAGGCTGCTTTACACATCAAAACATCGTGAAACATCGCCTCGACGCCTTACACCACAAAATTACGCTCAAGTCGTATCAGTTCTGTTTTCACTTTCCTCGGCTTAAACAGCAAGTATCAAAATCGGCCCGAAAAATAACTGCTGGAAGCACCGCACATTTTGATGACCCTTTACATACAAGTTATTTTTACAACTTATTTTGAACGCTTATGGAAAGAGAAATTGAGGTACTAGTTAGCTGAGTTTGAAAGAAGCCTGTAAAACTAACCTCAACCGATGGTTACAGAAATAGTGGCGGGGATGGGCATCGACTACCAGAATATGGGTTCTACGTTTACTATGAAAGCTTGGGAAAGACGTTAAAAACACATTTTGGGTTTTATTTCGTTTTAAGGGAATACCAGAGTTATGGTGCCGAAAGAAAACTGTTTAAACTAAGAACTTTTTGAGCTGCAGGAAGTGACAATAAAGGTATTAAACCTCCAATTGTACTTATAACAAAGCTGTAAGCTCACAAACGCTGCACAAGTTCGCTCATACATTTTGATTGGTGGATTGAATTCATACGATTGACCAGTATTCCCGGCCCTCGAGAGCTACTTCCAACCAGCGCGTTCAGGTTCACTCATGTAGTAGTTGATTCCTGGGCTGTAACTGGAGTTCGAGGCCAGTACATTTGTCACTATTTATGATTGTGCGCTTCTTTAATATAAATTATGCTTGCCACGATCATATAGACTTCCAGCGATTAGAAAGAACGTCTTCATGTGCGTTCCGTTTCCAGAAAGTTGCAATTCAATTTTCCAAGCTGGTAACAGCGTCTGCTGAAGATGGCAAGGGGCAGTGCTGCAGTGCTAAGTGAAAGTGTAGGCTGGCGATCTCATAGTGCAGCAGTCCTTCTGGAGGATGGCAGCTGACCAAAGAACAAGAGCACTGCGAGTGGATTGTCCCTGCAACACAGATCCTGAGCCAGGAGTAATGGTGGGTGAGGACCTGACGTCGGTGGCTAGAAAAGAACAGGACTCTCCAGACTGGACAGGATCGGTTGTAGCCGGAGGCACAATAGGGTGGGAGGAGGGGAGAGGGACGGCTACGCTGGACAGTCCCTTCTGCAGATACTGTGGGAAGGACATTAGATAGTGTGCAGCACACGTTTTTTCCGTGCCCTGGGGGGGGGGGGGTCGAACCCTGTCATTTCCTGCAGGAGGTAGTGGGAGAGCTCCGGCCATTCATAGTCGTCATCAAGATGCTAGGAACTGAGGAGAGGTGGAGGGCAGTGGATGGATTCGTTCAGACCGTGCTGCGACAGAAGACGATAGAGGAGTCCCATGAGTAGTAGCATCTAGCTTCCATAGAGAGCAATAAGAAAGCCCTCGCGGCTAAGCAGATGCCAGGGTGCATGCAGTCAACCACAGGAAAGAGAAAAAAGTCTCCGTAGAAACGCTTTCAATAAAGATACCTTCCCTTTTTACGAGAATAGATCATATCATCGGATTCACAGGAGTTGTACAAAGTTAGCTCCAAGTATTTAGGCTATGGTTGGAAGATCACGTTACCCCCCTCTTTAAGGAAATGGGACGCTCCAAAGTGAATGGAATGAAAACGCTAGCAACTGTAATGGATGGTTTTTAATACGCTGCCGTTCAGAAAATTCAGTAGAAGTGTCACCAGAAAACTATTTACAAAACAGTTTTATTAACGTCTGAGATTTTCAAGCCAAAGTTAGAATAAGTATTAAAGATACGATGCAAATTCTATTACACATTCTGATTCGCAGCGCAAGGAAAATAATCGATACCTCAATTTACGATGATAAGTGAAAGTGTCGCCCGAAATGAGGAATTTGGTATGGAGATAATTTACTGTGCTGCTTCAGTCTCGGAAGAGAGTTTTGTGGTACTGCCGCGTTTTCATCCAGTGTTTTGGAACTATCTGGTAAAAACCATGAGAAACGGTAGCGAAACGGCAGTAGTTTGGACTCTGGAGCTTCTGGGGATGCTCCTGATTATTTTCCGAGCGTTATTACACTTTCGCCGTATAGGTTATATTTTGGACTACCAGCCTGATTTTTCTTGAGAACTCTACGTCAATAAAAGTGGGTTTTGCGAGGAAATAATTGTTCTTAAAATCATTTTTCTTCAAAATATTCGGTAATTCGTAGTGCTGCTCTCGTCATTTCCCAACAGATGAGAATTTTGCGAAATTGTTGTGTCATTTGAAACTGTTTATACAGTACATTTAATCAAAACCGTTAGAGCCGTTTTTGAGAAAAGAAGAAGTGTTTCGATCGCCGTAATAACTAAAGTTATTTTTAAGAATATTCTGCTAATACCCTCATTTTGGCGTCCCGTAGTGATCTGCAGGCTAAATATGACATTTAAGATGAGTTGGTTCAACCGTTTTCTCCGGCCCACTGACCGTTTTCAAAAACGGCGTTTTTCGGACTGAGAAAATCTTGAACCGTGAGGATTTGAAGAAAACTCTCTTTTTCCTACTCCGTACGGTTAAGGAAACTAAAAAGAAACTGTGCAAACGACAGTTTATGATTTGTTTCCATCTGCTAGTTAAAGTAGAATATGTAGTCATACCTGATAAATAGTACCGTCCAAGGGCGAAGGTTCCAACTCTTCAAACATTTCTGCAATCACAATTAACTTCGGCTACAAGCCCCTGTGTCGATCGCGGCAATAGGCTAACATCCCGATCTATCAGTACCATTGACGACCTACAGTAGTTCTCGGTCCTCACAGACACTCGCCCAAAGCTGATCAAGCTGATCGGCCCCGCGTAGCCCAAGACTGGGCACTCTGCCAATAAAAAAGTGCTCGGCCGTCTCGTACACTCCAAGGTTGTAAAGGGAACATAAACATCCCGTGCCTAGTGCTGCCAATTTATATTGAGCTCTCCATTTCTACCGTAGCTTCATACTACTCATCAACCTATCAATGATCTTACAAAATTCCCCGTCTGGCAGCCTGAAGACCATCAGTAGATAACCGGCCTCTCGCTTTGTTTTATTATAGTTTGAGGAGTTCACGTTCCGAATTTCGTCGTATGCCCTATAGCTCGCCTATAGTAGCACACTGTGGCCATCGTCACAGGCTTAGTACTGAAATGGACTGGCACAACCCTGATTGACGTCAGGAATTACTTCTTCGCCCTCAGATTGAAAAAGACTTGAGTGCCCAGCGAGCAGAAAGATCCCTGACAAGTTTGAGTCCTTAGTCTACCTCTGTGGAGTAAGTGAACTAGAGAACTCTTATCCTCCTGTTTAGACTCCTCTCCAGATACTTAAAGAAACGACCTCATTATCTTGACAGTGCACGGCTCTCCTTCGTAAGATGTGGTTTTGCTGCTGTTCGAGCCTCATAAGATCTAATCATGCGCTTCAACTTTCAGGGATGTATTAGTCTCGTAAATGATCAATTTGTTCTGGACTGACGTGTGTCGTCTATCTATAAAAGCTCTCAATTGCTGAACCCTTTTTATACTCTTTGGATGACTTCGTCAATGTGATCATGGACCGTCAGGCGCTTGTCCAAGATGATCCCGAGATATCAGTGGAATTGTTTTTGGGGAATAGAGTCCCCCAAGTAGTGGAAAAGTGGAGCTCACTCCTGTGTGGGGTGTATGGGTCTTCGGGATGAGTTATGATTTTGGATGGTGACAAGAAAAGAACTATCACAGGAAGTACTTAAATTACCAATGTTGAGAATAACACTTGAACGTTGGTTTTTGAGAATCTCACAATATTCCTCCGCTTCTCACTTCGAAGTGGTTGACGTAAGTTCGTGGTATAACAAATTAAACAACGAAACGAACGAATGCGACGATGAAATCCTCAAAAAAGGTGACACACGGACAAAGTATAGTCCTCCCGCCGACGAACTACTCGGAGAATTAATTAGAGACTTGCAAATAAATTTGGGAGAATGCCCGAATTACACGACGCTACTAGTTGAAGAAAAATATGAATGGTAAGGAGCCCAAGGTAGATCTGATTCATCTCGAACCGACCACGACGTGACTGATGGTACGTCGGTCAATGCCTGCTCGCGCAATCCCCTCCTAGACGAACTGCACTCCAACGCCAAGTAATGAACAGTGTTGCGATCTTAATTTTAATTGCTACGACCCGTCAAATAATCAACTTACTCCAACGAAGATCCTGACAAAACGTCCACATCTTGAACTTGGCAGAAGCTTCGAGAAAAACTAAGCTCGGTTTGCAGTCCTTGGCTGAATTTGCTTCAATACAAATTGCTATAACCTGTTATCACCCTAATTACACTAGTTTATTCTCACCGGCCCTATAATTGGAGTCGTAAGCCCACCTCACACATTGCACAACCTCTCTTTCCACGCCTGTCCGCGAATTTCCGTGTTTTAAATTCAGATAATCAAACTCTCACCGTTGAAGACCTTTAACTTGAACTATCACATGAAGACCTTTTACACATGCTAACTCACTATTGATGCTGTGTCTCCATGTCAATGGGCTCGTCCCTTCGACCCAATTTCCCAAGCGTTAGCCTACAAATTAGTGACCTATCAAAATCGGATCCTTATAAAAATTACTGTTCCTGCAACTGTTCCCTGAAATAGGGTTTTATGATACTGTCGTGTGATTTAGACTATGAACAGTGTTTAATCTTAGTAATTACAACCTTTTTTGAGAAAATTGGCGTTTTGATCACTATGATAACTACTGTTAGTTTCGAGCCAGTTTTCGTCAAAGCTGATTACATATCTTTCCTTCCTATATGGCCGGGCTGAGAAAAATAAAACAAATTAACTCAGGTTCTGACAAGGAATGAAGGCATTCAGCCAAAAGGTTCATTCCACGTTTTCCATCTCTCACTTTCCCCATCTGTAAAACGTCGAGTTTATACATTTTAAATATTAATTCGTGTACCTAATTGTTTGATTCAAAAGACGGGCAGGAAAGAACACACATAAATAATGCACCTCACCGATAACTATTGCAAGGGGTAGGGGGAATGGGAGAAGTAGTCAAAGAGTCAAAACACTATCAAGCAGGAGGGGGCGAAATGAATTGGCACACAAGGCCTGCGTAGTGACTTTAAATAAAACGTTGTAAACCATGTTTGAGAACTTATAATACTGAATACTGAACTCCAGAACAAAATAATACAAAACATTGTGTAATGAATGAAAAATATGCACAAGATATGTTGAATTAAAAAAAAGTACGCCTTCAGATGATTTGTTACCTGCATGTCCCGAAATTTTCCAATGTTGGGAATAAATAAAGATTACGGACGTTGACCTTGATAATTAACAATGTATGCGCACCATCATCCTATATACGCGTAGTAATTACTCGTAAATCTGTTAAACTTCACAACCCAATTAAAGATGCCCTTCTTGCTACCTTTCTCATTTACACATCAACTGTAACAAATTGAGGTAGGTGTCTTTCTTATTTACCTACCACCTAAGGATATTTATCACGTTTTTTCAACAATTCTTACTTCGCAAGGAAAGTATTGTGCTCAATCAAAAAAAGAAGTTGAGTTTTCTTCAAACCTTATATTTTTGAGCCTACCGAATCGGAAACGTCTCTCGAGTGCAAAACACAGCGTTCGAAAAAAATTGGTGGGCGTGAGTATTCACCGATCAGATAAAAATGGCTCGCCAAAATAAGCCTTCGAACGAAATTGAACCAAAACTATGGTTATATAGCGATCAATTAACAAATTTGTTTCTCTCGGAATTTGCTGTAATGATTTAGATGAACGTTTGAGGGAGTACAGTTCCAAATGAGATGACGGCAATATAAAAGATACGTTCATTCAAACGAGCGGTGCGTAGCAACACACAACTTTCCGCCAACCCATTAAATTCGAACACCACCTACATATCGGGCGCTACATCTTCGTTCAACGCATTTCTACAGAAACATTATGGAGAACAAAATGCAGGGACTAGTTAGTTGAGAGTACTCCGTAAGTTTGATCGAAATCGTTAGAGCCGTTTTTGAGAAAATTGGAATACCGATAAATTAATATTCGACAAATCTCCTTTTCTGAATTAATTTGGCTTATATCTCCGTTCAACATATATATACAGAAATAATTATACAGAACGAAATGTAGGTATGGGTGACTAAAAGACACTAAGATCTATCACATCTGATGAAGCAGTTACCCTGGAATTTACGGAACTGTTCAAAAAAACGGTACTTTCGACACATTTTGATTTTTATCTCTGTTCAATGGACTGTCTGAAAAATATGTAGGTTTTAACTATTCAAAAACATCTTGAAAGTTTGGTGATAATCGTTGAAGCCTTTTTTCCGAAAAGCGTAAAAAACCTAATTTTTTGTTCATAGGCCTATATCTCCGTTCACCGTCTTTTCATGGAGATATGTATGGAGAAGAAAAGTTGGGTATTGATAAGTAGAAGATAATTTGTAAGTTCAATCAAAATCGTTAGAGCCGTTTTTGAGAAAAAGGCGAAAACCCCTAGTGTTTGGTACATTTTCGTCCCCCCCCCCCTTCCAATCGGCTGAAATCGCCCATAACCTTATTTTCGTGACTACAAAAAATCGGATCAGCGCTTTTCCCGCAAATCGAATTACGCACAGACACACACGGACCTAGCGCCGAAATGAGGTTTTTTGGACTCAACAGGCCCCACTCAAAACGTTAAGATCTGGAGAAAACCCAACTTTTTTTTTTACACAATTACTATACTTTCCTTTCCCTTTGGGGTAGCGGAAAGTAGAAAGGCGAGAGCTGCGCAACAAATTAACACATTTTGATGGAAATGAATTAATTTTAGAGTGGTCCTCCTTGTAGACCCCGCTCATATGATACTAAGGCATACACCAAAAAAATGTATGTGTTCGGCACAGGCCTAAGTAGCTTTTTCATGTTATGCCGTGGGGAAGTCCGAGAACTGTCCCTTTAATCAGTCGGCGTTTCCTACAAAGGGATTAAGTTCGGTTTAAGTCCAACGACAACAGATTTCCCCTTTTGGACTTTCCTTCCCTCGATTTGCCTCCTTCTCCATCACACACACACGCACCTCTGGCCAGATATACTCGTCTCCCAGTGCTCACACAGACATTTCTCTATCAACTCTCGGGCAAGTCACAGCTCTTTTCACTTTTTCCCTCTGCTACAGTTTCCTGCGGCAGTCACGCGTATTTCGAGTACGCTTGTGTAGCCCTTATATACTCCAACTAAAACTCCACTATTCATTTCACGTGTAATATAGTCCTCTCACGCTCACAGATCCCCTTTTATTTTATTTAAGCTCCTCCTCTCGTGTGCCCAACAGTATCGATTGTCTATGGCGCTACCTACACTACGAAAGATTAACGCTAGGAGCAACCCAGGAAATTTAGGATTTAGAAATACGGTCATTTGTTTGACTAACTTTGCTCAGTATTTTTCTCAATAACTCCAGAACAATAAACATGAACGTTTCTCAAAACCACGACTTACATGGTGTCTCATAGAACGGTCGCTTAGTAAAGGTGGTGGCATTAGTAGAGGCAACTCGAAAATTCTTCAATATTAAGCTCTACCAGATTTTGCATGGAGTGTTGCGCCAAGTTGAAGGAAACTGGATGAAAAACAAATTTGATAGATTGCTAGAGTGATAGAAACCGCTCAAGGCACAGAGCGTGCAAAGTTGCGTGATTCGCTCCACCAGATATATTTTCGTGGCATCTTTACGTTTCAGAGTTGACAAAAGAGCGAGTGAGAAGGCGGTTTCGATGCTCGCGCAACTGTGACAAGAAGGGGTTGACCAAATCGCCTCTAATTTCATAATCAATCTCTATGTGATTTGATAAATGATAAAACAACCCGCCAGAAACCTATTTTTTAGTCGTCGGTACAGCTCAAACGGTACGCACGTTTTTTGTTGCAAAATACCGTGATGCCTAATGGACTCACTTAAACTTAGCGATCGGGCAAACGCCCTAGGAACAGTCTACGTCAACATTAAAGGAAGTTGAAAAGGAGATTTGTCGGTTTATATATTTTACGAGTAATAAAAATTTAATGCAAATAAGTTGTCGGATTTCTGCCAAACGTCTGGTAACAAAGTGCCACTCAGACACGCTGATTCCGAAAAACAACGGTATTTTTGTTGTTAATAAGACGATTAGTGCCATTACGCGTGTTGGGTGAGTCTGTCGTTCGAGGTTGAACGTGCATACGCGGCAAGTCTGTTTCCGTATCAGAATGACTGTTCCTTAACACTCATAAGATAGTTATAGCAGTCGAAGGTCATGGAGGTTGGAATTTCACTATCATGCCCAGGCACTCGCTGAGCATCCACTATGCTGTTGATCGTGCATCGTGTCAACCCTGGGGAATTCACAGAATCTGGGAGGAGTTCTTAATATGGTTTCCCACCTGATTTAACTGTTTAAATGGGTGGGAAGTTTCAAAGGGACCGATCAACTGTGGCCGCGTTTCTTTGTCATAAACTTCTTCCCAAACTGAGCGAAAAGGTTATAAACTTGCATAGTAGCAGCTGAAGCTGTAAAGTTGGGCTTCTCTTCCAACAATCATCGCTCACTGTTGTAGGAACTACGGAGGAGCAGCACGTGATTTCTTGTTTCCAATGCAATGGAGGCGCAAGACGTACACAATGCGGTGAGATAGGAGGGGGAACTGAGCACAACGAACTGGCTCGTCCATGGGTCTGGTTCAACTCACTTTCTCCAAAGACGTCAACGGATCTTGGAAAAAAACTCATACGTTTCAAGTCCCTTTGACGAGGATTATTTATCCAGTATGGCAAGTTTTCGTTCAGTGGTGAGGTCAATACAGAGGTCGGCCCAGAGTGATGGAAGCTCCCTTTTCACTCACCACTTGTGCAAATGCACTCAGTGGCCATGTCAACGAGTAAGTGATCACTCTGGAGTGCTTCAGTGAATATCTTCTTCCTTGGTGAGCCACGGGAGTGCAGCTCTTTGGGAGTATGCCAGTACTTTTTGTGATTGACCGCGAGTGTCCTACCCTGGACAATGGGGCAGTAGCCAATAAGGCCTACAGAAGTGTACTTGTACATGGGGATAGCGTCGCTCTCACATTAACTCCCAAGTAGGTGATGTGCTTTTCAAGAAAGAGCTCGTAGCCGTTAAAACGTATTGACGGCTGGCTATTAAAAATTTCCTTTAAGAAGATGAGCTGGATTTTGTCCTCAGCCACCTGCAGATTGATGCAATCGCGCTGTAGGGAGACGGTTCAGAGCACTAAACAGGCTGTTGCCTCGATTTGATGGTCAGCATATTTAGGTCGTCCACATAAGCGCATGGCACACTGCACCACACGACTTCCAACCAGAACATTGACATTGACTACGTGAAATGACGGCACTCGAGCATTAGGAGACCCCGGCAGTTTTGAAATGCCTAGTTCGCATTTTGGTGATAAAGCGGTAGAACGCATTCCTTAATATTTGACTCCGGATGGGCGTTTAACGGGACAATCGGAAATGAGTTAGTTAGGAGCCGGGGACAGATTTTTGACGAAACCGCCTGCTTGAGGAACTGGGTCAGAGCTAGGAATAGAGGTTAGTTCCAACCCCGAAACCCGAGGGGCCATTCATTTTTTGAGCCCTCTCCCCTTTTTCGAACGTCTCGAAGGTTACAGCCAACCGCCGCCACGGATGTCTCACCGGCTTCTCCCAGTTTGTATGGGCACAATTTATTTCAAGCTGCGTAATTAAAACTGTACGCTGACAAATTTGACGAATTTAAACGGAACCCGCCAGCTTCACGACTTCGTTCAATTTTCGTGTTCCGACGTGTTATTTTCAAAAATATCCTCGTCTTTACATGTAAGGCTCGACTACAGAACTCTAAACACTACTTTGAGATGACACCCGTTCGATTTAGTTAATGGAGGCTTCGAATATTGCCGTAGGAGAGGGTTTGCCGATTCGAGAGGGACGTCAGGGCGATCCTGAGAAGGTCGCGAGCGCCAGAGGGAAACCCTGAAGACGGTTATTTTGTTTGTAAAGAAAATTGCTCACCATACGACGGCGATAAAATGAGGATGAAGATGAAGAAGATGCGGGGAAACATCTCGAGTTAGAGAGAGGAGGAACACTACTACCCGCTAAGCGGGCTTACAGAAATACACTAAGGTGCCTAGTCCGTTTTTAAAATAGACTGCCCCCCTCCCACTGCGCCTAATAATAACGTCAATCATTGTTTTATCCGCAGTTTAGGTAAGAGAAAACGGCTGAAATTACCGATCGTGAAAATCCGGGAGGGCAGTGAGACTTCACCTGCCGCCAGATGATGTTAACTGGAGCACGTGACATCGTTGTTACCTTCTTCCACTTACTCATCTGATTCTCCCCGTCAAACGGCAAACACAATCCCCGGAGAACGCAATCCCTTAACTAAATTACCTCCCTTTCTATTATTATTATTATTATCTTCTATTTCAGTTGCAGCAGGCTGAATCACGTAGTTACCCAAAAAAATGTTACACGCCGAAGTTATAAATAAAACCAAAGAGAATTTACTATTGGGCTCACTACAAAACTGACAACTGAAAATGCATTGAACTGCCGTGGGCAGCAACACACAACCTTCCGCAACTCCCGTCATTTCGACGATCTGCTACATATACAGGCGATTCCTACACAAAACGTTTATGCAGTACAAAATGTAGGTAATTGATTAGGTTGTTCGAAATCATCAAGGTATTTTTTTAGAAAATCGGAAAGATCATTCAATGTTTGAAAAGATTCGTTCGGGTAAATTCTCACACATTTGCCTGGAACTTCGGTTCGCGATTCGGAACGTTTTACTAGCGTCACTGATACTGGTGAGCCTAACAGTAGCAGTAAGAGTTGAGCAAAGTTTTGTCGTAAAAGTGAATGTAAAAAACGCGCGAGAAAGAAACGGGAAGAACATGAACGCGCGTGAGACTGACTCAATGTGAACAAACAGTGCACGCCTAATGCAACACATATCGACGGCCACAAAAATAAATATCAGTCGCCTCTCAAGTAACGTATCCGAATTTGTGGGGGGGGGGGGGGGGAGATAGGCTGCTTTGATGGCTTCAAATAACTCTGTCATTCATCATTCGCGCACCACATTCAGGACACACATACTCGTCAGAGATAAAACCGACACTCGTACACCAATCCACAACACTAGAAGTGGATAGTGGCGAAGAGGGCAGCCCCCACTAAAGCAGAAGCCGGACGGACGGGCGCGAAACGAAATGAATACGGAACGAACGAATATGGAAAGAAATGGTTAGACATAAGGTGGCGGCGACTCGACAACAGGACGTTAATTCGGTTACAACTGAAAATTGACGAAGTGTGTTCAAATATAGTTCAACGGTCAGTCGAGCGATTGAATTCGTATTTTGTTGAATACTAGTGGTAGACAGTAGCCAGCGATGAAAGTTGTAACTAGCACCAGTATCAGTGACGCTCTTCAATGGTCCGAATCGCGAACCGAAGAACCGGACAAATGTACTCGCGGCCATTGTTTTGGGAATTAGCCAGGTTGCAGTAGATTATGAGACAATTATAGAGACACATTGAACTGAATTAATTTTGAAAATAACATACCTCAGGAAATTGCTACTACTTTCTTAAAATACCAACATTCGGAGAAACAAACAAAAACAAAACAGACCTTAATGGTAAATAACAGATTGGACTAGTGTGGAAGGTTTTAACAAGGTTATGAGTAAACAGGAACATAGTGAAGAGATCTGAGAAAAAGAATTTTTAAAACTTGAAGTATGACACAACACGGAGCTATTCTTATTTTCTAAAAGGAGATGGAATGTGCATGAAGGTTAGGTGGTTTATGAGATTCGAATAAATTTTGCTAAGATTGGCAGTGTCAGTCTTTTTATTGCACGCTGTTGGGAATTTGGTAATAAATATCATTTTTTTAATTTTCCGTTTGAAGTGATGACTTTCCCGGTCAAGAATCTCGGTTCTGTCAAAGTCAAGAATTTACACCAGAATAAACTACTACAATCAATAACGATCCCACATCACAATGATACAGAAAACGTTGTGGGAAATTCGTTTATAACGTTACCCTGAAACATTTGAAAACCTTAAAAAATCACTATTTTGAACACAATTCGGCTATTATCTCTGTTCAACAGATCACACAGCTTCAAAATATTTTTTTAAAAATCATTCGCCTCAAAAAAAAAAAAAAAAATGTCTCTGTTCTTCAAATTTTCGAAGAAATGTTTATGGATGACAAAAGTTAGGCAATGATTAGTAAAAGATAATTTGAAAGTTCAGCCCAAATCGGTGCAGCCGTTTTCGGGAAACATGCGAAAGACCTCTCTCTCTCTCTCTCTCTCTCTCTCTCTCTCTCTCTCTCTCTCTTCTTCTTCCCTCCCACTCCTACAACAGATGGATATAGCTAAATCCTCATTTTCGTGCTTCGAAAACAACCCAGCTCATGCGTTCTCTCCAACTGAACAACACCATAAACGGAATAACAACGCTGCAAATTATTACACGACGGTTAATAATTTGAGTGCACAGCTAATTGCAGTTTCACACCTTTGGGGCCCATTCCATTCGAATCAGCATCGAAAAATACTGGTAAACGATACGAAACAAGACCTGACTAGGACGAAAAAAAGAAAATTGACATTCTCCAGTCGACGCTAGGCAATTGGCAAGACGGAACGAACAGAACTGTCGGGTGGTTAGAGTGAGACGAGAGGTAGTGCGGGAAAATGAGCGTAGGCCAGAGAGAAACGATGACTTTCGCTACATTTCCCCAGCGAGTTCCTTCAAGTATCTACCTCAGTATATTTACGGTGATTTCATGCCAAAACTGCTTATTTTTGCTGATTGGTCTAAAAAAAATCCGTTCTTTCGGACGCGAATCCCGCTTGGCATCTCGTTGTGGGGAAAAAATGGCTTAAAAACAGAGTCAACGACGAAATTTTGGCAATTTTGTTGTTCGTCGTGTTTGGTTGATGTTGAATCGAATAGGATGAGTCTCAGAGGTGTAGGACTGAGAGGAAAACAATGAAATCACGGTAAATATACTGAGGTGTCTACTACACGATGGAACATGCGGGACAATATAATGGAAGTTATCGTTTCTCCTTGGACTGAGCTCATTTCCCGCACTGCTTCTCCTCTCACTCCATCCAACCGTCAGTTCAACTAGTCTCCTTGTCCTAGTGTCGCCTAGAAAATGTCAATTTTCGTTGTTCCGTTGTAGTCAGTTGTTTATTAGTAATTTTCGATGCTGAACCGAATTTGATGGGTCTCGGAGGCTCAACAAGCATTGTCGTTTGTATATGAGTCGTTTCTCAGTGGAGATTTCCGTTTGGAACCGGCGGTTCTCCATCTCGTTAATTAATAAATTATTTTAGCGCTAGAAGGGCCAGTACACAGAGCGAGGACTCTGCAAAACCGCCTGGACTAGACTGGGATGGTAAGAAAAATCAACAATTGATCCAAACACCCAGTTGGACGTCCATTCAGTTTAGGCTATAATGGGAAAACTCCAAGCTACAAGAAGATGGAGCAGAGTACCTAGCCCGACGAACTGCCCAAGTGAAATCGAAACAAAAATAAATAAATTATTGAGTATCGCCGTCTCAGCCAATCAAAACCTGGCTCCGCCTCGAGGTCCAGCCAGAACATACAAAGAGGTATGACCAATGCCAGGAGGACTGGTTCTGGGCTGATTAGGACTGGTTCTGGGATGGTTCCGACGGGTATAGCCGTTTCATATTCTTAGTTAGTATTATTGACGTTCGATTGAATAGAATAAGTCGCAACCATGCTGTGCAAGAACGTAATCAACCGTTGTGTGATCATTTGCGATGAAAATTGAAGAACGATTTTAAAATAATTATGAACAGCCCAGGAAATCAGGAATTCCGTCGACTTCCGTCTTTTCGACTAACTTGTTTTCAATGTTTTCCCTGTAATATCCGAACCGCAAACACGAACATTTTTACAAATAATCGTATTGACAGTCACTTGAAATACCAACCCATCGGCCACTCGATAAGTAGAGGCAACCCAATAAATTCGGTAACAGTTACTAAAGGGAATATGAAGTTAACGTTAACCGCGTTAATAAGAGACTGAGTGAAAAATAGGTTAGATTAGTTGTTATAGCCACATCATTCTAGATATTAAAACATTTAAGAACTTCTTCCATTCGGTTGAAAAGAACACGCAGAAAAACCACGAGGAAGTTGCGATAAAAAACTATGAGTACAAAAGCGTATGGTTGTTGATATGTGGAACATGTGGGCTCAGTGGTATAGCGCGACCGAAGATGTATATGGAGAAGTACATTTAGCGGCGTCTGACGCGGTATCGAAATGGAGCATCTAATGAATCATAGTTGGAGCGAAGACCTTGAGGAAGTTGCCGATACGCAATCCAGTTTTATCGTCTGAAGAAGAGCCTTCTTCGTGAGGAGCAGCGCGGAGGCGGTCGAAATGGGGGCCCAGATAACGAGAAGAGCGTTGGATGAGAGCGAGGGGCCTGGAGCAAATAGCCAGGAATCCCCTCCGCTTGCTGGGTTGGGTTTGCCCTCGCCAGCGATTTCTTGAGCTGCGGAGGATCCATTCGGCCAGTTCCGCCGCGCTCGAGCTCGTCTCCACTCTTACGACGAACGCGTGTGTTAACGATTTTGCCGCGTCTTTTTGTGCCTTCTCGCGTCTTCTAACTTGGGTTCTGATTAGTGCCACTTCGACGGTCTTCGTTTTCCGCTGCTATTTCTACAATGAGGTGAGTGCTTTTATTCACTCTCAAATTACGTCCAGCTAGCCCTGCTGCCCTTAACATTGGAAACTTGCTTTTGAACTCCAACTACCGTTTTAAATTGCATTTCGTACGGTAGGTGGAGTCGGCAGTTTTCAAAAATATTTTCCTCTTAAAAATTAACGCGCGCGTTCATTAGCTGAATAAATACGTGCTTCTAAACCACCACCATCAAATTTTATACTTTCTACACTCCAGCATTGAGTAGGAAACGGAGCACATTTCCAAATTTCTCTGCCCAACAAGCGCATAACCGAGAAAAATCAATTTAGTTGAGCGTGCTTTCCGTCACTAAGCCCTAAAAACCCCTCATCGAATTCTTCCATCAAACACTTCGTACACGAAATTTCAAAAAATATACCTGGTGCGCACAAAACTTTGTAAATTCGACGACCATAGTTCGACACACTTCCACGCAAATATGTGTGGAGAGCAAAATGTAGTTACGTGAAAGCTAAGTAAGTTTGATTAAAATCGTTAGAGCCATTTTTGAGAAAAGACGATTAATTAACGATCAGCAAATCTAAGCTATGGCGTGATACCCCCGCACAATGGGCAGTCACAGAAATAGTTGTGAACTACAAAATTTGGGTATAGTTTACTGGAAGGCATTCGTTAAATCGTGTTTAAATTGCGAATCATTCCAGTAAACACCATTTTTGGCGCAGTTTAGTTGTTAACTCTTGAATGGACTGTCAGAACAACATTTTTGTTGACTAGTTGAAGACAACCTGTGAGTATGATGCAAACTAAATAGTCGGAAAGCCTCTTCTCATCTCGTGGGCTTATATCTACGTTCGCCGAATTTCCACAGGACGAAAGTTACGCGCTGATTAGGAAAATATCATTTGAAGGTTTTATCGAAATCGTTCTGGTCGTTTCCGAGTGGAATGCGAAAAAACCCCACGTTTTGGTATATTTTAATACCCCTTCTATCACCCTTTCCTACCGATGGAATTTGATTTTATATTTTTCGTAACGTCATTTTTGCGCCTCCGAGAATCACGAACAGAACAAAAAAACTAATCAGCGCAAAATGTCCGGCCGTTCTTTCGCAAATAGAACGACAGACAGACCACGCACGAGAATGAGGGTTTTTTGTCGATTCAGTAGGTCTCAAAATGTGATCATCTGAAGGGGACCAAGTTCTTTTTTTGCCCGATTGCCAAAATATCGAAATTTAGAATTTAATCGATTGGCCGATGGCCGATGAAAATCTTTCCCCCGCCCAAGTTTGTCCAAACTTGCAAATATCAATTATTCACGGTCTGTTCACGTTCCTGATAATTCTCGTCAAGCCGGAAGAACTAAACTTTGTCCAAGTTTCTTGGGTTCCGTTCTTAGTTTTTAGAGAGAATTTACGATTACGCTTTCGTTGAGTTCTGATATTGCTACTTTTTGGTTTATTAGTCATTCTGTATCACACACCTGTGTTTCCGATCGGGAACGTATTGTTACAACCCCCCCCCCCTCCCATAAAAATTTAACACTCAGCAATGTCTGTCCGCCGTCTCATTCCGTAGCGCCGCTCAGAAAATATTACGATGAACAATGAGTTAATTTAATGAATAGTCAGCAGTTACATGATGTAAAGCAATGAAGACGAATAAGTTATTCATGAATAGCAAAGCCACTTAACTAACAACAATAAGTTACACTAAACAATCAGTAGTTACTTGGTGAGAATCAATGAAAAAAATTAAGAGACTTCACGAATAGCCTAGTCACGCAACTAATAACAATTGCACAAAGCTACGACGAAAGCAAGAAGTCACTTAATGCATGAAAAGCAACGGATAAAAACAAAACCACTTCAATGCACAAATATTAACGCCTTGGTTTCTGACACCCCTTTTATTCAGGCAATCACGAAGCGCCCTATGTCCCAACAAAAAAAATAGTTGGTCGTCTGTCGTTAGGGTTGTTTTTTTTTTTTTTGCCTCGCCAACACGGTCTTCCATTCATCCTTCAAACAGGGCAGTGGTATTCAACCGCGTAACGTGGGACATCGCGAATAAAGAAGTTCTTCTCTAGACCTGCCAATGCGTCCCCTAGATCCGTTTCACGCCGTGTCTGTCCATATGCAGTTCTGTTCAGGCCACAAGGAAAGCTAAGTATTTCCAATCCACACCGAAGGTAACTTGAGAATAGGGACAAGAGCGACTTAAATATCTCCCAGGACACACTGAGCCGTTTTTGAGAAAAATGGAATACCAATAAATTAATATTCGTCAAATTTCCTTTTCTGAGTTGAGTTGACTTATATATCCGTTCAACAGATGAATACAGAGATAGTTGCGGAGAACAAAATGTGAGTCTAGAATGCTAAAAGACACTCCATAAGATCTATCACATCTGGTGAAGCAGTTACCCTGGAATTTACGGAAATGTTCGAAAAAACGTTATTTTCTACGCATTTGGATTTTTATCTCTGTTCAATGGACGGTCAGAGGAACATTTATTGAGAACAATATGTAGGTATTAACTGTTCGAGAACATCTTGAAAGTTTGGTGATAATCGTTCAAGCCGTTTTGCCAAAAAACCCTATTTTTTCTTCATAGGCTTATATCTCTGTTCACCGTATTTAAACCGGAGATATGTATGGAGAAGAAAAGTTAGGTATTAATTAGTAGAAGATAATTTGCAAGTTCAATCAAAATCGTCAGAGTCGTTTTCGAGAAAATTGCAAAAAACCCTAGTTTTTAGTACATTTTCGTCCACCACCCTTTTTAGGTGTCTACAAAAAATAACAAACAAAACAAAAAAGAACCAGCTCAATCGGATCAGCCGTTCTCCCGCAAATTGAACTACAGACAGACACACACGGACCACGCGCCGAAATTAGGTTTTTTAGACTCAGTAGGCCTCAAAACGTAAAGATCTGAAGAAAACCCAACTTTTTTTCGACACGATTACTATACATTCCTTTCCCTTTGGGGTAGCGAAAAGTAATAAATGGATCACTCATCCTGCTAAACTCTGTTCCTAGAATCGCTTTTGCATCTGTGTAGAATATAATCGACGAAGAAGTCAACTAATTTTCTAACAAACTACATCTAGCTATAGAACTTAGTAAATAAACTGACGACGAAGAAGAGATGTCCTTATTTTTGTGGTCCTCATAATTGGATAAAATATCTTCAAAGCACGCGAAGGTATACCCACTAACACACGACGTTTGTCGAACGCGGGAACGGCTTTGAACTAAAACCGTGAGAATAAGTTGCTCCACATACTTCCAACTACAATATTATGGTCGATGCAGGAGCTAACTGACATCAACTGACGTGCGGGCAACTTTCCGGCGCAACAAAAGCGTCAGGTCCCGTGAAACTGATCGAGCGGTGACAACCGGAGCCTGCGCGTGCCTCCGACAACTCGGTGAGCAAAGAAAATTCAAGTGGAACCTGCTTTGACGGCTACTCGCAACTGTCTCCGCCGTCGGAATAACTACCTCGTTAAATATCCCGTCAATTGTATACTGACGTACGTCCCCTTACACACAGGCTCGTAAGGAACTGAAGTGGTCCCTGTCCAAAGCCCACGAAAATGGGATTCGCAACAGGATTTTGAGAAATCGGAGGGTGAACATTTTTACTCATAAAATTACATAAAATACTCGGGGATCGGTCCGCGATTCCTGAACATAACAACATTTTGAATAAAATGCAATTAACGAACTATGCACTTCTCACCATTTTTTGCAGAACTCGTTTTTTCGCATTGGGACGTTTTAGACGTTTACAAAATTACGATAAACGTCCGTCTGCCTGAAAACTTATCAAGAATGTATTCTTCTGTGATCCACACGAGGCTTAAACATGGCAAAAATGGACAACAGCCTCAGAAATTTCCCTTTGAAGGCTTATTAATGTTATTTAATCATTCGAAGCTCTCCTTTCAGCCTCTTCCTGAGTTTTGGATTCCTCGGTCTTTTCTTCGAAAATTTTCTGTATTCCTGCTCTCGCTTTCGTACAAAACCCTAAGAGTTGGCTTCTGTTTTGTTTTAATCTGTTGATGAGAGCGTTAGAGGGGAGAGAAAGAAAGAATGTGAGAGGAGGGAGGTGAGAGATAGAGAGGTTGAAAGACGAGCAATTTAGATTGGAGTAAAGTGGGAAGAGATGTAACATATTAGAACCAGAGCAGGGTAAACATACCTCCAAGTTGTTGCTGCTCAATCATATCAAGATGGGCATCCTTACCCCCCCCCCTCCTCCTCCCAGAAACTATGTATGAACTAAGTGGGAAGGAAACACGGAAGAAGGTGAAAGAGGCGTTCTGAGCATCATGCTCCCATTTAACCAACTTTCATGCCTAACTATTTAACTATAGGCCCTCTCTCCTCTCACTCCGCTTCACTTCCATTCCACCCTATTCAAACGACTCCTTGTTACACGAAAACTCTATTTTTTCAATTATTTTGTGCCTTTCCCCTTTGCGTTTCCCACTGGTTCTTAACAGAGCATCTTGTTTGGAGTTAGCACGAACGACCTACTCTTTTCCCAACTTCTCCACTATCACAGATTTACAGATTTTATGACATATTTTTTTTTGCTCTTATTGTCCCGGGTCCATCACGTCATTCTGTAACCAATATCAACCTTCCTAATAGTCGGCCATTATCCTTACGCTGTATACCTTTCTATTAATTACAGAGTCTGTTCATCTCCCTTAGACCAAGTTTTCATCAATCTTCCCCTGGTGTTCCCAAAAACAAATTGTTTGGGGGGGGGGGGGGGTACATGCGACCCGACAAAAAATTATTTTCAGAATCTGCTGTGGGGCTACTAATTACTCACGTGATTACTCCCGACGCGTGTTGATTGACTGTATCAGAGAGGGTGATGCCCGAGCATCTGGTGACGGCGTAATCAAATTCTCTTTGTACCAACCAAATGTTTCAAAACACATATTCGTTCTAATTTTGAGTGGAGTACATAACCCTCTCATGAAGGAAAGTAAGAAGTGAAAATAGGTGGATAACAGCAGTTAAGTTAGGAAGAGCGTCGAGTTGGCGAAAACTGAGGTAAGAAAGTGAAAGTAAAAGTATCATACTTGAAAGCTTGCGGTCGCCGGAAAGCAGGCTTCGGAAACCTGGCATAACGGTGACACTCAGTTTCCGCCCATTAACTCTATTATTCTTCGCTAATCCTATTCCATTAGACTCCTGCGCAATTAACGACTATCGCTTGACCACCACCCGATTTCAAGGGCAAGGACTCAAGTGGAATTTCCTGGGGTAAGAGGAATATTTCCCTGACATTAGAACTACTTAATTGAAGGCCAGGGGAAGGTTGCGGGAACCCTCTTCGTCTCGAATCTTGTCACGTCTCCTTAACGACCGTCGGAGACGGTCATTCGTATCGATCGTAGAGCTCAGAATAAGATCTCGCTGTCAATTATTGACGTGGAAGTGGTGAAAACGACAAGTTGGTGTCTCGATTCCTGTTATCAGAAGCAGTAAGTATCATTACGTCCAAAACGACGTTTTAACCGGTCGTAATTCTACATTTCGAGTTCGTGTTTCGTAATACGGGAAGAGGAAAGTAAACATGCTTAATGTGAGATACAGGGCACTGGCGACCAGCCATCGCACAACTTTCCTTGCCCTTTCAAAGCTTCCCCAACACTGTTTTGTAGTTGTGGGTTGTCCCACAATAACGAATTTTCTTCGTTTTCGTGTGGACAATAATTCTCAATCTCATAGTTTATACGCATTATTTATGTTATATTTATTTACTTGAGTCGGTTAAGACCCAGTTTAACCATGTGGATAACACATAGAAAATTACTAAATGAATGTTTAGAAGAAAGCACGTGAGACATAACACCGAAAATAAAAGCCTGGATGGGAGGAGAAGGGCCTCGAGCTAGTGAAATCTTAATGTAGAGAGGGGAATCCAGGAGGAGGGACCGCTATTATCCCTGGAAATGAGGAGGTCCGCAGTACTGGGGAAGCAACAGAGAGTATAACTGGTGGAATAGAATAACACTCCAAAAGGTTGGTGTAAACTTGAGCCTGCCTGGGGCTCACGTAGCTGGCCAGCCATTGGGAGACCGTATCTACATGGCGCAAAGAATGTTGGGGAGCAGGGTCATGTGTGCTATGTCCGTCGATTGAGGAATATTGGGGAGAAGCAACGCTAAGGGCGTCGTAGCCGATGTTACCTCGTGGTAAGGAGGTTTTAAAGGCCGGAAAGCGCAAGAAAGCTCGACAAGCTCGCTGTAATTTATAAATAAGAGAGCAGAAGTGAGGGGACACGGTTCAATGCAGTGGCATGAGTGAATTCACGAGCAATATGTCAGAGAAACCCCAAGGCACGCTTAGCACAAGAAGAAGTAAGAGCAACATGGTCGCGGAGAGATGAGGAATGGCCAAGAGATACAGTGTCAATGGTATGAGTCAACCTTTTGGTAACTCGCACGCGTTCATTTTTTATTTTTGGGATGAATAAAGTTTGATTACACATTTAAATTTAACTCCCACGAATTTTCGTCTAATTAATATCAGGATTTTGTCGTTCATGATGGTTGATACGGAAATGCATTGAAATTTCATGTACTGCCGCTGTACATTTAGCGAAACATCAATTCCGTGAACGTTCCGTGGGATGTCAAATTCCATAAACTATCATGACTGCTGTAGTCTCCGTCGGTGTGCAGTGTAAATGACGAACGGGGATTTTTCGTTTTTTCGCGTCTCGTGAGTGAGTAATTCCCCTCGGAAACGGAGGGCGATATGAATCCACTCAACGGCCCTGACTAGTTGGCTAGTGAACGGGAACAGAAAAGTTGAAATTACTTTTGTTCTTTGAGGAGGTAAAAACCTTCGACAACAAGTTTCAGGAACTGAGAGCGAGGAAGCGCAGGAAGATAAATCAGGTCAGATGCGATACGCCGCAGACGCCAAATTACTGTGGGACAAAAGAACTGGAAAATAAGAGTTGGACAAAAGAACTGGACAATTCGCAGTTTCCGCGCTTTTCCGTGAACTCTGAATGACGGCGCATAAAAACTTGCGCTTCATCGGTCCCTCGAGCTTTTCACTTGAGCGATGCAACCGAAACGAAAACTGTGGGATCCGCGAAACGGTTGCGCAATTTGACAGCGTAACTGTCATATTCTAATTTGACCACGCAAAAATTAACTCGTTCGAATCAGGTGGTGATAATGAGTGCACGTCCGATTAATTGAAGCAACTTGAATCAATTGGGGAATTCCGCACAGTTCGTTAATGATCGTATATTGTATTAACCGTTGCCCTTTCACCAAATTCGGGATCATACATTTGCAAGTTCTTTAACAACCTCCTTCTACTTATAAACGTACACTTTAAAGATGATTTTCAATATTTCGTTGTTACTCGATACCATTTGCAAGACCTACAGAGAAACCAACGTGCCAAAGATTAACCACTTCGTTAAACTGCCCCAGGTATGGACTATTATAATCGGTAAATCAGAAAGGGGAAAAAGAGACATTGAAACGAGACGTAGAACGTGGAGATGCGAGGCGGTCAACATGTCCGATGACTTGGATGTCAACTCCATTTCAGCCATTAAATGCAATTTTGATAGTACGGACACAAACGTATCTTAAAATATCTGGTGCGTTGCAACACACAACTTTCCTTAGATCTACGTCAATTCACTTGTGTACATGGCGTTTTATACTTACTTACTTACTCGATTCATTTATCGCTCAGTTCCTCTCAACTTGGTCATACAACACGTCACAGCAGCAGGAAGCTGTAGCACCTACAGTTCTGGAATTGATTGTGCTGCTCGTAGTCATTGCAGGACCATTATTGAGCCATTGGTATACAGAAAATTAATGAGGCTGTAAACAAAAATTTTTTGAAGGAGGATAGTAATCACTTTCGCAGAGTTATTGAGTAATAACTGTTAGAACTGGTAGTAAGCGAAACGGCAGTAGTTGAAATTCAGGAATTTCTGGAGTGAAGCCCATGTATCTCATGAGCGTTTTTAAACACTCACCCTATAGGTATTGGATTGAACTACAACACGACTTTTTTTTAACATTCTAGTAACATTCCAGCGAGGTTCAAAAGGAAAAAACCGCGGCAAAAACGCTTTTCGTCAAAAATTTTGATAATTTATTGTGCTGCTCTCGTCATTTTCCCACAAATGGGAATTTTATGGTATGATTATCTTATTAAGAGCTATCTATATAAAAAATTTAATCAAAATCGTTACAGTCGTTTTTGGGGGAAAAAATTGGTGTTTTGATCACTATGATAACTATAGTTAAATTTCGGTGGATTTTGTTCATACCCTTATTTTGGCGTTCCATGGTAACCTGTAGGCTAGACATTAGGTTTCAGCTGATTTGGTACGGTGGTTCTCTCTAAAAATCGTTCACAGACACACAGACCCACAGACCATTTTCCCAAATAGTGTTTTTCGGACTCAGGAGGGTCTGAAACGTAAAGATGTGAAGAGAACTCAAAATTTTTTTTCAGCCAATTACATAACTTTCTAAAGTTAACGTACCTGTTAGGTGAGTCCGTCTCCTCTGGCTTGTGAGTTACTGTGGGCAAGCGCTTTCGATGTAAAGACATCATCGTCTGGCCGTTTAGTCAGTACTAAAACGGCCAGACGATGATGTCTTTACATCGAAAGCGCTTGCCCACAGTAACTCACAAGCCAGAGGAGACGGACTCACCTAACAGGTACGTTAACTTTAGTATTTGCCTACTGGCGGACACAACCCAATTTCTTTAATACATAACTTTCCTTTCTATTTAGAGCCAAGGAAAGTAAAAAGGGGATTTTGTGTTCGCATCTGGAAGGAGTTCGTAATTTGGTTTGTCCATCTAATTTAACCTTTTTCTTGGGTAGCATGTTTCAAAGGCCTCGTTTTTTTTGTCACAACCTTTTTATCAAACAGAACGAAACGGTTATAAGCTTGCGTGGTAGCAATCAATGCTGGAAGGTTTGGCCGCTCTTCCAACAACCGTCGCTCACTGTGGAGCAGCAAGTGGTTTGTTGTTCTCTCGACACTGGAAGAGCAAGACGAGCCGGATGGAAGGTCATTAAGAGAATAGAAGTGGAGCTGCACATTAAAATCACCATGTCCCGATAGGAACTGGCTCGTCCAGTGGCCTGGGTCAAACCATCTTCTCTTAAGACGGATGTTGTAATGCCCTACGTACTTCCATGTGATTATGATAAAATGAAATCAGCCATCAATCCATGAAATCAGCCATTTTACCGTGTGAGCGATGGGCTGACAAATTTGAGCAGTGACGCCACTGCCAAATCTCCAGAGTCCGCATCGGTGGATGCTGAGCGAGTGCCCAGACTGTTGCTTGATAGCGAACTCACATCTTCCATGACCTTTCAGTAATATAACTCACTTAGAAGTATTAAGGAACAGTCATTTTGATAAGGAAACAGACCTGCATAGGGCATTACGACGTTTCCTTTGACTCATTCTAGTACCTACGTGCCCTGCACGCCGATGGTACCTCTGTAATGCCCTTTAGCCGAAACGAGCCTAGTTGGGCCATGATGTTTTGGGCACTATCAAGTTACATACTGACAAGATGAACTTTTTTTTGTTCCTCCTTCCAGCAGTTGAAAAGAAGCTTTGGGAATTTAAATGAGCGATTTTCCAAGCGAAGTTTTTTCCTTAAAGAGACACGGAAAATAAAGCGCCGACAAAGAGATCGAAAGTAGACCCCCCAGAATGCAAACCCCCCCTCCTTCATTGACCAGTGACGTGGATGAGAGAGGGATTGACTCCCCAATACTGCTAAGGAATGCTAGGAAATAAATTTTTCTGAGAAAAGTTTTTTGAATTCGTTTTGAAAACTCGGCAAAAATGTTAGAACCGCTTATCGTTGAAAGAAAGTGGTCGGCGGCGGAAAGAAAAATACAGGTTGATGTAATTTGATAAGTTGCATGTGTAAATAACGGTTTTATGAGAGCGTCGGGGATGTTCGATGAAGTCGTAATAACACTCCAATTAGTACTTGAAGGAGCGCTCGATAGCGAATTGCGGCGCGACTCTAATTTCTGAAATTTGCATTCTGATTCCACTGGGGTCACTTCCGCGCTACGAAGAAATGATGCAACCGCCTGGAAATCACTCGTCCTGAAACTCAACTACATCAACATTACTGTCCCCTTTTTGTGATAAACTTGAAACTAATGAAGAGGTCGTTAGATTTACGACGACAGCAGGAAAGTAGAACGGCGTTACTCCCAAAAGAAGTTGAGAGCTCAACGTTCGTCATCATCCCTTCATAGAGACATCTGGTCGTCGTTGCTTCAACGACTACCTCGGAAAACCTAGTCCTGATTCGTCCTCAGCACTTGCGTTCCATCATTTGCTGTTTGGTTCGATGATGTAAAGTGATCCCTTCGCAATCAAAATGGCCCAGATATCGTTTTTCATTGATAACGACATTATATAACTACTGGAGTGACAAAATCAGGAAGACGCACAAGATAACAGTGTAACGGGAATTTAACGAGTTCAACGTTGGTTTTGATGACTATTGGCCCTGAAGAGCCAATATAATCATGATTATGAGGGACAGCTAGATAGAATGACTACTTCCGGGGTTTTTGAACCAAAGAATAAAAAATGTCAGTTCAGAGAGAGTTCAAAGGTACTTCTACTGAGACGAGAACACGGAGAGTAATTGATTACCCACTTACTAGGCATTTTTACTGGTTTTGGGTAACGAAATCCTTTCATTATAGAAAGGGGATTCAAACACGATTTGCATAATTGCAGTAAGTGCGGAGAAGCCACGTGAGAACTGCAAACATTTCGACAGCCCACTGACACCAAAAACTACGCCTTCTGAATCACAGCCACTGTGTTTCATCCTAATCTGAGTCCTAAGTGTTAGTGTTTGCTTGGGTTTCAAATACCTCAACAATTTTTACTTCCCTTGGCTCTACAAAGTAGAAAAGAAAGTTATGTAATCGGCAGAAAAAAAAATTTTGAGTTTCCTTGAGATCTTTACGTTTCAGACCCTCCTGAGTCCGAAAAACACTATTTGGGAAAATGGTCTGTGGGTCTGTGTGTCTGTGAACGATTTTTAGAGAGAACCACCGTACCAAATCAGCTGAAACCTAATGTCTAGCCTACAAGTTACCATGGAACGCCAAAATAAGGGTATGAACAAAATCCACCGAAATTTAACTATAGTTATCATAGTGATCAAAACACCAAATTTTTTTTTTTTTTTCAAAAACGGCTCTAACGATTTGGTTAAATTTTTTGTATTGGTAGCTCCTGATAGGGTAATCATACCATAAAATTCCCATTTGTGGGAAAATGACGAGAGCAGCACAATAAATTACCAAACCTTTCGACGAAATTGAATTTAGCGCGGGTTTTAGAGAAAACAACCGTACCAAATCAGCTGAAACTTGATGTCCAGCCTACAGGTTACCATGGGACGCAAAAATAAGGGTATGGGCAAAATCCACCGAAATTTAACTATAGTTATAATTGTGATCAAAACACCAAATATATTTTTCTCAAAAACGGCTCTAACGGTTTTGATTAATTTTTTTATATTGATCACTCTCAATAAGGCAACAATTCCATAAAATTCCCATTCGTGGAAAAATGATGAGCGCAGCACAATAAATTACCAAACCTTTCGACGAAATTGAATTTAGCGCGGTTTTTAGAGAAAACAACCGTACCAAATCAGCTGAAACTTGATGTCCAGCCTACAGGTTACCATGGAACGCCAAAATAAGGGTATGAACAAAATCCACCGAAATTTAACTATAGTTATCATAGTGATCAAAACACCAATTTTTCCCCCCAAAAACGGCTGTAACGATTTTGATTAAATTTTTTATATTGATAGCTCTCAATAAGGCAACTATACTATAGAATTCCCATTGGTGGGAAAGTGACGAGAGCATCACAATAAATTATCAAACTTTTCGACGAAAAGCGTTTTTAGCACAGTTTTTTCCGTGTAAACTCCGCTAGAATTTTTTTAGAATGTTAAAAAAAATTGGTATTGTAGTCCAATCCAATACCTGAAGGGTGAGTGTTTAAAAACGCTCATGAGATACATGGGGGTGACTCCAGAAATTCCTGAATTTCAACTACTGCCGTTTCGCTTACTACCAGTTCTAAACGTTTTTACCCAACTCTGCAAAAGTGATGCAGTGAACTCTGTGAAGTGAGTGGTTTTGTTCCTTCTTCAAAAAATCTGTGTTTACAGCCTCATTAATTATCCGTGTACCAATTGCTCAATAATGGTCCTACAATGAGTACGAGCAGCACAATAAAATCTGGAACTGTAAGCGCTACCGCTTCCTGTGGCCGTAAAGCGTTGTTTGACCAAGTTCAAATTAACTGAGTGATAATGAATTGATTAAATAGAATTAGCCATGTACAAAGTGAATTGTTGTAGTGCTGAGGAAAGTTGTGTGTTGCAACGCACCAGATATTTATTGTTCATATTAAATAAGCGAGCAGTTGATGTTAGCCGTAAGTGGTTGTGGAAACTTTTGTTGCTATATAACTTAATATTGCTTTTTAGTTATTCTCTACGAAACTATGATACCTCACTTTGAGCCTTCGGACACTGCTGGCGCTCGGTTGAGTATGGAACAGTAGTCTGCGACTCTTCCCATTACCTTTAGAAGCCCTTCTGAAACTTTTTGAAGTTGGTTAAAGAAAAAACACGGTTTACACACTCTCAGAAACCTGCTGTTGTGTGAGGGACGTTCCGAGTCTCTCGTCGAATTCAGTGAGCGTTTTGACTGAGATATCGTTCTCAATTGCGGTATTCCGACTGTTTACTCAACATCGTAAGTTATGTGAGTGTAAAACGTAGCTATCATAACAGTTTTCAGGGCATGACTGCTTAGGGACGCCTTCTAGTCTCACTGAGATGCGTTAAACTACGTTAAATTATCGAATATCTTTTGGAGGTTCAGTTCATTGCAGTCATAGGGTGGTTATGATCTAATGATTGATTCAAATTTAGTGTAAAGCGTCAGATGGGTTTCTAACATACAGGGTCAGCTTTGAACTTGATTCCAACGACTCAGGACATCGTTCTTCACCAGTGACTCTGAAAACCTTTTGCGCATACTGTACGGAACCAAACAGCGGTTTATTCCTCACGTAGCCGCCGTGTCACATGTCGAACCAGATCAAAAATCATATCAGCCAGAAGAGTTTGATTTCCAGGTTACCGAACATGTACTGGTCGACTCCAAAGCACCCAACTCATAACACACGTCGTGAAAACGCGTAACGTTTCCGGGCTCGTCCCGAATCGATCTCGTCGATATTTCACGGAAGAAATGGTTTAATTTATTCGATCGCTGGCCGCAATTTTTTGTTCCCTCGCGTTGACGAAACGACTTTCTTTGTCGTAGAAGTCGGCGCATTGGGCCCTGAAGAGGGAAAGCGGAGTCTCCCTCAACTTCCCACTTTCCTCGTCATTCGGAGCTTCCGACTTCAAAGTTTTCATGCGCCAACTCCTCCTTTTCGTCCACTGACGCATTGTCTCTTTTATTTCTTTGAAATCGCTCTACATCACGCGACATTGAGTTACATCCGTCACAGGGCTCATCTTCATTGAGACAGATTTCAGACCAGGCGGGGCAGACGGCATCACATCATCTAACCACCGCAACGTTAAGCCCTGTAACACTCAACATAGGTAGGCCTCACATACCTCAATGCCGCCAACAACTGTTATTTTTTCCAGACTCGTTGACAGCAAGTGTGCCAAACTGCTGGATAATTCGGCTTCCCTCAACTCAGTTTTTTTACGACCAAATGCCCAGGTTTCTTCCAACATAACGATCCGTTCGAACCTCCGGTTTCTCGATCTAGGAACGGCCTTTCAGAGTTCACAATTATCCATTACCTCCCTTGGACCTGACACTAACCCCATTGTTCTTCGTTTTTCTCTTCCAACCGTACGTTAACGGTCTCAGCGCGAAAGTCATATTCAAGGAACAACGACTGTGTCGGGAGTTTAGGGATTGCGTGCACTAACTTTCAGTGGCCTCATTTTGAATCAAGCAAGAATTTACGAATACGCCGCGAAAAATATCATTTTTATGTTTTCCCGAAAAAGTATCCGTGTGGCTGCGTCCATGAGGAGTGAAATACCAAAATATGCGAAGTGCAACGAGTATCGTCCCCCTACCGATTCGTTCCGGAATCTTTGACGTTTTCATCATTTTTCGTCGTCAACAATTCAGGTTCTGAAATAACTGCTCTAAAACGAAGTAAATACATATGTATGTCTCGAAACCGAATTTTGCAGAAAACTATTATGCACATCATTGTTCATACAACGAGTCCAATATCAGTTTTTAAAGACTATTTGCATAAATGTTAGTTTTTAGTACGTTTTGTGTTTACAATAATACACTAGATACGTGGGGATAACTAAAGGGCGGCTAATAACATATAGATACACATATATATCAGTTCGTAGGTAAGTACTCATAGTATTTTTTTTTAAAAACATAGAGGCACAAGCTGTTCTTCTGAAGATGGGGCAGGTTTCGGATGTTCTGACATATAACCCTACGAAAGGAGGAATTCGCTTTGATTGAAAAGGTTGAAATAAGCTAAAGATGACGAACGAATTGGGGGAAACGGGTATGTATCAGCGATTGTTTTACAGCATTTTCTAGTGATGGAAATTTAATAATTTTGGAACGTAATATCAATCGAAAAAACAAAACATTAGAGACGTGAGTGAGTGCGATCAGAGATCAGAGTGATGTGCGACGCATCACAGAATTTTCCTTAGCTCTACCCAAATTCGCCGGTTTTCATTGCTTTTGCGACAAATCCAAGTTCATTTGAACTTGGTAAAACGTCACTTCACGGTGGTAGAAAGTGACAGCTCTTATAGTTCCGGAAATTATTGTGATGCCCCTACATGCGCCACGACCATTGCTAAGCAATCAGCACACAGAGAATTAATGAGGGTGTAAACGTTTTTTGAGGATAATAATCACTGTTCCACAACTATTTGGGTAGAAACTGCGAGGAATGGTAGGAAGTGAAACGGCGGAGGTTGAAATTCCGAAATTCCTGGAGTAACTCCTGTACACTTTATGAATGTTATCAAACTATAATCGTATAGGTACCTGATTGGGCTACCACTTCGAAGGTATAAATACTTAACAAAAACAGAAGGGGTCAAGCGAATAAATGCACGTGAAGGCTACGCGTCAATATTACTCCTATGAGGAATTCGGATAATCCGTGATTCGTCGCCTGACTGCTGTAAATACTCAAAGCATTCGACCCCTCGAACTTCCTAACGTTACCAACCCCCACTACGGGCCATTGTAACTTGAAGAGCTCTCCGGTGCAGCACATTGCCGGGTGAGTACTCACGTCAGGAGCAAAAGACGAGCTCGTACGTCCGTGCTGAGAATGTTAAGATATCAGCGACTGTAAATTCAGTCTTAGTGCAGCCTGTGATACTGTGCTTTTCCTCATTCATTTCTGCCTCCCTCAAGAAACAACACACTAACCTATACTCTGATTTTGATACAGTCCATTTCGTTCTCATCTACTTTACGGGCTTCCTTTCGTCCATCATTCAATTTCTCTTTCTTTCTCCCTGTCCGCCGTTTATAAATCGTGAAGGTAATTGCAGACACCTGCTAGCTCCAGGCACTTGGTTTCCCAAGTTTATAGACTTTCGTTTGACAGGATTGATGCTCGATACCAAGCGTGCTAGTACCTCATTAGTCTTCGCCGCTCCCTCCTCAAGATTACCAACATGATATTGATAATATGAAGCTGACGACGTGATTCAAAAAGTTCCTCAGCGTTGACCGACCTTGGAGCCTGGAAAAGAGGAGTGGAGCACACAGGCACAACAAATTGAACAGATTGTCACACTTTTCACGTGTTCGAAGCTTCCCTTACGCCACCTTTAATCGTTTTAAGAGCTGCTTTGGTGCTGTGGCCATGCTGCAACACATCTGATACGTTTCTGTGGTTCGTTCTTCGTAGATATACGTTAGTAGAAGATCATGATTACTTACATCAAACACCTCTCTGGTAACACCTTCTGGTCAGTTCCAAACGATATCTAGAAGTAATTTGCTTAACGTCATTCAATCAAACCATATTAATGTGGCGCTCAAGGGCTAAGAAATAATTTTCATCGGCTAAGTTTACAATGAGGATGATCGAGCTCTGGATTCATTCACGACGGTCAAACATGGAAATGAGATGAAGTGAAAGTCCAAAGAGGCTCCCTTGCAGCACTCCCCTACTCGAAGTGTTGAAGCAGGTTCCGTAGGTTGGTGGCTCACTGACCGTTTTACCTTGAAAGAACCTCTTCACAGACGTTTCTAAAACGGCTACTCTCTTCTAACTAAACTAATAGCTTCAAAATAGGGAATTAACGGGTCATGTTTCGTCGAAGCACGTTTTTCTCCCTACCTCCTTTTCTTTGGCCCAGGCGCCTAAAGAGAAAATTCTCTCAAAGTGTTAATTCCGAAGCAGACGCTTCCATATATAATAGACCCGGGTCACGCGAGAAGATAAGCCGTCGATGATAATGAATTCTACTTGACTGCATCGCGTGTAGACCACGCCCTCTTTAATTCCTCGCCTTATTAGTGTATGAAGGAGAGAATCGCTTTCGTGTGGATATTAATGAGAGTGTATAAATGTAAATGTTTTATTGGCAACGACAATGATTTTTATTTAAATGGCACTGGGAGAGTGATGGCCATTAGCGCGCTCTGGCGAATTCCTTCTCTCT
This sequence comes from Pachypeltis micranthus, assembly GCA_020466155.1. NCBI lineage: Eukaryota > Metazoa > Arthropoda > Insecta > Hemiptera > Miridae > Pachypeltis > Pachypeltis micranthus. Next base: position 35,900,707 of record CM035768.1, read on the forward strand.
TCTTCATTCAAATGTACCTGCTGTCGAAGTGCGTTCCGAGATCGTTTTGCCCTTATTTTTGTAAAAACCCTAACCAGATTTTAGTTTTGGTGGTCGCATCAATAGTTTCCACACACGTGATTGTGGGCGGCAGAATTCGTGCGGCGATTGTTCGTTAAGGAAACGCGATTTCACCCTAGGCCCAGCGCAGACGACAGTTTGGTGAGCCAATCCTTCTTCACGTGTGCCAATCTAGGAATAAACGTCTTCTGATTCCAACCCTCTTTAACGTCATAATACAAGATATACAGTCCACGAATTAAATCACTCAAACCATAAAACAAAACCAAACGGAGTGCATCAATGAATTTAGCGATTTGGCAGACATATTTCTGGGTAAGGGGAAAGACACAGTAGCTACATACTTTAACACACGATAAGCGGAAGAGACTGGAAACCTAACCGCATTAATAAGCTCTAACCTGACAGGGGTGGCCATCGTCCAGAGATGTACGTAAGGAACGACATAGTGTATTATCTAAATATCATCATCGCAGAGAAGGGAATTCATTCAGTGGCCAATTGTAAGGTGTCAGAAGCACAGGCGACCTAAGGAAATTGCTTCTGGCCCAGTCTTGTATCTCCCAAACCAGTCACTTATAGTTGACCATTGACAACACAGCACTAAAGTAAAGATTCACATGACGAAAGTGACTCGTCACACTACGTTCTACACCCCCCCCCCCATTGTGTATACCGATTGACAGCACGCGGTACATTTCCGCGCTGCATCTTCTTCAACCTAGGTACAGAATAAGAAAGTAGTTTATTGAAAAATATGCATATGCAACTCACACAGCTCGGGCTGAATCACTTCACTGCCCGAGACACTGCAAGAAGATACCAGGCCTTTACCGAGGATTCATGTTTAACCACCAACTCTGAAATCCCAGAGGCCCCTGTCAATCAAATCTTTGACTTTTCAAGCTCTGCCCATACATTTTATGAGATGACGAGTTCTATTACCTTTTAGGATTTTCTGAGTAACTATCTGCTCTTGCCGAGACGCTCGACTCTCAGTTCTCAGTGTAAAAATATTCTTTCCACTCATTTCATTCATCTGCTTTTCTTCGCCCGCACTAAATTTTACGTCTTTCCCTCACCCAACAGAATGCATTTGATAATGTGACAATTCCAGCTGCTATGATGCAGCCATTTCTCTCACAACCGTTCTAAAAAATATCCGCTGTATTGCAGCACACAACTTTTCGCGACCTCAACGATCATTCATATATGTGGCTGTTGAACTGACATCGTTATTTCACATCCGTCGTGTAACTTTTCACAACTTAATTACTCATTTTGAGTCTTCACAGGCGCTACCTAGTCCTAGCCTAGTCTTGCGTTTGCCAGTAATCGGATGTAGTTTTACTTGTTATTGCAAACACTACCGAGGTATTGTTCAGTGCGTGCTTCGTCATTAAATCAGTATCAACTCATCCCACTTAATCTCGGTGCCAACAGTTTCCACTGAACTTTGAATTCGAAGAAGGTGAGCTTCCTGACAATAATCACCCTTGTCTCACCGGGATTGGGTGAAATATCTTCGTTCAACATGTCTCTAAGGAAACATTTATGGAGAACAAAGTGTAGTTACTAGTTGCCCCAAAACTCATGTTGAGGGTAATCAGAAAAACGATCATTTGATGATCAGCAAATCTTATTTTTCTTTTCTCTCGCAGCAATAATTGTGGTGGACAAAATGTCCTGGGTGCACGTTGCCAGAAGACGTCTTATTAACGACGTCAGATTAACCCAATTCAGTAATGCGGAAATTTCGAAAACTTTTTAAAATACGCTGAAAATGATTACGCATCGGTTTATTACTCTCTTGCACAGCTTGAAAACTCACTTTGCTTCATAGGCGTATTATCTGGGTTCACGAAATGTTCACAAACATACCTAAAGGGAGCAAAATTTAGTAATAGATTTGGAATTCTGGTCAAAGCGATCAGAGCCGTTTTTGATAAAAATGCGAAGAACCCTCGTTGTTGGTACGTTTCGGCTAAAGGATAGATAGTCAATTCTGAATGTGCTCAGCTCATGATAGTTCACTCGCGCTGTTTAATTCTTAATCCGCTACGCCTTCGGATTGACGATTCGATTTCGAACCATCTCGCCGAGTACTTTCCTCACCTAATTGGTTGGTCACCTAATAATAAAGTCACGTATCACCTGATAGCAATTGGAGCGGAATTCAAAAGAAAGCTTATTTTCACTTGACAGCCGTCTCAGGCATTCGTGCTATTTTTTTACGACCGATTTGGTTTGGCTCGCGTGTTCCCTGAGCGACGTGAGCCCGACGATTGGAGTCGCCGCGCAGTAGTTCATGGCCGTCGAGGTCGTACGAGCCAGCTTCGCTCGATTTGCCGAGCGTGTTGAGCGCATTTAGAATTGAAATAGTCGCAACAGGAAAATCCTCATCAACAACGTAAAAAGCTGAGGAATTGACCAAATATTTCGTGAAACCTACAAGCTGCAATTTCCGTGGATTTTAAAGTAAATCAAAATCCCGCTTCCTTCCTATCGGTCGAGGGATAGCAGAAAGTAGTATTTATTCTTACGTTTATGAGCGTTCGACTCACTGCCCTGCCGTCCAGCCTCCCACTCTTTATTAGTGGATGACGCTTCACGCCTTAACGCGTGGAAATAGTTATTCCCATTAGTAACACACAACTGGAATTTAAACTAGTCCTGACTGCAATAGGACGCCACGCTTCCCATTAATTGTGCAGTACTGTCGGCAGTTAGGACTCATCCACACGCAGCATACTCCTATTGTATACTTTTTGTGATTTGTTTTTTATTGGGTCGTAGGAGGGACGGTTTTCTCCAAGTGGGTCCATGAATTGACTCTTGCGTATTGAGAACCAACCCGTAACAGTTTAGCACGTTCCATCATGTTAGCCTGCGACGGTAGCTCTTCTTTCTTCTTCTCTCCACTCTGACGAGAGTCTTGCAGCGTGTCGCCATTCCCATACTGCCCAGCAGTTGCTCTGCAGTCCCAGCTTCAAAGAAGTTGCTGTCCACTTTACGTTTTGTACGTGAAAATACGTTGTGGGGAATACGGCAGAGGAATTCTGGACCCCCTACCGTAGGGTGAGCACGTACGAGTACGGTGTGGCGAATATACGCCGAATTTCTCAGTTGAACAGTGAATACATGGAGCAGGGACTGCATGGAAGTGAGCCCTTCCTCGCCAATGTTGAGTGTCCATCAGTACTAACATGTTAGGCTCTACCCAATGGACATAAATATAAGAAACACTGGTGAGACCAGTTGCCAGAGCGATTAAGATCGCTGAATGCACGTGGAGCCGAAGAAAGTTGTGTGATGCGTTCACAAACCAGAAGCTAAGTGGCTGACGAACTACTTGACGAAAGTTTCAGCCGAAGGTTTCTCAAGTTCCGTCATCAGCTGAATACACGCGTGTTGCCTTCAATTATTCTCACTTCACTCGTACCAGCGCAACACATGATTACTGTTGGTCTTGAGTGATGACTATTGCCTTGGAACGTTCAGTCGCCAAATGACTATAACTGAATGCAAATTATTGTCTACTCGTCGTATTATCACACTGGACAACGCATTGTTCTCAAATACTTTCATGAGCCGTGAAGACTTCGTTTGTCGCACATTTGCGCCTTTTTGTTTGCTCAAACGAATAAGGATGAGGTGCTGATGAGTCTCTTCACAAGTCCTTGTTTCCGATGGGTTTTCCATATTATTTGCGTGTGTGAGAAGGTGTTGAAACGTCTTGGGATTTCCCCCTCGAAGGTGCTCGCTCATGGTGCTCCACCAACTCGACTCACTTCGGAGAACCACTTGAGGCTCAAGGTCGCCATGAAAATCAAAACGTCCACCGAGGGATGAGGTGAGTGAGGTCTCAAACTGCCTCTCCCTCAGAATATTAATTGAGTTCTCCAACTACTTTTACTCTCCAACGACCGAGGCGTTCGGTTGTCGTTGGGAGCTTTACAGCCTTCAATCCTGTTCCTCAGTTGACCGAAACTGTCACATGCCCGTCTTCTCCTGTTATACCTTTGAATTTAAATTTCAAACTTTCCTCGTTAACAGTTTCAAGAGCTAAAATGCCTTACAACATAGCTTGGAGCAGGCACACAAACGATTACCACGTAATTGGGAAAGTTCCACGACGTTTCTGGGCACGGGGTTGTCCAGTATTAGATGTAGTGCATCACGCTGCCTTTCGCACTACATTCATGGGCGGTAGAGAATGAAATAGCCATCCTCAGCTATGCATTGATGCATTCACGGTTGTGTGCTGCCAACACGTTCGCTTTAACACCTGCCTGGCCAGCGCTAATTTCCCTCACTGCCTCCCGTCTCACTCAAACCACCCACACCCATCAATTCGACTCGTCGCGTCGTGCCAACTGCCTAGTTGGGCCTAGTTCTACATGTTTTGTATGGGATGGGTCTAGGAAGTGGTGGGTGTGCTAACATTGTCGTTTCCTGGTTTGTCGATATAGCCGTGTTATATTCTTAATGTTGTTCGACGATGGATTCAATACGATTATGTCACAATCATGCTGTGCAGAAGATTAATAAACCGTTGTGTAGTGATTCGCGTTGTTCGTGTGTTCTTTGTTGTTGTTCCCTCAACAGGGTACAATGTTCTATAAAGACAGCTTTCCCATTGGCGATATCCGTCCTATTCCCATAGTCTTCTGTTAACCTTCCCCTATTTCCTCCCAACACTGGACATACTGACCTCCTAAACTGATAATTATGGCTTCTTGCTAGTTCGTCTCTTCTGGATTATTCTTCTGTTTTGATAGCATTTGCAATAAAACGACAACACCCCATTTTTAATATTTCTTTAATCATTTTCTAGTATTTATTGCACTAAACGTTAAAATGTATTATTTTTAATTCGTAACTTTTAAAAATAGTGTAGTTTGTTAATTACAAAAATAAATAAAAATCGTTCACAGACACACAGACCATTTTCCCAAATAGTGTTTTTCGGACTCAGGGGGTGGGGTCTGAAACGTAAAGATTTGAAGAAAACTCAAAATTTGTTTTTCAGCCGATTACATAACTTTCCTTTCTACTTTGTAGAGCCAAGGAAAGTAAAAACGAACCCATCATCTTTGCCAATTTAACCGCAAACATACAGATGGCGAGATATTTCGACAAGCCCGTTAAACATCGGATTGTGTCGGCGCAACATAAGAAAAAAAAATCGAGAGAAGGTGAATAGGAAACGAACATAGAAAAGAAGAAGAGGAAAAAAAAGACAAGTCACAGGCATCATCGCAGTCAGAGTGAGTCACTTGCCGGATCCAGGGGCGTAAAATCAGTCGCGTTGCGTTCGCCGCCAAGAGCCGCATATTGCTGTGTCGTCTCTCAACTTTGCCGAATTTTCTATAAAATCGCGCACTCTATTTAGGGTTGAGCTCACCCTCATAGTCATAATTTCTTTTATTTTGACTTTCGTTCGGAGAACGTTTTTGTTTTCGTTTGGTCGGTGCCCGGGCGAAGCTTTCGAGTCAGACGCGTATCGTCCCTCGTCATTAGAACTTCACACCAGGTCGGATCGTTCCTTTTATTTCTCCACAGCATCGTGCAATTGACTTTTATTTTACGCCGTTTCTTTGCTTATCATTTGTCATTTTAAGTGAAATTACTTTTCTTTCCTTGTAACGGAGCTCCTCTAGGTTTTAATTTCGATTGGGTTTTATTTTGATCAATTAGAAGCAGTTTTATTTTGGCATTTATTTTACATCACCTTTTTTCAATTTTCTCCCAAGGGTTTTCTTTGACCTCGTACGTCCACTTTTTTTCGGGTTTGTTTTAACCAGGTTCGCATATCGGCGCGAACAGATTGAGATGTGTCGAGCTGAGGAGGAACATGGAACATTAAGGAGTCAAGCAACTTGGCGTTTCTCAAGATCTAAGGGCTTTTCTGGACGTAAGGCCAGCCACAGGTGGAATGATACAAGGAGAACTTATTCAATTCGAACCTTTCAACATAAAACTCCAGGGAAAATTAGAATTTGGGCATGGAGCGCCTGACACAAAGGAGTTGGAGAGGACGGAGCCTGTGTGGCCACATGTCTAGTGTTAAGCGATTGACTCTGGGTTCACCCAGTTCGCTGTTCGCTGCTAATGCTGGTAATGTATCAAAGAAACTTGGTCGTTTAATCTGTGTGACACCCCTTGCCACCTGGCCTCTCGACCAGACACATCTCCAAAGTGCGAGGCCGTACGTTTCATCTAAGGGCCGTTAGACTTGTAAAGCAGACACGACGTCTTCATCAAAACACTTGACGGCAGCCGGGATCCATTCGTCTTGTTTCGGCAACAGACGTTGAGGTACACGCCAAAAATAAAAGAACAGAAAAATCGTCTCCGAACATCGGATTTGAAAAGATAAAAGGAACATCTTGTCTCGGACGTGGCGCAACTCTCAACGGAGTCGGAGCCGTCACGATTTTGTCGTTAAAAGCCGGTAAGTCAGCGCCGTTTGCCGTCACGAACCTGAGTGGCAAATTGGATTTAATGAATTTCTTACGCCTTCCCGGCCTCTGGAACAAAGTAAAGTAATAAGCGGGCGAGGGTGATGAAATGAGAATGGAACGGAACGGAACGCAGCGGGTAACAAGAGTTTTTACTTTCCTTAAAACAACAATGTGGGAACATACTGCTAAATATCTAGTGAGACGCATCCAATCACTTACAGCCCCACCCGCATCCTATCGCCGGGGCCCCACGTACAATTTTTACTTTCCTTGGCTCTAAAAAGGAGAAAAGAAAGTAATGTAATCGGCTGAAAAGAAAATTTTGAGTTCTCTTCAGATCTTTACGTTGCATACCCCCCCCCTTCCCTGAGTCCGAAAAACACCATTTGGGAAAATGGTAAAGCAGTTATACCATAAAATTCCCATTTGTGGGAAAATAACGAGAGCAGCCCAATAAATTATCAACATTTTCGACGAAAATCGTTTTTAGTGCGGGGTTTCCCTTATAAACTCCGCTGGAATGTTAAAAAAAATTGTTGTTTTAGTCCAATCATATACCTATAGGGTGAGTGTTTAAAAATGCTCATAAAATACATGAGGCTCACTCCAGAAATTCCTGAATTCCAACTACCGCTGTTTCGCCTACTACCAATAACTCTGCAAAAGTGATTACTATCCTTCTTCAAAAAATTATTGTTTACAGCCCCATCAATTTTCTGTGTACACATTGCTCAATAATGGTTCAGGAGTGGGTACGAGCAGCACAATAAATTTCGGAACCGTAAGCGCTACCGCTTTCTGCAGCCGTGAAGTGTTGTTTTAACAAGTTCAAATTAACTGAGTGATAAATTAATTGAGTAAGTAGAAAAGGCCATGTAGAACATGAATTGACGTAGAGCTAAGGAACGTTGTGAGTTGCAACGCACCAGATATTTAACTGAACGTTCTATTCATTTCATCTAATTACGTAGCGGCCTGTAGTGAACAACCGCGTACAGGTAATTTGTGTGGCCATCCACATGAGGAATTATACGAACACGATTTTTTACTGTTTTAGAATTATACGAACGACCTATTGAAAATAGTTATTCATTGAATCGACAGTAATCCTCCTTCCGGAATTTCGTGGGGCCCAATTCACCTTGTCGTAATTAAGCTGTAGTGATTCAAACATTCCCGTGTAGGTAGCGTGTTACAACCAGCTAGAATTTAGGGATAATGTCACAGTAGGGTAAACCGAATTTATATCGAACTGATGTGCCGAAATCAATTTTTGTCGAACGTTTTGCTACTCTATTGTATTTTATGCGCCATTTCCCCACTCACGACAATTTTGTATTGACAGTTGTATTTTCCTCATAGTCTGATTTAGGAGTACCTTTTTAATCTGAAGACTAAATGTCAAAGTTAAGCTGATTTGACTGAGTCTTTAGATTTCGCAGTACTGTATCCTTATGATAATGACTGTTCCTTAACACTCATAAGACGGTAATAACAGTCGAAAGTCATGAATTTAACTATTTACTCGGGTGGCAAGTTTCAATGGAACCGATCAACCACGTTTCTTTGTCATAAACTTCTTCCCAAACTGAGCGACAAGGTTATCAACTTGCACAGTAGCAGCTGAAGCAGTACAGTTTGGCGGCTCTTCCAACAACCATCGCTCACGTGGTTTCAACTGCAATGGACGAGCAAGACTTTCTCAATGTGGTAAGATAAAAGGTGGAGATGAGCACTGAAGTCGCCTTGTCCTGTAAGAATCTAGCTCGTTCAGTCGTCTGGTTCAACTCACTTTCTCCAAATACGCTTACAGATGTTGTGAAAAAACTTATACGTTTCACGTCCCTTTGACGAGTATTCCTATTTTCCTTGCCATTTGTTTAATGCGCATTTTTCTAGTATGGCAAGTTTTCGTTCAACGGAGAGGTCAATACTGAGATCGGCCCAAAGTGGGGAAGCTCCCTTTTCACTGACCCCACCGTGCACTCAGTGGCCAAGTCAACGGGTCGATCAGTGGTGGTCGCTTGGAGTGTTTCAGTGAATACTGCCTTATAGTCCTTGGTGATCCACAGGAGTACAGCTCTCCACTACTTCGTTTTGATTGACCGCGACTGTGCTACCCTCGACAATGGGGCAGTAGCCAATAAGGCCTACGGAAGTGTACTTGTTCCAACAACCCTCGCCCTTACTGAAGCAGCTGCAAGTACAACGGAACAGATCGCGAATTGCGTTTCCTGTACCCTAGAGCTGCGTGAAGTGCAGATTACCGAGGTTTCGAATGAACGCTGGCGTTAAAATCGTCGTGTCCTACAAGAAACAGGTTCATCGAATGGTCTGGCCCTTTTTCTCCGAAGATGTTTCGGGTGTCAGAAACAACTGATAACGGTTCTTATCTATTTTGTGATCTCAGCCCATCATGTACAATTAGCACACAAAAAAACACAAATTACCACCCATTATTCCTACGCAATAACTTGAAGTTGTACTGTAAACTGGTAACTTTTACGTTCTCTTCTTCGTTACCACTTATCTATTAACCCCTCATATACCGCTACGAGCTTGTCTTCAGTGGATCAGTCCTCGCGAGAATGCAGCAGCCAATGGGGGAGACCCATCTGGGGCTGAGAATTGTAATGTGATGCTCCATGTTTTGTAGAGATGTGTGGAACAAGTCACAGCGTCTGTGCTACGCTGCACACTCGATATTTATAAAGTCGAGTTATTAAAAAACGAGTACTTCTCACTGCGGTCATACCTGACTGATACACACCGTACAACATTAGTATGGATCGCGTGAGCTCTGCAAGGAACAGTCGCTTGCGAGGTGAATCAAACCTGACTGCACAAATATTCCTGTGAATCAGGCTGACGGGAAACGTTGAGTCGGCGGGCTCAACGTTAACCTCAGTGACCTCGACCTCGACCGTAGGCAGGCGGTCAGTCAGGAGTTCCCCATCACGCCAAAACGAAAGATCCCTCTGAGCCGAATAGCCCTCGGCACATTTTTATCGACAGTCCGACATCAAATGCTACCGAAGTGAAAACAGCTTCAAATGCTAGTGGCGAAAGAGGAAAGCTGGCGTCCAGTATCCAAAGGTCTACCGAAAACTCGATTCCAGATTGAGGTGAAAGTAGCGATTACTCAGAACAGGATGCCTCGGTTTGGTATTCAGCGTCCCACTAATCGAATCCCCCGTTGCACCGCAATCACTTGAAAGTGTTACTCATCATAGAAAAACTATCAAACTACAACAACTTTCATATTAACAGTTTGGAATATTTGTGTGAGCGTGCACTCTACTCTCACCCCATCCCCTCTTCTTTCTCCCACCATCGACATTCGTCCAAATGAACAAATATTTACTGGGTTTTAATCGTCTCTTCAAAAACCACCCAATTCGTGTTGTCGCGGACTTCATGGCTTGGTCAATTGTCGTATTCACCAACAAATCAAACGTCTTATCAGAAGAAGAGGCCAACGATTGCAGACATTCTTCGATCAGCTCACTGGTGCAATCGCTGGAAACTTAAGGTCAACCCAACAAAGTCATGCTGTCACCTTACACCTACAAGAAAAAGTACATCAACGTACCTCTCTTCTTTAATAGGATCCAGATTACAAATCCAGCCTCTCGTGAGTAGCTCGGCGTAACATTGGATAAACGCCTGACGTTTCTAGATCACGTTACTGACCTTAAAACACGTCTCCAAACTAGAACGTCACAATTGAAGTATTTTTTGGAAAATCCTCACATTCATCCGTCCGCTCTGGATATACGGCACATGTTTCTAAAACAGTCTTCTGACAGATAAAACATCATTCATGCCCCACCCTTCGTCCTAAACATCATTTACCACGACTTCAGCCTGAAAGCACCTTCCGAAACCCTCCATGAAGCCGTCAACAGATTTGTTTCCCTCAGAACGGCAGCTAATGAAGAAATCAACTCTCCGGGTAACCTACGACTACGCAGACTGCGCCACATCCTTGAGTTCATCGACGTATACAAAAAGTCGCACTCAACCATCCACCCAGCCCATACCGTCACACTCACACCCCCCACGAGTGGGTGTGAAGATCAACTATATTATTTTTAATGTCAGCGGTACACATATCAATGAGGCATAATACTTTAACATGTATTGGTCTCTAAATAAAAAATAACAAAAACAGGAAAATAGCAACTGTGCATTTTATCAGCAGCTTGTTCCATTGAAAGTCAAGTTTCTCGAACCTGGGGGAAACGATTTTTAGTCTCTTCAATCCGAAGGGTTGTAAAAGGAAACGATAGTAATTGAACAAAGTTTCCATTATACCTTTAGACCGTGTGATCTCCCGAGTTACAATATCAACACCGTCATATAAACACCGTTTTTCAAAGGTCTAATTAACCCACACCCTTTTAAATCTATCTATCCCGCCCTGCGCACCTTCCCCCCGCTGCCAACCCGTCCCACTCCAACCACCCGTCAGCTCGACCCGTCCAGTCGTGCCTAAAATACGCCAAGTTTTGTCGTTCTGTTGTAGGCAGGTCGTGTTTCACATCGTTTACTGGTATTTTTCGATGCTGAATCGAATGGGATGGGTCTCGCAGGCGCTCTACAGACATTGCCGTTCGCATGTGAGTTGACATTTCCCAGATTGTCGACGTGGCCATGTTATTCTTAATGCTTTTTGACAATGGATCGAATGTTTTTTTAATTCGTCGATTAGTTTAATTTTTCATCTCATTTTTTCTCCATCTAAATTCCTTTTGTATTTTTTAAAATTATTTTTTATGCTCCTCCTTCAATAATTTGTCTTTTCTTTACTCGTGTCACCGAAAGGGGATCGCTATGACCCTATGTTCGATAAAATATTTTTATTTTTTACACTAGACCTTTATTAAGGTCAAGACTGATGCAGCAACAAATACGCGGAGGTAAATGTGCATGCGTAAAAATATAGTACAACAGATGGCGGTCATACTGATTGAGTCCCCAACGAACCACGACGCCCCCAAAGGCTTGATTCTGGTTTACATTGTTGCGATGAGAAATATGAGTTCCCCGAGTAACATGAAGTAGATCCGCTTGAAATATGACGCAGATCTTACGCACTCAACTGTTAGATCACGTAGATTTCTCCTTGTGAGTATTTCGTACGAGTTCATCTGGTGACCGGACGAACGATAAAAGGCCAAGTCCGCGAATCCCGTCACTAGGACGAGCGTAAATGAGTTCATTTTCAGGTCTCACGGTCTTCTTGCCCTACGCGATCCGACGCGGTTTTTGTGTCAGAGCGCGAATTCGAAATTTTCTCTGTGAACTGAACGGCATAAGAGCAATTGCATAATAACTGCCTTCTCATTGTTTAAAAACAAACAATATCCTTTCGGCTCTGCAACTGAGCGTCTGCTTGACTTCTAAATAAGCTCCTGATTTGGTGGCGTGGAATCAGATAAATGTCCGCGGAAGCTACTTCTTCGAATTAACAGCAATATCTTCGCCCCGCCGTTTCCCGCTTTGCTCTACACTCACCCAAATTATTCACGTTGCTCAAGTGCCGTCCCACTCTATGAATCTCCGAGGCGGAGTAATGAGGGGCCACGTTAGGTAACCAACTTGAGTCTGATGGCGGGTTCCCTAGCATCTCGACAACTCCGAACTTTACTAACTGATTTACCTGATTATTTGGCCGAAATAGTTGGGCAAATTAGAGGTGTAGAATGATACACGGGAGTTTATCATTTCGAATCAAACTCACGTCAGAAATCATTGGGTTATTTACTTCACAACGTTCATTGAATAACCAGCGTGTGGGCAGTTTATTCATCTGAAACTCATCGAACGGTGTGCCATAACATCAATTTCCCTTTCCTTCTAATAAACAGATGTTAAAGTTCCGATAATATTTATGTAACATTTTGTATTTACTGAGCTGAAGTAATAGGAAATATATCGGTGCGTAGCACCACAAAACATTCCGTAGGTAATTTCGAGGATCCGCTACATATACAGTCGCTGTATCTTCTTCAACGCATTACTACAGAATCATTTGTAGAGAACAAAATGTTACTGGTTAGTTGAGAGCCATCCAAATGATTGGAAATTTCATTTTGCTTTACCTCATATCTCCGTTCACCGAATTTCCACAGAAAGGTATAGTATATTAAGGTAGTATATAATTTGAAAGTTTAAACGAAATTGTTGTTGAGGAAAGCGTGGAGTTCGTAGCACGCTCCAAACTCTTCCCTCAATAGAGAAGACGGTATTCAGTTAGTTGGGACAAATGAAAAGGAAGTGGCCGGACTGTATAATTATATTATTGACAGTGATCTACTTAATGGAATGTCTGTGAATTGGAAAATTTAACCTGGAATGTTCGTATGAATTGCGGATGACGGTGGTAGAGGAGATGGAGTGGTGGTGAGTCACTTGATGAATGGTGCAGTGGTGAAGTTTGGGATGTATGTAGAACTCATTAGGAGAACAAATTGTCTTGTCGCACTTTAGAAAACACAATGCGGACTTCTTGGTGGAGGAAAAAAGGCGTCTTCGACGAGAAAAAGGTTAACAGGTGTACAGTGTTACGTGTAAAACGGAACTGGACAAAAAGGAAATGCGGAAGATGCAAGGGTTTTGTGAGTTGGAGAAGAGAGGAGGGGCAGAGCAGATAAAAATTAGCCTGAAGAGCAGGAGACTTGAAGTACTGGACGATAAGGCGTGAATCATACGTTTGATGAATTTGGAGAAGCCCAGAGTTCACACAACGCACCTAAATAACTCACGTAATTGCCTGAACAATTGTTATAGCCGTTTTCGCGCGTGTTTTGCCTCGTCTTGCCACCACGCACAAGAGCTCTTCGATTAAGTACGGTTTTTGCACGATCACAATGCTTTACTTTTTGTGGCGGGAAGTAATTATTCGCGTTTGTTGATTGGTAATGATCAACTGGACAGTTCATCCACAACATCCTGACTGTTAATTGCGTGGAAGTCCTGATGGACTGGTTTTGTGGGCCCTGAACCAAGTAAGAATAATTACGTAACGTGGATATTTAGGTATCGTCGGCGCCAACAGACAATTTCGCGTGGAGTCCTTCGAATATAAGAATATTAAGAATATAACATGGCTATGTCAACGAGTATTCATGAGGTACATACAAAAACTTATTCAAAAGTTGGTTTTTAATGGTTCCTATAAGTCAATAAATATTAACTCCCGATCACATTGAATTATCAATTTGCAACCGATCCCATTCGATTCAGTATCGAGAAATACTAGTAAAATGTACGAAACACGATCTGACAACAACGGAACGACGAAAATATGCAGAATAGGTTAGACAGCATGACAAGTGTAATTTAGTGTTTAAATTTGGCTGTTGGGGAGAGGACCTAGCCCTGCGGCCTCTACATAATGCTCACGGGGGAGCTCCCAGCGAAACCCGGCAGAAACCCTCATGGTACCCATTCTATACATCTACGACTTAAACAGCCGAAGGGCCTGAATGGCAAGCAGGCCCCAGTGCTAGAATTGCAGAGAGGCGTTCTACTGGGACCTACGCTTTATCTCCATGGGGATTTCGGGGATTGGACTTGCCACCGTCCTCCCCACGCAGAAAGGTGACAGGCCACGATCCGCGATCCCGACCCGAACTGCGATCCCTCTTACACTCCACCTGGCAGACTTTCCATTCACACGATGAATACAGTCACTCTTCCATTCATTCACAGAACCGAGGGCGGAGTACTCGATATTTGGCCGCTCTTGGTCGTACTCCTTATACCTATTCTAACCTAACACGAATCCTTGACACATACGGGCAATAAATACACTCAACACTTAAATACATTTGTTCCCGACAGTCCAGGGGCGGACAAATATCAATTAGTTCCCACTGCCCTACCTCTACTAACCTATACTAACCCCACCAATTTATTACAAACACTAACACATACACAAACAAGCCCCCCCCCCCCTTCAGAGCTCTGGGCACCACTCCCCCAAAGGTAACAGCCTCAAAACGCCTCCACCACCAAAAACACCCCTTCTCAGTAACTGCCAACCAATCCCACTCCCACTGTATTAGCACGACATGGTGAGTTGAACTGACGGGTGGTTGGAGCGAGACGGGAGTCAGTGCAGTATATGCCCGTGGGGAAACGACAATTTTCGCTATACTGTCCCACGAGTTGCTTCGAGCAAATGAATTTTCCTCACTATATGTACTGTGATTTGACTCTTGCCCATCTAGACGAAGTCCAACGACTCTGACACACCACCACATCCGATCCGGTTGCCGAGTAGGCAGGAACAATCAGATACCAAGTGGGATTTTCGTGCAAAATAACGGATTGTCTGTCAACGACGGACGAACATTGCAGATTTCGAATCCGCGTACCTTGAAACATTGTGAGGGGGGAGGGGGGGGGGGGCTGTAGAAGAACGTTCGTAACCGAAAACATGTCAGAATGATAATAAACCTATAGGGAGGATCGAAGCTTTGGTTTCAATTTGGAAATTGGTGAAACCGCTCAGTTAAGTTTAAGAACTTGTGGAGGAACGGATAAGTCAGTTTGGGAACGTTTATTTACTCTACAGAGAGCTATTATTAGAGTTTGATTACAAACAAAATACCGCTTCTTTGACTGTTGACCCCTGGCGCTCTAGGGAATGCTGATCCAGTTTAGCGTTGAGCCCTCGTTAATATTTTACCATAAACACAGCGAGTGGTTTGTCACGGGGATCCTCTGAGGTCATTCGTGCTTAAGAAGCTGCTCACACAGGGCTTACAACCCTTTGGTTCAGATAAACTTTAACTGAACTTCTCTAGCGCTTTGCCACGTCAATTTTAATAATATGACTCCCAACCGTGTTCGCTGAAACACTTTAGAGAGCTGGAAATGTTCTCGAGTTTATTTTTCAGAACTTTCCCCTTCGGATTTTCCCAGCAAAACGTTTATTTTTATCTGTTATTGTTCTATTCTGTGTACGTGTGTTTCGAGAAGTTCTATTCTCCATCCTTCTGTAGTTCTATTCTAGAAGGTTTACCTTCAATCATGAAAGTGGAAATTATGTTGCTCTAACTGCAGGATGACATTCAGAATGGACTATTTGTGTAAAGGCTAAAGATAAATGGAAAACTACCGTTTTTCCTGGGGTTTTCATAAGGCGCCATGCACTCTCATCGTTCTCCTGAGCGTGTCACAGGTTGGGTAGTTCTCGAACAGTTAGGAAATCCGACGGCACATCTTCCAAGGGCTGTCAAATCGGAGCTGGGGTGCAGCAACGGTCAACCCTGTCAGTAGCGCTGTTAATTAACGCAGTCTTCAGAGTACCCAAGAATTACTGTTACATACCATACGCCAATGACCTCCAGATCTACTTAACGGAAGATGCTGCGAAAATTGTCGATCCGGAGGGCACAATAAATGAAGAATAGGGCTGCTCAGATGGCGTCATCGCCATCATGGGATGACAATCGTCCCACTACCCATGATTCGTGGTTATCCTGGAGGGTTCCCCAGAGCAATGCAGCATTGGTGAAACGATTTCTCGTATTTTGGAGGAATCGACGAGTCCTGCAGAACCAATCAGGAAAAACTGTCAGATTTCATGGAACTCACGAAAGTAATATTCGCTTTTGTGGGGCAGGTTCGTTTTTTGAAACGTTTGTTTTCAAAACAATTCTGGGAGCCCTCGTTTATGTAAGTCGGCAAGATGTGAGATTGTTCAGTCTCGCCGTGTGAAAACCTTGCAGACTCAAGTTTCACGTCATTTCAGTCCGACTTCCAACTCGTTTTGTTTCGCCCTTTACGTCGCCGACGTCCTCATGTTCAAATCTCGTTCGCATCTCCGTTTTCATCCAGCGCAAACATCAAGCTAATTGGATGACCGAGGACGCTGCGGCAAGGACTTTACCGCAAATACTGGAAGATTCGTCTAGGGAGGAATAACCATAACGCAGCAACGCACTTATCCGGCCGGTTGGTCCTACATTTCGAGCGGGTTTCCGTCGCACCTGACTACTGATTCCGCAACCCGATTCAACCAGACCTGTGCTGCTCCGTTATTCGACCAGGTGTTCCCGAAGGAGCATTCCAGGGACTCTCCTCGAAGCCTTTTCCACTCGTGGCTTTCCTCAATAATATTTCGAAACATGGACCGAGCAAAATGCAACTCAATACTTAGAAACCACGAACAGTTTGCTTCAATAACCTAGCCTTAGCTTACGTTACTCCACTCTTCATTGGCCAACCTTTCGAATTTGAAACTTTACTGCAGGTGTTTCGGGTTGTTCACAGCTCGGAACATGTTTTCTTCACTTTTACCGCCAAGGGCCGAGCCCCACCGCTGCCTGCAGGAAGCTCTATGGGGCGTTCTGGTCATCCATGGTTGTAGAGAAGATGCTGGAGAGCGAAGGGTTGGGGTTGGGGCTGAGGATGGATTTATTCAGACAGTTCCTGCCAAAAAAGAATGCAGATGCTGACGAGAGCACCATTGTATGTAGGCCTTGGATACTCTGTGTCTCAGCTCTTGCTGGGGCACAGGGATTTCAGGGCAAAGCTAACCCGACTCGGTCTCTGTGACGAAGAGGCGTGTAGCTGTTGAATTGCCCCTGAAACAGTGGGATACTCTGTGAATGTTCCAGATGGACAAGCCAGTGGGCACATCTGAGGGAGACGGTGTTCGGGGATGAGCTCCCGACTGACCTGACCTGTTATGTGTCAGTGACTGGCTTCCCAGCGCTGGAGGACTTTGCGAGAAGCGCCCTTGCTTAGTCAATATATCCAAACAGGGACCGTAGGCTCCCCAGTATTGCACCTGCCTTCGACACCTCTTAGCTTCATTGCACTTGCAGAAAAGGCGTAAGGAAGCAGAGGATAGTTGGCTCCGCTGGGGGAAGCAGCAGGAGGCCTGACACCCTGAGAGGCTCTCCCCTCAGGCAATGTCAGATCTCCGAGGCACACCAGCGGGCGACTGCTTAGCAACTGGTAGCACGGGCTGCTAGACGCCCATTGAGGGAGGCCCACTGGCAGAATGAGGAAGAACTCGGGCAAATCTAGTTCACTAAGTGCTGGAAGGTGGGCTCCTGAAGTCGTTAGGCCAAGGGGTTGCTTTCCCTCGTCTACTACGCGGGGACGGGTTAAGATCTCCAGGGCTGGCACAACTCGGACCGAAAGGTCGGCAGTAGAATTTCTCACAATGTATGTAGGCAATGACACGCCTAGTCCTGATGATGTGTGTACTTTCACGTCTCTGAATCTCCTTCCCAGTCCCCCCACAATGCCCTTGAAAACTGCATTTCTCCTGAACGTGTTAGAGCTATTGGCGCGGGAGTGGTCTCGTTTCGAGATTGGTTTTGACAAAAAGGAAAAATGGACTCAACCTTTTTGGCCATGTCTAAGGTTTGATGAATTTGTTTTCGATTTGGCCTATTTTCCGATGTTCTTCGCCAACAGCGCTAGAAGAACTACTTTTGGCCAAGATTTGATCCTCTCGAATCGAAAATAATCGGAAGGGGTTTAAATCTAGTTGGTAGGGAGCGCTGCCAAACAGATTTGTGTGCACACGTTTTCTCGAAAATTCGCGCCCTGAATTTTTGAGCCCGATTAATGTTTCTTACTATCCGGAACAATGTCTGTTTCATTCATGAATTGTTGAGAAGCGGTTGCTTAATCTTCTTCAAATCTCATACAACCCATGCCAAACGCGTCGCATGAGGGTGAAACCTGTCAGTGGCCAGCGACAGAAGCTATCTGATGGTCAAATTCCGTTGATGAGGAATGTCAAGTGCCCAGTCTCGTCCGAACGTACTAACCGCTTGAAACTTATTTGGATCTGAAATAAACGAAACTCGCGTCCACTATGCATCAAATAGCCCGCGCGTAGTTTACACCCAAAAGAAGATATTCTTACGTTAGGTTATCAAACTATCGGCCCGCTACTTCGACACACGAATATCGAGAAAGTGTTGTAACTCTCTGAAGTTTGCGCGGACCACAAGACGTGCCAGAACCCCGCACGCTGAAATGAGATTACGCAGCTTAGTGAATTAGAGGCCTACGGTTTCGACAACGCGTTTTTTTTTTCGAGCCCGAAACAGATTCTTGAGCAAAAGTACATGTTTACAACGAGTTCCGATGGAAAAACGTCGACGGAGGGAAATCCCTTATTATTTTTAAACAGCGTTGCCGTACAAAACATTAAGGGTGCATTAAATGCAGTTTGCACAGGCAAAACGTTTCACTTTCTCTCGAATCATTTCACTTTAGCTTCGGGTAATTCGTCATTGTGTCTATCAGTCTGTCAGTTAACACCACTGAGCGAGAACGAGAGACGCCGCAGAGGCTTATAAGCAAAATCGCCTTAAAGTTATCATAGTGATCAAACACTTCTCTTACCCCCTAAACAGCTTCATCGGTTGTGATTGAATCATTCCAAACAGATGTGCGTCGCAATCAAATTCCCTTTCGTGACGAGAGCAGCACAATAAAATGCCTAAAATTACCACAGTGATCGGTTATTCCTTTCTACGTTCGATAAAGTACGAAAAGTATTGTAATAGTGTAGTTTTCAACATTTTGAGGCCTCTTTAAACTGTATTTGTGAACGTCTTTCGAGAAAACGTGTGTCTTGAGAGGAATTGGTGTCGAGTCAGACCATTGGAAGCGCTACTTCTCTACAGGACGCGGCGATAGAATCGACCGGGGTTTCAGTCTTTGAGAGAAAAGAAGTGGAGTCGCGCTTTGAAGTCGCCATGTCCAATAACATGCTGGAATGGCCCGTCCAGTAGTCTGGCGAGAATTGCCGTCTCGCGGTAGTCATGTATCTAATACAAGTTTTCGTTCAGTGGAGAGGTTTGTACGGAGCGAGGGAAGCTCCCTTTTAACTCTCCACTTGTAAACTATGCACTCAGTGGCCAAGTCAAAGAGTAACTGGCCAGTGATCACTTGGAGTGCTTCGGTTCAGTGATGAACAGGAACGCAGCTCTCTGGGATTGGGCCAGTACTGTCCCTCAAACTGAGTGGATTGGAGTAACGGCCCCAAGTACACAGCAAAAGTCTTATCGTAAGAAGCTTCTCAAAGATTTTTCGACGTAGACGTTAACATAATTATTGTGCGGAGATTATTCCTAGGTGCGTTACATCAGGTTTTGGAATAAGGATGTAACGGGATGTAGGATGTAATCTTCCACCTCTTAGGTATATTTATTGAAATGAGTTGTTCTCAAAAACTGCAGTATCGATTTTGAATCGATCTTTTTGCCTTCGGCTACCAACCAATACCTAACCTTTGTGCATATGAAGAAGTGAACCGAGGTTTTTCTACTTTTTTGAAACATTTACCTTACAATTCCATAAAACTCACAGGGTGTGTTCAAACGTGCTTCTCCATAAATGTTCTTCTCACACGTCCACAAGGTTGAGCGGATAAATAACCTAAATGTGCTAAAACTCGTGGTTTTGAACATTTTCGAATTTCTACAGTAATCATTTTACCTTATTAGAACACTCAGTGCCAGTGTCATCAAGCAACGTATTCCAAACATTTTGTTCCCAGTAACTATCCGTTGAACGGAAATATAATCCAAGATACATCGGAACGAGGTAGTTTTTCCAATTTTGTAGAAAAAACGGCCCGTACGATTTTAGTGGAACTTACGTGATACTTTCAGCTAATCGGTTCCTATGTTTTGGCGTAAAGGCGTCGAACGACGGTGCAGCTTGACAAGGGTGGCAGAAAGTTGTGTGACTCCGCGTACCTGATACGTGTTGGTTTGCGAACAATCGTCACGAATAGAGGTGATACTGCAAGCTGCCACTATACCTATTCTGTCGACTGTCATTATACCGTAATTACCACGTATTTACTGTTAAGCGTGCATGTCGGTTCAACTCATCACATCCCCGTAACATTCAAAGTTGAGGGTGCGACTTGACCTATTTTATTTTGTAGAGTTGCGTAGGATTGCGTGATGAGAACAAAGAAAACGTAGCATTTGATACTGGTCGTTCCTGCGCAGTTTGAAATGAAATCACTTCCTTCCCAAGTCCTGAATGGGATTCAGATACGGGACGTCCAACGACGAACGAGCCCATCGGATGTCTACAGTGAAATTCGAGTAGAAGTTGATGAAGTTCGCGCTCGTCACGCAACTTTCATCTCATATCCTCTAGGTCTGAGAGCCACGCAATGGATTTCACTTAGACCTTTTTAAACCAACGTTCGTCGTGAAGGATCAACTCGGCTGACCAACCGGGAACACACGTAACTCGGTCGTTCGGAGAACTCGGTGAAGAAGCGGCCATATGAGTTTTCATAGTCGTTTAAGTTGTTATGGAACGAAGAGTATCTACCGTTGAAGGTCAATCCAGTCGAACCGTTTCGAGCACATTATCATGATCATCATCATCATCGAGCGGTGATTATTTCTAAACAAATCAACAGCAACGACCCGTTCTGATGAAACCATTAAAAACCAACTGGTCAAACCAACTTCTTACTTTCCACTACCCAAAATTAATACTCAATAATGTTTTAGGCCTTCTGAAGTGAAAACCCCCAATTTCGGCGCGAGCTCTATGTGTGTGGGGGCTTAGTAGACTTGGCGGGAGAACGATTTTATATTTTATAATTTTATAAGGTAATTTATTGTACTGCTCTCGTCATTTTCTCACAAATCAGAATTTTGGGGTATCATTTTTTTATTGGAACTGTCTGTAGAAAAAATTTATCAATATCGTCAACGTTTTTAAAAAAAAAACATTTAATTTTTTGATCACTTTGACAACTATAGTTAGTTTTTGGCGAATCTTGATGGTTCAGCTTTTTTTTCTTAATCGCGTTCACAGACACAATTTAACGTAAATGGAATGGTGGCACCAGAAAGGAGAAACTAAATAAATAATAATTTAGGGTAATGGGGAGGCAGGTAACATCAGGGTTGCAGCATTGAGCGTGTCCTGGCATGGTGTGTAGCGCAAGAAAAGTGCTGAGGAGATGCGTTAGCAGGCGTTCTCTGGGGTACCACCACCCACGTGTTGCTCGGGTCGTACCTGAACTGGTGGTCGTTCTATCGTGGAACGGCATATTACCCTTCTTTTTTTTTCCCCGTCCCAATCCTTCTATCCTTAGAACCGTAGTCTGGGCGGGAGTATTGGGACGGGAGAAAGGAGCCCGTGGAGGGGGGGGGGGCTACATTTTATTGCGAAAAAAAGGGGTGAAGAGGCTATTTTAAGTGTACTTTAAAGGACACTAAAGTGTGCGATCGAGGCGCTCAATCGGACTTTGAAAGATATCAGAAACAAACCAGAGTTTAATGGGTGGGGTGGTAGTGCTGCTTGCTGGTGATGTTCGACAGACACTACCTGTAATTACCAGAGGCACTCCAGCAGATGAGATAAATGCATGTTTGAAAGCGTCTACATTATGGGTGCATGTAAAAAAATTTTGTCTCACTAAAAACATGCGAGTACAACTACACGCTCGGTGACGGTCGAATGACTACGGACGCTAGCGGCATGATTACATTAAATCAAGAATTTTGTAATGCTGTCCACAACTTGGAAGATCTTAAAAACAACGTCTATCCCGGTTTGGAATATAACATCAGGATTAGAGAGTGGCTGTGTGAAAGGGCAATATTAGGCACCGACCAATGAAATCGTAGGACAGATCATGAACGAATGATGTCACATGTGCAAGGCGATTTTGTCGAATATTTGTCAGTAGATATTGTCATGGACGGTGAACAGGTGACATTTTATCCTACAGAGTTTCTAAACTCTTTAGAGCTGTCAGGAGTGCCGTCTCATAAGCTGAGACTGAAAGTTGGGGTTCCTGTTTTGTTATTGAGAAATCTCGAAGCGCCGAGACTATGCAGCGGGACTCGATTGCTAATTACGCAGCTAGGACGCAATATTATTAGAGCAATTATAGTGACAGGAATAGCTAAAGATGAAGAAGTTTTGATTCCCCGCATACCCATGATCCCTACAGATTTACCTTTTCAGTTTAAAAGAATCCAGTTTCCCCTCAAACCAGCCTTCGCAATGACCATTAACAAAGCGCAAGGGCAAACACTTAAAGTAGCAGGTGTCCATTTAGAGAAAAACCGTTTTTCGCATGGCCAACTGTAACAAATAATAACAAAACAGCAAATATTTTTCAATGACCTAATTTAAAACATTTTTGTACACAACGTGACGCTGGCCCCTGTAAGTGTCTCTTGGACATAAGGGACCAACTAAATTTTCCTAGGTACTCTGCCACACAATGGAATACATAGGTACCTTATACCTACTGTAAACAGATATTTTTTAATTATTTTAAATATACCTACTCTCTTTTAACCAAATGCTATACCCAAATCTATACCGTTCTTTCAATATAATCCATAATATTCAAATTAAAAGTACGCAGACAAAGTCGCGGCTACCATCTAGTTATCTATACGATGACAGTTGAATAACGCTCGTGTCATAATTAGAAGCCACAACCGCAAATTCCGTAGTTCGAACCACACACTACCATTTCTCACAGTATTTACCCGATAATTTGATAACAAACACGATCCTCCTCCCCCTCTCGACAGTCTCATGAATTCCCAGTGCGTTCATTGCCGATTGATAAACGTGCCAATACAATTCGGAACATTAAGCGCCCCCACTTTCTACGTAAAACGTGAAATGATGGCCAAGTTCAAATGAACTGAGTGCAGAGTAGAGTTGATTAGTAGCTACGGACGTTAGCTGGGGGGGGGGGGGGGCTGAGAAAAGTTGCGTGTTGTATCCAGATCGCAGTTAACACTCCACACGATCAGCGCTCTCGCGGATAAGGGAAAGTAACAACGAACCATTCGACGGCCAGGGTTTACGACAACTGGATGCCGAAGTTGATTAGCGGGAATTGACCATTGCAGCGGTTTGTCGTTCCTAACCTTGGCGCGGTTTCGGGACGTGGGAAGCTGTCGTGAATGGAGTTTCGCACGTAAAATGCGAGTTTTTTGTTCATTTTCGCGCCACTTTCGAGGTTAAAGTCTGAAGAATGGCCCGAACTCAGGTTGAAAGTATTTGGTTCCGAGAGTTTCGAACGCCCATCATCCTTTGAACAGTGCGCCACTAAGATTATTATTATTATTATTTTTTAACGTTATTACTTTTAGAGACCATTTACAAAATAATTATTACGCGTTGACAATAATATACGTTCATAGTCTAACTGTAAAATTAATAAGAACTATTCTGCACCAGGAGGGATAGTAAAGAATAATTTCGTGTCGTTTGGTCGTTACAACACGCCGAAGTTAACAGTGTACAGTTGAGTGAACTCCTTCATAGGGTATACTTGGAGTTACGAATTGACTGATCAAATCTTATGGCTTCTCGCGTACTCTCAGTCAGCGTCAGTAAATATTGACTCAGTCCTGACCAGCGGTTGAGCACGAATGACTTCCTTCGGAGCGTTTCATTTTGGCGTGGCCCCATTAGAAGGACGGGAGCGTATCTAAACTGTTCCAATAAAAAATGTTTAAATCAGTCCATCGATGCCCTGAAGGCATTTCGATTGTTTTGCGCGGATCCTCTTCAGTCTGCAAAGCAGCTTATTGCCGATTCACCCCAAGTACCTGTGGGTTGTGGCAATCGGACTTTGCTCATGCACTCAAGTCAATGCAGTCGTTATTTGGCGGTCATGACTACGCAACACTCGTCACATCGGTTTTTACTCTCCTACGGTTACACCATCGACTATAATGTTCATTGAACACATGCAATCTCAGCAACACAACTTCAAATCTGGACCCTGATCACCATATGTCAGGTCATCCGCAAAGTTTAGTCAAATCTGGAAATCATTCAAGAGCTGTGTCACGGCAGAAGAAAATAAACAAATATGGGTCCAAGACACTACCTTGCAGTACACCAACTGAATTTGGGCCGCCATTACGAATGCCCTGCCTCCTAAGAAGATCTCGAGTAAACAAAAGAGGTAGCTAAGTAACTCCTGGTTTCCGCGTGTTTAGGAAGTAGGAATGCGTGAGAACTGTTTTGGAACCTTCACTTTCAAGAGGTTCTAACAGCCTGTGTCTTCCTGCTTGAGCCTTGGTTTCACGCATCTGGTTCGTTGTTGATCTGAAACACGAAAAAGAGGAGCACAAAACGTGAAGAGGGTCAGGGGCTAAACGACTTAGCCGAGAGGTGTGTGGTAGCAAGAGTGAAGGCTTACCCGATGATTGTCTACTGGCAATTGTGCAGTATCTCGCTGTTCATGCGCATAGCGTGGCAGTGGACCGAAACAACCTGCATCTGGAGTATCAGGTTGTTCCTAATTCTTACAACCGTCTATAACTTTCAACTACTTTGGAACCTTTGCCTTGGGTCGGGAATCATTTCTACTAAACTTGTAAAAAATATATTTTTGCTACATAGGTCTCCGTTCATCGTGTTTTCATGGAGACGCGCATGGAGGAGAAACGTTTTGAGCTAACTAGTAGAAGATACTTTAAAAGTTGAATCAAAATCGTTAGAGCCGTTTTCGAGAAAAATGCGAAAACCCCTTGTTTTTAGTCATTTTTGGTCCCCACTCCCCTTTCCCATTGACCAAAATTATCCATAACCTTATTTTGGCGTCTACAAAAAAGAACCAGCCCAATCAGTCTAGCCATTCTCCTACAAATCGAACTATAGACACTTTTTACTTTCCGCTACCCGAAGGGAAAGGAAAGTATTATAATCGTGTCAAAAAAAAGTTGGGTTTTCTTCAGATACGTACGTTTTTCGGCGCGTGGTTCGTGTGTGTGTGTGTCATGGAATCATGTGCTGCAGGTGTGTGCGCGTACTCATGGGGGCCGTGTCAAGCGTCGTGACGCGGTCTGCAAGCAGGTTTCAGGTTGCATTGTCATCTGAGGGATGGGAAGTGGAGAGAGAGCGACCCTACCGGGTTGTCTCTGGAGGAGGACTGAGGCCTGACATCGACGCCGTTGGTCCCGACCAGTCTGAAGTGATCCTGGATGTCCAGGAAGTACCTGGCAGCCGGGATCTGTCGCTAACTTGACAAGCCAACAAGCGCAAATACGACAGAACAGATCTTCGTACGGAGGTGTCGGAAGCTCGTGGAGTGGAGGCAGGTAGCATCAGGGTTGCAGCATTGAGCGTGTCCTGGCATGGTGTGTAGCGCAAGCAAAGTGCTGAGGAGATGCGTTAGCAGGCGTTCTCCGGGGTATCACCACCGACGTCTTGCTCGGGTCGTATCTAAACTGGTGGTCGTTATGTCATGGAACATCCTCTTGCTCACTCGCTTAGTTTGGTATCTCGTGTTGATCTGCAGGCAAAGTTTCCAAATTCTGTTCTCTCTCAATCGCGTACACTGACCGTTTTCTCAAATGGTGATGTTCGGACTCAGCGGACCAAGAAACGGAGAGATCTGATGAAAACTGAAAACTTTTTTGCAACCGATTACGTAGGTTTCCTTTCTACTACGCAGGGCTAAGGAAAGTAAGAATCGATTTTAGTGCAGGTTCTTTCTAATTAATCCGATTCATATGACTCTAGCACTAACATGAAAGCTACCTATGAGATGAACATTCAAAGTAATAATGGTAGTAAGGTAACCAGGGCGAAACCCAAAAAATGTCAGAATTCCAAAACGACTGTCGTTTTATTGATTAACATTTTTACAGTGTTTCCCTAGAGTTTCAGGACAGATGTAGCGTAATTAGGAGCAACGCAATAATTTCCGAAATTAAGCACTGCCAGTTTCTATAAACAACGTTAATTTATGTTCAGCCGAGATGGTCCAATCTGAATGGAAACCAGGTAGTATTAGTTGCTAGAAAGGTGAAAATGTATGAACGTAGAGCTGAGGAAAGTTTTGTGCTGTTTCGCACCAGATAATTCGGTTTGGTTTTGAAAAGACTACGTCCCTTTACGGGCAAACTTATGTTTTGATCATAAGTGTCCGGGTACCGTCCGTTTGATCAGTCCGTTGATTTACGAAGTATTGAGGTTGGTTATCTTGACGCGGTGCCGCGGAGCTTCGAATTTTGTTTCCATCACGAGAAGATGGATCAACTTAGCGATCCTTTCTTGCCGGACAGAAGACGCTGCATCTTTCTGTGGGGACATTTAGAAAGGAGCTCGATTCAAGGAAAACGCTTTCCGGCCTTCACGAGGCGAACATCACTTGCCGAACATCCTGTTTGTCATTCACCATGACAATAGGTGAGAACGGAAGAGATCTGCTCTTAACGAGCGACACAGAAAATCAGGTGCTTTACGCCGCTTTCTCAGGCAGCGTCCAGATGAGAAAAAGCTTTTCACCAGGACGAGCGAGACGTTAAAGATCTCGAGTAGCCGCCGTTGAGACTTGCAACAACCGCCGAAGAACATTAAGTTACGAACCCGCGCAAATTGGCTGATAGTTGTCGTTTTCACTGGCTTCACGAAAGGCAACAAGCCGGATGGGCCAATAAGAAAGTCGTTGGGTCTAATTGCAAGGCCCTGGCAGTGTGAGATGGTCGGGATTCCGGTCAAGAGGCAGTTGGTTGACGGTTTTATGGTGCGTCATCGAGCCGTCGCAAGTTTTATGTCACTGCGACTGTTGCTATGAAAATATTTCCTTCGATTCTCACGCTCTACTAACGAAATATTTGCTCTTTCCCTCGCCAGCCAAGGGAAGGCTGTTCCTTTCAACAACTTTTGTAATAAAGACTTCAGTTTTGATGGGCTACTCATTTAATCGGTTGTAGTCATATCTGCGACGTTTGAGTGAGACAGTGCCTATTAGGGATCTGGGATCACGGGATTAAGAATAACTCAGCCCAAGAGGCGAGGCAGACCAAAGGCCGAACAACGTCAAGTTGAAATGTGCTTACTGCCCCAACTGTTTTGTGCTAAAGGTTTTGAAAGGCTGTTTGAAAAAGGTTTTGCTGAGGTTCTTTCCATTGTAGTAATGTAAAGTAATGAGCTCACGAACGTCATTCAACTTGTGAAATTCCCTTGCTAGCGAGTCTGCTAGTAATTATCCCCAGCCAAGTCATATATATAAAACCTGGTCACCTTTCAGGTCTTTCAGGAATCGATTCAAGTTAACAAATTATGGACAATAGACGCCTTTGACTCCTCGAACGCCGCAATCGTCGCCTCCGACTCAAAGGATATCAACCTGCTGACTTCGCTGATATCGCCAGCCTCATCAGTTTCGTCGCAGGAAGGAACAATGCACCCCTTGATAGCAAAACTTATATAAACCCCCTGCAACATTAAGCAGCAACTTCACTTCCATCCCGTCTCTTATAACGTAACGCTGCCCGTGTTGAACTTTGATTTTGTGTTAACTTAATAAAGTACTTTTTAAAAACGTTATTCCAATCAGATTCCCACTGGGAGCGTAGGTTCGTGTCCTACTGACTGCGCCAATTATAAGTTGTATAAAAGTTATTAAAGATGTATTTCCAAATGTTGCGCTGTACCGTGTGGATCTGTGGATGATGAGAACGATTCAAATAAATGTCCAGAATCAACTGTGGAGTACTTGACATTTATTTGAATCGTAGTCATCAAATGCCCACATATCCACACGGTACAGCGCAATATCATGGATTTTCGGGAACACAAATTGAATAACTTTTGTTCGGCGTTGATATGGCCAATGAAAAACACTTCTCACCCCTTTCTTTTCCTTCCTCCTTAGGGAACATTGTCATCGAATTTATACAGGTCACATAACAGAGTTATATCAATCGAAAGACACAGAGCATCCACCAACCCCAGATGTGTAGAGATATGGCCGGTGGTCATTTAGCCAGCCTCCCAGTGGAGAGCTGTTGCCCACGTGTTAACACGCAGTGTTTACCTGGGAGGAGTTCTTAATCTGGTTTCCCTCCTACCTATGTCCTTTCATTTTTTCAAGAATGGGGCTTATTTGCGCAGAATTAATAAGGGCAACGCTGCAAGTTATTACATTTTTTTCTCTTTCACAGTTTGACGCGGTCATAAACCTCCGAGACTCATTCCATTCGATTCAACATCGAAAAATACTAATACAAAAAATTTGTCGGACGGAAAACATAGGTGTAGTATTCAGAATGAATAATAATCCAAAAAACGCATCATATGCGCTATTATTGAAGGGGGGAAATCGGTCCCAACAACTATAGTCAGTTTTGAACCGATTTTTGGAGTCCCATGTTGATCTGCAATCATGAGTTCGAGTTTGAGCCGAATCGGTTGAGCTGTTCTCTTTCAATCACGTTCACACACACTGACCAATTTACCAAACGGTATTTTTTTGAGCTCAGTAACTATGGATTACTTAACTTGCCTTGCTATTTTTCGTAAAGCTAAGAAATGGGTCCACTTTCAAGGATCGAACAGCACCTTTGCGTTATAATGTTGTACTTTGTTGCGCCGTACCTCTGAAATAAAACTGATTTCGTTTGAGTGGGGGCCCAGTTGGAATAAGCGGTTCCTTTTTTCGAGGCCTCAACTCTTCTTTTATTCCATATATTGTTTAATAACAAGGCGTGGGTATTAAAAAGTCACCGGCAAAGTAGTGGGAAGAGGTCAAAAAGCACATGGACGTTCCCACGTCCTCGGTGAAAGCCGAAACTGTAGACCATTTTGTTCAGTTGTACTCGCAGATAGTGAGATTGCGACAGGGAAAGTGTTAGACAATGGAGATGATGATTCATACTCACCAACTGTAGGAACCGTTCGGGCTGTTCGGTCCCATGATTTCGCTCGTTTTCAAAACGAATTGACCGTTTCGTAAATTAGGGCGTTACGAACGCTCCGAGGTGGAAAATACCGATTTTTTTTTTCTCAATGAGAATCCTTTTAGTTTCAAATGGAACTGAGAAGGCAATCACTAAACCTTCCGAGCGACGAGCGAACGAACTAAGTTCAAGAGCATTTATAATACTTTCAGAAACTGAAACTCAGAAAAGAAATGTTGTGAGCCCCGAATTTTCATTCGGGCACATTGATGCAGAGTTGTGTCTTTGCCGCGGGTGGTTCTTGTTCTTAAGGAGACTTACCGATTCGCGAACTTTACGATACTAGAATTACGCTCCAAGCCGAATTGATCTTGTGACCACGAAGCCAATTTGGATGGCCAACAACCCATCATTGGTACCGACTTCTTGGGGTGGTTTGGGTTACTCATAAATGTGGAGCAATAGCGTCTGATTGAATCAACAACCAGAAGGCATCATCCAGCGTCAGAAGGCCCATGCTTCGCTCGCGTCATAGATCGTAACCACACATGAGCTGAGCTACTATTCCCAAGCCTCCGACGTCAAAATCTGATAATCTGTAGACCAAACGGTGAATTTACTCACGTCATTGAGACGCGCGGTCCTCGAATGGCAGCCAAGTAACGCTGTCACCAGATAAGTTGGTCAGGCCAAACACGAGTGCCAGCGTAGGCATCTGTCAACTATCAAAATTGTCTGTTCCCTTAGCTATCGTGTGAGAGCCTGGGCACTCACTCAGCATCCACCGAAACCCAAAACTGTAGACGAGGACGTCAACCAGGTAGTCTTACGCAAAGTGCGGTTCATGTAAGATAGCGAGGATATATTTTTAGAAGCCGAAAGTCATTTTTAAATAAAAAGATGAGTGCCTTTTGTTGAAGAAGGGAAATGTTTGACACGTTTTGGTTCGGCGCACCAAAAACTATAACAATTAGTAAAAACCCGCGTGGCAGTTATCGGAAAAAGTATTTTGTTAGCGTATAGTATTTTTGTCGTTCATTCATTCTTTCTTTCATCATTTTTTCCTAAACACCGCAGCGACTCGACGTTAGATGAGTTCAGTATGACGCTTGTGACGACTGAGTTTCCCCTGGCGGCATCAAGTCTTTGAAAGAGACGTTGGAGATTGTTATCCAAGTCGCGTAGGCAGTAATTTGTGCTCAAGCGAAGAGAGACGTATCACAAATAGATGGAGATTTATTGGTAAGAACAACTTTCTTTTTCCTTGCTCTCCAAAGCCGTCTGAAGGTGGAGAGATGGACTGGGTGGGCCACGTCGCGTCTAGTCTTCGAGTTACTGGTCGGTCAAGTGCCACTTTGTTTTCGGCTACAGATTTCAACAACGTCAAACTCAAAGTGAGGTAACTATTTCCAAGTCTTATTTGGAGAAAGCCCTTAGGAGCAGCGACGCCGTTGAAAAACGTCGTTTTGTGAGGACGCCCTTATTACTTTGGGGATTTCAAAGATTCTGGGTGGAGTACAGATATTTTGAGACTAATAAGACCACACAAATGTTGAGCTAAAGTATCGCGCATATTCATAATGTGCAGCTCAGCCGCACAGGACTGTAAACAATTTGAATTATTAATGCTACAGCACTTTGCCCGTTGTTTGCCAAATGTGTCTTCCGAGTTTCCTCATCGACTACACAGTGACGGTCTCTCAAGTAATGCGATGTCTTTGGAGTTGGCCGTTTAAACATCAATATTTTACTAAAGTCCAATGTAACTGTTCACCTGCTGCCAGCGATCTCGTAATATTGTTGCCAGTGATTCCTTCAACTCCATCTTATTTAATTTCTCCTTTGTCATGCCAGCAGTGATACAAGAGAAGAACTGAGCCACTCCACTAGGCGAGAGTGTACATGCAGCACTCGTGAGAAGGTCTTGTCGTCTCTTGTCTTTTATTATGGGTTTTTGTTACCTAGACACTATCCTCATGTACAAGGCTATTTATTTAGGCGTTGTTGGCTACTGCCCCATTGGCTGGGATAGCAAACTCACTCAATTAGTAGTACTGGCCTAAATCCAGAGAGCTGCTCTCCTGTGGATCACCAAGGCCTACGAGACAGTATCAAGTGAAGCAGGTTTGTTTCCTTATCAAAAGGCCTGTTCATCAACCAGAGAACGGTTATGGAAGAGATTTATATCAGTTGACCCCTCCTTACTGAACAAAAGCTAGCTGCAGTAGACGAACGGCAAACGAGATGGGAATCCTCAACTACGGGGCGTGACACGTAAGAGTTTTCCCCAGCATTCAAGAACGTCTTGGGTTTGAAAAAAGGGTTGATCGACACTGCAGACGAGTCAGTTCCGGATTGTTCATGACGACTTCAATAAGCAGCTCCACAGGCTTCTGTTCTCTCAAAGGCTTTTCATCCCACACATCTATTGTATCCAGTGTGCTGGAAACGAGAAACTTCACGCTGCTCCGTCGTAGTTCCTGCAGCAGTGAGCGACGGTTGATGGATGAGCAGAAGACCTTTCAGCTCTGACTACTACTAAGCAGACTGTGTCGCTCAGTTTGTAAAGATGGTTCTTGTTAGAAGAACTTGGTTGCAGCGCTGTACCTTTGACACTTACAACCCTAGTAAACAGTTTAATCAAGTAGAGAAGCTCCAAAGTATTGTACAGGATGCTCCAGCGTCAGACCTCCACGTGGTTACGCATGGGCAATAGTCTTCCCTCTGAACACTACCTCCTGTAGATCCACTCGCGTGGGTTTGGTGGTTGCTGAGCGAATGCTTGTGCTCCTGCTTGCTAGTAAAGCTCTAACCTGCATGTTAATAAACGGCTGATTTAACTCTCTAAATGGATCGCAAGATTCCTATCTGGAGGTTCAGGAACTGTCAGTATGAGATAAAATCACAGTGAGCACATTCCTAACGTAACGAGATAATGCGAGACAATGACCCATGAGATCCTTTGATTGTTATTCCGAGGCTGACTGTTTTGGAGCTTCAGAAAGCCTGAAAGAGCAATGAAGCGTGCACCAGTACATTCTCATGCTTATTTTCTCACAAATTCGCCTGGAATACTGCGTAGTGCTAGTCAGATAGTTCGTGGTGCGTTCGTGTGATACACAGTTTGGTATAAAGTCATCCCCAGATTTGAATGTCCGTCTTCAAAGATATTCAACCAACTCAATATATCAGAAAAAAAACCGCATTGTGTTAATGGGAAGGTTACAAAGCCCAGTTTAACACCCCAAAGTATGCCTGTACCTATTGGCAGGGGCTGCCCGGCCTTAGACAGTCAAAACTCTTCATCCGGCTCTCCAGAGGGAGATCCAAGGAGGTGCTTGCACTGGGGAGGAAGGATATGAGGATCACATGTGGCCTGTTCAGAGGTCAATGTCCGCTGAGGTACTACCTTGCAAATATTGGCAAGTGCGAGGTACAGGTATGCAGGTTCTGCGAGGTAGGGCTAGAGACGGCAGAGCATGTGCTGTGCGTATGTGATGGACTCGCGGCATCGCGCCCATCGTTGTGTGTTTGGAAGGCCCTTTCTTCAGCTAGAAGAGGTGGCGTATGCAGAACTTGCGGATATCCTCCGCTTTGTGCGGGTGTGGTGCAGGGGGGCCATGATCTGAGGATCATGGACGCCCTTACAATAGGCCCGTTTGCGGCTGCAGTGATGGTATCACCTGCATCCACTGTGTCAAGGGGGGGGGGGATGCCTGTACCGGTGAATAATAGCTCACGTGTGTCAGACTGAGAGAGAAGAAATTTGGTCAGGCGAATACTTCAGAAACTAGTCCTCTCAAAGCTGCCAGCAGATAGCGGATCCACATTGGTTGCTCTTATGATACTGTTTCTCAGGTGGCTCTTTCTGCCAATCAAGGGAGCAACCAAAGTATGGCTCCCAGACGACAAGAAGAAGAGCTGTGACCGTTGGAAGGTTGCAAAACGAATGGGATACAGCCCAAAAGGGGCAATAGACCAGGAAACTCATTCCAGCACTTGGGCCATGGCTCAGGTGGCGCCACAGTCAGGTGGAGTTCAACCTTACCCAATTCCTCACGGGTTGGGCGCACCTGCACCGAATTGATAAGGCTGCAAGCCCAACGGATGATGCTTCCAATGCCTTCTTCTTGGGCCCAAAGAGGCTGGCAGTTCGCTGACTCTCACCAGAGGCATACCTTGAACTCTGATGAAAACTCGAATGCGTTGCTCAATTTGCCCGGGCACTGCTAGGCAGTATGGAGGGACGCATGGGAATTTTGACCCGCTGAATGTGAGAGGTCAAGAAAGAAGAGTTGCTATCGCAGAGAAGCGTGAGCGTCCATCTGAAGCAATGAGGTAAAATGTTCCGCGTTGGATCTCAATACACAAGAGTAAATTCCTGGGCCACTAAGAGTAAAGTGTCCCTCCTACTTCCCGAATAAAACGAGACCGGGATGATGTCAGCTCTCGGACGGATCGTTGGGTGTACGCAATTGGCAGAAAATTGTGTGTTGCTGTGAAAAGATATTTTTTAGATGTGAAAATGCGTTTTCGAGTAATGTCTAACAGTAAAGGATGGAGAGAGGAGAGTCAGCTGTCAACTGGCTGTACCTTATTACAAGTTCCGCTATCTAAATTGAAATGTTCTATTGAATATTAAATTCGTATTTTCTTTTAAAAATGTTTAAAAACATTTCCAACGAATGTTCTACTTTTCAAAAGTTAATTTTATTTACAGCAATCGTGATCCTTGATGCTCTGCAGGAGGCCATGTATCATAAAAGTGACTTATTGAATATAGTACTTTTATTCTGCCCAAAATATTTTAAGCTCTTCGTTAGCAGGAATTTTTGCCGGACTTGCGAGTTCACGGTAAAATAACCCATTAATTAACGACAGTATCGTAAGCGTTCAACTCGCCGTGGGTGGAACTCGATAGTTCATCATAGCCTGGAAAACAGGATTCCAGGAGTATAATTGGAGCTTTAATAAAACGGCCTTGTAAGCAGAAGACTTTCAAATAAGGTGGTCCCCACCGTCTCGTGCGGAACCCGAAGAGATGAGCGGCGCACCTTAAGCCGGGCCCGTCTAATGAGAGGGTTCCCTTGGCTGAGGTCACCTCAGAAATACCGCATACTCACGTGGGGATGCTCGCCCAACCAAGTGGCCCGAGAACATCGAGAGGAAGATTAATATTTGCGAGAAGTTGTCAACAATGAAGTTCCCCCTCATCATGCGCAACTTCATTTTTAAGTGGTCGCTGTCACTTTCATAGGCAAGAAATGCCGGAAGGGTAAAACTGGCGGAGGGTTAGTCGATTTGCTCCACCTGAAAATGTCGTGAATAATGGTTTCCAAACAACTCGTCGAATTGATGTCCTGCAGGTATAATTTTAAATACCTTAGGGTTTTCCGAAATTAATTAAATGAAAATTAGAGAGTTAAATTAGGCCGAAAGAGACTCGTAACTTTACAATTTTATTTAGTTTTCAAAGCTATCGTACTACGTGTGAGAGAACATGGCGTTCAAGAGTGGATAGGGAGTTTCCACAAATGGGAGATGGGTTTACCGGAGCACTACTTCCAATTGTTAACTCGACTGAATAAGCGGCAGTGCGGTTCTAGCACCATCTTACGCATTTCTTATAACTTCTGACGAAGTGCGTAGTAACTCCGTGGCTCCCCTCAATCACATCTTTGAATTTCACTATAATAACGCACAGTGGTCGATAAGAGGCAGACGGCCAGAGCCAAATGGACCTTGCACTCTTCGCAGCCACCTTGTAGTGTTTCTTCGATTCCCTACGACAGACTGTGCAGCTAGGTGGGTTATGCGAAATTCGCAACTGAAGCCTCGTTTTCCTTCTCCACACGACGTGCCACTTGCTACTGCTGCCGTTCCGTACAAACGTCCTCCAGATGACACCCCAACAATCCTGACTTGAGTGAAAGTAAAATATCTAGTGCGACGCATCACGCAACTCTCTTCAGCCCCGCGCACATTCAGCGACTTTCATCGCTTTAACGACAAATCCAATGTATTTTACTTTCCTTGTCTCTACAAAGTAGAAAGGAAAGTTATGTAATCGGTGGAAAATTTTTTTTTTGAGTTCTCTTCAGATCTTTACGTTGCAGACCCTCCTGAGTCCGAAAAACATTATTTGGAAAAATGGTCTGTGTGTGTGTGTGTGTGTGTGTGTGTGTGTGTGTGTGTGTATGTGTGTTACGATCGAAAGTAGGCATGTCTCCGTCCGGAGAAAGATTGAGAAGGGGTGCCCACAGGGCTCGGTCCTAGGACCAGCACTCTGGAATGCCTTCTTCGAAGGTCTTCTCAGGAAACTCATGGAGACTGACTGTGAGCCGTACGCCTATGTGGATGACTTGACTGTGCTGATCTTTGCAGAGTCAGTCCGCCAAATTGAAGAAAAAACTCACCATGTGCTCCGCACTGTCAACCAATGGTGCGAGCATGTCAAGATGCAGGTGGCTGAGGAAAAACCCAGCTAATCCTCTT
Source organism: Pachypeltis micranthus (assembly GCA_020466155.1). Taxonomy (NCBI): domain Eukaryota; kingdom Metazoa; phylum Arthropoda; class Insecta; order Hemiptera; family Miridae; genus Pachypeltis; species Pachypeltis micranthus. Next base: position 35,936,432 of record CM035768.1, read on the forward strand.
GAAGGGGAAAGTGAATAATCCACCCACAATACGCTTTGGCGGCCACAGGCTCCTTCTTGAAAAGCACGTCAAGTATTTGGGAGTGAATATAGGTGAGAGGTGGGGTTTCAACCAACACCTCCAGTCCCTTAAAGGCACTACCATTGCAAGGTTTGCCTCACTGCGTGCCATTAGCAAGGCCACTTGGGGTGTGTGTTACCACGACACCATCCTCATGTATAAGGCCATATATTTAGGTGTGATTGGCTACTGCCCCGTTGTCTGGGGTAGCAAGCTAACAGTCAATCAAAGGAGAGTATTGGCCCAATCCCAGAGAGCTGCGCCCCTGTGGATCACCAAGGCCTACAAGACTGTATCAACGGAAGCACTCCAGGTGATCACTGGTCAGTTACCAGTTGATTTGGCTGTCGAGTGCATGATTGACAAGTGGAGAGTGAAACGGGAGCTTCCCCCGCTTTGGGCTGAACTCCGTGCGGATCTCACCACAGAACAGAAACTTGCCGCCATCGATGAATGGGCTCTAGAGAAATGGCAAGCGAGATGGGAATCCTCGTCAAAAGGACGTGATACGTATGAGTTCTTCCCCAACATCCGTGAACGTCTTTCTAGAAAATGGGTTGAGCCAGACCACTGGACGAGCCAGTTCCTCACGGGACATGGTGACTTCAATGCGCGGCTCCACTTCTTTTCCCTGAAAGACTCTCCATTATGCACGTCTTGTGCCTCCAGTGCGGAGGAAACAAGAAACCACGTGCTGCTCCACTGTAGTTTCTACAACAGTGAGCGACGGTTGTTGGTAGGGCAAACGAACTTAGCAGCATTGACTGGTACAAAGGAAGCCTATAACCATTTTGCAAAGTTCGCAAAGAAGGTGATGGCTAAGAAACGTGGTTATAGTTGATCTGTCCTTTGAAACTTGCCACCCAAGTAAAAAGTAAGATCAGGTAGGAAACCAGATTATGAAATACTCCCAGATGGTACGGGATTCCTCAGGTGGTCAACCTCCGCGCGGTAACACACGGGCAACAGCTCTCTACGGTGAGACTGGCTAAGACCAAATACCTGCCGTACCTCCACAGGTCTGAGTTCGGTGGATGCTGCAGGGGCCGGCCTCTTGCATATTAGCGAAACCGCAACTTCTATGACTGATATAATCCTCGTCGAGGGTTTAGGTACAGTCACCAAATAAAGAAACAGACCTGTGTGTATGTGTGTCTGTGAACAATTTTTAGAGAAAACGACCGTATCAAATCAGCTCATACTTGATATCTCGCCCGCAGGTTACCATGGGACGCCAACATAAGGATATGAACAAAATCCACCGAAAGTTAACTATAGTTATAGTGATCAAAACACCAAATTTTTTTTTCTCAAAAACGGCTCCATTTTGATTAAATTTTTTATATTGATAGCTCCCAATATGGCAACTATACCATGGAATTCCCATCTATAAGAAAATGACAAGACCAGCACAATTAATTATCAACGTTTTCTGCGAAAATCGGTTTTAGCGCGGTTTTTTTCCTTTTAAACTCCGCTGAAATGTTAAAGAAATGTTTAAAAAAAATATATCTGGTGCGTTGCAACACACAACTTTCCTCAGCTCTACGTCAATTCAGTCGTGTACATGACTTTTTTCTACATACTCAATTCATTTATCGTTCAGTTAATTTGAACTTGGTCAAACAACGCTTTACTGCAGCACGAAGCGGTAGCGCTTACAGTTCCGGAATTTCAGGGCTGCTCGTTCTCATTCCCGAACGCCGCTTTCTGCTGCCGTAAAGTGTTGTTTGATCGAGTTCAATTTAACTGAACGATAAATGAATTGAGTAAGTAGAAAAAAAGCCATGTACCCGAGTAAATTGACGTAGAGCTAGGGAAAGTTGTGTGTTGCAACACACCAGATATTTTTTACTTAGTTTTCGCACGCCTGTTACAACTCAACTTGACGTTATATTGCGAGAAATTTTATTACATTGCTCCTGTTCATATCACAACTTCTATCGACGGCCAACGTAAAGGTAATTTACGCGGCTGTCCAAGCGAAGTTTGTTTTTTGTAGTTTAGAAGGTTCAATGTTTATTTTTCTGGAGTTAGAGAATGGAACGGCAGCAGCTTGAATTCCGGAATATCTTCTTCTTGCTTCTTATTCTCTTACGAACCTCATTGAAGTTTCACCGTGTAGGTAACAAGTTTCTATTTTTGATAATTTATTGTATGACCATCGTCATTTTGAAATTAACGTTTTATCATTTGAATCTGTTCACACATATAATTTAATCGAATCGTTTGATGTTTCGATCACTATAACTATAGTTAGTTTGAATCGATTATTCTCATAACCCTATTTTGGTGTTTCATGTTGACCTGCAAGGTATCAAGTTTGAGCATCAGGTTCAGCCATTTTCTCTGTATCACGTTCACACAGACACTGACCATTTTGTCAAACTGCGTAGGTCTAAATTAAAGGAAAACGGGGTAAGCTGAAAGTACGTAGGGCTGAGAAAGGTTGTGTGATTTTTTGAGAAAAAAAAACGGAATAATTACTGGGGTTCGTACAATACGATTTGTGTCAGGGGTGAAGGTACTGTCACTGTGAGACAGAGCAAACCCGCGGGATGATTTTAATGATATCAAATGTATTTAAGACGTAGGTTGAATAGTGCGCAGTTCCGCTGCGAGCTGGTGGAAATGAGGAATGTTGGGAGATGCGTCGTACCTAATTTTCTTTTCGAGCGAGTCTTTCGTTTACCATTGCAATTAATGGGCCATGAAAACAAAGCGACAGGCAAATTTATTTGACTCGTCGAGAAATCGGTTACGACCGAACGATTTCCGATGAGTGCTCAAAATTGAAAATCCTTGTTGCTTCTATGATAGTGGGAAGAATGAATCGTCGAATTGCAGAGGATATCTTTAGCGTAACTTTGGCCTTAGGAAACGGCCTAAAATTTACTTCGCGTCATTAAAATATCATTCCACATTGAGTTGAGCTTGTGAAGAGGTATTTGGTCGTAGTCATCGCTCCACTGAAGGGTCGAACTGGACAACATCGGGCGACAAAGTTATCGCGGATTTGGGGTATTGACGCAAACAGGACGATAAGTCGTTCAAACAAAGTCGCATTAGGGGCCATCTGCGCCAATCAATTTGTAAACATCAGCTATTTTGACTTTCATGAATTCCCCTAATCACGAGAAAACAAACCTTGCGTACAACTCGTTAGGGAAAATTACACACAATCAGTTCTCACGCGCCAACGTGGTCATTTGAATGGGGAAGGTATAAAACTATTTCTGCAATAGCGTGCGAGCATTTTTTTCCGCCCTCATTTTGCAGTTTCCGTAAACCAACGTGCGCAAAGGATCAGTTGCACGATAAACTATTCACGCAACTTTCTTGAGCTCGAAATGGTTCCGGAGTTTATTGCGGGGGCTTCGATTCTCTCACGAGCTTCATCGATGAAGTTAAGTGACTGGATAATTTATGGCAGCATTGCGTATTTAAGCGAGAGCAGGTCTGTTTCTTCTCATACGGGACTGCATCTCAACGCCCTCGTAGGACTCATACGACCTTCATCAGTCATGATTCGCGGGTTACTTCATCTCCTATAACGGTTATGCTATCAACTGCGGGGCTCAGGGCCCAGCAGCTCCCACACCCACACGTGTGGCAGGTCCGGCAAGATCGCCGTTTTGGACAGCTTGGTTTCCTAAGCCAAGCGTGCGAGCTGCTGAGTGTTGGGAGACATTGTGGACTTGTGTAATCACAATACGTTTTATTTTGTCCAGGAACGACGACCTGGGGAACCACCGCACCTTCAATGCACTTCATCAACTCGTACTATTCCGCGAAGAATAATAAAATGAGTGATTCGCAGTAATATCGTACATCATTCTGGCCTAAAAGAAGTTTCAAGATGGAAAAAGTTAGTCGCGAAACCGACATCTCATCGTCCAGGAATTTATTGTGCTCCTAATTACTTCATCGCCTCCATTAAAGTGTCAGATAAGCTATAGCGTTACTGAATGCTTTAGAGGTTTGCCACAGTAGGCGTCTTCTAGTCGAAATACGAGTAGTTTTCTTGTGGAGTTTCAGTTCCTAATAGAATTTCAAGTTTTGTAAAAACACGAGTGGATTTTAGTGGAGACATTTAAAGCAGAGGGAGCCCAGCAATTGAAAAGAAGTCTCTTCACATCGGTGGACGTTTGTGGGAGTCATTGCTACGTGCCAGATATTTGTCCACTGATTACGTACATTTTCTTCGTATATTTCATGAAGCTGTGGAAAGTAAAACACGCTGCTAGAATTCGAGTATGCCTCAAAGTTACAGTTTACTTCAAGTTTCATTCGTAATTTAGAAAGATTGAAGTTACTTTCCTAACTTCACATCACCGGCTGCCAACTAGATCTTAACTGTAACTGACGAAAATGCGGTGTCTTCGTCGTTCGCTTCAAAAGGGTATTTCTAAAAATTCCTGTTTCTGGAGCACGTTACTTTCGTCCTGGGAGTAATTGAAATTGTCATCGAAGCTACGGCAACCTCGGAATGCTTCCGTACTAAAGGCCAGCACCAGCTCTAAAATAGTTCCGTTGGTACATCGCCATTCACACGCAGTAGTTGCCTACGAAAAGGTTAATAGTTTGGAGAACAGTTCTCCCAGACGATCGGCCTCGCGTACTGACTGAACGACATCCAATCGCAGTCTGCCATAAAATCGTCCGAGTAGGTACTTAACAGTTGAGACATATCGACGCTTCAAGTTTACCTCGCTCGACTGCGAATTTGAGATGCTCGCGATAACTGACTCGCGGCTCTTCTAGACGTTCTACAACGCGACGCATTTCATGGCTATAAGAACAAAAAGGTCAAGCCGATACGCACACATTTTACTTTCATTTTCGGGGAGAGGAATTTTAAGGCCGCTTCGCACATAAAAATCGTGAAATGTTGAACGCATTCCAACTTGTCTTTAAATGTTTGACACTATGTCTACGTTGGAAGGTGCTCAAATAATACTTTTTTTTTTTACTTTGGAGCACACGGGACTAAGATCTTTTGTCTCACGGCGGTATTGCGTTGGGACTATTTGGACGATCCTTACCTAATATAAAACGTCGTACGAACCAGCCCCTTTTAAGAAGCAGAGTACGCCCTTCGCCATAGACTACGTTATGGATTGGGGTTCCACGAACCTTTGGGAAAAGTGTTTGAAGCGCCTGGCTGCTAAGACAGGGCACTCGCATAGGATGTGCTCTGCCGTTTCCTCCTCTTAGTCGCACAATCTGCATTCAACTTCCTCTGATTTGCCCATCTTGTTGAGATAGTGTCTATATTGGCAAGTGAGCAGTGCCCATCGAGTAAGCTAGTAAGGGACTCCTAGCTGGTGAATGTAAGCATTGCCTTCGCCTTTGAAGAGAAAAGAAGGCACAACGGGCCTTTTTCTCTCAATCGTAATCACAGTCACGCGCACCGTTTTCTCAAATGATGTTTTCCGGACTCAGAAGCCCTTTGAAATCTAAACACACCTGCCCTTGAAAAGGACGCGTAAATGCAGGAATAATTCATAACTATTATTTCTTAGCAGGTAGATTGGAGAAAATGGCGTCGTGCAAGAGAAGATGATGAACGAATCAAACGTTCTGATGTGACTTTTCATGAATAGCGCACTCACTTCTGATAATGTTCCCGGTCAGAATAGCAGCTCGTCAACATTCCAACACGATTAATGAGGGTTTTAATAAATTGCAGTCAATTTCTGAACTATTCACTAACAACTATCCAAATACTTGCACGCGATTTTGTGATGATCTTTTCTCATTTCTTTCGATTTCGCCAAAAATTTCACTGTATTTCTAGAAAAACTGTCAATATGTTCACAAATCGCTCATCTTCCCAACAGTTTTGCGGTATTTTCACACATTAACACAATTTTCAATTTCTTACTGGATTTTTCGACGATTTTTAAACCATTTTCAAAATAAATTTCATACTGAAACCTCATAATTTTATTCCCAGCGAGTTATATTGCCGTTGAGTTGGCCACGTCTCCTACGCGTTTCTTCAATTTTCAGTAGTTCGATGAGTAGACGGTAAATTTTAAAGTTGTGAGATACTTCGTCATTTCGATCATATTCTCCTTTCGCTGACGCTTTGTTATTTCTGTATGAAGTCTGTCAAGAAAGAAAAAACAAAATTCCGTAACTGTTTTCAATTTAACGGTAATTTTTCTCTTTTTCTTTCAGGACGGCGAAAACGAGGATGAGGATATTAGTCATGCTCACTGGCCTGGTTGCGCAAACCTACGGGCTTTCCATAAGCCATTGGGACCTTGAAGGCGCCAACAAGTAAGTTCGATAACAAACTCAAACAACGACCGATTCATCTCGGGAGAGATGGGAATCTGTCGGAAATGAACTAACTAATCTTGGAAATGACGCTGTTGAGTCGCGCAGGATATTCGCCCTACCGTTGAAATAGTTTGAGGCGATTGGGCAATTTGTAAAAATAAACAATTCTGGTAGGAATTGTTGAAAAATTGATGGTAAAAATCTTAGGGAAATTAAATGAATAATTTGGTGGACATTGCGTAGAAAGTGTTAGAAAATCGAGCTAACATTATTAAGAAATGAACAATAAATAAAAATAGTGAGTAAGTGGATTACAAACGTTGGTAAATTTAAGAACAAATCGTTGAAAAATTGATTAAAAGTTGTTGAAAACTGTGTAATAACCGAGAGGAAGTAGCGAGAAAAGCTGTAAGGAAATAAGTGAAAATTGTTGAGGGTTGTTACGAACTAAGTGATTCTCCGAACCCTTCCGTGTAACGAAACTGAGTTATTAGAAATCTATTTCGACTAAGTAACTCAACTCACACGTTCGATCGATCACGTTTGGTTACACAATACCAAACCAAATACCAATATTTGTTAGTGGAAACAAATTCTTTTGTAATAACTGCCACTTGTTGAGGAATCGCACAAAGAGTTGCAGAGAAATTTGTGGAAAGTTATGAAGAAAGTTGAGGAAAAATTTATTCAAATTTTTTTAAATGTTGGGAAAGTACTAAGAATTGCAGTTTGACAACGTGCTAGTATCAACAAACTTCCGAAAAACTCCTCGCGTGCCACCAACTCCACGACGTCATATTTCATCTGCCTTAAATTACGTTATATTTCACATTATATTCGGCCATGGAGGCATTACTGATGGTGCCCCTCCCCGAAACTCCACAACTTTTAAGTTGAGAAATGATTGAAACTTGGAGCTTGGAAAATTCCGTTAACAAGTTGTACAATTGGATGAGTAAGTGTTAACCAATTATATAAATGTCGTTCTTCAATAAACTAAAAAATAGAGAAAATGGTGGTAAATCACTCCAAAACCGAAAAATTGTTAAGGTGCTGATAGAAAATCCAAGGGAATTCGACGTTAAGCCGTTTTGGAGAAGCAGACAAGATTTGTTGAGATACCTAGTAGAATGTGTCCCCAAATTGATTAAAAATCGTTTGAATATTAAGTAAAACTATTTAGTTAGAACAGAATATAGTGTTAACGAATAAAATCAGCTGAGCAATTGTTGAGATTACGTAAAAAGACCATCTAAAAAAACTTGTGTAAATATTTGTTAAATATATTACTATTACTAAAAATTGTGTCAAAACGTTGGAAAGCTCATGTAACGCTGGAAATGAAACATTTATTGGAATATTTATATTATCATAAAAATGTATTTACTGTCACATATTTTATTTTTAATTAATTTATGTATTAGAAGTACATGTTTGTTATAATAAACAAATATATAATAATACATGATATTTACACAAATAATTTTGATATTGTGCAATACGGTGTTAATACTTTTTTATTTGATTTTATTTTTATTTTTATTTATTATAATATTAAATAAGTGTTAATGGCAGAACATTAAGAATAAAATGATACTCATTAATTATGTGATAGTGTGAATGTATAGTTATTTCTCTAATTAATATAAATGATCACATATGTATAAATTCAAATAATGCATGGTATTTATTATAATATATAACTATATTTATTTATAATAATACTTCCCATTTATTGTGACACGTAATTTAGTTGATTTATTTATGGATTAGAAAAATCGTGTTAAAAGTTTTGAAAAATTTAGTAGAGGTAATTAGAAAATTGAATCAAATTGCTAAAACTTCTGTTATAGTCTTCGTAAAGTGGAGGGAAAATTGTTGACATTTTCGTTAGTACATTTGGAGCAGCAGTTGTTCAAAATTGTTTTGTAGCGTTAAATGATTGAAAAATCCCAATAAACCGCCCTAAAATATGCGCACATGCGCTTCAATAATTTGTTCTAGCTCCGTCACATTTAGAGATGGTTCTTATTGAGCTAATTAGTGGTGCAGTGGCTTCTTTGGTTCAAAAGGTCTGTGATGTAGACGTGTAATACAACCGTTATTTTTGCGCTCATTTTTGTAAATTCAGTTAGTCCGATGAGCTCTGGCGGAGTTTCACGAGTTGACCGAATTCACGAACTCTCGGTCTATGTTCATAAAGTTGTAAACTCTCAAAAAACGCTCTGCTTTCACAATGAGGTTTTTAGTCGGTTATATCGCGAGTAAAAGCAGAAATATAATTTTAAGGTTGTCGAAAGTTGTGGGGGATTGCGGATTTGGCCACAAGGAGCGTTGAAGATGGACTCATCGATCCCCCACGTTTCGACAGGATTGAGAAACACTCTTCAGGAGCGCAGTTGATAGGTGAAGATGAAAAACGAAATACGCGCGCAATCGCGGGGTCGGAGCGGCAAAAAAATAGAAATGTTTTTCCTATCTTCTCGGCAAGTAGCTGCACGGAGAATGGGAATCGTTACTCAGTAAAGTTCAAATGTCACCGGTAGCGTTACGATTTGCGCGATGAGTTGAAGGGGGTTGAGTTGAGTTGCGCAACGTTTTATATCAAGACAACACTCGCTCTCCACAAGAATATTGCGTCAGGTACGACCCGGAAATTCTTGATTTTGTGACAAACCGAGTTGGCCCAACACGTTCCAAACGCAATTTGCGTGACAACACGTTTGTAGCAAGTTCCGCCGTCTCGGTTTCAGGTTAAAGCGTAAGGGCTTGTCCTCAACAGAAACGTTACCCCTAACCAACCCAAAGTTAAGGGGGTCATCGCAGTCACGTGTTATGTTGACTATTGAACTCTGTCCTATGACGTATAAGCAGATACGCTGCGGTTCAAGATGAACATCAACGAGCTCACTGTAGCCCAAATAGGAGGAGCTTCGCGAGTGGAATGCACGTACAGACCTTTCAGACTCGGTAGTCGTTATTGTTGGGATAGTCACCCTAGTCCATCCCCTGGCAGCGGAATAGTCGAGGGTGCATTGGAAAAAAGTGGAAGAAGAAGGCGCAGGGGCCCGGGTCGAAGAAGCGCGGAAAAGAGGAACGGCGTTGGACGAGGAGGCTCTAGGAGATCTAGCCGTGCCTGAAGCATTGGCACTATGATTCAAACTATTAGCTCACGGTACATAGTCACTTCCGTTGCTACGTTCACTGCGTGGGCAAGGTATGGGACGAGAGATGCAGAACCAGAAAGAAGACAATGCGGAGCTCGCAGGTTGGAATGAGAGTCCAACCCGAGAACTGTATCGAGAGTGTGGGGCCTAACACGGCGTATATCACCATGTTTGTTGAGTGGGTGCATTGAAACAGACTACGATGAAAGTCTAATAGCGGTCATACTATGCAACCTCAGAAATTCCAAATACTGCCAGATCTCACGGGTTTTAGCCGTGTAAAACAGCCAATACGATCCTTCACCGAAAATATCTGGTCCGTAGCAACACACAACTTTCCGCCACCCCCGTAAGTTCAAACACCACCTACATAGGCGGGCGCTATATCTTCGTTCAACGCATTTTTACAGGAACATTTATGAGAGAACAAAATGTAGGAACTAGTTAGCTGAGAGTACTCCGAAAGTTTGATCGAAATCGTTAGAGCCGTTTTTGAGAAAATTGGAATACCGATAAATTAATATTCGACAAATCTCCTTTTCTGAGTCAACATCTCCGTTCAACATATATATACAGAAATAATTATTGAGAACGAAATGTTGGTATGGGGTGACTAAAAGACACCCCATTAGGATTTATCACATCTGGTGAAAAAGTTACCCTGGAATTTACGGAAATGTTAGAAAAAACGTTATTTTCGAAACATTTTGATTTTTATCTCTGTTCAATGCACCGTCACAGGAACATTTATTGAGAGGAATATGTAGGTATCAACTATTTGAAATCATCCTGTGAGTTTGGTGAAAATCGCTGAAACCGTTTTGCCAAAAAGCGTAAAAAACCTATTTTTGCTTAAGGAGCCCATATCTCCGTTCACCGTATTTTCATGGAGATATGTATGGAGAAGAAAAGTTAGGTATTGATTAGGAGAAGATAATTTGAAAGTTTAATCAAAATCGTTAGAGCCGTTTTCGAGAAAAATGCGAAAAACCCTAGTTTTTGGTACATTTTCGTCCCCCCCCCCTTCCATCGGCCGAAATCGTCCATAACCTCCCTCATTTTGGTGTCTACAAAAAATAACGAACAAAACAAAAATATCTGGTGCGTTGCAACACACAACTTTCCTTAGCTCTACGTCAATTCACTTTGTACATGGCTAATTCTATTTAATCAATTCATTTACCACTCAGTTAATTTGAACTTAGTCAAACAATGCTTTACGGCAGCAGGAAGTGGAAGCGCTTACAGATCCAGAATTTATTGTGCTGCTCGTACTCATTGCAGGACAATTATTGAGCAATTGGTACACAGATGATTAATGAGGCTGTAAACACAAATTTTTTGAAGAAGGATAGTAATTACTTTTGCAGAGTTATTGGGTAAAAACGTTTAGAACTGGTAGTAAGCGAAACGGCAAAAGTTGAAATTCAGGAATTTCTGGAGTGAGTCCCATGTATCTCATGAGCGTTTTTAAACACTCACCCTTTAGGTATTGGATTGGACTACAACACTAATTTATTTTAACATTCAACAAAAATTCAAGCGGAGTTAATAAGAAAAAAACTGCGCTAAAAACGCTTTTCGTCGAAAATTTTGATAATTTATTGTGCTGCTCTCGTCATTTTCCCACGAATGGGAATTTTATGGTATAATTGTCTTATTGAGAGCTTTCTATATAAAAAATTTAATCAAAATCGTAAGAGCCGTTTTTGAGAGAAAAAATTTGATGTTTTGATCACTATGATGACTATAGTTAACTTTCGGTAGATTTTGTCCATATTCTTATTTTGGCGTCCCATGGTAACCTGTAGGCTAGACATCAAGTTTCAGTTGATTTGGTACGGTTGTTTTCTCTAAAAACCGCGCTAAAACCGATTTCGTCTAAAGTTTTGGTAATTGATTGTGCTGCTCTCGTCATTTTCCCATGGATGGGAATTTTATGGTGTAGTTGCCATATTTGGAGCTACCAATATAAAAAATTTAATCAAAATCGTTTGAGCCGTTTTTGATTTAAAAAAATATTTGGTGTTTTGATCACTATGATAACTATAGTTAAATTTCGGTCGATTTTGTTCATACCCTTATTTTGGCGTCCCATAGTGACTTCCGGGCGAGATATCAAGTTTGAGCTGATTTGGTCCAGTGGTTTTCTCTAAAAATCTTATACAGACACACAGACCGTTTTCCCAAATAGTGTTTTTCGGACTCAGGAGGGTCTGAAACGTAAGGATCTGAAGAAAACTCAAAATTTTTTTTTCAGCCGATTACATAACTTTCCTTTCTACTTCGTAGAGCAAGGAAAGTAAAAAGAACCAGCTCAATCGGATCAGCCGTTCTCCCGCAAATCGAACTACAGACACACACACACACACACACACACACGGACCACGCGCCGAAATTAGGTTTTTTAGACTCAGTAGGGTCTGAAACGTAAAGATCTGAAGAAAACCCAAATTTTTTTTTGGGCCGATTACTATACTTTCCTTCCCTTCGGGTAGCGGAAAGTAAAAACAGTGCAAAATTATCACGCGACGGTTCATTATTCTCTTGCACAGCTTGACATAGTCTCACACCTCCGAAAAATACGAGTAATTGATACGAAACATGACCTGACTACAACACAGGTGACACTAGGCAATTGGCACGACTTGACGTGTCGAACTGACGGGTTGTTGGAGAGAGACGGAAGGCAGAGCGGGAAATGAGCGGAGATCAGGGAGAAACGATCATTTTCTCTGTATTGTCCTTCACGTTGCAGGATTTGCCTCACTATATTTACTGTGGTTTCACTATTCTCCATCTAGACGCAGTTTTACAGCTGTGAGACCTCGACTGAGCATCGCACGATGCCCAGAAAACGACACCAAACACGACGTAATTGCGATAAAACTACCAAAATTTTGTTTCTGGCTTATTTTGTAAACCGTTTTTTCGCCCACAACAACCAAGTGTTTCGGCCGAACGGATTGCCAAGTAGGTGGGCACGACTAGATCCCAAACGAAATTTTCATGAGAAAGGACTGATTGTTTAAACCAAATTTAAGGCCAAATGTGAACTGGACGGCGGGCGGACATGGCAGATTCGGAATCCCCCATGCCTTGACACGTAAAGTGAGAAAATCGTTAAAAAGTGTTCCAGCCCGAAAACATAGGTATTATTCAGAATGAATAATAAACTACAACAGATTTTGGTATTATTTGTTACTGAGAGTTGAATATTGCTTTGAATGCAAAGAGGATAGGTAGGAGAGGTTTATCGATCTATTCGCCAACTGAGAACACCTCCTGCATGCTTCTGGTCCTCGGCATCTGTTACCCGTCTCTACCGCCTTCAATTATCATCACCATCATCATCATCGCCACCAACGCAGATTTCAAACATCGAAAATTGTTTACAGTTATCGCTGTGATCGAAACTCCAAACTTTTTTCTTCAAAGCATATTTAACGAGTTTATTTGATTTTTCGCATTGATTGTTTCAAACCATAGAATGAGTTATCCAATGAGCAGTTCAACAGGCAGTTTATGACCATTTTCATTGATTTTATATAATGAAACGTCTTTTTAAGTCGAATATAAAACAGGTTTACTGATCCCTTTTTCCACTAGGACCTCCTTCACACTTTTGATCCCCTGATGCTGGGGCCCGTCTATACCGCTCTGAAATATCGTTATTCCTGAGCCTCCTCCTCCTCCATTTTCATCATCCATCACAATGAAAATATTCCACCACTCAAATTTCCGATTGCCACAACTCGCACAAAGCACATTATTTTACTGAATCCGAAAAACACTTTTTGGGGAAATTACAGGGAGAAAACGGCTGAACCAAATCAGCTCAAACTTGATATCCACCAAAAACTATTTATAGTTATCATAGTGATCAACACACCTACTATTTTTTTCTCAAAAACGGCTTTAACGATTTTGATTAACTTTCCTGGATATGCGGACTCAAATGACACAGCAATTCCATAAAATTCTCATGTGTGGGAAAATAACGAGAGTAGCACGATAAAATACCAAAAATATCGACGAAAATCGATTTTACCACAGTTTTTTCCTTATAAACTCCGTTCAGATGTTACTAGAATCTTTAGAAAAGTTCAGGTAGTAGTCCAATCAAGCACTTATACGACGAGTCTTAAATAACGCTCATCATATACATAGGGGCTACTCTAGAAATTCCGGAATTTTAACTCTGCCGTCGACGGCCTGGTTTAGAGCAAGAAATCAGATGTCCATGAGAATGTGATTGACGGAAAACCATTGTCGATAGTCCAATACACATGATCACTGCGGCACGTGCGAGCTAATAAGTACTGAATTCCGTGCTGTCGGCGGCAATAAAGCCAATTTGTACCACAGGATTTTTCGCGTAATTCGAGTGCAGTTTACGAACGTGCCAAAAAAACTTGTACTGACCATCCAGTACACATATGGTATTCAATGGAGATCTTAAGATAACTAGTGTCAACCCAATTTACACTGGAGTGCTCAAGATTCATTGGTTCTGTAGCTAATTTTCATTTTATTTTTTTTGGTTTTGGGCTAATTCGGAAAAATACCACTTGTTACGTTGTCATTATTATTGTTATAATTTGTAGCAGGAGAGGGCCGTGGGCAAGCACAAGGCGGATGCTTAAGACACCATCCACCATGAATTGTACAAACCACCCTAGTTCGAAGCGGATTGTATTTCAATTGACTATGTCGCTGGTTCACGTGGATTTCGAGTAGTATAAGGAGGTTCAAGGAAAGGAATGAAGGTCCTACCTTTTTCCTATGGCGGCGACTCGTTGACAGGGGAGCCCCCAGCTCAATATCTTCGTCTTCCAGTCCATTATGATGACGAGCCACGTTGTAGTGGTTAATTGGAGGGAGCACGACACAGATTTCCAAACCGGTAGACAGGGTAGGGTTTTCCGACTGACAATCACAGTTCTAAAAAGGGGAGGAAAAACAGGGGAACACGAGGTGATCGAGCAACGTTTGGAACACGAATGAATTAAGGAGAGGGGTTAGGCTGGAGAGGAGGACAGGATTAGACACTGACCGAAACAACGCCGCCCCACAACAAACCATTCTCGAACGCTGCTTAAGACACCATCCACCATGAATTGTTCCCACCATCTTCTTATATGGGTGGTGGTGTGGGCACTGAGGATTGCCTACCGCATGAAAGCGATCCGAGGGCGTGTGGGACAAGTCCCTTTGTCACTGCGGCCACATATGGGCCTATTGTGACACTCATGAAAGCGATGGTAGCAGTGCAGAGGAGGAGGGTTCGGTTTCTCAGAAGGCGGTGTTGGTGGTAGCAGGCGTTATCCCAATCCACCTTCTGGCACCTGAGTAGAAAGAGCTGTACCCATCAAGGAGGCAACTGAAGTATGGCTACGAGAACAAAATAAGGAGGGTGTGGCCATTGGGAGCTGCCATGATGAGTGGTACACAGCCCAGATAGAGCTGTGGACCACACAGCTGATTCCTGAGCAGCGCCATGCCAGGGTGATGTGGGTTACCCAGTTACTCACAGGACATGGAGTGTAGGGCGATGGTGGATGACGCCATCTTCTCATGCCAAGGGTGGGTTGGCTGGTGGCACATAGTAGAGGACACACATTCATCCACTCTACGTTAAATTCCGATGAAAACTCGAGATGCATTGCTTCATTTGCCCAGGCAGTGCTCAGCCAGAAGAGGATGGAGCTTTCTGATTCGGGGCACGTATCTTGCAGAGATAAAAAATGATGAGATAGGGGAACGGCCGCTCTTGAACCTCTCTAACTGCTGGACAGTATCAGAGGATTTGAGGAAATGACAGCATGCTGCGAGCTTCTAGTGAGGATAGCTGCCATTGCAGAGGCGTGAGGGTCAACCTGATGCAATGTGGTGAATGGTTATGGGTTGGGTCTGAATGTGCAGGAATAAATGCATGGGGTGAGTAGCAGAAAACCCTCCCTCCTAGGTCGCCAAAGAAATCCCTTGAGTGAGGGTACAGGATAAGGACGGACCATTACTGCAATTCTCAGTCTTTCGCTGGCGTGTTGTTATGTGCTGTGGGTGGTGAGTATATTGTACGTTAATTTGCTGTGCCTGCCTACTGGTGTTATCTTCCAGTACAACTAACAGCCTACCAAAGCACTGCACCTGAGGTGTGTAGTTGGGTGTAAGAAGTTGGGGTTTTAGATAGTCCCTCTGTTCACAATATCATTATTCCAACTCGATTGTCTGTGGCTGACATCGATTGTCAATAATTCCTCCAAACCAGCCTTAACCAGGTTTTTCTGTTTTACAGGACGTGTGACTGGAAAGCCACGTGCCAACAAGAGAAGTTGGACCCTACCAATTCAGATCTGTCAATGGATGAAGTTGACTGGAGAGATAGAAACTGCATGTGCGATTCTCTCTGCGCCGATTACGGCGATTGCTGCCCAGATTCGATTCACTTCGAAGTCACTGAACAAAGAAGAGGTATGTACCAATATTTATGTGGTTAGTACGAAAATATTTCAGTATTGCAGAACAATAACTTAATGATCTCGTTCTCATTGAAACATTTTCATCGTCACTAATAACACGAAATTCTTTATTTTCCAGGATCTGCTTCTTTTAAATGTGTTGACTTGAGGAACTTTGGGGGCATTTATATGAGGTATACCTGTCCACCAAGATGGGGTGATATGGACGTAAGAAGAGGATGTGAATCAGCCAGCAGCACCGATAAAGATCCTATGGCTGCGGTACCCGTTACCTCGAATGTCACTGGCGTTACATACAGGTACGTTCTCGTTCTTTTAATCTATTCTGAGAGTATCAGCACAAATTAATGTCGAGTGGAATTTCAAGACGCCGGCTTGTGAAAATAGGGAATATTGAGGTTGGATGCTGAGTGTCACTTAATGACAACACAACAACTTTTTCTCAATGATTCACAAAATTAATGTTACTGTTCATCCTACTCGTCTTGTCCTTATTCGAAACATGTCATGACTTTTTTCGCAAGTCGCATGAGTGGGATTTGTGACAAAAAAAACAGCTGCACTAAAATCGATTTTCGTAGGAATATCTGATCATTTATTGTGCTGCTCTAGTCATTTTCCCAAGGATTAAAATGTTGTATTACCATTATGATGTTAGGAACTGCCCATACAAACCTTTCTTTGGCGTCCCACGTTGAGTATCAAATTTGGGCTTTCAGATTCAGCCGTCCTCCCCCAATCGTGTTCACAAGCAAACACAGGTGCAACGATACAGTTCTCATTTTGCAAGTGAACGTATGATGGACAAGTCCTTTTTTTTCTTCATGAGAATTTGACTGCATGTGTTACAAAATTATAGGATCGTGAAATCCATCACAGTTTGCAGCAGGGCCCAGGAGGAGCTGCGCTTTCAATCTGTGCCTAATCTTGCACAGTCTAAATCCCCAGTGGGCCTACCTGCTATCTCTACCGTCAAATGGCGCTTAACTCTCACCAATCATTAAAAAAACTACTAAACCAAAGCAGTTCACTTGACCTCGTTATTCTGTGGTACTGCTACGTACAGTAACGCTTGTCTGTAGTAATGTACTCTAATAACATTAATATTTGTTTTCAGGAACCTGTTCTGCGCTTTGTGTCACGAAGACTACAACCAGCTATTTTTTTGGCGCCCCAGACTTGAATGCAGCACAATTCCGTCCCATTTATCTGTGAAAAATTTTTATGACTTGCTCAAATACCAACATAATAGCTGGGGAGTGACCATCAATGACGAGTTCTATCCTTGCTTATTAGATCCGGTTGTTCCAAGGGCAGCAGTACAATTTATTAGGAGGTGCCAACCTAACATCGTGAGAACGTGTGCGATCAACTGGACCAACGGAGAAGTGAGAAGTCGGTGTGAAGCTTATACATCTTTGGTGTATTTGGGTGATAAAATATATCGTAACCCTCACTGTGCTGTGTGTAATAGTGACCCATTGCAACAGCTTTCTTGTTCGCCGACTCTCCTTCGAAATCAATTTACCAAAGATTTCAGCTTAGTGGCATTCAGCGTCCTGTTTGACCTAAGAGGGAATCAAGTAGGCGTCATGACTGTTTGTGAGGAGGACCAGCTGTTTGATCCATTTTTTAAACGCTGTAGATCAGTTATCTCTGAAATCGCAAATGCCCGTGAAAATTTTGATCCTGACCCTGAAGAGCCTTCCCACGGCTCTTATATTAACACCCATCAAACTCAAATAACTAAAAACGGAAAAAATTGTTCCAAATTTGTTTTAGAAAAAGGGGAGTTTCAAGATGAAAATGGGTCCATTTGGGTACCGCAGTACAAGAAACGATTCAATCCGAACGAATTTGATTTTAGAACTGACGGACGAGTAGAAATGTGTGTTGGAGATTTGGGCATCAAATTAGTGAACAAATTTGGGATTTACATGGGTTACATAACTTACGCTGGGCTCGGGATTTCCATAATTTTCTTAGTTCTCCATTTAACAGCCTTCTCACTGGTTGAAGAATTAAGAAATTTATCAGGAAAAAACTTGGCTTCTCTCTGCGTGGCATTATTAGTAGCTTACTTTGCATTCATGGCAGGTCAGGTCCTTGAAGGTACAGCGTGCGCTGTTGATGGCATGATAACTTTCTACGCATTTCAAGCCTCTTTTTTTTGGACGTCCACAATGTCCTTCGACGTTTGGAGAACTCTTCGGTTAGCAACAGCTGAGCTTAGAGTGTCGTCTGGCAGACAATGGGGAAAATTTTTTGTGTATTCCGTTTGGAGCTGGGGGGCTCCTGCTGTGATCCTTGCTGGGGCACTCTGGGTAGAGTTCACGCCAGCTGATATCAACAATGATTGGAGACCGTCATTTGGTGACTATACTTGCTGGTTTGGGCATAGTCAACCGCTTTTGGCCTTCTTTGCTGCCCCTTTGGCTGTCATAATGTTGTTCAATGTAGTATTTTTTGTCTCTTCTGCTAGAATGATTTATTCTACGACGTCAACCACTAAATTTACTGCATCTGCCTCAACCCAAAGGGATTTTAGACTTTACGTTCGACTTTCAGTTGTCATGGGTCTCGCTTGGACTACTGGGTTAGCAGCTGGAGCTTTTGACATTGAAATTTTGTGGTATATTTTCATTGCTTTAAATACTCTTCAAGGATTGTTCATATTCCTAGCCTTTACCTGCAATGATAAAGTCATAAGAGGCTTAGCATTTCATCGAGCAGACGATAAACCATTACGGCCTCCTTCATTCAGCTGGTCAACAGACTCAACCACAAGAAGGTCCGCGTCCGATCCTCTCTACTAGCTCAAGTACTCAAAACTTGGCTGGACCGAGCCAATATTAAAAAAAACAAAAAAAAACACGAGCTTTCCTTTTGAAGAAATGGAAAAAACTATGGTTGTGAAGAGTACAAGCATGGTGCATGTACAATGTTTTAACTCCAGTGAACTATCAGCTCACTGATCTGTGAGATCTATGATCAGTTCTCTGTGAACATTCTTTGGAGTCTTAATGCAGTTACCGCTTTGCTACAAAAAAAATTAACTCTGTATTTGTTCTTCTAATCGAAGAAGACATTTTTACTGCTATCTCTCTCTCTCTCCCCCTCACTCATTTTCTATGACAGAATACGTTATGCTTGGAGAGTCTAGTTGGCGTAACGGAGAATCATGGGTGTTGTGAGGCGACAAGGCAGTTGTCTATATTTTATACATCAATCGAAGCTACAACTCACTGATCCTGCGCAAGAGTGCATTACAATCCTTCAAGTTATGATGAGTTTCAACGCTATTAAACTGTTTTCCTTGTCTGAAGTATTTTGAGGCTACTAATAATGTATAATGACGTTCTCATCATCATAATTTGTCTCTTCTGTGTAGCAGAAACAATCCTGGCTGAGTCTGAACTTTGAAAAATGTGTTATCAAAAGCGAGAAAAGCTTTCTGGTTTTCACAGGGAGCCCATCAACCAGAAGTAATAAATACTTTTTAATTGGGTGTCTTAAAATCGTGGTTACGTTATTAAGTTGAGCTCGTTGTGTGAATGTAAACCAAAGATATAAATATTTTATTTAGCAGCACCCAGCAATAAACATAGCGTTAAATTATTTGGCAAATAATCATTTTAAAGGTCCATTGTTGAAGTACGTGTTATCGTGATTTGGTTCAATTGCTCAGCAGCACTGGTAGAATGATGGTGAAGATCTCAGTATTTATCAAACCCACTTTGGCAATAACTAAAGAGTTGATCGTGGCATCTCAGTAGGATATTATGTCAGATTGGTAGAGGAATAAGGCAATTATTTGATAATTCCTTTTTCTCTCAGCCTTTGCAGTAGGAATAATGTTGTGTAATTGGCTGACAAACTCACTTTTGACTTTTCAACAATTATGTATCGTTCAGAGTACTTTGAGTCTGAAGAACATATTTTTGACTAAGACAGCGCATCACACAGGAAGGAATGGCAGAATGAATGTCAGCATGCTTTTGAGAAGATGAAACCCACTGTATCAGCTGAGGTGCGGGCTATGTGAGTGGAGGTACGTCACTTGAATGCCCATCTTGCTAAGTGGTTCCCTCTTAAACATATATGATGACCATCAATGCTTGAGTCAGAGCTTGGGTACAAGTAGCTTGCAGTAGAGTGTTTATATAAAACAGGTACTGGTTACTTGACCGAAAAACTGAATTTATGAGCCAAGTAAAATTTCATGAAAATGGTTAGCCTGTTGAAACCCTTTTTACTCATCTGGTAATTGGCAGAAACCAAATGCAAGACAACGCCCATTGAATCCAAATGCGAGAAGAAACCATTACAGCAGAGATTCTACTCGTGAGTAAATGGTTCACCTATATCAACTCCTGGGCAATCGTAATTAACCTGGGTGTAGTGTTCAGTGTGCAACCTGTCGCCGAGTAGATGTGTGTCATGTTGGAGAGATCGGATGGTGTGCCAGCCAGGTTAGAGCAACTTTGAATTGTTGTTGGATGTAGAACGTTACTGGATAGATCATGTAGGTGGGCAGTTTGTCAAAAGTATGGCAGGTGGGTCCTTGACATAAATTGTGTTAATCCAGCTTGGTCTCATGCACAGTTGGTATATGCTTGTATTATTGTACTTTCATATGTGCTTACAGCCACTGATAACACCATACGTCCGCAAGGAATTATTTCATAACGTTGTGTGTGCATACCAATATCTACATTTTAACACCACTGTGTACATATTTATTTTCAATTACATCAAAAAGTAGTTATAAACCTGTTATTTTAAGATTACTGTCTCCTTAAAATATGATTCGAAGCAGTGCACACACCACTTTATGTAGCAGAATGTATAAATAGTTTACTGATTAACAAAATCATAGATGGTTGAGACTGTATGAAGGAACCTTGTAGGATAAGTTTGTAAAGTATACAATAAGAACTACCTTCAACAAAGCTGTAGAATTCAATCGAGCCTAATCAAAACTGGAACAATTACACATTAACAAATTCGCAATTAGGCTCGTAAAATTGCTATGTGTTATTATAAGTTCCTTGTTGATAAATAAACTACCAAGGGATGACGATCAAGAGCAATGAAATATCCATCACTGAAATGTAGTACGACGTAGTTTAATTACAGATGTGTCTCTCTCCTGAGCTAGAAAGTGACGTATTGGAACAAGATGTTAGCCACAAATAGTCAAATTGTCTGTATTTGTGAAGATCTGTGTATTTGTATAGATATTTATTAAAGGCACTTTGGATGTCTTGTTATTGTGATGTTCCCTTTCTAGGTGGCCTATTGTTATTTTTTTAAATGTTTATAAATAAATTGTGAATAGCTGTTTTTATTTTGGGAAGCAGATTTTGCGACACTTTTCCCCTCTCATTTGACATTTCCAGGTAGAGTTGAACGAAGCCAACATTTGACAAGTAGTTGATAGTTGGCAAACTAAATTCAAAGGAAAGAGTGACGAGAGAAAATTGGTGAGGAGGTGGTGGTTATATAAGATATAATGTAACACTCATGTCACACGCGGCTTTCATTTCAAGGAACAGCTACACAATTATATTATTAAGAGGTCACAAGATAATTAGCCATAAACACTAAATAAGCATACACTACAAGACACTACACAAACAAAAACAACCAACTGACGGATTTACAGACCACCCTATTCAAAAAAAAAACTTAGAATCAACAACCAACAGACTATTTAGGAAATTCAAAAACCCTTCACTTCCAATGGATTTCCCAGGAGGTGTATGACCTCTGTCCCTTCTCCCTCCCCCTCTTCGCCAATGCAGCACCATCACGTTCATCTTTCTCTTCATGTGAAAAGGCCACAACCAACTACTAACTTCAGTACTGACTTAACAGCCAGATGGTGGTGTCTTTACATTGAAAGCACATGCCCACAGTATTTCACCAGCCAGAGAAGACAAACTCAACAAACTGGTACAATAACTTTAGCAAATAAACATACATTTTGAATTTGTGTTGAACTATACAGACAGGAGTAGCACCATGACCTTCATGGTCTAATTTTTGAATGATTGATTAATTAAAATTATTCGCTTTCTGAATGAATATTTTATGGGCCTGGCCAAAGTCTGGCCTATCGGCTCATTGGCCTTACCCCATCCCTCATGTAGTGTGAGAGGCCATTTTGCATTTGGTTTATACACCACTCAACAAAACTACAAGACTCTGGCCTCTACATGGATTGCCCGGGAGCCTCACCCCATGCCACTGTGAGTGATGAGGCAAACTGTCTGAAGCAGTAGGCAACCGAGGTAGGCAAGGCTGAGCAAAGGTGGTGAGTGCCTGACGTGATCGCAAGTAGTGAATTGGCAGCAGCAATTAGTGAGAACCCCAGCCATCTCCCCTGAGACTGGCCCTCCACTTTCACTCCTCCTTTTACACTGACCAATACATTGCACATTTTTGGAAAGGCGAGTACGTGAATATCGCTTTCCTCTTCAACAATACATTTCTTATGAAACTTGAACACTGAGGTAACATGTACAAATAGACAACTACACAGTACACATACAGTATTGAATATGTAATATAACGAAAAAGATACGAACATTCCCAATTATCATATCCTTCGCTGGTATCATACCATAAATACTTCACACGTCAGCTTACATAAAAGCACATTACAGCAGGCCATAATCTTTAACACTTCCTCAATGCACATGGAATATAAACCAACTCAACAACCAAATCTAAGAAAGATCTAAGGAAGGAGGGGGGGTTGGCGTAATTTTGGATAAAACATTTTTAACTAGTTTATTGCCTTTCATATAAAAGATGATGAAGATTGGTTACCCTTTCCTTCTAAAGGCCTTAGCCATTCACAGAGCTCAATGACGAAGTTATGAGAGCTTATGCCTGAACTTTCATAAAATTCGTGGAATTCAGCGTTGTGCATAGAATTGACTAGGGTTCGACAGCGCAGCAGTCTATAGATCGTGGGTCCGTTCAAGCTAGTCAGACAACCCTGCGATTCAGATCCTGTGTTTTCCATTTTCTCTTCAACCTTTCCTTTCTTGGTTGCATCCATAAAGATAACATCAATATCAACAATAATAATATTCAGAAACAGCAGTGTAAATGCCGCCTGTGCAGAACATGATTTATCGAGCATCATTCAGGCTTTCCTTTATCTCCAGTGCGTTAGAGAGTTCAGGATCGGTCGCCACGAAGGGAAACAGACCTGTATTTCCTGGAACGTACTTCCGTTAGACACCACAATTCGCGGGAAGCGATTCAAGTCGCTATCTCGAGCAATTCGGGTTAAACAAGTTAGGTTAGATCATCAAAACGGTAGAAAATGGCGTCGTCATTCAAAGCGGTAAGGACGAGTGCAATTATTGGGAGTTCATAATGTGGAAGGAGCTTTGTTCCCCTCCAACCAACAACCTCCTTCTGCTAACTAAATTCAAACAAATCAATAATCTTGACTGAACATGTTTTGGCGCACATACGACTTTTATCTACAGAACGACGTAAAAACATGAAAATATCCCAAGCGCTTGGAAAAGATGACAATTATTGATACGACTTCACAGAATTTAAACATCTTGAAAATACCTGGTGCGACTCGTCCTCAAGTTTTTCTCAGCCGCACTTGTGTCCGCACTTTTTATCACTAGCAACTAATCAAATCTCTTTTTCATTCAATTTATATGAACTTGATAAAACTCGCTGAACGTTCAATATCGTAACATAAGGTTCTATAACTTATTGGGTGGTCTCTACTCACTTATTGAGTAACCATAGCGTAGACCATTCGTGAGTGTCAAAACGAGTTTTTGAAAACGTTCGTGTTTCCAAAACACTGTAAAAAATATCTGGTGCGTCGCAACACACAACCTTCCTAAGCTCTACAACAATTCACTTTGTACATGGCTAACTCTATTTAATCAATTCATTTATCACTCAGTTAATTTGAACTTGGTCAAACAACGCTTTACGGCAGCAGAAAGCGGTAGCGATTACAGTTCCGGAATTTATTGTGCTGCTCATACTCATTGCAGGACCATTATTGAGCAATTGGTACACAGATAATTAATGAGGCTGTAAACACGATTTTTCAAAAAAAGGATTTATTGTGCTGCCCTCGTCATTTTCCCACGAATGGGAATTTTATGGTGTGATTGCCATATTGAGAGCTACCAATATAAAAAATTTAATCAATATCGTTAGGGCCGTTTTTGAGAAAAAAAATATTTGGTGTTTTGATCACTATGATAACTATAGTTAAATTTCGGTGGATTTGGTTCATACCCTTATTTTGGCGTCCCATAGTAACTTCCGGGCTAGATATCAAGTTTGAGCTGATTTGGTTCGGTGGTTCTCTCTAAAAATCGTTCACAGACACACAGACCATTTTCCCAAATAGTGTTTTTCGGACTCAGGGGGGTCTGAAACGTAAAGATCTGAAGAGAACTCAAAATTTTTTTTTCAGCCGATTACATAACTTTCCTTTCTACTTCGTAGAGCAAGGAAAGTAAAAACAAATCCACCGAAATTTAACTATAGTTATCATAGTGATCAAAACACCAAATATTTTTTTTCTCAAAAACGGCTCTAACGATTTTGATTAAATTTTTTATATTGGTAGCTCCAAATATGGCAACTATACCATAAAATTCCCATCTATGGGAAAATGACGAGAGCAGCACAATAAATTACCAAAACTTTAGACGAAATCGATTTTAGCGCGGTTTTTAGAGAAAACAACCGTACCAACCAAATCAGCTGAAACTTGATGTCTAGCCTACGAGTTACCATGGGACGCAATAGTGAGGGTATGGGCAAAATCCACCGAAAGTTAACTATAGTCATCATAGTGATCAAAACACCAAATTTTTTTCCTCAAAAACGGCTCTAACGATTTTAATTACATTTTTTATATTGATAGCTCTCAATGAGGCAATGATACTATAAAATTCTCATTCGTGTGAAAATGACGAGAGCAGCACAATAAATTATCAAAATTTTCGACCAAAAGCGTTTTTCGCGCAGTTTTTTCCTTATAAACTCCGCTGGAATTCTTGTGGAATGTCAAAAAATTCGGTATTGTAGTCCAATCATATACCTAAAGGGTGAGTGTTTAAAAACGCTCATGAGATACATGGGGCTCACTCCAGAAATTCCTGAATTTCAACTACTGCCGTTTCGCTTACTACCAGTTGTAACAGTTATTTTCCAATAACTCTGCAAAAGTGATTACTATCCTTTTTTTGAAAAATCGTGTTTACAGCCTCATTAATTATCTGTGTACCAATTGCTCAATAATGGTCCTGCAATGAGTACGAGCAGCACAATAAATTCCGGAACTGTAAGCGCTACCGCTTTCTGCTGTCTTAAGCGTTGTTTCACCAAGTTCAAATTAACTGAGTGATAAATGAATTGATTAAATAGAGTTAGCCATGTACAAAGTGAATTGACGTAGAGCTAAGGAAAGTTGTGTGTTGCAACGCACCAGATAATTTGGACTCAGGAGGGTCTGAAACGTAAAGATCTGAAGAAAACTCAAAATTTTTTTTTCAGCCGATTACATAACTTTCCTTTCTACTTTGTAGAGCCAAAGAAAGTAAACAGTTGGTGAAAGAAACGACAATAATTTAAACTCCGGAATTTCGTGAGACTACCCTAACAATTTTATAAACGTTATTAAACCTCCATTGTGCGAGTAACTTATTGGACTACGAACTTGATCGTATGAGCGGGATTTATAAGGAAAATATCATGTGCGGCGCATCACGCAACATTCTTCAGTGGGCTAGATACATTCAACGTGGCTTTAGCTATTAATCCAATCAAGTCAAAAGTAAAAAGAAAGTAAAAACTTTCCTTGGCTCCACAAGGCTGAAAAAAAAATTTGAGTTCTCTTCAGATCTTTACGTTTCAGACCCGCCTGAGTCCGAAAAACACTATTTGGGAAAATGGTCTGTGTGTGTATCAGTCTGTCGGGCAACAGCTCTCAACCGGGAGACTGGCTAACGACCAAATACCTGTCGTACCTCTGCAGGTCTGAGATCGGTGGATGCTGCAGAGGCTGGCCTCTTGCATATTAGCGAAACCGCAACTTCCATGACTGATATAACCCTGGTCGAGCGTTTAGGAACTGTTATCAAATAAGGAAACAGACCTGTCTGTGAACGGTTTTTACAGAAAACGACTGTATCAAATCAGCTCAAACGTGATATCTCGCCAGCAGGTTACCATGGGACGCCAAAATAAGGGTATGAACAAAATCCACCGAATAAGGCAATAAGGCTATTTCATAAAATTCCCATTTGTGGGAAAATGACGCAAATGAACTGAGTGATAAATGAATTGAGGAAGTACAAAAAGCCATGTACACGAGTGAATTGACTTAGAGCTAAAGAAAGTTGAACCTGGTAAAACATAACTTTTCATTTTACATAGAATGCGGTGGCACTTAAACTTTCATTTATTGAGTTGCTCCGGTCCATGCCACCGCCATTATTGATCAATCAGTGCACAGGAGATTCATTAAACTGTAAACACCATTTTCCTGGAGAGAATTGTCTACTGTTTTGGAATTACCAAGCCCCGATTGATGATGGTAAGTGAAATAGTGGCGGTTAGAATTCGGAATTTCTGGGGTTGCTTCCATTATTAAACTCTCATCCTGTAGGTAGTTTATTGGACACTAACCCTCATTTTTCTAGAAACACTAGTATTATACGAGCGAGATTTGTAAGGAATATATTTGATGCGTCACATCATACAACTTTCCTCAGCCCCACGTATACCCAGCGAGTTTTATTTATTACACTATTTGTTAGTTGTTCAGTTCATACTGATTTACTTCCATTGTAGACGTTCCAGTGATCGTAGACAAAGATTCATTTTCTGGGGAAACTTTGGTATAGGATCAGAGTTCGACATCAATGCAATTTTTGCCTGAGTCAGCAGATTCCAACATTCCAGGGAATGAGTAAAGCGGTGGCGCACCTACTACAATGTCGTGAAAGCAAAGTAGAAGCCCGTTCCTTGTCGCCCTCCTCTTTGACTCGACATTAAAGCTTCGATATACTCGTAGCCAAGCGTTCCTTGAATATTTCCTCAAATTTTCTGAGGGTTCACTCAAACACTTAAAGATCTGTACATTAGAGTCTGCTCCAGAAGCAGGGGTGATGGGAGATATGTACCACCTGACTTCCGTCACTGTGCCATCAAGGGAACTCCTCCTGTTGGACTCTGAAAAAGCATTTGACTCAGTTTGGGCAGACGGATTGATCACCCGCTTGTACAGCCGCAACGTCTTCTTGGGTATGTGTAAGAAAATCCACTCAAACTTAAGTCAACAGGACCAGCTCTTCAGTAAGTCTCAGCTGGGATAACCCAAGGCTCTGGGCTGTCACCGGTACTGTTCGACCTGTACTTCGCAAACCTGTTCAACGAATTGCCACCCCATGTCCCTATTACAAGCAAATGACCCCCACTATACACATCCACTGTCTAATCTGACAAGGCCACAAATTGGCTCCAAAATGCAGCCTATTTGGTCATACAGAAACTGGAACGCTGGGAAATTAAAATTAACCCAGCAAAAACCTAGGCCATATTATTCAGTGCAAAGCGCGAGGTCCCCGAGGAAATCGCGATAAGAGATGTAAAAATTATCTTCCTTCCATCAGCCCCCTGGATCTTGGTATGCATTTAAATAAACTACTCGCGGTTAGTTCTCATATTAAAATGGTGAACAACAAACACTCAGTAGATACTGTAACCCATTAAACGCATGGGCTACACTTCCATCATTAGGCCAACCATGACCTACGCTGCCCCAATATGGCCCTACTCCCACCTACAGAAACAGAGGGCCCGCGCATTGCAACGGCCAGCCCTGTACGCACGGATGTGGCCACCCTGCACATGATGCATGCATTGGAAACGATATCGCAAACTTAGGACGCATCTCAATTCGCTCATAAACTAACTCAATCCCCCTCTGAAACCCCAGTGGAAGCGTAGACCCATCAGGCAAGGGACTTAAGTTTACTCCTTATGTACACGTACAGTTGTAAATACCTTCAGTTAACCGGTGTTATTTTAATTTATTGCAATCCTTTATTCCTTACTTATACTAGCCACCCCCCTCCCTCCCTATTTGTGATCCAGTTAACTTGAACGCAAGATCAATTGAAGCAGCCGTATGCTGGTATTGACACTTTACCCATTCTTTATTCAACCTATTTAATTATATTATACATAATTTCTGTCAATAAAACTTTTGTAGTCATGTTAGATTGTAGTCAAGAGGTCAAAGATAAAGATTCATATCCTGAGGATCCCTAAGATATCGGATTAAATCTCACGGCTGCAGAAATTTTCGTCTAAGTCAGCTTCAGAATCCCTACATAACAAGTTTTAATGAACATGATATAACTTACCTCAAGCTTCGAAAACGTTGGCACTTGGAACTCTACAATTATTGAGGTGCTCCTATTCATGACACAACCATTATTGAGTTATCATTGCACAGGTGTTTTATGAGACTGTCAATATGATTTTTTTGAGAAGGAATGTGTCTACTGTTTGGGAATTAACGTCTAGAAACTGTGAGAAGTGGTAGTGAGTGAAACTGTGGTGGTTAGAATTCCCGAATTTCTAGGTTTGTTCTTCATCATCTTGTGAATGTTATTAAAGTTAACGTACCTGTTAGGTGAGTCCGTCTCCTCTGGCTGGTGAGTTACTGTGGGCAAGCGCTTTCGATGTAAAGACATCATCGTCTGGCCGTTAAGTCAGTACTGGAGTCAGTCGGTTAGTCGTGGTCTTTATATACAAAGAGAAAAGTGAAAGGTGTGATGGAGCGTCGGTGAAGGGACGGGGAAGGAGGTCATGTACCTCAGGGTGAAAACTCCCCAGAGATAAATGGGACGTGTTGGATAGATGGTCTGTCAATTGTGTGAATTTACGTCTTTTTGTGTAGGTGGTCTGTAAATCCGTCAGTTGGTTGTTTTCGTTTGTGTAGTGTTTTGAGTGGTGTGAATATGGTGTCACATTTTGTGTTGATTTGTTCACTTATATCTGTCCATTGAAGTTTTTTTGTTTATAAATTTCATGTTTTCTAATATGTTCAGTTTTCGTCCTTTGTATTGTTTGTGTAGTAAGATGGTGCAGTCCTGTATTTTGGTGGGTTCATGTCCAGTTGTTTTGAGGTGGTTGGCAAAGTTTGAATCGTCTTTGTTCCTACTAAGAGATTTAATGTGTTCTGAGTATCTGGTCCGTATTTTTCGTCCTGTCTGTCCTATGTATGCGTTTTTACAAGTACAAGTTATTTTATATACCCCACTTTGGTCGAGTGGGTCTGTCTTTTTCAGTCTTTTGCAGTTAGTTTGGTTCTAAGTGCGTTGTCCGTACGTAATGCAATTTGTATACCTTCCTTTCGGAGGATATTAGTTATTCCGTGATATTTGTGGTCCTGTATGTGAATGTGCAGCGTTTTGTTAAAGTCTGTGTATTTTCTGTTTTTGAGTCGTTTGTTTTGGAGTCATATTGTCTTAATAATTTGTTTATTGTTTTTTAGAGTAAACTGCTATTTTCATGTATAGTATTTATAATATCAAGTTCTTTTTGTAGTTTTGTTCGGATAGTGGATAGTTTTTAGTCTCCGTGATCATGTGTCTGAATGCACTTAGTTTGTGTTGTTGTGGGTGGTTTGATGTGAAGTGTATGGTCGTGTCGGTAGCGGTAGGTTTTCTAAAATGTCGTATTGCACCTTGTTGTCCAAACGTGTGATTTTTAGGTCCAAGTAATTAAGAGTTTTGTTTTGTCCTTTGTCCATGTCATATTGATGTTATGGTGGATATTGTTTAAGTCTTTAGTATGTCGTCGGTGTTATCGCGTCTACACGCAGATGATATCATCTACATATCTGGCGAAAGTGTTTGATATCGTGTTTTGTCATTAAGGTCTGATGTGAGTTTCTTCGAATGTTGTAGAAATATTTCAGTTAATATAGACGAGGTAGGGTTTCTATACCTAATCCATCTTTTGGCTTGTATATGCTATTGTTAAATTGAAAGTAATTTTGTCCGAGTGTCAGTTTGGTGAGGTTGGTGACGTTTCTAGTGGTTGTCGTGGTTCATTTGCCTTAGTTTGGTTTGTAGTATGTCAATGGTTTCTTTATTGGTATGGAGGATATAAGTTTTTATATCGAATGATACCAATCTAGTGTTTGGAGTTATAGTAACGTCTTTTAATCTAGTGGCGAAGTTCTTCTGTGTTGCGATCGTATATCTGTTTGGTAATGTGATGGTACTTTTTAGCATTGTTGTCAAATATTTTGAGAGTTTGTGTATGCTGGTGCAGATGTGAAGTTTATGACTGGTCTGATGGGTGTATCTCTTTGTGAATTTTTGCTGTCCTTTGAGTAGAGGTGGTTTTGGTCTATGTTTATGTATTTATAATGTTGTTCTTTGGTATGTTAGTGTGGTTTCTAAGTGCATTACGATTTGTGTTTGATACGAGTCCGTAGGGTCTTTTTTCAGTTTTGTGCATTGTGTTTGTGGTTGATGAAGTCGGTCGTTTTGTTTATGTAGTTCTGTTTATCTAATATAACAATGACGTTTTGTCTGCTTTTGTCAAAATTAAATTATTGTTGTTGAGTTTGGTCCTAATTTGTGTGGCTGTTTTTACGTCTTTGTGGTCCGGCCCTGTTCTTTTTTGTGTTGTTTGATAGTTTGTTCGATTTTGTCTACAATTTTGTGGCGCAGCGTTTGGTTCTCAATCGGGTAGATATTGTATGGCTGTCTCAGCGTCTAAAATGTTTGTTTCAATTTCTTTTTGTAGGTCAGTTGAAGGTAAGTTATGTTTGAGTCCTCTTTCTAATAATTATATTCGTTATCAGTGAATTTTACGTCCGTCAAGTTAACTGTTCTACTATGAAATGTTGTAGCAGGTTTCTGAGATAGGGTCTAGTTTTTCTTAAGTTTGTCGAGTTTTCTGTCCATATTCTTGTATTTGTTAGTCATGATTGTATTCGTCTTTGTACGTAGGTAGTCTAGGAAATCTATAAATATGTCGTGTGTTGTTTTTCGTCATTATGTTGGCCTGATTCTAAGTGTATTTTGTATATTTCCTATTAAGTTTGTCTTTTTGATGTATAGCGTCCGTGTTTCTGTCCTGATCCAAAGTTTTTGAGCTAAATGTTTTGTTTTTTGTGCAGAGTATGTCTGTCTGTTGATCTGTATGAGTGCGTATTTTGGTGTTATATTGTGAGTGAGGCATTGTTTGTTGTAGCGTATGTTAGCGATTGTTTTGTGTAGTTGTAGCGTCTTGTTGGTCAGTCTTGTTAGTAGTACCTTAGCCGGACTGGCTGTGTCAGGTATTAAAGAAATTGGGTTGTGTCCGCCAGTAGGCAGACACATGATACGGAGACTAAAAACTATCCCACTATCCGAACAAAACTACAAAAAAGAACTTGATATTATAAATACTATCGCAGAAAATAACGGTTACTCTAAAAAAACAATAAACAAATTATTAAGACAATATGACTCCAAAACAAACGACTCAAAAACAGAAAATACACAGACTTTAACAATACGCTGTACATTCACATACACGGACCACAAATATACGGAATAACTAATATCCTCCTCCGAAGGAAGGTATACAAATTGCATTACGACGGACAAACACTTAGAACCAAACTAACTGCAAAGACTGAAAGACAGACCCACTCGACCAAAGTGGGTGTATAAAATAACTTGTACTTGTAAAACGCATACATAGGACAGACAGGACGAAAAATACGGACCAGATATCAGAACACATTAAATCTCTTAGTAGGAACAAAGACGATTCAAACTTTGCCAACCAATTCTCAAAACAACTGGACATGAACCCACCAAAATACAGGACTGCACCATCTTACTACACAAACAATACAAAGGGATTTAAAACTGAACATATTAGAAAACATGGAAATTTATAAACAAAAACTTCAATGGACAAATCATAAATGAACAAATCAACACAAAATGCGACACCATATTCACACCACTCAAAAACACTACACAAACGAAACAACCTAACTGACGGATTTACAGACCACACCCTACACAAAAAAGACGTGAATTCCACACTTGACAGACCATCTATCCAACACGTCCCATTTATCTCTAGGGGGTATTCACCCTGAGGTACATGACCTCCTTCCCCGTCCCTTCACCGACGCTCCATCACACCTTTCACTTTTCTCTTTGTATATAAAGACCACGACTAACCGACTGACTCCAGTACTGACTTAACGGCCAGACGATGATGTCTTTACATCGAAAGCGCTTGCCCACAGTAACTCACCAGCCAGAGGAGACGGACTCACCTAACAGGTACGTTAACTTTAGTAATTTGCCTACTGGCGGACACAACCCAATTTCTTTAATGTTATTAAACTTACGTCGTATGAGTGGTTTATTTGACTACTATCCTGAATTTTATTATAACGCTAGCATCATGTGAACAGGATTTATAAGGGAAAACTGTACTAATCATGAATTGCCAGTGCTAATCTCTGTGCATTGATTACTCAATGAATTCAAGTTCATGTAAACTGAATGAATGTTAGATTTATTAGTTGCGAGAGTTAGGATAACTGCTGAGTTCACGCACGGCTGACGAAAGTTGTGTGATGCGTCATACCAAATATTTCGAACTCAGAAGCATGAAAATGTGCAAAAACGACCGATCAAAATGTTTTGTACCGGGACGAACCAAGCGGAGGCTGGTCCAGGGCATTTGTGCTGACTGGGTGCCTCAAATGCCCCGATTCGCTCAAAACTTTGCTGTTATCAGTTGTAACCAGGCAGTTCTCTCGTCAAGACGTCGCCCCTAACATCTGCACTCGCGTTCGCTCCCATTCTGTTCCCTGTTTGTGGTGGTAAAACTTCTTCGAGTGTAATTGAGAATAAAACTCGTTCCAATTACTATTCGGACGATATCGCACTTACTCCACTTCTCATATAAATTGATATCGCTTCGCCCCGTAACATTGGGGCCCAACTAGCGGTCGAACTTCCCCTACATTAGTTCGAGATGCTGGCCACGCAGAAAAAATTGAAGGTTCTTCTAGTGCGATGGTAAATTTTGATCCCCTGCCTTCAAATTCTCTGTCCTTCTGCTGTGACCTACTCTCTCGCCTGTGTGTCACGTGATGTTCGAACGTTGTCCATTCTTGACGAACAGTTGAACACAGCTTCGTGTTCAATCGACGACAGCTGCTTCGAGGAAAGCAGGACGGATGTCGAGAAGCTTCTGGTCTACCAGGATCATCACAGACATCACACGCTTCTCCACCCCATGAGCCAGGAAGCCACGCTTGCTTCCATGAGTGCAACTAATCAGTGCACAGTAGCCACCTTTGCTCAGAACTACCTCTTCTGGAACACCTGAGGGCAGGTGTCCTCTGAGGAGGAGGGAAACTTCGACTCCCAAGAGATGGACTGATTCCCTGAACCCTGGATCTCACAGCTGTGAGGAATGAAGACGTACATCCGCCAGAAACACTGTGAAGTGCATGTTTATTTGTAGTAAATCGATACTCCCACCACAAACATGGGTACCCTTTTGGAACTCAAAATTCTTTCTTTCTTTCTATGCTCAAGATTAGGTTCCCCTTTGTTGGGTGGACAGCAACGCCCTGAATGTCAGAGTTTGTGAGCACCTGAGGATAGGCACTTCATCAAGGGCAGAGTGATGTACCGGGACGAATCAAACCCTTCCATTTGTGCATAACATCATTTTCCAATCTGTTACTGTTCACTTCTTATGAATCCACATCGCAATTTGTTTTTAGATTTCTCAAAAATTGTGTTGATAACATTGTACGAGGGCATTCACACTTTCTCTTCCCTTGATTACTAACTGCCTCCCTCTCACTTCTTTTTATTTTATGAAAAATAGTTTCTGATATGGCAGGACAGTGGTCAATACTTTAGAAGTATGTTGCTCACCCGAGGGCAAATATCAAATGGTATACACTCAGACCACTCTCCAAAATCAGGTTTTTTAAATTCAGTTTTCCTCAAAACGTAAATGTCTGGAGAAAACTATTGTTAGGGCACAACTGCAACTCATTCCTCATCCTTTTAGTCGTGGAAAATACAGAAACAAATATCTATTCTTTATTCAGTTTCAACAATAAAACAACGTTCCAAGTTAAAACTGGTAGCACTTAAAGTTTCGGAATTTATTACGTTGCAGGTACTCATGCTACGAACAGTAGTGAGCAACCATTACACAGATGATTTGAGACGCTATCAACATGATTTTTTGAGTAGGATCGGGTTCACCATTTCAAATCATGAGCTACGAGCAGGAAGAAATGTTGGTTAGTGAAACGTGTGGTGGTTTAAACTGTCATTGTGTATGTAATTTATAGGACTACTACTTCAATGTTTGTTAGTATCATTTGAGTGGAATTTATAAGGAAAAATGCTAGCACAGCATGCTCGTGACCCATCCTATCCAATGTCGCAAAATATTAGGAATATAACATGACTATTTCAACAACAATCAGGGAAATGGCAATTCATATGCAGAGGACAATGATAATAGAGCACTTCTAAGGCCCATCCCATTTGCTTCAGCACCAAAAAATACTAGTACTCGATATGAAACATGACTAGACTGCAATGAAACAATGAAAGACCATTTCAAGGCGACACTAGGCAATTGGCACGACATGGTGAGTGGTTGGAGTGAGATGCGAGGCAGCGAGGGAATTCGCGCAGGCTAAGGAGAAACTATAACTTGAGCTATTTCGCCCCGCGAGTTCCTACAAGTAATAAAATTTGCCTCAATATATGATACATTTGAACATTGAAACACCATACCCACCATAAACATTGAATAGTGCTCTCTAATTTCAGAAGAGTAGCCAGTAACTGCAATTGTTGCCTCAATTACCATCATTCCGTAAGCGAATACTACAAATAAATAGTACTAGTAAGATTTGTGTGGGAACGGGAATTCTGGATCGCAGAAGAATAATAACTTCAAGTTTGACGTATATTCACAGATTCTACTATAATTACATTATAGTAAAATAATCGTTATTATACAGCTAAAGTTTTCAATGAACAACAAAACCACAATTTTTCATTTGGCTCCAAAACATGTTGAATAGGCTTCTCAAATAAGGAAAAATAATAAACGAAGTCAAAACTGTAAGTCAAGAGATTTTGAACATTTTCGTAAGAACGACAACTCACATTGGAATTCAGAATGAACGGTAAATTTTAATTGGAATGCTACACACTTTTTAATAGAAACATTCATAACAAATGGCTTCTTAAAACCTAGAATAGTTTACTTAACATAGACGAACACGATGGCAGTGTTACTTTAATCGGCAGCTTAAGTCACATGCTGAAATTGTACAGCATTTAATTAACATTTACGACATCAAGAAGGAGGGAATCAGGTAATGATGATTTGCAACACATTAGTCCAAAATTAACACTGGAACTGGTAACTATTCACTAAACAACAAGTATGCACCTTATAGGGTTTGAAACAATAGACCGAAATTATGAAGAGTAAATAAAATAAAATTCAAATCAAATCTTAAACCCAACAGAACCGAGCTAGTTCTCGTTGAAACTCATGAGAAAGCAAGTACTGACCCAAAATATCCATTTCAAACACCAAGTTTCTATTTAAATCAAATTTGTTTACGTTCAGGAAAAAAAAAGGTAGATGCCTACTTTGTCAACATAAAAATAAACCAGTAGTAACACCACCCAATTAGAAATACAATTGTTCTCAAGTGTGACACCATCATAACTGATAGTAATGAAAATTTAGTCTTTACTCGAGTTTGAACGAGTACGTAAGAACCAGCTAGAAGAGTGAAATAAAGAATTTAAAAAAAAGAAACAATCAATCAAACTGCAAATATGGGCGGAAATAAGAGAAGTACTGAAATCAGTTAATTATATATCTTTCAAAGCACCTCGATTTTCCCAATTCTTCCCTCATCTACATAGAAAAAATGTTTTTGCCTCCCAACCCCAACTTCATTGTACTATTATTGATGATTAGCAATAACTATTCGTTGGGTATTTGGGTAGGAAGGAGATGTCTCTCTCTCGCTCCCCCCCCCCCACCACACACACACACACAATGTCTTGCATAGGGCCATAGCATATAACAGTAGAAAGGCTTGTACTATGGGAGGGAACCCTTGAGACTTACTTAGGCGGCGTGTGGTCCAGTACAGTGCATTGAACGGGTTAAAACGCCTTGTTCGTCAAGAGAAGAATCACTACTCACATGGGATACAAGGGAGACTTCAAATATCTAGCGACCCACTGATTGATTGTTAGGCCGTGCCATGCGTCTCATAATAGCTTCTGACGTACTGAACTGCCCTAGATGGTGCCATGAATGAATGAATTAATACCACATTTCATAATACGAGAAAGTCGAGGAAATGAAAGGATTAGAAGAAAACTCAACTTCGTTTTTCAGCCGCTTATAACGAATTCAGGAAATGCTTTATTTTTCCAAATTCTTCTCTCGCTTTCATAGAAAAAAGAAGTTTTTGACCCGGTGGCTAAGGAATCGAAAAAGTCTTTATTTCTGTATCCAATTGAACTGTCAGTAAACCTATCACCGCTCACCTTTCTTTTTTATCCCTCAACTTCTACACAGTTAGTAGCCTCAAATTACTGCAAAATGAGCTTCCAGCTACTATCATGAACAAATCACACATTTTGCCTTTCTTCTGAGATGGTTGACTGGACGATTCTATAAAACGTTTGCTCAATGAACAAATTAAAAAAATAGTTCATATGATGGTATGGCATTAAAAATATAGTTTTATAATTCAGAAGAAAGAAATGAGAAAATACTCACTTACTCGAAATAGTACCCTTTTGTCAGTTTGTCTCTACTTTGATATTGAGTCACATTGATTGTTCTTCACATAGTTCACATTTTACTTCAAACTTGGCACAGGAATGAAGAGTTCTTCATTTAATTTTTCATTTCAAATCTACCTGTATCAAAAGATTTATACTTCCAAATGCATCAAACTAATCGGGAATTATCCTTTCCACAAACTGACAATGTTCAAGAGGTTATCTAACTGGCCATTGAAGGTAATTAATGTTGGACCTACGTTAAGCTCACTAGCAGCCTTTTACGTGTGTTTCAATACTGATTTAATTTTTACGAGGATTGAAGCAACCTGCTCTGAAAAAAATAAAAATACTGGCGAAAAAACAATCTAAAAAAGTAAATGCTGCCATTCACAACTGGAAAGTTTGATTGAACCATAATTAACCACAACTCGTGATTAAAAAAATTCTCTTCCAGGAAAGCATTACTCTGGGAAAATCAAACAATTGGGATTGTCTCGTTTACACGCCATGATGGATTTTAAAACAACTAACAGGTCATATTAGGAGAAGGATGACTTAAGAGCATTAAAATGAATAGTGGGTGTACATTATTAATTACTGAGTTTGAAGGCAGGTATAAAAGCAACCAACAAATGGCAAACCTCCAAAAATAATCGAGATCACACTCCCAAACTAAGTTGACAAAGTAGGCACCACAACCCGTTAAATCAGAAAAAAAAAAAAATCTGGCGCGACTCATCACACAACTTTCCATAGCTCCACGTACAATCATTGATTTTAACCACTCTAGTTACTAGTTCAATATGCTCTTTATTCAGCACATGCCCAGTTCAACTTTATGTTATAGAACTCGACATTCTACAGGGAGAGGCTGACAGCGCTCATTGGTGGGACTAGAAACGTAAAGTAGTTGGTAACGCTAGTCGTTACGGCTCGGAAATTAATCAATTTAATAATTTGTCTAGTTGCTCGTGATTTTAATATGTACTGTTACAGGGTGGATTGGCGATATTGCACCAAGTGATTCAGGAGTAAGTACAATATCAACTGAATGCACTTGGAACACAGTTTTATTCTCAATTACACTCAGGAAAGTTTTACCACCACAAACAGGGAACTGAGTGGGAGCAAACGCGAGCGCGGGCAACAAGGGAACGGCTCGGTTACAACTGATGGAAGCAAAGTTTCGAGCTCAGTTAGCACAAATGCCCTGGACGAGCCTCCGCTGAATGGAAGGGTTTGGTTTGTCCCGATACGTCACTCTGCCCTTTATGAAGTGCCTCAGGTCCTTTCTTGCCATGTACTGCAATCAGTGCATACGACTTTTGTTGAAAATTCATTTTATTGTGATGCTCTCGCCAATATCTCACGTGTCAAAATGTTATAATAGCCTTACATAATTTTGATCTGTTGGTACAACGAATTTAATCAAAATTCCATACAGCTTTTGGGAAAAAATTATGTTGGGTTATGATCACCATGCTAACCATATAATATTATACTATGAACGGATAAGGAATGTATCTGACGACGATTTTCTGACTTGTAATTTGTATTCAGTTTACTTCAATACGTGAAGAATGAAATCTCATGGGAGGGAGGATTTGGACATGGAAGTTGAAACAATTTCAAGAGCGCCACAACACGAGGACATGGCTCGTCATTAGCACATCAGAGGGATCTGTCTTCAGTTCAATGTAAAGAGCTCTACTTGGTAAGAGTTCGAAGGGCGCCACCAAAAGGGGCTTAACGACACCTTGTTATGGATGAACAATTCCACCGCATTATGAAAGGAAGCTATTTTTGCAGAGTATGAACGGTGTGTATATGATATTACTGCAAACCTCATCATATAGATACACGATTGGAGCACAACCTGAATTTTTCTTGAGCTCCTAGTAACATTTAAACAGAGTTTATAGAGGAAAAACTGCGCCAAAATCGATTTTCGTTGAAATGTTTGGTAATTTATTATGCTGATCTCGTCACTCCACAGCCACAGCTGAGAATTTTATGTCTCATGTGGAGCTGTCTACATAAAAAATTTAATAAAAATCGTTCGAGCCAGTTTTGAGAAATAAAAAATTGGTCTTTTGATCACTAACTATAGTTAGTTTTGAGCGGGTTTTGCTCATACACTTATTTTGGCATCCCTGTGGGCAAGATATCAAGGTTGAGCTGATTTGGTTCTACCAATTTCTCTCAATCGCATCACACACACACACAAACCATTTTCCCAAAACTCAGTAGGGCCTGAAACGTAAGGATCTGAAGAGAACTTTTTTTTCTTCAGCCGATTATATAACTTTCCTTTCTACTTTGTAGAGCCAAGGAAAGTAAAAACAAAAGAAACAAAAAAAGAAAATAAAGCACTGCCCCCTTTTGCCAAGAAGTACACACGAAAATTTATAAGTGTACTGGATATGCACGCAAAAACATTCAATACCCTCTCATCTGTATAGTCACAATCATTATGAAGTAAACCAATCAAAACTTAAAGAATCTACCATTGTTTGCATTTTTGTAATGGTGCATCAATTGTTGTTTCAGATAGCACGTTCAAGAGAAATTGAGTGATTATTGAGCACTGTGTAATTGTGCTGACAACTTCAGTCTTAAGCGTCTATTGCTTTGGGAAACCTTAACAACTTGAAACATTGATTAGACTGCTGCAACTAGAAAAATTGTGAGAAACGAACATAACAGGAAAGTCTCAGAAAAGACGCAGAACAAATTAAAAAGCGTGAAAAATAAACGTGGAACTGAAATAAATTAAAATAAAACTAGAATAAAACCGAAAATAGAGATCGTTTCTTGAAAACTCAAAACGCATGAGTTTCTATGTACACAAGATTAACAAACCATAACTCACAAATGAGCCATAATTATCAAGATCCTGAAAAAGTTTCAAAAGACGTACTTTTCCAGAATTAATTGCACGTTCTATTCAATTCAATGGATGAATCAATTCTGATTCAATAATTGATTAAACACGTAGTAACGAACTAACAAGTGTACACGACCATTATAATACAGAAATTCAAATGTAACAACTTTTAAACCAGTGTTAGTCAAATCAACACAGCAAAATTGGTAATAATACGTCACAGTTAGCACCAGGGTTGAGTTTCAGGTGGGTGATGCCAGTCCCAGTCTTTCCCTTTAGGTCTGAACTTTCCCTTGTGGTGGAAGAATTTCTTTTTGAAATGGTGGTGGTGCTCAGCTGACCTCTGATAACGCAAGGGGAGAGATGGTGGGCTGTGAGAAGGAACAGGGGAGTACGGGCCATCAAGAGGGAGGAGAGGGGGCGGCGGCGATGATGAAGGTGACGGTGTCCTAGGCGGTCCAAGAGGAGGCTCCAAAATTGGTGGAGAGTCCCTTCCAGGTGAAATTGTAGGCCTGTAGAGTTGAGGAGGTCCAGCAATTTTCTTGTCTTTGTTCAAAACCGAAGAATCACAATGACCAATCCCAGAATCAGGGCTCGTGTTACATCCCACCCCACCTTCAGTGCTTCGTCTCCTCTTGTCCAACTCAGTAGATGCAAATGCCACTAGCCTATCAAATCCAGAGCTAATCTTATCTTGCCACTTGTCAATACCTGAAATAGGAAATGAAGTTATATAATTTGAGTCTTTATAGCCTTAATTTAATTGAGTATAAATGGTTTGACTATGAATAACAAAACAATTCGTTAAACATGAGTGTGTGTAGGGACAAAGACCAATTTCACAGTTATGTCACAAATCATCACAACTTCTAATCCTTAATCAAATTACGCATTCTACCTACTAACTTTACCAAGAATATCTTGGTTATGAAAGATGGGAAGCACACGTGGCATGATTCTACAGCTAGAGGAAGTGGGAATCAAAGGAGAAAGTGATGAACTGAAATATGTCTAATAGTTCGCCCAGAGATGTGGAAGAAAGTTCCTCCTGGTGATTCTACAACATAGGACACTTTAAGTAGGCTAAGATGACCACAGCAATCAGAACGAATTATTATTAGGTTAACAACCCCCAGGGCACTGGGACAAAGTTTAGGGTTCCCAGAATGTGCTATGACATGCCTAGATTCATTATAGAGACGCAAGAGTGGTTGGACTTAATTTCACGATACTTAATGAGTTGATTACCCCTTTTGACACAGAGAAATTGGATGCTCAAGCAAGGCTGTTTTACAAAATGCCTGGAGACCATTGTGATCTCTAATGCCATTTCAAAAGCAATACTACTTTTTCAAGCTATGATTGACCAAGTAGTTATTTGGTTTGGGGTACGTCATGAGAAATCTACATTTCAATCAAGGGTTGAGTTTTGAGCAGAATGCCTTCCATAAAGTAGTGAATCTAGTGGAATAGAAAAAAACATGAGAAATACTAATACAGTCATCAGTTGATAGTTTGGACAAATCAATAACAGACTAAACAAACTCATCTCTAAACTGAGTACAGACGACAGGACTGAGCTTATCATGGAAATCTGCATTGCATACTGGTTGGTTGAGAATGTAAAACTGTAAACCCAAAAGGTTTGGATATAGTACTTCCAAAGCTCTAACAAAGCTAACAACTTAACACTTTTCACTATGTTTTGATTGTTCAGGGCTACCAAAGGACCATTGCCACCAAAATCACCTGTCTTTATCTCTAAAAAAGAGACTGCAAATTAATGAAGTGAGTTTCTGGGAATGAGTTATAGGAGTAACAAGAGTTGTTTTGAAAAGCAGAACACTATTAATAATTATTACAACATCTGTTGTTTATAAATAAACGGTTGCTTTTTAGATAATTAAAAAAAGTCAATAAAAAAAACAGTTACCTTCTTCCGGACGATGAGGAGATAAAGGAACTGGGCACGATGAAAATTCTTGCTCTATGTGTGGTCTCTTGGCAGGTGAGAGTTGATGGGGACTAACCCTCTTTATACCATGACCTGGTTCAGTCTTTATTTCCAGTAAGGGAGGCTCAAATGGCACTGGCACTTCAGATTTCCCTTCTTCCCCATGCAAGATTCGTGCATGTAAAGTTGCAGCAAGTCTGCGATGGGATAGAATACAAATTATTCAGAAAACCTTTAACGCGGAATACTTTGAAAGTGCATACATTCACACTACATACCCTTCAACTGGTTCATCTCTTGGATATGATTTCATACTTGAGAAATATGACTCGTGGTAAGGCTTCATTTCTGCACGTGGAAGCTGTACAGGAGTGTAGCGGCATGGCAAATTAGCAGGAACCTGGGAAACATATTTTGAAGGTGTTTTATTTTTTTAGTAGCTCTAGTAGAGCGGTAAATTCAAAACTTCATACACGTAACACGTAAGAAATATATTAAAGAGGCCATTTATACCTGAGGAGGATGTGGAGGAGGAAGAGGATGTCTGCTATGCATATAAACTTGAGGAACTGGTGGTGATACCCGTTCAGGACGAGCGGGGATGTGCATGTTCAAAACAGAATTGTGATGGGTGCTCATATCCACAGCAGCATTGATTATACTCTGAAATAAATTAATGAAAGAATGCGTTCAAAACGCCTGTTTCTGTAACAACACCTTTCTACTACCATCTAGATCTTGCCTTTCCTCAAACTCTTAAGGCCGCTACACACAAACAAACATGACATGTTGCTTTCTTTCTTGAAGAAACATTGTTCAATTCGGATATTGACCGTCTAAGTTATTTATATTGCCTCATCCGGAGTGAAGCAGCAAAAACAGCACACAGGAAAAAGAGATCTTCATGGGCGAGCAACTTTCAGCCATGTTAACTTGTTGGAAGAGCTGAGGTGTGCTCCTCAAGATTGGCATAACTACATGAGGTTGAACGAGGATAGCTATTTGTATTTGATCTCCCTGGTTTCTCCTCCTCACTACCACCGTTTTCTTGGTGGTTTGAAGGTTTGATGTTTAGAGCACAGCCACATGGTAAAACTTGTTGGGTCAAACCTCATGCTTGCCAACAAATTTTCTGAAACTGAAAGAAAGCCTTCAAACGTGTTCTCAAACCTTCAAACATGACCATCCACACAGCAACAAACATGTTTGATCATGTGTAGCAGCTCTAAGAATAGCTATACATATGCATTGCATAACACATCAAGCAAGAGCAACCTGTTTTAGTAATTATAGTAATCTCTTCTGTATCAACAATACAGAATTCATTCAAAATTTGGAATTGAGTGGATCAAACTTTGGAGATACAAAAGTCATTGCAAGATATTGCGAAGTAACATGTTTTAAAATGTTTTTGTATATAGTCATGAAACAGCAAATATGAAGGACAAAGATATTTGAATCAACCTACATTGATCTATCTGGGAATATGGGAAAATATCAGTTTTGTCCAAGCTATCAGAAAATTGTTTTCTTTACTTAGGTTATTTCGATAATATTAGCGTACGCTATTCAGTTCGCATGGATGTTAGTATAGACTGAAATTGGCTCATTTAGATTGCAAATGACATAGATCGAATGATGAACTGTTAGCACGCCCTTGAAAACATTTGGACTAAATTTGGAAGGACTTCATAACTCATAGAATAAAAAGTGCCCCAAATATACGTGTAGAGTTTATAATGACACAAATTCCTTCTAACGTTTTTCCTATGTAAGCCTTCCAAATTTCTTTTTTACTGCGAGTTAACGGCAGACACTGAGACAACCGGCTGTTCCACGTTATATTG
This sequence comes from Pachypeltis micranthus, assembly GCA_020466155.1. Lineage (NCBI taxonomy): Eukaryota > Metazoa > Arthropoda > Insecta > Hemiptera > Miridae > Pachypeltis > Pachypeltis micranthus. Next base: position 35,980,044 of record CM035768.1, read on the forward strand.
GCTGTATGATTTTTCTACGATCAAATTCTTTGTTAATTCCTCAATGCTTTTAATCACTGCTTTGATCTACCTCAAAGGTTGGACGCCTTCTCATGAACTTACTAAAATGAGTTTTATAAATAAGTCCTTGCTGTTAGAAGTAGCAGTTGTATTGATTTGGGTTGTCGTTTACGCCAAATGAATTGGCAGTTGTCACCTTGGCATCGCTGTCGCCGTTATCGGCGAGCTATTATTGCTACTTATCTCCAACTCCTTTTTTTTACCTTCCCAATTCATAATCAGATATCCCGCACCTCTTCAGTATCATTCCGACCGGAACACCAACAGGATATCCGCGGTACTCATCGACCCTTTTTCTCTTCTACAGCACGCGGAACTATACTAATTGCTTCTAGTGCACGTCATATCCCAGTGTTTCAAGTACAACAACGAGCCACACAGTACACGTCTGCATTTTTGCTGGTTGTCTAAACTTCTATATTCCACTTCCTTTGCCTACCACAATTTTATTGGAGCGAACAAAATAGTTCGGAGATCAATAGTTCGGGTTGAGACCCTAATTTTGTATGAGAGCTCTACAGTAGTGACAGTGAGGTACATGAGTGAAATGTAAATGTGTAAATAAACTAGTCAAAATTCCAGAAATGACTTCATGAGGGTAGATCGGCAAGGGGAAATATGGATAAGAGACTGTTAAACATTATGACTACCTTTTCATAAGCCATAAAGAAGGTTAATCCCATCCAACATTGTGGTCTATAAAAGTTCCATCGTAACTTTGAACATGAAAAATAAACTCTATAGCGCCCACAGTATTAAAATACGTAATAAAATAAGTAGAAAATGTTTGTTTAGCATTCATTTATTAGAAGCCAAAATTGAGGTGAGACAAAGCAAGAAAGTGGGAAACATGACATTCATAACTTGAACAGGTAACGCAAGAGTTCATTTAGTTCGTACACCTCATGAATTCATTGTCCTATGAGACCAACTCACTTGATTGGAAATTTCCAATGTCCTCTCTATTTCACCATTGACTAGGTCGCCTATAGTCCTTGTCCCAACAATGCCTCCACCATTACAAGGAGTTGAAACTGGAGGCTGCTGTGAGGCAGCTAATTTCTCCTGAGATAAGTGTCTTCTCAAAGCCAGTTTTGCTGGTGACACCTAAAACAAGAAAAAATCAGATCAAGACATAACACGATTGGACATAAAGATAATAACCAAATTATTAAACACCGATGCCAAACTCTCAAGTGTTTTACTCATTTACAATGGCAGGACTGGACCCCTCCCCCCCTTAAGCTTATTCTAGGTCACCGCCAAACGATATTCAGAAAACGTACTCTTAGCACCAGCAGAAAGAGAATACATTAAATTTTGATCAAGTTTCTAGGTTACCTGTGTGTAGTCTGGCTGAGGAAGCTGTTGGGGCAAGTTGTGTACAGTAGGGTGAATCAACTGAGGAGGATTTGCCAGACTGATTTTCTTTTCCCTCTCACGAGCACTAGAATGATTCCGAGCGTGCTGGTCTTCATTCAAAACAGTTGTTATTATACTTTTGAGTCGATCTTCAAAGTTAGCCACTCTAGGAGGCTCTTGAGCACGGTTGGAAGTAAAACTTGTCCCAGACTGAGGTTGTGGACGACTAGGAGGCGGCTTCATGCTCTGGAAGAATTAATGAATCCACATTGGAAACCAACCAAAAGACACACGAGTACAACACTTCGACTAAAAAACACAAGGAATAACATCACGTGAATGATTTGCTATAAACAACTTCGAAATGTCATTTTTAGAAACCCTCAAATTCGGTACATGGGCCAATTGACTTAAAAATTGGGTTGTAATCTTACAAGTGTCGACATCACTCTCTACAACCCCTTTCTCATTATAATGTAAAGATTCAGAAATTCTTTGGAAAATTATAGCCAACTTCAACACAATGTACAAAATTCATTAGCTCTTTAATGCTGCATGTAACACAGATGCGCCATTGTGTGATAAAAACAACTCCAGGGAGAAATCATGAATTTAGACTGTGTTCATACAATTACGCAGTACAATATTCGTTCAACCAACAAGAACTGGTAGAAGTAAAGGATATGAAAGTGCAAAACATTGGAAACTTCAGCTATGGCTAATTATAGTTGCCAATGGTCTCTCATCTGTCGAAGACAAGACTTGAATTGCAGGCATAACGACAACAACTCTTACTCCAACTATAAAAATAATTTTATTCTCTGTTCTCGGGACATACACACCCGATCAGGAGCGATGAAAGTAGTGTACATACTATCTAGGGCCAACCTGTGGTCATTGGGCATATTGCGAGTCCTAAATAACACTACAGTGCTCATAGTAATAAAGAGTCAAGGAGTAGTAGTAATGATCAAGAAGTGTCAAGAGTCAAACACACCTGCCAGCTCAAGCAAACCAAGCAATAAGAAATGAAGGAATTAAGTATACTAAATCAATCTATGCGGGTGTTTGAATCACTAGTCAGGGATTCAGTTAGCGAGCAAGTCAAACGAAGATGTCCACATTGTAGAATCAGAGGATCAGCACTGCCTGAACAAAATCCTTTATGCAACTGGAATAGTTGAAGTTCTTTATGCAGATGCCTATGAATGCTGTTACCTATATATCTCATTCGATCTGACAGCTGAAACTTACTAGGTACAGATTTTAATTAATTGGCACAACAGATACCAATAAGGTTCTCGTTAGAACTATCAGGATTTCTGTAGGATTTTTGGGATACTAGACGACAAACATGAAGCAATTCTAACCCATGATGCTTAACTCTCCTCAGAAGAGACTGTCAAGAAGAAAATAATAATAAGTCCTGTTTAGGAAGGAACCAACTCATTCAATCACACTATCAACAATGTAGATCCATAGACAACTCCCTCAAAATACTAGTTATGAGTGCCAGTTGGTTTCCAGTTCGTAACTAATTAAATCGATAATGGGAACAGTCAAACATCTTCATACATACACAAATTCAGAAAACCTAATGAAATTCTGCTGCTCTATTGTGCTCTTATCATGACTTTGAAAATGTTCACTCGATGAATTTAGCAGGTCCTAGACGCATCACAAATTTTGTAGCCAAAATCCCAAAACGTCCAGTTCAATGTGCACAGCAGCAAAAAAAAGTACTTACTTGAGACAGATGTCTGATTATAGGTGGCTCTTTGCTCCTTGTAGTTTCACGAATTTTTCCCGCCTCTATCTGACGGCCAGTTTCAAGGATTTTCTGGGCCAAAATTTCTGGGTTGTTTTCTTCGATTTTACCAACATCAGGAACATCTGGCCAATCTTGAGAGCGGCATCTATGATCCCGGTTTTTCCTGTTAGGCTTCATTCCGTTCACCAACTTATCACTCATGGATTTGCTGGTGCCCTAATGGGAAGAGAAATACGTCATATAGTTAATCACCATACATACCATACCATTTCTTGAATTTGTGTGCAAGTATAAAACATTTCGATCACTTACATTTGACTGCTGGACAACCTTTTGTTGCAAGGCTGTGCATTCAGATTCTAATCTGTTTACATGGGAATGAAGCTTTTTCCTTTGGGACATTGTCGTCATGATCTCTTGAAGTAGATGCTCTTTAGTGAGGGGAGTTGTTATACCCACAGAACGAGCAGCAGCAACCATTTCAGCATGCCTCTCATTAACCAGCCGGGTGTGTTCTTCTTCAAGACTTGCGACCTGATGAAAATCACGAACGGTTAAGACATTTATACTGGGAAATATCTCATCTTGATTATCATCTTAACCACTCTCACACAATTTAACTGAACATGAGCAAGCATTTGTATCATGCCCAATAACGCGATTACACTGAGCTCAGTAGAACTCAGATGCCACTCACACATGAAAAGGGTGGGGATAGTCTCTTCAATGCACAAGAATGTTCCTATGTCATTAAACGTTAAATAATAGATGCCATTTATTTCTGCCAGCTAGACTCAAATGAAGAAAAACTCCCCAACACCTCAGCACTCCACACTCGAATTAGTCAACCACTGATTTTGCCAGAACTATAATCCCCCCCCCTTCACCCTTTTATAAAAACAATCCTTAAAGAATAATAGATTCATTATCTACCGAATCAGCGGCAATTTTTAAAATCACTCGAATTTTCATTAAATTCATGCTAGGAACTGGTTCTTAGCCACAAATATGATTTTCACAATAATTGATATTCACTGCCCGATACTGTTGGGCGACTTAGCCAAGTGTTCGCACCAATAAATATATGATTGATTGATTATGACAATGGACATATCAGGCTGAAATTCAACGTTTAAACATATAGTTGATTAAAACTGAATAATAGAAGCAAGTTAGTCTCGCCTAACATTAAATCATTTTCGTTGTATAATTGCAGTAATTTTAATTTCTCTAACGCCAATTTTACTTAACACACCATCACTATGTGCAGGTTTCACAGCACTCTTACCAAGGTTTGTAAGTTGGAACTACTGGTATGTAAAACCTGTCAAGTTTTAACCAGGGAGTCACATCAAATGCCTCAATTCCATTCAATTTATGTGAAAGAAAGGCTAATGTACTTTGTGTCCTCATCATAGGGCTGATTATAAAGATAATCTAATTAACTTAGATAGCTAATGGCTTGCTTTCTAAACACTGCCATTCAATGCATCAATATTGTCTTTTTCTACAGCAACTATTATTTTTTATTAGATCTATGAATCTTTTAGTCTGAAGAAAGAAGCTGTGAGCTGGTGTTGGATATCTCGACACAGCTAGAAAGTCATGGTACACCACATATAGCCTTTAGAGGAAGATGTGCACAAAAATATCGGGTGCACCACATCACACAACTGTCCTTAGCTCTACGTAAATTCACGTATTTCCATAACTTTTGCTACCAATTCAATTAATTTTTTTGTAAGCAGGAAGGCTAACAGTTCCAGAATTCATTTTCGTGCTCCTGCTTGTGCCACTACCATTATTGAGCAATAAGTACTCAGATAATTAATGATACTGTAAACACAAATTTCTGTTTTGAACGATTATGATCACTGTTCCAGAATTATCGGGTAAAAACTGTGAGTAAATGCCAAAGAGGATTCTTGCACCCACAAAGCTAGGTATGTACATGTGAGACATTAGGACTAGCATGATTGGACTTCAGCGTGCGGTCCTTATCCCAAAGGGGAGAGTCAGAGTTCATTAATAATACTCACATTTTCAGTCCAAAAAAGTCAATTTTAGAAACAACAAGGGCCCAATTTATTACTGGGCTTCACATACAAGTAGTTTTTCCTTCTCCTTTGTTAATCATAAGCATGCTAGCGTTTCTTCCGGGCTGAATTTCAACAAGTAGAGAAAAGAAAAACTAAGCGACTTACCGTGGACTGCAATAATGTGGATTTGGCTTGTAATTCCTTGTGCCTGATTACAATCTCTTTAGCTTTAGCCAGTAAGTCTGCTGGAGTGTTGGCATTTATTCCCAATTCATTGAGCCGTGCAACAAGAAGAGCCACACTGTCATCAATTAATACCTTAATTTGCTTTTCTAGCTGGGCAGCTCTTCCTTTCAATTTTTCATTTCTTTCTCTTTCAAAATTGATTTGTTCTTCAATTTGAGATTTAAACTTTTGATCTTTCATGCTCTCCAACATGTTCATCATTTGCTCTCTGTACATATCCAACAATATTTGCAAGGAATACGGGGTGCTAGCCGGGGCTGGTGGAATATCTAGCTCTTCATGCACAGGGATGATAGAAGCTGCAGTACAAGTCAACGATGTTAATTGTTGGTCGACACATCCTGGGGCTGGAGGAGGTTTTTTGCCTGCTGAAATTGGAATTAAAAAACAAATTAGGGAGAGGTATTTACATTGAGGGCTCAATATCTAATAAAATGGCTGAAAAATGACGTGACCACATTTGAAAATTTACAGTAGCAGGATGCGCTAAGCACAACCTGTCCTTCAAGACCAGTTTGGTGCACATTACTATCTCAAGTAGATGGGAATGAATGAACACCATCCATGGATAGGGGATAACAGACTGAGTATTAATGGATTAATGTTCGACTAATTTTGAAGGATAAGAAATCTACAGTAGAGAATTCTACTTTTCTGCTAAATTTCAATCCTCAACTTTACTTTTTTTAAGAGATGTTGGGTATAATAACGAATTTAAATATAAAGACGCTACAATTTAGAATATTTGAGAAATGCGATGAAGTGAATTTTAGTAAACCTTCAAAAACTGGCATACTAAATTTATAACATTACTGCGTTACCTTCATTTTTTATGTAAAGCAGCTCAAGTCAGGGTACAGTCAACAGAGCCTAACTGAGTTCATAAGGTAATCTATGATAGAAGTATTTTGCACAGAATAACACACATTTCTCACTTCATAAATAAGCGAACCTTAATGTTTCTAACGAAACATTGAATTGATTTACCCATCAGAGGGTCATTTCTGACTGAGTAACTGAAAGAAACTGAATGAAGTCGCAAATAATAAAATAACAAAAAAGAAGAAATTAGTATCTTGCCTTGAGGTGAAGTACTCAGAAGTGTTTCATTATGAAGAAGATCCAGCCCAGATATTTTGATAGCCTTCTTCGGTTTTCCCCTTTTTGCACGTCCTTTAGCTTTCTTTACTGGTGGCTTAAGAGGAGGAATGAAATCTGGAACTACAGCATTTTGTTTTCCGTTTCGGGGTAATTTTCTCCAAAGCTTCTTTTTTCCAGCCCTGGTCTTTCCTCGTTCTGAAACGACAACCCAATAAAAAACCCTTTCTTAGCTCAACCACAAATGCGTGAATCGAATCAAGACAAGTTTGTCTAGATTATGAATTCCGATGTCACTACACCATTTCAAAATACCTTGAATTTCATGAAGGCTTCTGTTTGCATTAGATCTAGTAGTTGGATGGTAGCTTTCAGGTTGAGCATTTTCTGGACCTGAGGAATGAGTTGTTTTAAATAAGAAACTATCAATAAATAAATAATTTAGTCAATGAGTAAATTCCCATGTTTCTATAAATTTCACTTCAGAATTTTCCAATTTCCACGATTTCCCTTGTTGTCGTTTGAATGTGCCAGTTGAGCCTGTACAACTACAGGTAGACCGTAGAACTGTAGAATCCCCTGCATTAATTCGTTGCATCACGTATCATTATATTATAGTTGGTAAAGGATATTCGTACTTGGTACGTAGTTTTATTTTACAATTCTTAATAAATGGTACAAAATGATCTGCTTTTGGGCTCGTAGGGGTTCTCCGCTTATGCAAAGACATCGCTAAGCAATGCGGAACTGATACTGGTGAGCATTGGGAAATTAAGGAAACCAGCGTGTGGTACTACACTACAATTAGACACACACAACTCATGAGGGCACAATTAAAAGACAGTATCAAGCTTGTTGGTTTTGAAGAACCTTTGCTCTGATACATATAATTAGCTTAGGTTGCCTAAAGTCAACAGAATGTCTGATCAGCCACGCTCACTATGTGCTACATACTTCCAGCGAGATGTCTGATCAATGATAAACTGGTCAAAAGGGTTGCTTAGTACTAGGGGCATCCAGACTACATGAGTGCTTCGTATTATGTAAAACATATTATAAAAAATACTACCAATCAATGGAAGCATTTGACAACCTTGTAGTAGTATGAGGTCAACACCAAGTAAATCGTCACATGATCTGTCTTGAGCCTTGCCTTTTACCTGAGAAATGACCCACAGACAGCAACCCAGTTCTCTCTAAATGTCTGAGCCATCGTTGAGACTCATTGCTACTACATATAATGCTCAGTGGTCCTTCAAGATAAATATAACAAGTTGAACACTGAGGAAAATGAAGATTACTCTGTGGATCATGTTTATGAGTAATTTGCATTTTTTTTAAATATTCAGCAACAACGTGGACAAATATTTTGACTGAGCACAGCTATTGCTCTTGTGCCTGCATGGTTATTTAATGGTAGCGAATAGAAGAGACCTCATAAGGAGCTGAACACATTATTTCATTCAACTCTCAAGAAATAGTTCATGTAAAAACCAACTTAGCAATCAATTTTCATCTTCAGCAAAATGCTGTTTCATTTGGAATGCAGGTTCGAAATACATTGGTATTTTGAAATACTGTGCTCATATAAATTGTCTAGGGTGCAGCAGTTTATTCATTTGTGGTAATGAGCTGTGGATAATGGAATGAATCGCGAAGTTCCAACTTTCAATGTTAAGACCATTGGTTTAAATGGTTCAAGAATGTTGTAGATTTACAAAATGAAGCCCCAGCACAAGCTTGAGCCAACAGGAAAGTAACCAGTTAGAAGCTCCGATGAGATAAATGGACAGAGAGCCCTATTTACTCCACCCGGACTACCGCGAGCTATAGGGAGGACAGGGCAGGCATGTAAAGTGCCAGTAATGCGCTATGCAAAATGAAGGCAGTGAATTGTGGCAGGTGTACTAACCAGGAGCGTGTCAATGCGATGAAAAGGGCTGGCGACCCCCCCCCCCCAGTCTGTAATACATATGGCGCCAGAAAGAGGAGCAAGTAATACAGAGTGCATATGGCCATCTGAGAACACCCGGTGCTTAGATTGAAGCGGTGTCCAGCGCACAGAGTAGTGTGAACACGGCTACCTTATCCTTGACAGTCCTATTTATTCCTTGAGGGAGGAAGGGGGCAGCTACTTGCCATGTTTCAATAAAGTTTTCCACATATTCTCAGTACATATATTCCTCTCCCCAGCACTTTTGTTGAGAATAGGGTTACTTGCCCCCTCAAATGTATGTCTATGCTGATGTCACTTGTTCTCTAGCACTAGTGTATGAATTGAAGCTTTTACTCTTGCAGTATTCATTTCCACTTTGATACTACTTGCCTCTTATGATCGCTAATTTCCTTGCATTACAACCAGTTCTACTGTTCAATTATTGTGATGGATTATTAGTGCAACACGCAGACCTCAACTTTCTCCTTGCCTTATAGCGAGTCAGATACATATTTTAACCCATTCGATGCGGGGGAAAAAAGTCGGACAACCCAACGGTCGGAAAAATTGGCGAGGGGCGCTCTTATTGTTGGGCATGGCATCGTATGATGCCACCCGTACGAGACGAAAACCACTATGACATCATATGATGCCATCCGCACTGGATGGGTTAACATTTAGATTAGAACTCCAATTGGTAGGAAAACGTAAACTTAACCGAATTAGTAATCAAATAAAATGCAATACACACTGTTGTTATTATTGTCGTCATCGCTTTGGGATGACCTGCCTTTGGTGCAGTAATCAGACCACGCTCTACGAGTTGTGACACGAGGCGGCTCGCTCCCATCAGATGTGAGATCATCCTCAGATGACCAGTCAAGAGGTTTTTCCCGGCGTGTAGTCCTTTTTCCTAGACTACTTTCACTAGTTTCTGGTTCACAACCATTCATAATTGCAGCAGTCTGTGGGCACAATATATAAACATTTGGTAAATACTAAGAAAAAATGAATATAGAGAATGGTTGAAAATAAAAATAAAATCGAACTATTCAGTGCGTAAAATTGTAACGTGGCAATGGCAAAATGGTAGAACGTAATTGAAAGCACTCAGCATCATTATTTCAATTTATTTGAGAACGAACTTTTTTATAAATAAAATTAAAGGCCTATTAGGATGCTAGTACCCAAAGAATGAAATGTGGCAGTTGTGAATTTTGATGTCAGTTATTGGCGACAGTGTTGGTGTGAAAGAGTGAGTGTAGCATGTCTGAGCAAGTGCCAAAAGAACCTTCTAGCTGATAACAATTTCATTAACAAGTTTGTTGACAATGAGTTCAGAAAATTAAGGAGTTTTGGATGTGTGATATGTTCATACTATGTACTACAATTGAAAGCATTGTATGTATGTGGAAATGGTGTAGTACAAAGGTATAGTAGAAAGACTCAACATTGAATTCAATGTTATAGAATCAGTCCTCCTTGCCAGGCATCAATTTGTAATATCTACAACTTTAATAGTTGTCAAGTTACTGCCTATATTATCTAAAATATTATCATGTAAGAAATCACCAAACTGAATATACAATAGAATATTTCAACTGTTTTAAAAGTCATTCACAACACAGCTTGTGTCATACAGCACAATCTATCCAAACAGCATGCGAATCTAGAGCAAATGCAATTTTTAAGGCAAAGCAAAAAGAAAAAAAAAACGCATCACCGATATACACCCAATACCTAAATAAAATCATCATAAGCCAGAGGTGTACAAATTACGCAAACAATATACAAGTTACTAAAAGGGAAATATACAGCTTCGACAAAGGAGGGAACAATACAGTTTTGAGGAGGTATATACAATCCTGACATTTGATGAACATGTGCTTGAAACAAAAGCAAATGGCAAAAACACTGGATGATATTGCAATGGCTGATGTATGCACTATTAACTGATACGCCCTGCGTAATTTCTCATTCGTCACAAGTTGCAAGTATTTTAAACTATAGGAGTAGGCAATTCATCTGAGAATGATTGGTCACTTCCTTCACATTGCTTAATTGGTATGAGCACCTCTTACGTACATCATTATAGGGCAGTTAGTCGGTTCACTGCAAAACTAACAGAAGAAACTTCTCCCAAGTTTGTGTGACATTTTCAATGTATTGATGCACGGTCACGGACTGGAGAAACTAATCAGTAGTATACTGAACAATAATTGATATACTTATAGAATATCCCACAATCGCAGAAGTTTAATCTGGTTAATCCGTGTTAGTTTCAGAGTTGTGATGTGAGCTAGGTTCAGTTTTAAATTTTTGGGATGTAAGCTAAGACGAGAATACTGATGAGGGAGACAGAGGGTTTGGATAGGAAAAGAATAGAACATGAGTGGAAGTTATGCGATAAAACGGAAAGTTGTATTAAAACTCGAGCCACACTCGGCTCGTAATGCCACGAACTGCACCCTATTGACGCTCCTAGAGGATGCATCTCCTCAGTAGTTTCCTAGCATAGCCACATTGTCAGTACAAATACTCCAACTCAAATGATCCATCTTCGCTTCAATAACTTTTGACATCATGTCTGGTCTAACACATCTTCCTTCTGAGGAGGTAGGAGGCAGTCCAGTGCGTGTTGCAAAGTCCCAACATCCATTTTTAGAGTGATTCATAGTTTGTAGATATAATCAAATAACTACAAATGTCTGACCCCCAAAGTGGCATTTCATCCTTAATACCAACTGGTATACGATTTTATATATTATTTTTACTCAGTAAAAGACTTTCATTTTGTAGCACCTAGTAAATAACTCACAACACACTGTTTCATTGTGACAGTCATAACTACAAAAATAATCCCGTATAAATGCAGCGAAGGACACAATAAAGAAATTCTCATTCTGTAACGTTTCTGATCCAAGCAAAATAAAATTCTTTGAGCCCAAAATTTCCCCAAAGGAATAATCAAGTTTGCTCCATTCAATAATCAATGCACACACACAAATTCAAGAGGCGCTAAATGTAAAAATAACCACAACTGCACAGTATTCGACATCCTTATGTGGAAAGTGGGCAATCAAAACTAGGAGTTGAGTATCCTGAGATCAAGAGGCCACTTTATGGTAGTTATCATTTGCATGGCAGAGTGTCGTCAAGAAAGTTATCAATTCAAACATCCCATTGGCCACTAATTACATTCTAGAACTGAAGAAATATTTATGAAAAGATTAACTAGGTGTAGAATGACTTCAAGGTGGTTATTACCAGCCAATCAACTTTAGTTTGCAGTAAACGTTTTGTTTTTCTTTCCAAAATGCTAAGCGTCATTGAATAACTGTAAAATGCGAAATAGTGCGTAAGGTTGGAAACATGCATTTCTTGCATTTACATTTGAACTATTTTACTACTATCAACAGTTTTACTTAGATACAACTATTAACCTCTCAGATGAATTGCCTCTCATGAAAATTATTAAAATGCTAAATTCACCATACTAAATACACCAAATAGTTACCTGGCCCCAAAGGACTAGTAAAACTATTTATTAATACCTCAGATGAATTGCTTCTATTCATAATTCTCAACACACCTAATAGTTATTCGTGAAATAGTTACTGGTGAGGTTGGTGGCGATGAATCTTTTTAATTGAACCAAAGAGGTGGGTGAATGAAGGGGCTAAACAACTATGTGAAGAACATGACCATGAGTTATTCATTATCCAAGAGCCGTGTTCTTGATATAAATGTTACTAGCAACTAACTCAAACTTATGGAAAGGGGCATTCCAAACTACCCAGTTCACACAACCAAACTAGCAAGAAATTGTTAATTTTGGTAAAATGGTCTTTGTGGAAAGCTTCAAGATTAAGCAAGACAGAATTTGGGAAAAGTGTTGTCCCCTCAAGGATAATAACAGAATGAAGATGGATGAATACCAGTTATGGCATAAAATACACAAGCAGGTTAAGCATTATCCAACCCCAAGGAAACACTTCATTATAATACTCACCTTGGTCCTGGGGTTTTTCAGTCTCTGGAAGTATCGTTCCAACTGAACATAAAATATATCGTCTGTAGTTTTTTCAGCTATGTCAATTCCTTTTACAATAAAACACAACACACCATGACGATAATCCTAAGCTAAAGATGATTCCCTCATCAACATACAAATTTCTTCAACACCCCCTCTCGTCACTCCTCTCACTAAGGCAAGTATAATCACTTGCTATCTAGTAATAATTAACTAACCACTCTGGTGGGAACATTGGTACCACATCATACAGACACAGAAAGATACTTCATTAGAGAAATAAAAAGAGCGAGTTAAGAAATGCCTGCACTACAAAACTCACACAGGTGAAATGAATCTACCACCCTGCTTCGATAAAAAGAAAAATTACAGCTTCACCTCTGAAGTTTCAGCTAGCTTGTTTGTTTCGAATGCATAGGTTTACTCCTATGCTGCAACACCATCAATGCATATAACACACACACCCTTTGAAGTGCCAGGGCTAATGAGAATGCTTCTAAACAACAAATGTGGATAAGGAATCCACACAAATCATGTATAAATTGTACTTGAAGCCCAGAAGATTGGAAATGTCCCTTTCATTTATCCCTAATAATACCTCTTAGCAATCAATCGTTGTGGGCTACTAATCAATTCTTCACAAGCTTTATTTTCTTTCGCATGCAGGAGTTTTACAAAGTGTGGAATGTTACCCCCAAACCTTTTAGCGCATTGGATTCAAAACCTTTCATGACTAATTTAAAAACCATTCAATCCATGGTGCGTCCAATACAACCTGTCAGTACTATCTGTTCCTAGATGACTCTCCAACACTTAATTAATAGATGAAACAATTTGGAGATTTATTGCACCTATAATGTTCAAGCTGCCCTCGCTCTACAATGAATTATTCGGCCAGTCAAACATCCAACAATGGGAATGCGTGAACCAGTAAAAGAACTGTGAGGAATCAAGGAAGTTCTGCCAAACACATACTGCGTGTTGCTGGATTGGCCTAGTAAATCGATTACATTACATTAACACTAAGGGTGTGCGGGATGACAGGCAGGATCATTATAACTGTACGCAAGGTTTAATACAAAACCATCGAATGATCAATCTATTTTCATCGGTCAAAGATAGTTTTATATCCATGAACAGTCAGGGAGCATACTATGGCCCTGAGTAGCGTAATATTTTATTTTTACATTTAAGTATGAACACAAATTACCAATAGAATTGGGGTCGATAATAGAACCCTCGTAACGATGTAAGTGTCGCCATGTAAAGCACAAAATGGAGGGCCTGTAATGCGGTTCGTCCAAAATTATGATATAAGCACCTCATCCAGAGCATCATAATGTTTTGGCATTTGGCATTACCAGTAAGTTTCCACTTGAGGAATCTTACAATTGATGACAATGATCACAACCGCTGTGTGAAATTATTATTTTGAACAAATGAAGTGGTCAAGTGAAAATCAGCAACAGCTCAAGACAACATTCAAGAAGAGAATAATATGGATGGAGGTAAGAAGAGTACATTTTTACACATTACAGTTTAGGACTATTTGGCAACACATAACAGCTGAAACTCAAAACGTAACCCCATTTTCGAAGATGTTAGAACTACTGGAAAACGGGTTAGAAACCTAGCAAACTTTAGAATTGAGAACACAATTAAAAAAACCTTTGTTGCATTATATAAAATTCCAATCATCCATGCATATTATTGAAGTGAGGTCCGGTCCACCATCAACTTGAAATAAATTCATGTAGCGCTCAATTCTAGTGTCTAGCTTCATTATGTTTGAGTTTAAAATGAACTCCACGGAGAATTGCTTGTATTTCATAAGCTATAGATGTAGCACAAAACAAATGTTCAAAGTACTGTGCAGCCTAAACTACTCACGTCAGAAGAAGTCCAGCTCAGACAGATTACGAATACATAGCCATAGCATTTCAAAATATCACTCCATACTTGAGAGAACGAGTTTAATGGATAGTAGACTTACTTTAGTGCGATCAATGATGTGGAGGTAGTAGGAAACAGGTTTTCCGGTCCAAGAGACTGATCCTCCTATTGGTTGCATTTCAGAAACATGCATAATGGTGCCAATGTCTGTGAAACAAAAAACATTTAGTACAAGTCCGCTAATACTCACACCGATTTACACATTCAAAAGTGATTCATCAATTCACCTGTTAGGTTTCTATCCGTGATTCTAAAATTCAAAGGGCAAAACGATTTGGAAGACACAATCCTGGCACCATCTCTTAAGTCGGCAAATCGTTCTTTCAGCATATGGTCAACAGTTGGTCCAAAAGCGAAGTTGTTGACGAAAACAATGGTCGCTGACACTATTTTTTCCCTGTGCTCCTCGTTCAAGAAATCTCCTTTGATCAGTTTGTATTCGCCATACTTTTTGCCATACCAACCCATCCACTTACGGAAGTGAGTGTTCATTCCCTGAAACAAAAATACCAGGATAAGAAAAATAGGGACATTCAAATATGCAATCGACGATGCGCTACAATTACATAGAAATACTAATGTGCCTGAGCATATTTACAGGCGATTGATAACAGCTAATGGTGACAATTGTGCCAAAGCTCCTTGCCTACATTCGTCTTTCACAAAAGTGAGAGTGTTAGATGAAATTGTATCCAGATTTCGTACCTAGTCAACTCAAATTATTATATTATCTGTTCATTGTATTTCGCCATACAATGAACAGATAATATAATAATTTGAGTTGACTAGGTATAGCGGCATATTCTCATTGCTGTGTTCAAAACTGAGCGTACCAAAGTCCTAGATGATGCTTTATTTCTGACGACTCACAGCACTTCCTCTCTCTCCGCCTCACAAACATTTTGTAGAATAGTCGTATAACATATTATTTGATAACAGAATACTGAAAAAGTTAACAGCAACCCCATTGTGATGAGCTTCATATAGACTTTATTGGGCTCCTCCATGCATCGAAGCCATCCCAAGCAGATTCATTGAATAACCTCTGTGTGGACGATTTATTTGGCTGCTAACATGAGTTGTTCGGAAACGTTTTTTTAGGAGAGTAAATCGAAAAGAATAATAGTAAATAGATTAAAATTTTGATAGTAGTAAGTACAGTTGATTTCACTCAAAACAATAATGTTTGCATCAGTGTTCATTAAAGACTTACATATACAGTCTGTGGCTCCTTTTTTTCTAAATTCTAAATCTTACTTAGTAGGAATTAATAGTCATGTCCAGGTAAATTTTGTTTTCTTACAAATATTTCATGAAAGGATTCCTTCCTTTAGCACTATCCCTTTCTTTAATACTTGTGTGCGTACACTTACCTCTGCATATTTTGATGGAACTTCAGCCTTTTCAACCCCTACACAAATTTTGCAGGGTGTGGCAGCTGCCATTTGCAAAACCACTTGACCAACCCCAGAGCCCAAATCAATGAAAACATCATCTTTTGTCACGTTGATTTGATCAATCATCTGGCATATCAAGTCAAATGATGTTTCTCCATAAACCTGAAACATGAAGACATCACTTATTACGTTTTCATTGATGCAAATTATGTCATTAGTTTGTTTCGTGTGCTTTGACGAAAACCAAAAAAGAAATGCTAATCATGGGAATGGGAGAAGAATGAGATTGTATAAGGTAGAACTGCACATAAAAAGGGAAAAGCTCACACAAAACTGAACATTCGAATAACTAATCTCAGAAATCAAACACGAACTGGTAGTAAGCAAGTACATGATTAAGTGTCGTGAAACCACAAGTAGAATTCAGTTTGTTAGATTCATTTTGAAGTATGTTTGCAGTAAAAAAAGTAAAAACTCTATTTTGGGACATGAAAGGGAATTGAGGTGGGTCAGGAGAAAAATGAGGACAGGCTGTTTCATGTGGGGAGCGTGAAGAACAGTAGAGGAAGGAGGGGATTAAGAGAGGAGAGGAGGAATATGGTTCTGAACTTCCGGAATGGTGCTAAACAAGGGATTGGCAGCCGACTAGAGTTCCTCCTGGCGCTTAAGACAGAAAGAGCTCCACTATTTCCCCTGTCAATCAGCAGGATTAATGCTGGTGAACTGGCCACATACCCAATATATGTTGATGTAAAATTTGCAAAAGAATCAATTGCATCAAAAGGCGAATTTCGCCAATGTGCATCACGTTTTGACTGGTTCAGAAAATGGTGGGAACATATAACCAGGACTCCACACCCGAAACCAAATGCTTTGTTAGGAATGATAATTCATTACGCCTACTTTTACGGTTGCTCTCACGGTGGGAGTAATTAGTACCACACATTACTTGTCTTGATTAGAGTCCTGATTTTGACACCCGTGGAGAGTAAAATGTAAAAGCCATTAGGGCATCACCACAGCGTTCAGACAAATAAGGCCAACATTTACCCAGCATGCCTTACAATCTTGTTTCACTCAGGAGTTCAGTACCCGTTACCGACAGGTTTGAAAACTAACTCCCCTGCTTGCATCCTAAAGTAAGACTGCGTGCTCCCAGCGCATGCGCGTTTCTGATTGCTCTTGTATTGCCTCCAAAACGATACTTTATTGCACCTCTAGGTAAGCACAGCTAGTCCTCTTGTTGATTCTTCCGGTTAACTGAAATATGCCTACTTGTGATGTTTTGGCGTGCTCGGTACTTCATTCCATATATAACGGCGATCTTTCTGTTATATCATAATTGAGATCGCCCATGTTTCCAAATAATATGAATATATATATTTGGTACGGACAAAAGGAAAGTTCCATATTCTTGAACTGATATATTGACTAAGCCCTTATTTCAGTTTTCAAGCAGTTCTATGTAAATCCACATCACTCTTGGAGGATATGAGAAGCAATCACCAACATCGTAAAAACTAACAAGTTACGACCCCTACATCTATAAATACTGACGAATTAGGTTTACCTCCGGTGAAAAAGGCTCATATTGATTCAGTTTTTCTGGGTCATAGACAGCCTGGTTATAAACTTGCTGAAGAATGTGTCTCAGCAGACCCCTGGACGTCTTCTGACTGTTTCGTTGAGTTAAAGATGTACCCTTGCTCTGCAAAATAGACAAAATATCTTGTTTATATATACTTGAACACACGCGCTGTGGGTGTAAGAAACTATGCTAGAACTACTCGGCAACTGCTGCCAATGCACTCCTTCAAAACATGGCTAGTACCATGAACAGTACAGTCACAGCAACACACGACTACAACAGTCAACTAACTGACATGGTGGTGGTGGGATGCTGTGAACCGATTATGCGGAATACCTTGAACTGTACTTCGATGGGATGTCCGCAGTACATCTATTTAAAAAAAAGTTATCACACCCACCTCAAGTTCTTCATTTTTAACAAATCCAACTTCCACTTTGACTGAACAAACTAGGTCCGACTATATCACTTATCCCCAGAATTAAATATGCACAAAACAAGTACCAGTACTAGATTAGTGACTCTCTTCGGTGCATTCCCTACTATAAGGCACAAGTTGACTACTCATTACAAGCTAGTTAACAATAAAGCCACTGGTCGACATTACAGCTTACACGACTAGACAGAAGACGTCTTCAATGACAGCAGCGCCTCGCTGCCATCACTAATTTGCACATCTCATGCTAACAGTTGTCATGCTCCAATGTAATGTATATACGCTCTACTTGATTTTATCTTAATCTAAGATGATCAAGCCCACGGCCAGAAGTATGAACAAAAATTCAGTGAAGACTAAGACGAAAGTTGATGGAAATGTATCCTTTTTTATAATCCACTTTTTGCCGAAGTTCATAAAAATTTACAATTTGGGCAAACAGCTACCAAGATATGTGTTAAATAGGTTTTCATACCTTTCTCACGCAATATGCATATATTATACGTATCGTTTTATATCCTACCCTTGTAAATTTTCCATAAACACATTGAGTATTAAGTATCGAACTCACAACAACAACAAAACTCGACCCTCTTCATAAAAAAAAAAGAAAGTATTTTTCAAGTTAAAGTTCACTTTTCTTTTGTTGCTTCACCTCCAATGGCTATTCATTGAACAATTACGAACCTCTGTTGCCATATTGCTACTAAAAACCGTTCTACGAAAGGGATACAAAAGGTTGTTTCCTCGATTTCTCCCTTCACTGGAGACCCTGATCGTCTTCGTCATAGACATTCCGTCCCTCGATTCGTCCACCATTAGCTCTCGAACCAACGCAGCAGATCGAGGAGATTAGACTATTCAGTATATAAGTAAGAACTGTAACATACCAAGGCGCAATAATACAAACGAAGGCACTTCGGTAAAACGCAAAGAACCTTGTTCCTACGTACCAAAATCCGCAACCTCGCAATTTCTGCAGTCGTTTGGCTAGGTTTTCCACGTGCATGTCATATTTCCTACATTCATCAATTTCTAGCATAAGGTATTTTGTCGATTTCACCTGTTGCACCGCCAGGGGTCCGTAATCGTCTCGATAACGTTCAGTACCGTGATATTTAACGCTGTTAATATTTCGTACTCACAAAGAGGGAAGAAATTCGACATTTAGGCGCCATCTTGTTGATAGACTGAATGGGTGGGAGCAGTGCAGAGGAGAAGCAGCCTCTGAATTGCTTGCTCGCACCACACAGTTTCTCTGGAGGCAGTATTGAGGGCAGCGGGAGTTATCACAATCTACTTCCTGGCAGGGAAAAGAAGGAAAGCTGTTTTCTTAGGAGATGGCAAGACGAGTGGAACACAGCCCCCAAAGTGTGGTGGACCAGGCAACTGATTCCAGTGCTTGATCTATGGCTCAGGTGATGCGGACTTCTACCTAATCCAGTTCCTCATAGAACATGGAGCATTTAGGACGTACCTGCACTGAATTGGTAAATGGCTGCAAGCCCTAAATGCCTCCACCGCAGGGCAATGGTGGATGATGCTTCCCATGCCATGTCCTCTTGCCAAAGGTGAGCCAGAAGAGGATGGAGCTTGCTGATCCAGGGCCAGTATCTCGCAGGGATAAAGGACGAAGACATGGCAGTTTGGGAGGAGTGGCTGGTAGATTCTCATGCGAGTGAAGACGGCAAGAAAAAAAAGCTGCCGTCGCTGAGAGGCGTGAGGGCCGACCTGACTCAACATGCTTAACGATTCCCACGTGGTTCTCAATACGCAAGAGTAAAGTCATGGGGTCACCAGGAGCAGACTCTCCTTCCTACACCCAGGCGATACCACAACGAAAGCGCCATGCTAACTTGTATTAGGCCCCTAGATGCCATCTCCAGTATTTGCCTACCATGCGATCTTGTTTTTAGGCCTGTTTCCACCTTTACAACTGCTCCAGTCCAGCTAAACCCTGTCATGATGTATGAAGCATCATCGGCAAACGCAATAACTCTACCATTCATTCTCTTCCAAGTACACAGGCCCTATGACAGTTCCCGCGGGAATACCTATTCAAGGGAGGTGCTAAGATGCAGGAATAGAACGAGAGATGGAATCATAGTTAAACCTACTCACGGAACAATCTTTTGGCTCGTTTTATGTACCACCAATTTATTCGTACATGTCGTAAGAATTCACTAGTGTATATAGTGTACACCTTCTTGCACTCCAGTCGTGGATATTTTCACACTCTGGAGACATGCCGATAAGCAGTTACTATCGGAACCGTCGCAGACCGATATTCAACCGAAAATCCCCGGGAAACAGGCGACATTTTTCAAAAAAGGCATTTCAAACGCAATCGAAGCTTCTAAAAACACGTTGGAACACACAATTATTTTATATCCACAACGTAAACTGCAACTTGGGGCTTTTCTTGAGGATTATCTCTAACCTTCATACACACATTAACTGGACAATTTTATAATTTGAAGGAATATTTCAATAACCTTGTCAGGTTCCAAGGTTTTGTCCTTCGGGCGTTCGAACGTGCCTGCCTGGTACATACCATTGCAACCGATTTTTCCAAGGCCTTCGATAAGCACATTCATCGTACCCTCCAGTCTTTCGGTGATTTCGGCCCATGTTATCTGAGGCACCACCTCGGCCCCAATCTCTGCTACCTACGTCGTGCCACAGGGTCACACCTTGACCCAGTTCTCGTCATAGTTGCAATTAGCGGCGTCTGCAAACTTCTCAAAGGAGTGCCATACCTTCACCTGCACTTGTGACTGCGTTGCTCTTCATGCTCATGTGGTGCTTACGCCATGGTCTCATCCATAATCTGTCTAAATGTTTTGTCGTCACCTAACATCACTCCCTTGCTTCCATGCCTACTACGCTGGAACCCCCCCCCCTTTCGCGACTCCTCCATTCGTGCCCTCGGCATCCTCCTCCACAAGAAGCTTGTCTCCAATGACCACATCTCTCAGCTGTCTCTACGCGGTCTCTTGGATTCTTGAAGCGGCGTACGCACGAGTTCTTCCACGTCCAGCTATTATCCTGCTTTACTGTATTCTAGTTAAGCCCATATTGAATGCGCGCCTGTGACGTGAAGCTTGTTCCCGTCGGCTCACTGGATGGCGTCTACTGCGCCTTCCTCCCTCACATCACCTAAAAGATTAGGATTCCCCCTCCCCTCCTCTCCAGACGGAATTGACTACGACACCCTCTGCACCCTCCCCGTCCCCCTGCTTGTCGCTTCACCTGTGACATGGTGTTCCTTCACGGTATTTTGTCTGGTCGGATCGACGGACGCCCCTGACCTCTCGGCCATGCTTAGTCATTCTCCCCCTTCTACACGACAAATTATGTCCCTCTGCCACACCCCTCGCACTGCCAATGTCCTCAGTGCTGACCTTACACTGCCTTTTTTAATTTCTCGCTCTCGTTGCTAAAGACCTTTCTCATGAACTATCAACTCTCGCACAGCTACGTATTCCGATGTGTCTTTGTATCATTAGGCTCGTCCTGTTTAAATAAATAACTCACACCTTACTTTAATTAGGTAGACATTTTTATTATCGTTTATTGAATCTGTATAGAACTCTCCCCGTATTATTTAAAAAAAAAATTAAATGTAAGTGTTCTATGCAAGGTTTTTTTTTCATTTTTGGATTCAAACTCCTTTTCTAACAACAACTCGACAAAATGGATGATTGGGTTTTGGCCAATAATAAACTGGTGGCGAGGGGGACGTCAAACCATCAATGTTCATACATAATCAACTGCGATGAAACGATACTGCCACCTGACTAATGGCTTCCTAATTAGAATAGTAAAAAGTGGACAGACCCGAATCGAAAGCTGGCACAACATCGTAGGCTCGTAGGCTCGTAGGCGACACAAGTTGAGTGAAAGTTCGCAGGAGACCACAACTACTTCCTGGGAAATAGACACGCCCGACGCTCACTTTAGAAATAACTTCAACTCTCTTATTTCACTCAATTCAAAGTCTCGGAAGGGATCAAAGAGAACTTTAGACGTGGAAAAGGCGTTTTAAAACCCCCGTTCATACTTCGGTTATAGCGGGGGAACGTCGTGAGAAAATTCATTTCTCGGGCTTCTGCGGAACTTGGCTGGTCCATTCCATTCGCTTGCGCCGCACAAATTATACCCGCACTTGAACGACAAGTTAATTTTAGAACGCCTAAATTCTCAGCTTCAATGAAATCGTTTCGGCGAGAATTTATGGTTCTTCGAATGAGCGATAAATCTTTATTTACTACTTTCCTAACTATGTTACTACATCCGGGGGAACGAGCAGATCAATTCGATCGGCGAACCTTCGATTTATTCATTTATATCTAACACTTTTCGTCATAACAAGAAATGTGAATGTCGTTATGAACGGTTCCATACAAATTTTTATCACTCATCGCCTTCAGATTCATTAATTCTTGTATATATTGAGAAATTTAAAAAACCTACGCAAGTATGAAATAAGTGTTTTGTTGAAAATACTCAGCAGAATCGATGTCATGAGATCTTCCTGAGCATCGCGACCATTTCGTAAATATCTGGTGAAATGCGCGCACATGTAGCGATTAGGCTCAGTATAGGGAACATTCTTGAGATTCGTCTTTAAAATGCTTTCGAAACCTTAAGCCAGTGCTTCAAATAATTTATTCTTCTTCGTCAGGGTTATGAAAAGTTCAATTTAAAAACAAAAACATTACACAAATCGCTAAATTGAATTTAGATCACTCGCGGAAAAAACTTGTATTAATTTTCCCAAATGGTACTGAGGATGGCTTAATCCCCGAAACCGAACTACATTTTATTAAGCTTGTTGGAAAAGATTATTTCTTTCGTTTTGGTTTATTATTCAGAATGAATAATAACCCTATGTTTTTGGTCACGACAAATTTTTTACAACCCCCCCTCAAAATTTGATACTTTACGTTTCACGATTTGGAGATTCCAAATTTGCAATGTCTGTCCGCCGTCCACCGTCCGGGCCGTTTTGTGCCTTTAACGTGGTCTGAAAAACTCGTTCTTTCGCCCAAAAATCCCATTTTGGTATCTGGTTGTGCCCGCCATCTCGGCAATCCGATCGGACGAAGCCTGTGGTTGTAATGGGCAAAAAACGGTTGAAAAAATTAACGAAACGCAGTACAATGCGGGAGCTACAGAGTTTCGTCGTTTGAACTCCCTCCCTCCCCACCCGCAACCGCGCTCGAGGCGAGCGAGCGCGCCTCCCACTCGCTTGCCTCCTCTTTCGCCTCGGAACGGGTTCGCTTCGAGCGCCCCCGTTCCAATTTCCCGGACGGGGCAAAATCATCAGACGTTTTGTTTCCGTAGTTCCATTGTAGCCAGGACATGTTTCGTATGGTTGACTGGTATTTGATGCTGAGTCCAATGGGATGGGGGAGCAGTAATACTAGGTCAAGCTGTTCATGAGAATAATAAACCATTGTGTAATAATTTGCAGGGTTTTTCTATTCACTAAATTGGAAAGCGGCGACAAAAACGTAACCTCTCGCAACCCTAAAGATGGTTCCGTCAAACGTGTGTGTGTTTCTGTGACACGATAGAGAGAGGACGCTGAAACAAATCATCTCAAAATTCGTTATCATGGTGATAAACACACAATGTTTAACCATACTCGTATATTTATTGTAAACTGATCGAGATGAACATAACGGTCATGCCATGAGGAAGTTACGAATAAACCCTAAAGCTACTCAATGACGATTGTGACATGAGTAGGGGCAAATCAATGAATAACGGAACGTTAAGTGCTACCAAGTTCATACTGACTACGATGCATCCGAAACAATAGGACTTAAGGCAGTCAGAGTCATAATGCTGAGTAAGAGCGAGAAACATTGCAGACACTTCGTGCGATGCGCAGTAGCAGAAATATTTTATTTCGATCAGACGACGAAAAACGAATTTTTCGAAAACATAAGCCCTTTCGCCACAATAACTCTAGACCCCCCACTTAGTATGTATTAATATAAGGTAAACATTTAACACGGGGGAACCCTTCCGGCATACAGCCATCATCAGAACTGATTTGGTCTTATTTCAGTAGCCTGCGGCACACTGTAGGGCGGAGGAGCAGTTAAAGGGTCCTCACAAGGTGGGGGGGGGGGAGTAGTGATAGGAAGAGAGTGAAAACGTGGTGAAACCAAAGGATGGACTTCAACACAATGGAGCCCATTCTAACCAGTTTTGTACAGTGACGCTGAGGAAACGTCCATAAAGGATAAGAACAACCTGTCGGACCACGTGTTGCTCCTCACTGTCACTTCTAGTTAGTTGAAATGGTGAGGACGAATAAGGAAACTTCGCGTTGAGGAAGAGCTTCGGAATAAAACTACGACCGACCTTTTTAGCAATTCAAATCGTTATAGAAGAGAAACGGACGAGGACGAGGACAAGGAACAGAGGCGTAGACACGAGGCAGTTGTCAACGAACGAACAACAACTTCCGCTCCCACAGGAGCAAACGCAACCGAACGAACGAGTCGGTGAGAAATTCAGTTGGTTGACAGGTCATGGGGCCTTGGGACACGAGCTCGAACTGATGACATGCCAGCTCAAACTCCCCGCTCCAATGTGGCACGGCACCTTCACTTCCCAATAAACGAAGGGAGAACGATCGTGGGCGAACGGTTGGAAAAGAGGTGAAGGATGTGATGGGACAAGGCCGCACACGTGAGCCAATGACCCCGCCCCACTACTCACCTCATCGCCTCCTTGTGATCGCACAACTGGCTCATAATAATGAATTCACTGGAATGTTCATATCGAGTGTTTTCTGGCGTCAGTCCGAGGCGTCTTGAGATTAACAGGCAGCAGCAATCCTTCTCACTCAGTCACCAGACTTATAATCTGGAGAAACGTGAAATCCTCTCTATTTAGGAAGGATAATAATAGTGGCTTTTCGCGGCAAGAAACCTGTCCACACAAACGTTTTTTTGTTATCAGGATAGCGGTAATTTTGAACCGATTTTGCCCCCCCCCCCCTCATTGGCCTCCTATGTTGGCCAGAAGGCTCCATATCAAATTTGAACTGACTTGGTCCAGCCATCCTGTCGCGATTTCCTTTAGACACCCAAAAACGCACAAATGTTGTTTTAGGGCTCTCGAACATTTGGAACGTGAAGATCTTGAGGACGCTAGTAAATCCCTTGAGCCTATTACAGAACTTTGCTTCCTTCCGTCGGGCTAAGGAAAATAATAAGGTCACATCCAAATAGGGTGTCCACCCTCAAACCCTTATTATCCCCCCTCCCCACTCCTTATCATCATTCCACCCTGGCTAGGCTATTGAAAGCCTTGTTCTAATGAACAGGGGGCTAGTTCTAATACGCCACTATAGAAAGTGTTACTAAACATTTAAAAACAGATACGGCTTGTATAATGGAAAAAATATAATCGAACAGAAAAGAAACAAAATAAACACTTCAATCTTCTTATACTCGTAGAACACATAAATTAATAAAATAAAATGTTTCTTTGGAGATAGTTGCTTGGTTAACTTCACTTCTTCCACCCACAGATAACTCACAGCAGGTAGAGTTTTTCTAAGCTTGCGGATGAGGTTGGTGTTGAAGAAAGCGGAAATAAAAGATGTCGATGACTGAATTTGGTAGAAGGTGGTGGTAAAAGAAAGGGATAAACGGTAGGCATAATAGTTTTCGTCGGCGGCGGGCGAGTCTACAGAATCGATGACACTACGAACTACATCCCGTCACAAATCGTTTGATAATAATAATAAAAGAAAAAACGGATAAACGAAACATTTGCTTGCTCTTCAATTAATTCATTTACCACTCAGTTAATTTGAACTTGGTCAAAAAACACTTCACAGCAGCAGCAAGCGGTAGCGTTTACAGCTCCAGAATTCATTGTGCTGCTCGTACTCACTTCAGGACCATTATTGAGCAATTGGTACAAAGATAATTAATGAGGCTGTAAACACAAATTTTTGAAGAGTTATTGGCTGAAACGTTTACAACTGGTAAGCGAAACAGCAGTAGTTGAAATTCAGGAATTATTGGAGTGACCCCCATGTATCTCACGAGCGTTTTTCAACACTCACCCTATAGGTATTGGATTGGACTACAATACCAATTTTTTCCAACATTCTACTAACATTCCAGCGGAGTTTGTAAGGAAAAACGCTTTTCGTCGAAATTTTTGATAATTTATTGTGCTGCTCTCGTCATTTTTCCACAGATGGAAATTTTACAGTATAATTGCCTCATTTAGACCTATCAATATGAAAAATGTAATCAAAATCGTTAGAGCCGTTTTTGAGAAACATAATTTGGTGTTTTGATCACTATGATAGCTATAGTTAACTTTCGGTAAATTTTGCCCTAATTTTTGGGTCCCATGGTAACCTGTAGGCTAGACATCAAGTTTGAGCTAATTTGGTACAGTGGTTTTCTCTGAAAATCGTTCAGACATACACACACAGACCATTTTCCCAAAGTGTTTTTCGGACTCAGTAGGGTCTGGAACGTAAAGATATGAAGAAAACTCAACAAAAACATTTTTCAGCCGATTACGCAACTTTCCTTCCTACTTCGTTGAGCCAAGGAAAGTAATAAAATGCTTCCTTCTTTCCTAATTCGCCACCTTATCCCATCCCATTCCCTTGGTCCCATCCGAAATGTGAACAGCCACACCACACCCCACCAATAGAATCTATCATTTCTCCAATTTTCGTTTAATCTGGTGTCTTGAGAAGGACTACAAGCCTATGGATGTAGGAGAGGGTTTCAATATTTTTCAGGCATAACCCCACCCCGATAACACCCCAGCATTAAAGGGATTTCCAGCGACCCGCACGAACCCAACACCTTGGCTTTACAACCAGTGGCACTTTGCTCGAGGGCGTTGTTCCAGGGTGGTCCGAAGCATCCTGCGGGGAATTATAATTGACTGCAGCTTGAGCAGTCTAATGGTCTGAATGTGTAGCTCGCCCTTGGAGCAGCAGGAGAAGCCCAAGGCGTTCTGAGGCTGGACTGCCCAACAGTGCTCGAGCTGCGATCCTTTCACTTACCTACCCCAATAAGGCACTTGAGCCCATACTTCGCCCATTCATGCTAAAAATACAATCACTCGCTAATCATTCAAACCTCACCAATAAGGCCAAGGGCTATTTAATATTCGACCACCCCCTGTCATCAACTTATTACTAACTAACCCTTACCCACTCATTTATACAATAAACAGTTACCGCCCTAAGACCCCTTCAACAACTGTCCGCACCAATCGAAACTCCCCCTTTCCATGGCTACTAACTTATCACATTCTTCAGCTAGATTCGACTAAAACACCGTTTATTGCGATGACAATGTACTCGGTTCGCAAAACTGGTGGATAAAAGAGGACCCCCTTCCCCGTAACACCACTACTCAGCTAATAAGTAAATCTATTAGCGTGTCAATCCACAGTTAAAGCGCATAACAAAATTGAGACCTGAAAACCTTCCATTTTGGTAGCGCTTGTTCATCCCACACAAATGGAAACGTGACACGAGATCACGTTTGAGAGACAGAAAGATAGGTAAATCGGTTCAGCAGCTTAACATTTAAATCAACACTTAGAAGGAAGTATTGTATAATAACTTTCTTAATTGCCAGAGAATCGAAAAAAGAATTACGAAGACTTTGAAACGACTAATGCACTTTAATTAAAACAAACCCTTCGGTATTTTCACGCGATAAGCGTTCATGCGCATTAAAAATTACGTTCTCGCTCCACCTCTCCACAGGTTCGGTCCCAACTGCTATGGCGCTCCTCACGCTTAGAGAACACACTTCAGAGAGAAATCAATGATTCGAAAACGTTCAGCCATAACGCCGTGGTCATACTGAGGAACCAAAGCTACAAACACGAAAATTGCAGAATCTTCACATACCTCTCAAGTTCACGCTTTTGCCTTCAGGCCTAGCGCTGTTCTAGCACGTTGTCGCGATTGCCTAATACCACATGGTGACTGACCTGCGGTGTAGAGCAGTCCTTAGTCGCGCGCCCCATTCTGTGCTAACCACAATCCTCTTTGCTTTTCTTTAGAATCCTCGTGTTGCACCTTAAAGAGTAGGACGGCTGCCCATATGTGCTCGCTGGTTCAAACAATTTCTCCTACCATCGATATTTGGTGATATACTATCTTGAAACATACCTTGTAGGGGTCAGGTCAGGTTACTATCAGAGCGGCTCATGTCAAGTTCATTGGGATATTTTGGTCGATCACGAAACTATCGTTTCCATAAATAAATCTTAAAAACGCTGCTCCGCATTGATTTATTTCATTTGGATGCAAACTAAAACACGAAAAGGGAACGCAACAAGAAGAGATGAGAAGCCTCTAAGGAGTCGTTAGGAGCTCCTAAGACAAGGGCGCGCAACGATCTACGTGAGCCATAATTTCTTCATCTCTCCATCCATGCTTCGCTCGCTAATTCAGCGTCTGAGCCTGGATTTGCTCTGTGAGATTACGCTCAGCTCCAGTCCAGAGTCGGGCGGAAAAGGAGAGAGGGATAGAGATTAGGAGGGAGAAAGAGGAAATGCAGCGTTGAGGGTTTGGCGGAGGGAGAGGAAAGTAGGGCAACGCGATCAATATCCCAAACCGGAGCGGCGGCTAAAAATAGGATGGTGTTTATAAACAGTCGAAAGCCGTGTCGAGAGGGAACATCGCAGTGGCCCATGTGACGCGGAACGAGGAAATCACACCGCGAGAAGCTGAGTCCTCGTGAACGCCCCTTCGAAGATAATTTAACCCGTTACGGCTCGCTCATTTAAAAGAAAAAAGTAGCTGGTGCGTTGCGACACACAACTTTCCTTAGCTCTACGTCAATTCACTCGGGTACATGGCTTTTTTTCTACTTAATCAATTCATTCATCACCCAGTTCATTTGAACTTGGTCAAACAACGCTTTACGGCAGCAGGAAGCGGTAGCACTTACAGTTCCGAATTTTATTGTACTGCTTGTACTCATACCCGTACCATTAGTGAGCAATTGGTACACAGAGAACTAATGAGGCTGTGAACACGATTTTGTCAAAGAAGGATAGTAATTACTTTTGCAGAGTTATTAGGTAAAAGGTTTTAGAACTGGTAGTAAACGGAACGGCCTCACTCACCCTATAGGCATTGGATTGAACTACTACACCAATTTTTTTTCAACATTCTAGTAACGTTTCAGCGGGGTTTATAAGGAAAAACGCTTTTCGTCGAAATTTTTGATAATTTATTGTGCTGCTCTCGTCATTTTCCCACAAATGAGAATTTTATGGTATAGTTGGCATATTGGGAGCTACCAATATAAAAAATTTAATCAAAATCGTTAGAGTTGTTTTTGAGAAAAAAAATATTTGGTGTTTTGATCACTGTGATAACTATAGTTAACTTTCGGTGGATTTTGTTCATACTCTTATTTTGGCGTCCCATGGTAACCTGCGGGCCAGATATCAAGTTTGAGCTAATTTGGTACAGTGGTTTTCTCTGAAAATCGTTCAGACATACACACACAGACCATTTTCCCAAAGTGTTTTTCGGACTCAGTAGGGTCTGGAACGTAAAGATATGAAGAAAACTCAACAAAACATTTTTTCAGCCGATTACATAACTTTCCTCTCTACTTTGTAGAGCCACGGAAAGTAAAATTGAGTTAATTCATTCACGCGTAAGACATGAGGATAACGAAACTAAATATCCCTTGGTGCAAAGCATCACACAACTATAAATCGACACGCCATACCAACGCATTAATAAAGAAAACGCTTACGGAAAAACGAAACGTGGAAACCAGTAAATTCAAAGTACTCTAGAGAGCTAGGGCTCAATCGTTAGAGTTATGCACAAAAAAAACTCCTCATTTTTTATACTCCTTATTCATGGAAATAGTTCATATCATCTTTTTCGCATCTCGTAAAAATAACAAACAAAATAGTCGATTCTGAGGCCTCTCTCCCAAAATGTTGACGAAAAACAGACAGGAGCCTTCAAAACGTTAACATCTCAAACGTACGAAACTTATGTTTACGGATCATCAAACTTTTTTCCCTTTGGGAAGGAAATAACTCCCAAGCGCTCAGCTCTCTGGATAATCATCGCGCAATCAGCCTCCGTGACACAGTCTGTTTCCTGACGCTCTTTTCTGATTCCTAACCAAAATAATGACGAATATAAATTAAAAAACGTTAGTCGCTCACTCTGATTGGTTTAGGGGCGCCATAACTTCATTTTTTTAATAAACTTCTCTAAAACATGTTCAGTGCGAAGCACAACACAACTTTCTTCTGGGGCCTCTTAACAAATGTATTTATTTATATATAATATCAGGTTGGTTTGGGTACGCTTCAAAAACTCCGAACGTTTGGCAGCGATTGAGTTCAAATTTAGACGAGATTTACAACCCGCTTTAAAGAATGTTTTTATGTGCGTTTCACGCCCAATCGAATACCATCGACCGGTGGGGGGGGGGGGGGGCTTTTCACTATCTGTGTTTTAGCAGGATGGAATCAATCGCCGTGCTACCTAATGACAACCACAGTCACACGTGAAACATAACTTGTCACTAACTGAATTGTTCATCGAAAAAAAAAGTTACGCCTTTTATCCCATTCAGATTATTATGCAGTCTCAATTAAATATTCCACCTTAATCGAAGTACTTTGACGCAAACGTGTACTGATTGAGCTGCGCCGTCAAAAAATATTCATTTTCCATAATTACTTCACTAATTTAGTAGTCAGGTAACGCACTATTGAACTCATCTGCGCACCCACGAAGTGCTGGTTGCAGCTAGGTACAGCTTAATTAGTAACTGTGTTATCTATAAACGGTTCTATAACAAACAAACTGAACTGGAATTGAAAATCAAGTGTCCTGTCCTACCTATGGCATGGCATAAGAAATATCTGGTGCGCAGCAACACCCAACTTTCCGCCACCCCCGTAAGTTAGAACACCAGCTTCAGGGGGGGGGGGCTACATCTTGGTTCAACGCATTTCTACAAGAACATTTATGGAGAACAAAACGTACCGTGTACCGGAATACCGATAAATTAATATTCGACAAATCTCCTTTTATGAGTCAACTTGGCTTATATCTCCGTTCAATATAAAGACTTCGAAGACGAAAGACAGTTGGGTTCAAAACGTCTATCGCAGGGGGACCTGTGGGAGTAATGAAGGGCTGTATTGATCTGCCAGCGGAAGATGCCCCCCCCCCCACGCTTAGCTACAGATCCATCCCTCGACATCCTCCTCTTCTGCCTTGCGCTCCAACTCTTGCCTTCAGTTGACTTACACATTTGCCGAAAATCCTCACGAAACCTCCTTCGGTCACGCCCTCACCTTCCATTTACCTCAGGCGTAAAGTGATTCAGTTGAAGCTGCGTGTACCTGCACCAGGAGAAGATTATAATCTCTACGGGACTTGGGTTTAGCCGGACCTCACACTTTCTCTCAGCTCACCACGCAATTCCGTTGCGTCGGGCGAGTGAAAGAACCGTCGTCCTGGTTTTTACTTTCCTCTGCACGAAGGACAAAGAAAGTATTGTAATCAGCCGATACAGAGAGTGGAGTTTTGCTATAGCGCACACAAAAAGTTGAGTTTTTCGCCAGATCTAAACATTCTGTCGTCCCCTGTATTTCTGGAAGAAGAAAACAACCTGTCTGTAGTCAGATTAGCGGAAGAACGGCTGAAACGATTGAGCTCTTTCTTTTTTGTTTTATTAGTGGTCGAAAACGAAGTAAAGATCAATTTTCATCAACTGAAAGGGGGAGTGAGGAACGAAAAAGCACTACAAATTGGGAGTTTTCTTTTTTTTCAAAAATAATTAGAACCAGTTAAATTAACGTTATATATCAGAGCTTTTACAGATCAATTTATATCGTTCATTAACTATGTCCGTGAACGAAGAAATGTGCTTAAGAAGGAAAAAGTGCTTTTATTGGCCCCTGGTGTTTCGCTAGACAAATGACCAGCAAACCATCAGTAATAAATGCTTTCCCCAGTGAGAGTTCGACATGTACAAAAAAGTATCAAAATAACGTTTTCTCACTCGTGATAAGATTTTCAGCTGCCACTCCACTTATCCTATATAGCCATTAAAATTATTCTTTTGTTAGAAGGAACGGTGTAAACACTTTGAATTCATAAAAACAGAATGCACTGAAAACCTGATTAGGCTTTTTAAATATTACTTTTAAAATAGACCTTTGGATTATAATCAAATTTTCCAAGTAAATAAGAATCCAAGGAAACAATAGGCACCACCTCACACAATAATGCCATTCTGCAGATCATACTGAATACGACTATCGAGGAAGGTTTATCTAAGTTTTTGGAACAACCGTTTCAACGATTTACATCAAACTTACAGCGTGTCTTCAGCTAGTCAATACCGACTCTGACCGAACACGAATACACGTTTCAGAGAGAAATACCAGCTACAAAAGTTTTCATTCGTGGCACAATGACGAAAGCGGCCATATAATTATCACAAAATCCGACAAAATGTATTTTAGCGGACCCTTTTTCATAGAGATGCCAGCCACTCATGCGATAGCAGCCTTCTCAAAAATAAAGAATAATGAATAAGATTCGAGGTATAAGAAGCAGCGACCATCTCGTACCCACGGGAGAGCTCCCATTTCGTGTAACCGAGTTCACCGTGACAAACAAGTTGGCTAGTCGCGAAGAAGACCAGAAATCCCTGGGGGTTTGTTTTCCCCCTCGGATTAACCACAGATTAACCCCTTCGGAGATTTCCCCTTTTTTGGAACAAGAACCCCACTTCAAACCATCCCTCCAGTTCGCTTAGACCTCTCTCTTCTTCTCCTCTGGCGAGACCCTTCTGTCACCACTGATGTCGTGTACATTTAACGCCTTGCACAACTTTTGAAGCGCAGTGATTTATTGTGTTGGTGTCAGAGAGTAATAATCGACTGTAAGTTTGAGACAAGAAAGAGAGGGAGGACTGTATTGTTACATGGGTTAATGGCTAATTCAGAGTAGAG
This sequence comes from Pachypeltis micranthus, assembly GCA_020466155.1. Lineage (NCBI taxonomy): Eukaryota > Metazoa > Arthropoda > Insecta > Hemiptera > Miridae > Pachypeltis > Pachypeltis micranthus. The sequence continues at coordinate 36,013,005 of CM035768.1, forward strand.
TCATAAAGAGTCAGAGTCAACGAGACACAAGGGGTCTATATATAGGTGAACTAGTGTGAACCTGGACGATAGATGAGAGTAAGTGTAACTGCCAGAGTTGTAGGGGGCTGGCGGAAAGATACGACAACGGAGATGAGGCAAGGGGTGAAGAAAACCCACAAACCTTGCGTCGGCAGGGCCTGAAATGTCATATGATAGACAGGGCTCTGGTATCCCAGGATTGCCGGATGTTGAAAGCCCTAAGCTCGGGATCTTCCATTGGGACCTCTGAACTGATTCAGCCGAAGCCGAGCCAAACTCCAAGTCGTTAATTTATTGGAAACGAGTAGATTTCGCATAATTTAGTTTCAGCTTTAGCTTATGAGGTGACTTGAAGTTCCTCGTGACACCCCTGAATACCTGTGTCATTATTTACTGAACCCCATCCATTTATTATTCAACAGTTTATTATATACACGGACATGTTACTATTTTCCGACAAGACAATCCGTGAAGTGGATTAAATTCAAATAGGCGTTCACTGAGGACAATGTCAAAAGCTAAAAAACGCAGTTAAGTGTTATTGTACAACGCAGTTTTTTAGCGCAGTGAAGTGTTATTGTACAACGGCCTGTTGATAACACATATTTATGGAGAACTGTGTACAGGTATATCGGTTGGTTGAAGACACCCGGTGAGTTTGATCTAAATCATTAAAGCCATTTTTCAAAACTTATTGTTTCATCGGTCATTACCGTCTTTTCACAGAGATATTTATAAACTACAGTCAGGTACTGATCAGTGAATTCTATTTTCGATAAAAACGCAAGAACCCGTTTCTCAGAGACAAGAACTGCTCGGATAACCGCGTCTAGCCGTTCACCCTCAAATTTGACTGCAAACACACACGAAACGCAAAAATTTGATACTTTTCGGATCAGTAGGCCACAAAACGTAAAGATCTGAAGAACATTCTGTTTTGCACGATCGCTGCCTCTTCTTCTTACGAGTTAGTAGTGAGTAACTAAAAAATGTGACGTACCAGCTTCCATAGTTTTGCACTGTGATCCTATCCAGTCCAAATATAATCAACTATTTGCAGTTGTTCGCAATTCACGGCGGCACTTACGTAAAAACCACTTGGGCTCCAACTGTGCGAGTGCAACATCGGCTAGTCAGCAGTTCTGTGAATCGACGCTTAAAATCAATATTCACGGGGAGTTGGTTACGGGTGGGGCTGAAGTCATTCAAAACGACGCTTCGCGCAGTTGCCATGGAAACCTAGTTAGGCCTACGTGACTCAAAGCACGTTGAGCCCAGAGCGGACGAGAATATCTGGTGCGAAGCATCACGCAACTTTCATCGCCACAGTCCGCGCTGTCAGCGATTTTTCACGCCCTATCGATCGATAAAATATAATGTTCAGGCAGTTGATACCAACACCATGAAAATTCGACCGCTCTTCATTGAAACTGGTTGTGTTCAACATTCGGGAGTTAATAGCGTTGTACCGACATGTCACGAACTTTATTGAACGACCACTGCAAAGAACTTCAGGTTACTGTCAACAAGAATTTTTTTTAGAAGCTACAATTTTACCGGTTTGAGAATAGCTTGAATTCTGGAATTTCGCGGGTTGCTCCTAATTATTTTAAAACCTTGATCCAACTTTCATAGTCTAGGAAGACTTGACGGACGAATCGTATATATTTGCTTTCCGCTACCCCAAAGGGAAAGGAAAGTATAGCTACCGTGTGAAAAAAAAAAGTTGGATTCTTCAGATCTTTACATTTTGAGGCATGCTGAGTCCTAAAAAACCTAATTTCGGCGCGTGGTCCGTGTGTGTGTGTCTGTAGTTCGATTTGCGGGAGAGAGAGAGAGAGAGAGAGAGAGAGAGAGAGAGAGAGAGAGAGAGAGAGAGAGAGAGAGAGAGAGAGAAAGGATTTATTCACTGAAGACAAAAATAAGTACATCAAACAGAGTAGGAAATAATATTGTTACCAGAAGACTGTTTTAAGTAAAGTTAGTCTGATCTCCTACTCAAAAAACTAATGAATTCGCCGAAATAGGCTAGGCCTGTGGTTCGGCGTGAGTTGCTTATTACTCTACTGTTGAGATAAAAATTCTATCTTACGTCAGTGTGGTAATCTACTGATTCTCCTTACAAACTTTATATTACAATAATAATGTAGGAACCTATAATGTCACTTCGTTGACAATAGAACAATGATGAAATAAACAATGATGAAATAAATGATGAAATAAAAATGTAACTAACACATTCAGATTAAACGTAAATGCTACGTCGGAGCCTATCAAGTTCAGCAGGTTGCAATGTCAAAAGCCATTGCCCAATAACATTTTTAAATTTACTCCTTGTCCAGTGTTGGGAGCGCTTTAGGTTCTGAGGATCGGTTATAGATCATCAACAGAGAATACCATGGAGAACGAGACGTGAGACTCAAGCGAATTTTGGGCGGACGATCATACCCGATATGCTAAATCGGGTGAAGTGATCGTGAGCGTACATATCTGACTGCACCGGTGCGTGGGGTGTTTATGGAGGTACATGAGAACTGACTTAATATACAATTGTGCTAGCGAAACGATCGGCAGCTCCATAGATCTCACTGGTGGGAAAGCGACGGGATTTACCCGTCATTACTTTAAGTATACTTCTTTGCATGATCTCGACCGAAGACAGCACGCCAGGGACCGTGGAGCCCCACACGATAATACCAAAGGTAAGCAAGGACTGCACGAGAGGACGTACAGCAATCTGAGCTCCTTTAATCTAAGAATTCTCCGGAGATTGTAGAAAACGTAAATGAATTTTTAACTTGGCGCACAGTGCTGAGATGTGATATTTCCATGTCAAGTCCTGGTCAAGCTGCACCCCAAGGTACCTATGGTTAGTGACCCGGTCGATAACCTCGCAGGAGCAACCAGATTCTGTCTATGCACGAGTGGAGCCTCAGCGAGCAGCCCGTAAGACCCTCACCACCATCCCGATGACCGAACACAAGGAACTTCGTTTTCTTAGCATTCAAAGACAAGATACTTGCATTAACCAATCGCTTACTTCATTTAGTACCACTTGGGCATTTTTTAGGCAGCTTCCCAGGTTTCGGCCACTATCAAAATGGCGGCATCATCGGCAAACAGAAAACACTTTCCCAGGCGTACAACATACGCTAGTTGGTTTATATGGACCAAAAAGAGAAGTGGCCCCAAATTGCTTCCTGTATTACGCCATACTCGTTTAACTGAACCTGACTCACTGAATTCCCAATCGAAACAACCTGAGTACGGTTAGAGAGATAACTGGCGAACCAGCGAAGCTCCCTGCCCATCACGCCAACACTTTCCAGTCGTTCCAGCAGAAGAGGTCGCTCGATGGAATCAAAGGCTTTCGCCATATCCAAGCAGATCAGGATTCATTTTTGTTATTTTCCTGCACGGCGTGGAGTTCGTTTGTGAGGCTAAAAAGAGCCTCATCGACGCCTCTGCCCTCCCGAAAACCGAACTGCAAGGGATCTATGATACCGTACGCTTCCAAGTACGAGTAGAGGCGTTTCCTTACGAATTTTTCGAGTATTTTGGAGAAGACACTCAGCATCGATATGGGCCTATAGTTGTTCAGGTCGCCCTTGGCCCCACCCTTATGCAACGGAACTATTTTAGCTATTTTAAAAGAGTCAGGGAACACTGAATGTTGAATGCTAAGGTTGTAAATGTGTAGAAGAGGAGCTAAAATATATGGAATGACTTTTTTAACCAAAGCAGCAGAAATACCATCCACCCCAGGCGCCGAACCTCCTTTCATATTCCTAATAATTGTATTTAGATCATCCTGGGACATCAGCAGTTTGAAACGGAGCTAAAATTGCCATTATGAAGGGGAACCTGAGTTGAGCCAGGATAATTTTGTCTCCTACGAATATCGGAGGCCAGCGAGTTGCCGATTTGCGAAAAGAAGCTATTCAGTTGTTCACATGCCTGAACTTCTGCTTCCACTTTCGACACGCTCTTAGCACTACTGATTTCTGCTATCAGGGGGCATTCACTTTTTATTTTAACGGAGCCATTTATGGCTTCATGAAGAACCCCCCATGTGGCTCTCGGATTACCCGCTGTTTCTCGCAGTTTATGTTTAAAATATGACTCCTTAGCTTCCCTAATTAGACTGTTGACTGAATTTCTATAGTACTTGAAACGATGTCTCAGGGCTGTGTTGAATGGTTGCTTAGATAGTTTCCTTGAAAGAGCGTCCCTTTACGAATAGAAATAGCTATGCCTGTTGTAATCCAAGGAGTTAACTTTGTGATATTTGCCCTAAATTGCCTATCTTCATGTAAGTGAGATCCACAAGTGCTTTCTTAACTGGTCAAGGAATACTTCCGATGCGTTGTTCACATCAGAGCAGCTCACGACCTCATCCCATGTTACCACTTTCAATTGCTTTTCCAACTTCTCATAATTTAAGATCCTCTTCTTTATATGTTCTTCATTTTTCATGGTTTTCCTACGGCCTTCATACTCTGTATTCATTGACATAACTGTAATAAAGTGGTCGGTAACACCTGAGGTGATCACTCCAGAATTTATTTTGTGAGAGCGAGATTTGATAGCGATATGATCTATGCAGGAACTGGCACCATACTGTTCTCTAGTTGGATGGGTAATACAGTGAGTGAAACCTAATGAATTTAAAATACTGACGTATCTGTCAACCATATGCCCACTGGACGAAATATCGATGTTCAGATCACCAATGAAAATTGAATGGCACGCCTTGAATGCTGGTAGGACAGTCCCCAATTCATCCAAGAATAAATTTACGTTGAGGCTAGGGGATCGATAGATACCCATTAGATCATAGGTTTCAGAGTTAACCGTGAAATTAAGTTTGATAGCAGTGGCATTGGCCAAATTCATATTAAAGGCGTTAGGGTAGAGATTCTTTTTAGCGTAAATAATTACTCCGTCCATTTTGTTTTTGAATCGATCAGTATAAAAGACCTCGTATCCTGGGAGGTATCTAATGTTGTGAACTGAAGTTTCCCAAACTTCAGATAAGACAATAATATCAGCATCAAAAGCACAACATTGCAATGAACTTAGGAATGAATCAAAGTTTCTATCGTAGCTGTGGATGTTAATATGGATCACTGAAAATTTTTGGCTGAATAGTGATTGACTTAGGTATGATCCCAGATCATCATGTATAGAACATTTTATTGCAAAGTCCTCATCATCAGCTAAATTGAGAAAATTATCGGGGTTCATACATGAAAGGAGGAAAAGTTGACTTACGGGATGATGGCAATTTCAAGGGGTTTCCATTCTTGACAGGAGAACGTCAATATCAGACTCATTATTAATGACCAGAGCCCTTGAATTTTCCTCCTTGCGGACGTACACCTTCGAATTTCGGCACCACACGTACTTGAAGTTGCTATCAGCGGCTCGGGATCTTACTTTTTGCAATAACTGCAGACGGTATGAAGTCAAGTTTTCATTCACATAAACTCTGGTATCCGGCCAGGACCGATGTAGAAGAGCCGCAGTTAGATTCTTGTGTTTTCTAGCAGCAGCCAGACCGCATCACGCTGACTAACACTCTCTAGACCAACCAGAATCTTCCTCGTACTGTTTGACTTCTTGGTCCGACACGATACGCAAATTCAGGCATGATGTCCACCTCTAGCCTCACACCGACCTCCGTTGCGATCGCGCTGCAGTCTTCACCAGCAGTCTCAGGGACTCCATGAATTTCCATGTTTTTCTGCCTTGAAGTTCGCCCGGCCATCAACCTTGGATTAAAGCAGTCTGATCCTCCTTAGACGCTTATTTTCACGCCAGAAGGACATCAACGGTGTTTTTCAAGTTCGAGATGTCTCTCAAACTTATCAAATTGGTTACTCATACGCCACGGACTCCTTGAGGTCCCTCACGTCACCGATCATCGACGATAGCTTTTCTAGCTTACGATTTACTTCGAAAATCGCACGCTCCGCTGGACTAGCTTTCCTCGACTCAGTAGTCCCCTCATGCTCAATTTCAAACTCTTCCTCGTCCACCTCTTCAGAAGTAGAGTTGTGCACGACAGCTGCCGTTTTGGGCTTATTTATACAATCATCACACCTCCAACCTGATTTCTTGTCCTTTTTTAATTTTCGATAATTATCGGTCGATCTCAGACGAGTACAAGCCGGGTGAAAGGATTTTTTGCACCTTGAACACGTTGCCGTCTGCTCCGGAGTGAAGAGCAGAACGGCTGATCCGATTGAGCTGGTTCTTTTTTGTTTTGTTTGTTATTTTTTGTAGACACCAAAATAAGGTTATGGGCGATTTCGGCCGATTGGAAGGGGGGGGGGGAGATTACAATGTACCAAAAACTAGGGTTTTTCGCATTTTTCTCGAAAACGGCTATAACGATTTCGATTAAACTTTCAAATTATTTTCTACTAATTAATACCTAACTTCATGAAAATACGGTGAACAGAGATGTAGGCCTATGAAGCAAAATATGGTTTTTGCGCTTTTTGGCAAAACGGCCCCGATTTTCACCAAGTTTTCAGGATGTTTTCAAATAGTCAATACCTACATATTGTTCTGAATAAATATTCCTCTGACAGTCCATTGAACAGATAAAAAAATCAAAATGTGTCGAAAATAACGTTTTTTCGAACATTTCCGTAAATTCCAGGCTAACTTCTTCACGAGATGTGATAAATTGTAATGGAGTGTCTTTTAATCGCCCATACCCACATTTTGTTCAGCATAATTATTTCTGTATATATATGTTGAACGGAGATAAAAGCCAAGTTAACTCAGAAAAGGAGATTTGTCGAATATTAGTTTATCGGTATTCCAATTTTTTCAAAAACGGCTCTAACGATTTTGATCAAACTTACGGAGTGCTCTCAGCTGACTAGTCCCTACATTTTGTTCTCCATAAATGTTTCTGTAGAAATGCGTTGAACGAAGATATAGCGCCCACATATGTAGCTGGTGTTCGAACTTACAGGCATGGCGGAACGTTGTGTGTTGCTACGCACCGCTCGTTTGTCAGAACGCTGGGCACACGTACGCGGGATTCATGACCCCATAAACTGGATAAATATCGATTTTGGCCGAAGTATTTGACTTTTTTGCGCCTCCGTTACGTCAACACAGGTGGGAACCTCACATTACCGCTAGATTGTTGAGAGCAGTACGCAGAAATGGATGGAGTCGTTTTTCTGATCAAATATTTTGTTTTGCTCGGTGTCATAAATTCAGTTTGAACCGATTTTGCTTATAACTTGATTTTTGGGGTTTCATTTCGGTCTGCAGGGGGAATATCAATTTTGACCTGATTTTGTTCAGCCCGTCTGTCACACGGATCGTTTTTTCTAAGGGTGTTTGACGGACTCAGAAGCCTTTGAAACGTCAAAATCATTACAACTACATGCATTACGGCAACGTCTCGACACTTCATTACCCTCTCGTCCCTTATGATTGGCGTGACTGCAACTCAATTAGGATCTCAACACGTTCTAGTCATAATCCCGCTGAATACTCCAAACTTGCAGCTTTTGATACGGACCGGTAGCGTTAACGTTCAATTAATTGCGTTGTTCCGACTTTATGTCACGATCTTTTCTAACTTGCGTTTAGGTAATACGCGGGACTGCCAACACGTTTTTTTTTTTCAGAAGGTTCGTGTTCATAGTTTTGAGATTACATGAATGTCGGGCGTTATCAATTACGTTATTAAACTTTCGTCGTGTGGGAAGCACGATGAACTACCACAAAGATTTTTGCGAGGACGATCGTGTCTTGTAAGTACTGATTTATACGTCAAAACCCGTACTACACAAGAATTTTGTGATAATTTATACTGCTGCTCCGACAATTTCCCCACAGATGAAAATAATATACTGCCGTTCGGTTGTGAAGAGTACTCCACGCAAATAATGTAATCCAAACCGTAAGAGTTTTCGAGAGAGAAAGAATTTGATCACTATGATATTTATAACTAGTCGGGCTGATTTGGTCCAGCCGTCCTATTTCAATCACGTTAACGGACACACAGCCCTTTTCCTCAAGCGTTGTTTTCGAACACGAAAACCTTTGAAACAAAATGTCTGAAAAACTTCCTTCATTTCCCCTGATTATGTGATTTGTCTTCCTAATTCGTAGAGGTAAGGAAGGTGGAAAGGAAAAAGGCAGACTCGGATACCATTGACTATGTCCAAATAACTGTTCAAACTTCTACGTAACAAATGGAGTTGCAGGTAGACTTTACTCGCATAACACCCACATAAACTTGCCTCAGGTAATATATTCCTTCAATGTGCTGATTAATGGTGAAGTTGATTCAAACCTAGTTATGAAAATAATCAACATCACCAATGAGCATTCAAATGTCGGCACAACTGGCGAGTCCTGCTTCGACAAACGTCGCAAGACACCCAGTGACTGCGTACGAGCAATCGACACAAATTTCACTCGACTCCTACAAATTAAATGATGCGCTAAGTTCACAGGAGCTCTTCCTTCGTTGAACACATATCCATGTGTTAAGGACATAGCCTCAGTTTTTGCTGGCTCTCCTTCCTTTGCACCGTCCGTCGCTTGGCAGGAGGCTTTCCGAGAGGCTCAGCATTCATTCCGATCTTTGACACACCCTGCGACGTACTGATTGAGCCTCTCCCTTATCAGCCTGAAATTTCAAGTTCAGCGTTTTTCCCCTCGCTTGAATATTGTTGGATATAGGTGAGCAAATCCCGGTTTATTAATCCCTTGTCCCGTTTTTGTCAATTATCATGATCCGAGCAATTTCAATTGAATATTGAAAGGAGTTCGATTCATTCTTTTATTTCTCAGTCTTCGAAAAATTCGAAGTGGGTTTTTTCACGTTCTCAATCCCATTTCCTTATTTTCTTCTCAAGATGAGTTATTTGTTGATTCAAGATCTGAGGTGAGTTTAAAGAGTTCTTGTCTAATTAATTACATTGGGCCCAGATTCGAACTACGAGAGTACAAAACCCCTAACACATCACAGATGGAAACGTTTACAGAAACACCCTGTGCCTTGTGAGTTGAATAAAAATTGTTGCCGCCGTTTTAGAGCAACTTTGAAAAATGATCATTTAATGTGCGGCATGTGGCTGTAGAAACTACAGGTTGATCAAATTCAGATATGAACTAACCATGGACATTTTGAACGTGTAAAAAAAAAAAAAACAGAATTGCAGGCACGTTTTGGCCATTTCCGTTCGATGGACTATTAGAGAAACATTTGTTAAGTATACAATTTCGGTATCAGCTACTCAAGAAGCATCCTGTGATTTTGATGCAAATTTTCAAGTCGAATTTCCACTTTTTGCATCATAGGCAAGCCGAACCGCTCATTTTATTTTCACAGAAATAATTGTAGAGGTTGTTGGGCGCAGGAATGGGGGAACTTGAACTGAGAAATAAATGGACGTGGTGAGCGTGCGTGAGGACTGAATAGCAATATCAGTTTGATTGTGAGTATATAAACGCGAACAAGGGAACTCTAAATACACGTGAACTGGTTGCATGGCAAACTAAGAGGAGAAAGAGGGAAAGAGAGAAAGTTGAGTTGGGAGTAGCACGAGTCAGTCGTGAGACTTGATAGATACTGACTGTTTGGGGAGAGAGGACTGTGTTGTATAGATTAATGTAAAATCGAGGGGTGGGAAAAGAATAGTTTGGGGAAGTCCAGAAAAGGGGAAAATCTGTTGTCACGCGGAAATAACTGAAGAGCTGGGCTTTCCACAGGCACAAACAAAAGGGTTGAGATAGAAAGGTGTTTGGCAGACGTTCGAGGGTTAAAAAAAAACCCAGCTAATTCGGCCTGCGCCGAAGATACTTTGATCGTTAGTTCTAAATCGTTAGAACCGTTCTGGAGAAAATGCTACAACCTCCACGCACTATTGGTTCTCCAGAAAATCTGAACGCAGACTCACACACAGACCACATACCGAAATGGTAAGTATTTACATTCGATGCCCCAAAACGTTAAGGTACATTGAAAACTCGCATTTCTTTTTTTCCGCATGATCGCAATACATTACATTAACTCTTTGGGCAGTAGGGAGTAAAAGTATGTCTTTGGCGCACCCCCCCCCCCCTGATCCGGCTTAGGGGGTTTAAGGGGTCGAGAGGGGAGGGTAAAGTAAAAATACCAAAACCAAAATAACGTGACAAACAACAAAAAACGAAATAAATCATTTCACCATAAAACAGAACCAAATTGTATCAAAAACTGAAAACAAAAACAAACGCATTTTTGAAGGAAAAACAAAAACATAAAAAGTGATGTTTCATAATCATATTGTCTTACCAAAGCTACCATGGAGTCGATTGCTCTGTTGAAACGATCGCACAAGCTCTTCATGCTCTCGAAACTGCAACAAAAATTGTCATCTTACTCACAATTGTCCTCAAAGACCGCCGCCACTCCCAACGACGACATGAACGAGCCAATAGCATCATCAATACATTTCACCAAACTCAACCCAGAAAGGGAAACATGCCAGTGGCGTTTCCCTAGAAATATTTATAGAGCAAACGTCTGAAGAGCGATCGTGGTTGCTGACTCTGAGACATTTCAGGAACAACTCTCGACATCTGGCGAGAGGCGTGATGTTTATGTGCAACAGACGTGAAAGCGCGGTTTCCGGGTTTAACAGTCGCCGTTTCTGATGACGATAAAACGGGAAAATGTTTATTAATGTGTAAATTGGCGACGAAACACGCGACTAGATTCTCAGAAAATCCGGTGAATTGAGATGAAAGGTATAAGGAGACATTTTTATTTCTTGATGAACGCGACTCGAGACCTCGAGGCTTTTCAGGGAAATGACCTTCGACGTGGCCTGAACTCCATTCAGATAGACTTGAATCCGAACTGATGTGTTCCACACCGCTTTGTTACGATCCGTTCCACTTTTTAATGCCGAGGACTCTCGACGACACGTACATAAACGATTCTTATCGCTCTAGCACCTAATCCAATATTTTCACTCAGCTTATATGAGCCTGTTCCAACTCAACATCAACGACCCGTGGTGAGCTTATTGCGCTGCTCGTACTTATGTTACGACCTTGATTGAGTGACCGGCGTACAGCTAATTTATGGGAATGTAAACTTGATTTTTTTGGTTAGGTTCGTATTTGTTGTTCTGGAGTTACCGAATAAACGCTATGGAAAAAGTTAGTCAATGAAACGACGGTAGTTTGGACTCCAAAATTCATCGGGTTGCTCCCAACTATCTTACAAAAAAAATTTAAAAAAATGCATCATAACGGCAGTACTTTGGACTACCCGCACGATTTATTGGTTACGGTCATATGAGCATGATTTATCCAAAACAGATCTTTGTCGATATCTTTGATAATTTCTTGTGCTCGCCACTTTCCCGGCTGATGAAAATATTACGGTGTGATTACGAAATTTGGAACTGTCCTCACACAAAATCGACAGATTTTTGAGGAAAAAAAAATAGGTTGCTTGAATATTGTTAGTTCCAGACCGATTTCACTCTTAACCTCATTTTGGCGCCCCATGTTGATCTGCATGATATATATCACATTTGAGTTTAGTTCAGCCGTTCTCTCTTAATTCGTTTCACAGACACATTTTCGGCTATGAAGCTTCGCAGACAGTTTTTTCGGCCTCTGAAAGAAACTAAAACAATTCGGCTTATTTTGTAGCTGTTTTTTCTACTAGTAGACCTATAGTAAGTAAAAAGTGGTTGCATCAATAACCACAAGGGGACAGTAGATCGCTATATTTCCGTTTGGCTGTGTAGCTACCCTCATCACTGGTGTACAGAGGTATGACTCAAGAACTGGAATAAATCCACTAAACACATTGGCATCGGTTGAGTTGATACTGACATTTGGCACAACTCTTTGAGCGGATAGAAAAAATGTTGAACCACCCTTCAACCACCTGTGCAGCGCAGATCGTATGCGTCTACATGAAACCAGTAACCTAAAACCGCGTCTAGTATAGCACGAGGCAGGCGATTCGTGATAATGGGTGGATAAATACCTCGAAGTCATTGTAAAAAGCACACGTGGTTTACCTCAGCGCATCCTAAAAATTGAGTCCTAAAATCACAATTTGAGAAAATGGAGTAACTGTATGTGAACACGATTAGTACGAAAAAACCGGCCGTACCAAATCAGCTCAAAATTCATGTTCCAACTGAACATCAAGACAGAACTATGGAATTATGGAATTCAACTTTTTTCGTGCAGTTTCCCCTATAATTACAGTACTGAAAAGTAAACCTTCTAAATAAATAAAAACATCTTGATGGCAGTTTCAGGTATTACGTATGCATTGGTCCCGTTGTTTCATAAGTAACAGCAGCCCAATAAATTCATGAATTATGCGCTCCTCACACACTGAACCATGGGCTCCCACAATTACGGTTAGCCGAGATTAAGATTAAAATCTTTGAACGCACATGGGACTGAGGAAAGTTGCATGGTGCGCCACGCCTTCTAATACATAACGTTTCCCCTATAATCTATGCTGTCGAATTATAAAGTCTAGTCATTGTCGAATTATAAAGCGGAAGAGCTTGTTTGTATAAACGCGCTAATCTCAGGAACTACTGGTCCGATTCAGAAAATTCTTTTTTTGTTGAATAGTTCATTTATGGAGGAAGGCTTTAGGCTATATAACATAACGCTGCGACCAATAGGAGCGAAGCGTCAGTGAGAAATGTTGCACAAACGAGGAAAATTATTCAAATTTTAAAAGGAGACGGAAAAATACCTCATTTTGAAAAAATAAAATTGAAATTGATCGCGATTTAGGAGGAAGAGTGACTAGCATTGAGGATTTAATATCAAAAGTTTACCCTGATATGGTCGAAATAGAAAATAAAGATTATCGATGGATATGTCAAAGGACGGCGAGAAATAGTAGCGTTGACGAAATTAACGACCTAATTTTAACTAAACTTCCAGGCGATATAACTATCTACACATCAATTGATAATGTACTTGATCTAGAAGATGCTGACCATTACCCACACGAGTTTCTCAATTCTTTAAACCCGAGTGGCCCTCCACCACATTCCAACAAGTTATAAATAAAAGCGATAATTTTACTCAGAAACCTTAAACCACCAAATTTATGCAACGGGACCCGACTTCAAGTAAAATTCCTTCGCAATAACGTTGCAACAGTTTTGACTGGTCAAACAGTGTTTATATACCTCGCATCCCAATGATTCCAAATGATTTACTTTTTAATTTTAGAAGAATTCCTATGAAAAAATGTTTCGTTTGTATTTTTTAAGCAATTCGTTTCTCGATTCTGGTACGATTTTCACGGAGCTGACATCAGTTTCGGCGAGTTCAACACCGTTTGTTTTTTAACAGAACCGGTGGTGTTCGGTCGTCCTTGCTGTACGTTTGAAGGGCAAGACTCGGGGGCCCGGTTCGTGGAAATACTGTTTTCTTTGAGAAAGCGCAGGGCAGCTCGTGAGAACTGAAAGAGAAAAAATAGGGGCGTGGAGCCCGAACAACTGAACAGGCGACGTATCGAACACCGAACACAAAAGTCCTCCTTGTCAAAAGAGCGCACGGCAGTCGAGTTGGAGGGCCGAAGAACAATCGGGAAGAGGAAATAAAGTTCTCCAACAGGACGGTTTAACAACACCAGTTGTGACAGGTTGGACGAGCCTCTGGATGGAAAAGTGACACGTAGATTTACAACTGGGTTGTAGGCACGTGTAATTGGGAAACACGGGTAACAACACTCCTTGCCTGGAGCCCCTGAAATTCGACTTGTCGCCGCCTTCATGATTCGTTTTCGTCTAGTCACGACCTTCCAAGTACAAACCAACAGAAGGCAACTACAACTGCAAACCCCGAGGAGCTGGTGGTACAAAACTAAAGGTTATTTACTTGGCGGGCTAGTTATTGACGTCAACGATTATGAACCTCCAAGTGGACCAGAAGAAGTGGTGAAATGACTCAATTTTGGTTAGATAAAACGGGAATGCCTCGGTTGAACACAAATCTGGCCGAATGATTGCAAACCATGTGAAAATGACGCACTGCGTAGTAAAAAATAAATCTTGAGAGTTGCAACACACAACTTTCCTTAGCTCTACAACAATTCACTTTGTACATGGCTAGTTCTATTAAATCAATTCATTTATCACTCAGTTAATTTGAATCTTGGTCAAACAACGCTTTACGGCAGCAGCAAGCGGTAGCGCTTACAGTTCCAGATTTTATTGTGCTGCTCGTACTCATTTCAGCACCATTATTGAGCAATTGGTACACAGATAATTAATGAGGCTGTAAACAAGAATTTTTTGAAGAAGATAGTAATTACTTTTGCAGAGTTATTGGGAAAAAACTTTTAGAACTGGTAGTAAGCGAAACGGCAGTAGTTGAAATTCTTGAATTTCTGGAGTGACCCCCATGTATTTGATGAGCGTTTTCAAACACTCAACCTTCAGGCATTAGATTGGACTACAATACAAATTTTTTTTAACATTCTACAAAAATTCCAGCGGGGCTTATAAGAAAAAAACTGCGCTAAAAACGCTTTTCGTCGAAAATTTAGATAATTTATTGTGCTGCTCTCGTCATTTTCCCAGGAATGGAAATTTCATGGTATAATTGTCTTATTGAGAGCTATCAATATAAAAAATGTAATCAAAATCGTTAGAGCCGTTATTGACAAAAAAAATTTGGTATTTTGATCACTATGATAACTATAGTTAAATTTCGGTGGATTTTACCCATACCCTTATTTTGGCGTCTCATGGTAACCTGTAGGCTAGACATTATTTTACAGCTGATTTAGTACGGTTGTTTTCTCTAAAAACCGCGCTAAATTCAATGTCGTCGAAAGTTTTGTTAATTTATTGTGCTGCTCTCGTCATTTTCCCGTATATGGGAATTGTATGGTATAGTTGACATATTAGGAGCTATCAATATAAAAAATTTAATCAATAAATATCGTTAGAGCCGTTTTTGAGAAAAAAATATTTGGTGTTTCGATCACTATGATAACTCTAGTTAAATTTTGATGGATTTTGTTCATACCCTTATTTTGGCGTCTCATGGTAACCTGCGGGCGAGATATAAAGTTTGAGCTGATTTTGGTACGGTAGTTTTCTCTAAAAATCGTTCACAGACACACAGACCCACATTTACCCAAATAGTGTTTTTCGGACTCAGGAGGGTCTGAAACGTAAAGATCTGAAGAAAACTCAAATTTTTTTTTCGGCCGATTTCATAACTTTCCTTTCTACTTCGTAGAGCCAAGGAAAATAAAAATAAATCTTGAGAGCGTCCATCCACTCCCACACTTTTTTCACGCTTTTCCAAGTCAAATAAATCAATTAATTTCCGACAGAGAAGAAACTAAAAGGAACACACACCAAAAACTCAATGCGGGCGTCGAGGCAGTTGTTACAAAATTGGAAAAGCGCAGACTCGATGAGTTATAAGGAAGCCCGACATTTTTTGTCTGTTGGACAGCTGTGAGCAATTTAATTCAGTTTAGTTTTTTCTTTGATGAAATATGACATCATCGTAAGGTCTTGCGCTGGTAAGCCATTGCTTCGATCTGTGCACGGCGTACAAAATAATACTCTAAAAGTTGCCCCGACACAGAACTCTCGATATCCAACTAACCAGCTTCATCGAGACATTAGGAAGCTCTAAAATGTTGGAATTCTGCCTGAACATCGATGGAGTATCGAGCATACACGTACTACGGCGACGTCAAATAGCCTAAATGTAGAAATGAACGCGGTAAGACAAACGTGTATTGTAAAGCAGGTTTGTTAATGTTCGTTGACTAAACTACGGCATGTTTAATCTACCGGGCTATTTTAAAGGGAAGATCAAATAGTTTGATTTATAAGAAGTTTTCGTTCCGATGCAATTTTGTTTATTCTTCTTTAGTCTCTCCATTATGGTGAATACTATGCTATTGCAATATGCTCGTATATTCATTAATTTGAAGTTGTAGAGAACAGGTAGCGGGTTTGGACACAGTACTAAAAGCGATAATTTAATGTTCGGCCAACCTCATTACCCTTTTTATCTGCCTTAAAACTCCGTCCAACTGATAGCTACATAAATGTTTGACACTCCGTCAGAATTTTCGGAGGAAAAATTGAAAATGTTTTTAAAAACCGCGATATTTTTGAATATTTCATTTCTGTTCTAAGGTTCGGCGGAGGCCCATTCGCGAGGAAAATATTTAGGTTTAATCAAATTAAAAAGTTTAATCATAATCATTACGAGAAATATGCGAAAAGACTACCACTTTTCGGACTACCACTCCTCCTCCAAAGATTGGAAACTGTTCATGGCCTTAATGTTGTTAATCCTTCCGAAATTAGCGAGAAAATAAAACAAGAAACGTTCATAAATAGTATGACTGTCACATTTAGCTCGTTATCTGTGTTCAACGGACTGTCGGAGCAATATTTACGGAGAACAATATGAAAGTCAAGTGTAACAGAAACAATGAGCAAAACCAGACCGAAAATGCAAAACCAACCGCCAACCGCACCTTTCTATCTCGATCTGTTGCCGAGGTGTGATTTAAGAAACATTTTCTCTGTTTTTTTAAATTTATTTTAAAACCAGGGTGCTTGCCATAAAAACCCACGTCCTTTCACTTTAAAACAACTTTTTTCAACTTTTGCTCACATTTTCGGATTCAGCTTTAACTTCCTAACACGCCTAGTCGAAGGTATCATAAAATGCTAAAATGCGTATAGTAAATTTATCGCTGCATCTGAAAATGTGAGCAAAAGTTGTAAAAAGTTGTTTTAAAGTAAAAAATACTCCATTTTCGGACTAGCTTTATTCCATTTTTACTTTCCGCTACACGAAGGGAAGGAAAGTATAGTAATCGGCCCAAAAAAAAAATTTGGGTTTTCTTCATATCTTTACGTTTCAGACCCTACTGAGTCTAAAAAACCTAATTTCGGCGCGTGGTCCGTGTGTGTGTATGTGTGTGTGCCTGTAGTTCGATTTACGGGAGAACGGCTGATCCGATTGAGCTGGTTCTTTTTTTGTTTTGTTCGTTATTTTTTGAGGACACCAAAATAAGGTTATGGACCAATTCGGGCGATGGTAAGGGGGGGGGGGACGAAAATGTACCAAAAACTAGGGTTTTTCGCATTTTTCTCGAAAACGGCTCTATCGATTTTGATTAAACTTTCAAATTATCTTTTCCTAATCAATACCTAACTTTTCTTCTCAATACATATCTCCATGAAAATACGGTGAACGGAGATATGGGCTCCTTAAGCAAAAATAGGTTTTTTACGCTTTTTGGCAAAACGGTTTCAGCGATTTTCACCAAACTCACAGGATGTTTTCAAATAGTTGATACCTACATATTCTTTTCAATAAATGTTCCTGTGACGGTTCATTGAACAGAGATAAAAATCAAAATGTGTCGAAAATAACGTTTTTTGGAACATTTCCGTAAATTCCAGTGTAATTGCTTCACCAGATGTGATCAATCTTACAGAGTATCTTTGAGTCACCCATACTCACATTTAGTTCTCCATAATTATTTCTGTATATATATATATATATGTTGAACGGAGATATAAGCCAATTTAACTCAGAAAAGGAGATTTGTCGAATATTAGTTTATCGGTATTCCAATTTTCTCAAAAACGGCTCTAACGATTTCGATCAAACTTTCGGAGTACTCTCAGCTAACTAGTCCCTACATTTTGTTCACCATTAATGTTCCTGTAAAAATGCGTTGAACGAAGATATAGCGCCCGCCTATGTAGGTGGTGTTCGAACTTGAAGGGGTGGCGGAAAGTTGTGTGTTGCTACGCACCAGATATTTGTTTGTTGCGAAGGTATTGACTAGTTGAAGTCACCTTGTGAGTTAGATGAGACCTTTCTCCCCCCCCCCACCCATCAAACACGATGGGGAAACCGTTGTCTTTATTTAACGCTTTCTAAGCTTACACTCCCTCACACAGATCACGAGCATAAATTAGGTCGAATATGTGAAAACGCCTCAAAATCAATACATTTGAAAAGAACTTGACTACTTTTTACACAATTACAATCTCCTCCCCCCCCCTTTTTTTGTGAAGGTTACGCACTTAGTTCATTGGAGTAACCATTGACATTGAAGCGGGTCTACGATCCTACAATATTTAAATTATGGCGGGGACGAACCAGGCGTTGACGCAATGGTCTGGTGAAGCCTTCAGGTGGTGGAGGTTGTGCGTAGTGAATGTGGACATGATGCGATGTAAAAGGGCCGTAGGGGTTTCCAGTGAGAAATCATTATAAATAGTCAGGTTGCGAACAAATGGAGGCGTGTGGATAATGTGTTTATGCAGGGTTGCGTTTTGCTGTTGCTCAATACGGCGGAATTGCGACGGCGAACACGTGCCGCAAACAGCGATGACGTAAGTACATATTGGTCGAATAAGGGAACTGTAAATAACTACTTTATTGTGCAGGGAAGTGGTGGGATTGTGCATAAGAACACACGGGGCCGTAATCGATGCAGCAATACAGAAATATGGTCCTCGAACGTCAAATGTCTATCTAGGATCACTCCTAGATACCGAACTGATCGGACATTTGGTATAGTCTCGCCTAGAAACGTGAGGGGTGGTTTTGTGTAACGTTTATAGGTGAAGGTCATGGCATACGATTTCAGTGGGTTAATTTTTATTTTCCATTTTGTACACCAATGCCCAAGGATTTATATTTTAGATTGTAGGAGTCTCGCCACAGGAGTAGCATCTGGCCCAGAAACAGCATAAACAATGTCATCTGCATACATCCCAGAAAAATCGGGTGTATGAAGCAGAGGCAGGTCGTGACAGCGGAATGAGTACGATATGGACCCAGAACTGAACCCTGAGGAACTCCTGCGAGTATTCGTCATGTTGTGGATCTTTCATTTTGAACGTTAACTTCAAACGATCTCCCCTCTAGATAACTTTGCAAGAAAGAGTACAAGTTGTTTGGAAGGTATGGTCTGATTTAGAAAAGGCCGTCATGCCAAAGCCGATCAAAAACTTGCTCCGCATTAAAAAAAAGCTGCACGGCACACATGTCGCTGATGATACAAGTTTTTTATACAGTTGAATGTTAACTATTATATACACTTAACTCTGGCCTCTCTTCAATACGTATAAATCTTTCGCCTTTTCCCCGTTCTGCAGCGGAAAGTAATAATTATGTGGGGGTTCTCTACTGAGGAACATTCACAGAGAATACAAAGGGTTCTATTTACTATGGAACTCGGTCAACACCTAATCCTAAAATACGAAGCCTAATACACAGTAGTTATCAAATGCCAGAATGCAGTGCACGGCGTTGATAAGATCGTAAGAGGCGCACCGTGAAATAGTATCTGGAGTGAGGGGGGCGGTTAACGTTCAAATGAATTACTTCAAACTGTGTGACTTCGTAGACAATGAATAGGTAATGACTGAAAAGAGAAACGAGGGTCCTGCAGGGAAACCATTTGTGGACTGTAACAGCATCGTCTATCCCAAATTGTCTCAAATCCGTATTAATGCTTATTAGGTCATTCCTCGTTCAAGAAGTACACGCCCCTTCCTATAATTTCAGTTCGTTTGTACGTGAAATGATGCCTAGCGTCTGTATCGTGGACTGTGAGCGCAATTGATTTCGTCCGACGCATTGACGTTCGTTTCGAGCGTCTAGCCAAACAAGGTTCTAACATGAAGAGTCATGTTCGTTTTCAAAACGAAGTACTGCCCGCAAGTAATTTGCGACAGTCGACCACAGTAGAATACAGAAATTAACGCCCCAACTTATCGTAGTGCACCCCTTTATACTTTCAATAAGGTTGAAAAGGATTTTTTTCTTAAATTACCTTTTAGTGTCGAAATCACTCAGAATGTTGTTTTCCATCGGCAGTTTCAATTCAGGAAAATCTTCACAGACCCACCTGCAACGAGAAGAATGATTATAAAAAAAGGTTCAAAAACATTGTCGAATTATTTGAAAAAAAACAAAAAACAGTCACGTTTCAAATCATTCAGAGTTTACACGTAAAGGGGTGTTAGTTTACTATAAGGGATTTTTCTTTCCTACGCCTTTTGAAGTAGGAGAGGATGTTTTGTAACTGGTTGAGGAAAATATTCGTAGTTTTCTTCTTATCATGGCGTTTCAAAGGCTTCTGAGTCAACATAAACCAGTTGAGGAAGTAGTCAGCTTGAGAAGAAACAGCTAAACCAAATCAGTCTCAATTTTATACATCTGACCTGCAAAAAAACATGGGGGCGCCACAATAAGGGTTTTTACACCACTAACTATAGATATCACAGTGATTAAAACTTCTTTTTTCTCAAAACCCTGTTGTTGGGCAAACGATTGGGAGCTTGAATTGGAAAATAAATGAATGTGGTGAGCGTGAGTGAGGACTATATTACACTTGACAGAATAGTGTTATCAGTTTGAGTGTGAGTCCTTAATGGGAACAAGGAGACTCTAAATACACGAGAACTGTTGCACAGGAAACTAAGTGGAGAGAAAGAGAGAGAGAGAGAGAGGGAGAGAGAGAGAGAGAGAGAGAGAGAGAGAGAGAGAGCGGGAGCGAGAGAGAGAGAGAGAGAGAGAGAGCGAGGGGGGGAGGGGGAGAGAGCGAGAGCGGGAGAGAGAGAGAGAGAGAGAGAGAGAGAGAGAGAGAGAGAGAGAGAGAGAGAGAGAGAGAGAGAGAGAGAGAGAGAGAGAGAGAGAGAGAGAGAGAGAGAGAGAGAGAGAGAGTTGAGTTTTGTGTAGCGCGAGAGCTGAGAGATGAGTGAGACACGAGACTTGAAAGAACTGGAAGACGACTGTTGTTCACGAGAGCTGATAGAGTTGGGGAGGAGCTGTTAGTTGTGGAGAGGAATGTAAAATTAAGGTTAGGGAAAAGGATATTTTGGAAAATCCAGAAAAGGGGGAAATCCATTGTTACGCAGAAATACCTGAAGATCGGGGCTTGAATAGGTTCACGCTGAAACGGTCGAGATCAGAAAGGTGTTTGGGGAAACAATGACTTTCATTACCATTATGTGTGGACGTTGGGAGGTCAAAAACCCCTGCTAAGTCGGCCTGCACCAAACACCCCGCTCTATTAATTCTATATTTTTAGGACATAATGGTAACAAAAAATTTGCTTCATGGGAAAATGACGAGAGCAAAACAAAACATTATCACACATCTCGGCAAAATCTTTCAATGAACGCAATAAATTCTTGAGTAAGAATATCTATAATGAATTGTGACTAAAAGTGACTATTACATAAATGGGGGTGAACCCACGAAATAGAACTACTTGTTATAGTCGAGGAAAAATATTTACTTTAAGATATAACGCAATTTCTGATCAAGGTACACTGGTTCATTTCGAGATACAAATAAAATTAAAAGGAAATGCTTCTCAAGGAGGAAAGTCACGGATATAACCAAGTAGGTACGAGATAACGCAAAATCTGTATATACATATAAACGACAATCTCAACGTAGAGGGTAGGATGAGATTTGGGCAGTTTGTAAGTTCTAAAGTATTATTGGGGTACTCGTCTGGTACCAGAGGATATACGGTACTTACAGTTCCGACGGCCGTGGAAGTTATAAGATAAAAAATTATTTGAGATATGATAAACCTCTTAACAAATTCTGTCTTTACGATTAGGTAGGGCTGTACAGGTCGGAATTCCAAGGAATAAAGGGAAGGATGAATCTTCAGAAATGGCGCTAAGTACGGCGTTCTCCGATGGCAGTTGAGAACTTGAATTCGATAGGTAGTACCTGAAACTGAGCAACGAAACCATTTTCTTTTGAGTTTCGATGCAACTTCCCACATGAACCATGATTTTATGGGAGTGGTTTAAATGTCCAAATACCTACCGGGACGATAATGATGGGGGTCTTTTGGGACGACGGTGACCGACGCAAACCGGACGATGCTGAAGTGATGATGAAGAGGACAGCAATATGCAAACAGATCCCCGGTGGTAAGACGGTGGAAATACGGAAGGCGTATCGTATGCTGACTATGCCAAATTAATTGGGAGGTGAACGAATAGTAAGGGACGGTACGATAGCGGTAGCAGCTTGAAGACGAACAGAATGAGAAGAAAGGAAAACTGTGACTCTCCCTCCTGGCCGGTAATTCAACACGTGGTTGTAAAAAAAATATTTGTTTCTTGCAAAATAATTTGTAATTCTCCTCAGGAATAATGCAAAGAATTTTAATAAGACCAACCAATATTTGTTAGTTAAGCAACAATTGATTGCAACTAATTGGGCGCTTGAAGGTGGATCAATGAAACCTATGCTCCATCTCCCTAACAACCGATACCGCTAATTCAAAGGTGGCGGGAATTTCAAATTTATTCACGGCACAGAATGTTAAGCCATGTTCAACCAAGTTGTTGTAAACTGAATGAAAAATATCTGGTGCGTTGCAACACACAACTTTCCTTAGCTCTACGTCAATTCACTTTGTACATGGCTAATTCTATTTAATCGATTCGTTTATCACTCAGTTCCTTTGAACTTGGTCAAACAACACGTCACAGCAGCAGGAAGCGGTAGCGCCTACAGTCATGGAATTTATTGTGCTGCTCGTACTCATTGCAGGACCATTATTGAGCAATTGGTATACAGAAAATTAATGAGAAAAAATTTTTTGAAGAAGGATAGTAATTACTTTTGCAGAGTTATTGGGTAAACACTTTTAGAACTGGCAGTAAGCGAAACGGCGGTAGTTGAAATTCAGGAATTTCTGGAGTGAGCCCCATGTATCTCATGAGCGTTTTTAAACACTCACCCTATAGATATTGGATTGGACTATAACACGACTTTTTTTTAACATTCCAGCGGAGTTTAAAAGGAAAAAACCGTGGCAAAAACGCTTTTCGTCGAAAATTTTGATAATTTATTGTGCTGCTCTCGTCATTTTCCCACAAATGGGAATTTTATGGTATATTTATCTTATTAAGAGCTATCTATATAAAAAATTTAATCAAAATCGTTAGATCCGTTATTGAGAAAAAAAATATCGGGTGTTTTGATAACTATGATAACTATAGTTAACATTCGATGGATTTTGTCCAAACCCTTATCATGGCGTCCCATGGAAGCCTGCGGGCGAGATATCATGTTTGACTGGTTTTGGTACGAAGGTTCTCTCTTAAAATCGTCCACAGACACACATACACACACACACACACACACCCACACACACACACACACACACACACACACACACACACACACACACACACACACACACACACACACACACAGACCATTTTCCCAAATAGTGTTTTTCGGACTCAGGAGGGTCTGAAACGTAAAGATCTGAAGATAACTCAAAATTTCTTTTCAGCCGATTACATAACTTTCCTTTCTACTTCGTAGAGCCAAGGAAATTAAAAATACATATTTTATTAGTTACTTGAGTGACGAAAATCGCTCAATGCACGTGAGGGTGAGGGGAGATATATGATCCCAGATACAGAAAGTAACAAGTCGAGTCAATTAATGGCCAGCTCGTATTTTGGGCCGAACATATAGAAAATACTACAAAAAGATGGTGCATTGAAGCGCTACATGGTCCGCTTGAAAAGCGAGTACAGTTGTGGTGGAAACGGTTGAACCATACCTTATTATGGAAACCTTATTTTTCGATGCAACCGGAGATAAAACTTCAGCTACACAGATGCGGCACAGAGCTTGATTGCAGTAGAAGAACGCTTAGTGCTTTCTACCGCTCAAAACCGGAGATTTTCTAGAACTACCTGCGAAATCGGATGGAAAGTTTTCTATAAGACCGAACTAAAACTTCAGTTTACTCTCTCCTAACATCTCAACACACCGAACGTGAATGGAAGAGGCAAGAACAGAAATTAAAACCTGTTCCACGACCGCAGGCATTTTCTGGAGAGTTTTCGAAACCCTTTCGCACTAGGAAGCTTCAAATTAACAGAAAGATACTGCCCTAAGCTTCATTTGACGAACAGACGAAAAGGGGTAATGGAGATAGTTCAAATTTGGTTTTTAAAATCCCGAAAATTGTAAGATTGCTTCTATTGCTTCTTCTAGCCGTACAAAATAGGAAGGAAAGTTATGTAATCGGTAAGTTTTCGTCGCTATTAACGTTTCAACGGCTCCTAAGAGCCAATAACATTTGTGAAATTTATTTGTCTATACTGGTAAGAGTATGTAAAGACCAAGGCGAGAAAACCGGTTCGGCATTAAAAATAGGTGTGTTTGGCCAGAAATTTTCGATTCGTTCGGCCAAACGGAGTAAACTGAAATGGTTCTCTCAATTTAAGGATTAATGTAGAGCACTAGAATTGAAAAATTGAGCTGAAGAAATCTTCGAACCATCCTCATTCTCCCGCCAACTGGTAATTTCGTACCAATTAACAATCCATTTCTGTGGCTCCATAAGAGGTAACAAAAGACGCAGCTAATTATTGCACAACGCAGCTTGATGTAGTCTCACAGCTCTGTGATCCATCCCATTCGATTGAGCATCGAAAAATACTGGTAAATGATACGAAACAGGACCTGACTACAACGAAACAACGCTAAATTGTATTCTTCTAGGGGATACTGGTCAGTTGACGGGTTGAACTGACGGGTGGTTGAAGTGAGGCGCCAGGCCCACGGGAAATGAGCGCAGGCTGGGGAGAAACGATAACTTTCGCTACATTATCCCGCAAGTTTTCAAGTAGTAGACTTTGCCTCGCTGTATTAACTGTAATTTCAATGTTTTCCATCTAGACGCAGTCTCACAAAATAATATGTCAAATGGGAGGGGCACTGACGCAATAAAATCACTCGACCTTAGAGGAAAGTTATTCGAACGGCTAGAATTTGTATTGTTGTGATCTTGACATTTCAAGAGCTTCTGCTTTTTTATGTTCAGCCTGGGGAACTTGAGCACCGTCATAAAATGTCGAACATTACCGCAAAAATCAATTTGAGAACACAGTTTTCCTCAAAGCCCCCGCTCATAAATAGCATTGTCACATAAATCAAGTTGTTGGTGCAACCTGTGCTAAGGGAGTTCAACAACATTAATAAAATAATTACGACCAACCGACGAAGTACCGGAATCAAAACTACTGTCGTTTCTGCGACTTGAATGGAGCGTGAATTTTCCTTCTAATTCATGAATAGAACTTTCACGAGAAGAAAAAAATCGCGTGGGCTATCCCATGAATTACTCTCACGTTGGTTACTCACTCGGTTGTTAGACGAGTAATGGCAATCAATCGTGCAAGTAAGTAAGTGCAACCTGATCAATTCCGGGACCTTCGAGCAAAACCATTTTCGACAAAAAAAAAAACAAATAAAAGTTCGTTAACTGAGTGAGGAATGGGTTACATTAGTTGGCAGAGAGTTTGTTGAGTGTACGTGGGGCTGAGGAAAGTTGTGTGATGGGTCGAACCAATTTTTGCACAAATTTCAAATTGTGAAGACCTCTTGAATCGTTCCGGTGGTATCGTGATCGGTTCTCTAGAGCTCATCTGCACACAACGTTGTCTACATAGAGCACAAAGAACAAAACATAACGACAGTAAATGTTTCGCTTCGTCTAAAAAGAATGAAGTGTGAGGTAATGGAGTGCAATCTGGTGAGCCGCATGGTGCACTCGTCCGTTGCGCTCACACTGATTAGAGGCTTTTTGCAGTCTATTAACGGCGGCACCGTACGCGACGAATTGGCTGGTGCGCCTTCAGTCATGCGAGTCGTCCTAACACGAGACTTGCAGCGAGTTGTGGCGACACAGTCCGGCAGGGATCGCTAGCTCGTTTTAATTGAAGTGCCACTTAAAATAACATCTAAATCGAGGAACTTCACCTGTCACCTGCTTCATCATTTCTTGAAAGAAATAGTAATCGCCCAACGTTCCCCAGCCCCACGGGTGTTGAGCGATTCTTACCACTCTACCAACCAATAAAATCTGTTTTGTATTCAGTTTACAAGAGCCCAGCTAACACTCATTAGCTCACATCATGACCTTCGTTGCGTGACCATTGCGTAGGTAATTCATGAGACTTTCGAGATCTTTTTTTTTTTTTTTAAATAGTATTTATCGTTCAGGGATTGAAAGGAAAACACTGAAAATTGAATAAAAAAACTTACAATAGTTTGAGTGTGTCAAGCCCAGTATTTACTTGAGTATGTTAATGTCACTTAAGCGGGTGATTGTTATAACCCCCTCTACCTTCAGAGAAGGTCGCTAAAATGGAAATACTGCATATTATTAAACAACGGTTCATTATGCTCTTGCGTAGTTTAATGCAGCCTCACGATTCTGTGACCCAACAATGCTAGTGAATGATACGACGCATCGCCTGACTTCACGCAAACGACGAAAATTGACCTTTTTTAGGCGGTACTAAGCAATTGGCACGACGACGTGACGGTCAAACTGTCAGATAGTTGGAGTGGGACTGGAGGCAGCGCAAGGAGAAATCAAAACTTTGCCACGCGGTCTTGTGGGTTCCTTCGAGTAGTAGAATTCGCCTCACTAAGTTAACTCTCGTTTCACTGTTTTCCATCTAGACGCAGTCTTACAGCCCTGAGATCCGTCTTGTTTGACTCAGCGTCGAGAAATACTAGTAAATGATACGAAACATTACCTGACTACTACGGATTGATACGTTCTATGCGATTGGTTCAACGTGACAAGTCGAACTGACAAGGTGGTTGGAAGATGGGAGGCAGGGCGGGGAGAGACGATAACTTTCGCTACTGTCCCCATAGTTCTTTCAAGTAGTTGAGTTTTGCCTCACTACTATATGTACTGTGGTTTCGCTGTTGCTGTCTAGGTTCAGTCCTTTTACCCCTCTTTTGTAGTTTTTGGCTAATTCCTCAAACCTTTTTTCGCCCAGTTTGTCCTATCGTATTGCCGAGCAGAATGGAAATGGCATTTCCATTCCATTCCTATCGTTTGTGCGTAGAACGGATGTTTTAGACCGCAGTTGTTCGACACAAATCAAATTAGTCTGGGTTTTTTGAGCTCAGAATACCACCTGCGCTAACAGGACTCCCTGCCCCTTAACGGCAAGGTCATTGTTTCTTCAAAAACCTTCGCACCTGTGGAATTTCACATCTGCGTTTATTTACAATGGCGACGGATTTCCCGCTTCGTATGGGCATTCCTCCTCTCCTTTTCACATTCTTCTCCACAACAGACAGCTCCTCCCAAATTCACTCAGTTACGAACTCTCGCGTAATTCACTCGTCTCCTTCTGATACAGTTTCCTGCGCCAGTTCAGGCATATTACGAGTCGTCCCCTTGTTTCACCCTTTAAACACAAACTCTACTCGCTTCATTGCTCATAATACAGTCCTCCTCACGCTCACAGAGTTTCTTTTAGTTCGATCTTCAACTCTCGCTCTCTCCGGCGCCCAATAACGTTAAAGACGTTATATGGTCTAGACGGTGGACGGACACTCCAGATTAGAAATCGCTATGCCTTGAAACGTAGTGCGTTAAATTGTGAGGGGAGGGGGCATAAAAAATGTTCTGCACAGATAACATAACCGTCCAAATATCTCCGTTCGGTCAACAACAAACAAGTTATCGCGTACGAGTCGCCCCCAGTCGTCTGAGGGAGTGCAGGGAACACGCGCATTGCACCGACTGTGCAGGGACAATGTTACAGATCGCGCATCGAATAATTCCAACGTACAAACATATACAAAGCATCAAATGCGAAGCATACCACTTTACTCAGCCACGCGTACATTCATCTATTTATTGTCCCACTAGCGAATCCCATTTCATTCTCACTCATTCAACACGAACTTGGTACTGTCACTCAGTTGCTTGAGGTCCAAGAAATTATTGACCACCCCTATTCATGTCACGGCCTTCACTAGTAATCACCGTTTAGATAATAAATAAGACTCGAATTAACAGGAATTATACAGAAACCACTGAAAAAGAGATGGCAAAGACGACAGCAGTTTAATGAGTCGCTCCTAATTACTTTACATCTGTCTGAAAACACCCATAGTGGAGTTCTTTTATTGAACAACCAACATCATTTTATCGAGAAAGTTTGAAGTTTTTGTTTATTTTTCAAATCCCGAGGTTTCTCTTGCAACTGTCGCCTCAAGGAGCCAGCGACTTGGGTACGAACATAATCTTCTTTTGTCGTCTCGTATGCTTTCTTTTTCTTTCTATCCGTCCTCACACAAAATTTAATCAAAATCACTAGAGCTCTTTTTGAGAAAAATAATATTTTGTATCGAACACTATCATAACTATGGGTGGTTCTGAACCGCGATTTCGCTCAAACCCTCATTTTGGCCTCTGCCGGTTGGATATCAAATTTAAGCAAATTAGGTCGTTACATTCCCATCATGTTCACAGACACACACGAACAATGTTCTCATACGGTGTTTTGTGGGCTCGGAAGCGCCAGAACGTTAAGATCAGACAAATAGTAAGAAATTATCCTGTCGGCGGATAGCATAACTTATCTTCCTACATCGTGGGGCTAAAAAAAAAGTAAAATAGTAGCGTGCGAATACGTTTTCTCATCTCAACGACTCGGTTTCTCAGTCGTCGTCGCTGCAAAAATCGCCTAATGGCCATCGTTCCAGGAGAAACTAAGAAGCGATAGAATTGCAGTTGCAGAGATTCGGTCAGTAAACAGACGGCTAAGCGAGAGACGTTGCGTCATTTGAGCAGGTCAATAAACTGGTGACTGGGCAAGGGGGGACTCCCCCGTTTTCGGATGCCTTCCATTAACGTCCGCGAGAAGTCGTCAATCCCCAGGAGGCCCCTGCACAGGTTTTTGGCGTCTGCCACCAGATTCCAAGAGCCCAGTCTGAAGAAAAGCGTCTTTCTCGCCGCTGAATAATGGTTGGTGGGGAAGTCGGTGCGCGCGCCTCTCGAACTCTTGGACGAGAGAAATATTCTCCGGGAGTCTGGTTGTTCGGGGGGGGGGGGGACGTACGAGAATTATGAATATAAGATTGGTTTGACCACCTGACGGTTATTTCTATTCATATCCTCGGAATAACCAACTGGAGAATATTTCAGAGAGTAACATTCGCATGATTCACCATTCAAGTGCTAATGATTGGCAGCCCTCTCGAATCGCCGACCAATAGGCGGCCACAGCCCGATGGGCTCCGACCAAACGATTAACATAAACCATGTCGGGGTTCCGCCAAGAAGAGCAATAGCTTACTGGAAGGAATAACCAGATAAAACATAACTAAACCATTGAAGAGGGGAGGGGAGGGGGAGGCTGCCAACAAGACTGGGAGTATGGTTCAAAAAATAAGCCCGCGCAATAAACATGCAAAACACAGGCGACGCTTGTCACTTCTCTCAGCTCCTTGCTCATAAGGCGATTTTTATTGTTCTGCGCACCAAACACGTTCATCATTCAAACCACGAAGTAGTAAGGAAAGTTATGAAATAGACTGACAAAAAAAGAGGTTTCTTAAGATCTTTACATTTTCAAGGCCACTAAAACTTAAAGCCCGACTTAAGCTTTTAAAACTCCATTTGAGAAACTGTGTGTGTCTACTAACGAAATAGCAAAAGAACGGCTCCACCCAAATTTAATATTATTTCGCCTACAAGTCAACGACGTGGTCAAAACACAAAATAATTGTCGTATCATACACTACCCTGGTAATGATGAACAAATGTTGTATGTGGACAGTTCCAGAGAACTACTGTACTAGTAAAAAATGTTCGTTAGTAGAATACGACGAGAACAGCGCGACAGATCATAAATAATTTCGTCAAAACCCGATTTTAGTCGTTTTTGCTCATAAATTCCGTTCATGTGAAGGCAGTGTTGTCACAAAAACCATGCAGGCGGTAATGTAATGGCAACTCAATAAATTCCGTTGTGCGAACTATTGTCGTTTTATAGACAGACCTTTTTGACAGTGTTTAGCTCCTGTAGCTCTGGAACAGTCGACGGAAAAAAGAAATAAGTTGACAGTCACTACCTCGACACAGATCACTCAGTAGAGGTCGTGATATACGAAGGAGCAACGCAATAAATACCGAAGCGCAAGGCACTAACACTGTCTTCCTGTAGAGCGTTGAGTTATGTTCCATAAGGTTCATATAAATTGAAGGAAAACTCCGAATGGAATAGTTGGCGATCAAGTAAATTTGTGCGATGCGTCACACTTGATACATAGAGCAGTACAGCGGACAGCTCCTCATTGACGGGGCATATCTGTCACTAGTTAAGAGAACTTGTGAGAGAATACGCCAGAAGAATGCATCAGACTGTCTGGAAGGGTGCGAGAGTCAGTCAGTCCAAACGCTTCATCTCACGACCACCACACGAGATAAGATGTAGCCTTCTGACGAGGCACTGAAAGACGAACAAACCAACGCATGTTGTGGGCATAGTCAAGGATATACAGATGAGGAAACTCCCCAGTGCCAAAGACTTGTAAGGGAATTTTGGTCTTGAAGCAGACTCTTGCAGGAAATACCTGGCATTCCTTAGGAAGCTGGGCATGGCCCTGCGAGAGAGCAGGGGTGGCACAATAGGACTCAAGGCAGCGGTGCTCCCACAAGTAAACAAAACATAATCGCAGACCGAACTTGTGAAGCCAACAGAAGTTGCAAGTTGGCCACAAAACTGGCAGTGAGGGACATCTAAGAATTTATCAAGGCGTCCTCAAACCACCACGATGAGCTCGTTCACTAACGGATCAGTGAGTAATTTACAGGAACAGTGATTTTTTGAGAAAGGCCGAGTCAAGTGCATCAGAATTATAAAATAAAGTATTGAAACAAGTAAGCCAGGAATTTCGAGGATTCCAGTTAATTATTGAGCGTCCAAGTGTAGAAAATTTATTGAGCCGCCAACAAGATTTTTTTTGACTGGTCAGTACTTACAAGGAAAAAAATCGGCCTCTGGCTTCACGTAACGGAATTTATTAAGCTGCCCGTCACCAGGCTAATGTCACCTTTATTGAGTAACCTGCGTACAGGTGATTTAAGGGACTGACAACGTGACTTCTTAGATATATATCTGTTTACGGTTCTGCGTTATAGGGAAAACATTGACACTGTGAAATGACTGTAGATCGAATTTCGGAATTTATTTGGTGGCTCCTTATCATCCCACGATCATCGTTCCGGACGGGTGGGGAGACGGTAGCACTTAGGCCTCTTTTGTGGACTATAGCGACCCATCAGCATTTCGGTGGCCTCACCATTTATTTGCTTGCTTATCCTTCCTTCATTCTTATCGTCTACTGACTGCAAGAACGCTTTCGCTTTGACAGTAACACGTCTTCCGGCGTGCCTGAGGACAGCAGACTACCCTGCCCTCCTGGCATCAGTCATACCTCTTGGTATGTCCAGGCTCCAGGACCTCGTGGCTGAGACGGAGATTCTGATACATTCGTTTTATTTCTGTAGTAGGGCAGGGGCAGAGGTAAGACACACAGTTCATTGGGCTAGGTCCTCTGCTCCCTCTTCGTGTAACTTGGAGTTTTCCTATCACTGCCTAAACTATTCGGACGTCCAACCGGGTAGTCTGCTCCCTTATTTGGAGTTTTATCCGCATAGCACGGGTCCGTGCGGATCTTACCGAGCCGGTGCTCTGTGCCCCGGCCCTACCTAGAAATTAATACATAAACATACGAGTAAATTGCTCACGACATACAGCACACAAACATACACTCAATAACTTAGTTCCATTCTCAATAAATTACATTCATACCCCGGGGGGAGTCCTTGGATATTCACCCCCCCCCCCACCGCTCACTACCTACCTATTGTTGATGCCCGGGAGGCCGACCACTCGCATTATTTTTATGAGAATGCTATTTTTATACGAACTGGATTTATGAGGGAGAAAGTGGGCTGAAATCAATTACACGTTTAGTACCATTCGGATTATTCTTTGCGCACCTCTCGTCATTTTCCCACAATCAAAATTTTTACACAGCCCATGTCAACAGTCATACACATAATTTAATTAAAATAGCTGTAGTCGTGTTTCAGAAAAAAACGCACGTTAGGCGTATCGATAATTATGGTACCTACAGTTAGTGATAACCTACATTTGGCATTCCATAGTGATCTGCAGGATGGATGACAAATATCAGCTGATTCGGTTTTCTCTTAACTCGTCACTTTCTCAAATGGCGTTTTTCGGACTCGAATCGATTTGTGATTATTCATGCGCAGCTGTAATAACGTTCCCCAAATACTAATAATTTTAGAGCATTGTCGCATATGGCACATCACAACAATCACGTTGAATGTTTTTAGTATCGGTTATGAAATAATTGGGAACAACCCACAAAATTCGGGAATTGCCAACTACTGTGATCTCTGCAACTTTTTCACTTTCCTTAGCTATACGAAGGTGGAGAGAAATGCAGATCATGTAAATTTTGAACGTAGATGGGGATCAGTGATACCACGGACCAAATTATCCTGAAACCCGAAAGTCCACACGCGCAGTGGGTTGTGGAACGGATCGGAGCTTGTCTTAGAACGTGTTGTCACATTGACATATATTGCGTCACGCGGTTGACTGGGGCGCTTTGCCAATGAAACGTAAAACAGAATTTCCAAACTCTGAGTGGACGAGATTCCTTCGAAGGAATCGCTCGGAAGTCGAATAAAAGATGAAGATGAAGGAATCTGGTTGAGGGAAACTGGCGGGTGAGCAGAGCGAAAGACAGGCACCTCAAACTCGTCCAAGTTCACTGACCGGCCCCCTTCTCCTGGACACACAGGCCCAGCGGTTCTTCCAACTGCTCCGAGGATCTTGTGAAGGACGCGTTGGGTAACATAGCCAGAGCCTCATCTGTCAAGCTGCCTCAAGTCCTGGCGGGGACCACTAGATCTCTCTGCGGTGATCTCGTGATACTAAAGGGAAAGGGGGGAGGGGGAGGGGCTCACGCAGAAACCAGATATGAAGGTCAAACTTTGCGTGGAACCCTCGCGTCAGGGAAACCAAATAATATTTAAAGAGACAATAAACTAAACTAATGTATCAGCAAGTAGCGAACAGATTCTCCACACCACGGTTCACTAACCCCCCACCATTCACTCACACACACAATACCAACGCCAGTACATGCCACTCCTGGATATGCAAATCCACCGGGATCCAGCTTTGCGTTATAATTAGTAAGGTCGTCGATGGTAACAAGAGCAATCAATCCCTCCAACCACTCGTGACAGTGCTCAGCCAGAAGAGGATTGAGGTAGCTGATCCGGGGCCAGTATCTCGCAGAGAT
Organism: Pachypeltis micranthus; assembly: GCA_020466155.1. NCBI lineage: Eukaryota > Metazoa > Arthropoda > Insecta > Hemiptera > Miridae > Pachypeltis > Pachypeltis micranthus. The sequence continues at coordinate 36,046,302 of CM035768.1, forward strand.
CAAGAATGAAAACACGGAGGAAAGACCGACACTTCGTTCTTTTCCAAATCAAATTCAAGGCTATTCCCTACAAATTGAAAATGATCCCAATGACATTTGCTATATCATACTCCTGTTCAAACTGAAGGTTTTCAAGTTGAAGCTTGCTTATCCAAATCAAACGCAATGTCTTCCCATATAAAATTAATGTGTATTGTCAAATTCTCTGGGTATTCACAATCAAAGTCGAATGCCACGTATTCTGAAATCAAACTCAAGATTTCCATTTCAGGCTTGCTTTAAAATGCAACACGACGTTTTCGAGATGAAATTCGTAGGTCTTCTCATGCCAAGGTTCTTGCTATCATTTGAATGTTGGTTGAATAAAAATCGAGGTCTTTCAATTTCCAGGTTTTGTTTTGGGCAGAATTGGAAGAAACTATAACATCTCATAACGATTCCCGAACCGAACTGGAGCTTTTCTCCATCACTTCAACATCTTCCCTACCGTAATTTTCGCCATTAATTTCTAAATTTTCCCGTATCAGCTTCCACATTGTTATACCCCAATTCACACTTCTCGCGATCAACTTCAAGATCTGAAGCGTGAAAATTAAGGTCCCATATGAACGTCAACCCTTTTCAAATAAAATTCAAGCACAATTTTCTGTATCATTTGCGAAATGTTTTAGACCCAATTCGACGGATTTCATTCCAACTTTTTCCCGTTTTTTCGATTCGAATTTTTTTTTGCAGCCCCCTCAAAATTTCAAGTTTCAACGCAAAGAGATCAGCACTACTGCTACACAATGGACGCTATATCTTCGTTCAACGCACGTCTGCGGGAACATTTATGGGGAACAAAATGTAGGTCGTTTTTGAGAAAATTAAGTAATTATTAACATTCGAAAAATCTCATTTCCCGTGATATCGTGGCTAATATCTCCGTTCATCAGATAGAGACAAAAATGATTGCGGAGAACAAAATGTGGGTATAGGTTGTTAGTAGACACTCCATAAGATTAATGAAATCCAGCGAAGCGGTTACTCGAGAAATCACAAATATGTTCAAAAAACATTATTTTGATTTTGATCTCTGTTCAATGGACTGTCAGAGAAACATTTATTCAGGAAAATGTATATGTATCAACTATTTAAAAACATGTTGTGAGTTTAGTGAAAATCGTTGAAGCTGTTTTGCCAATCCTATTTTTGCTTTTTAGGCCTATATCTCCGTTCACCGTTTTTATGGAGAAGAAATGTTTTGTACTAACTAGTAAAAGATAATTTGAAAGCTAAATCAAAATCGTCAGAGTCGTTTTCGAGACAAATGCGAAAACTCTTAGTTTTTGGTACATTGTCGTCCCCCACCACCTTTTCCCATCGATCGAAATCGCCCATAACCTTATTTCCGAGTCTACAAAAAATCGAATTACTGAACACCACGGACCACGCGCCGAAATGAGTTTTTTTTGGATTCAGTATGCGTCAGAACGTGATGATCTGAAGAAAACCCAACTTTTTTTCTTCCTAGGTATTTATTTCAACGTCTCATAGGTGTTTTTTTTTTTTTTTTTTTTAAATTAAACTTTTTGTATATTACAATACTATAGTGGTGCGATCTTAAGAATAAATTATTGTATACGTACTCAAGTACAGTGGAACTAGAGTGAGGGTGGCTGTCCAGTGGCAGCCCTCTTAGCATTTTGGTTTAACAATATGTGTGTATAAAAATATAGTTTTAGTTTTCAATAAATAAATTAACACTTAACTAATTAATAATAATAATTAATAAATTAACTTTAGGAGTACATGACACATATTAGTTTGACTAGACGATTTCCACTAGATCTACCGTGCGTTTTCTTTTGAGACGTCTGGGGAGCTGTGTCCTGTTCCACGATGATAGTAATTCTTGGAACGCTGACGAGTGGTGCGATGTGATGGTATTGTGCATGCGAGTCATAGTAGATTTGATCACATCTTCGACTTCGGGCACCTCTAGGTCACGGTGGAGTACGTCGTTCCTAACGAACCAAGGGGCATCGGTGATCATACGTAGCACACGGTTTTGCTGGGTTTGGATCCGTTTAATTTGTGATAGGTGTATTACTGCGACTAGATGAAGCAAAGTAATAGTAAAAATATAGTGAGAGGATTTTCTACTACTTGGAGGAACTCGTGGGGCAACAAAGCGAACGTTATCGTTTCTCTCGGACCTGGGCTTGGTTCCCGCACTGTCAGCTCAACTCGTCACGTCGTGCCAATTGCCTAGCGTCGCCTAGAAAATCCGTTCGTTGTAGTCAGCTCATCGGTAAATAGTATTTTTCGTGTGGGCCTCGGCAGTGTGAGGCTGCGCCATGCGAGATAACCAGGAAATTATTGGAGATGAATAAGTCATGTTCTTTGTTTCGATGATTAAGTTTTTAAAAAAAGTATGGACATAGCTTATACCGGGATGGAACGGTGGGAGATGGTGAAGACAACCAGCGAAAGCTAAAGATGATATACGACTGCACTGAGAGAGGTGCAGTTTGATGGGAATCAGGAGAGGGGGTTTCCGCCTATGCATCCCCTTTTATAATTAATCCTACCTCTAATTACGCCCATATAACTTATACATACACGAAGACAACAATTGGGTCATGCAAAGGGGCCTTAAATCAAAACCAAGGGCACTGCCGGCGATTTATTCAAACATTCACGAATGAATTGAAAGCAAACAGCGACCTGCTCGAAATATCACAAACGCACACGATACGAACCGCTGGAAGAATTTGCGTAGTACCTGGTCGTAAATGTGACACTACAACTAGACCTTACAGGCCATCATTTATTACCATTATTTGTTCGAGAGAGAGAGAAACATCTTGGGCTTGACGAAGGAAGAATCGAGAAAGGGGTAGATCGGTGGTGAGGCGGACCAGGTGAAGAGGTGACTGGGATTTGGATTGACTTCAAAAAGAGACAGTTTCGAACATTTTGGACGACAACGTGGATCAATAAAAAAAGCTTTCAGAAGTTCGAAGGTACTCGTGAGAGTAAGTGAAACTATGGCGATAAAAACAGTTCCAAGACGAGAAAACCGGTTCGACAGTAAATTTACCAACAAAGAGGTGTCTTAAGAACATTATCGATGAGCGATTTCCTGAGGCTGAACCGAACAAAGGGTTCTGTCCAATTACAGGTTAATTTAGAGCACCCAGACTTTGCCAAAATCATAAGTTCCAAAGGGAAAGAGACCCTTCTTCGTTCTTTCAAATGGACAATCCGTTCCTGTGGCTCCAAGTGTCATCACAACGACGGTGTGGAACAAAGAGAGTGGTTATACCGCTGAAAAGCCTATTTGGTCGCTGACATTGGCGTTCCATGAAGGAGGAAGGCCTCGCATTTTGTGTAGTTTTCTTCAGATGTTTAGACTGAAGGAATGCGGCCAAACCAATTCGGTTAAACATTTATATATAGCCAGCAGATCACACCAGCACGCCAAGATGAGGCTATGAGCGAAATCCGTCCAAAATGCACGGCTGTAACAATTTCCACTACATTTTTTTAACAATCCGACCAAACCGCAAATAATTAAAAAATTGTCTGGGGAAAAATACGACAGCAGCCCAATAAATTATTGAAAATTTCAACGAAAATCTATTTTTATGCCGATTCCTCCTTAAAAATCTGACGTATGTGACACGTTCTCAAAAAAATCAGGGTGCTAGTTCAATAAACCGCCTATACGATTGATGTTTAATAGTGTTCATAAAGTAATCAGGAGCAACGTTAGAAGCTGCAGTTTTGTTGTATTCCCCAGTACACTGTCAGAATTGTTAACACGCTTACCAGAAACATTACGTTGGTTTCTGAACGAAGGTTGTGGCATACGTGGCACCGGTTCAATAAATACTGTAACTTCATGCGCTTCCACCGTCAAAATATATTTTATTAGTTGCTGATTGAATATATATTCGGCATCCTTTAATGACCTTATGAACGGCATGTACCGTACTTCAGTAACTACAATAGTCCAGAAGATGCGACCTGCTTTATTAAAAGTAGACCTAAAAAACCCTGCAAATTAATTCACAATGGTTTATTATTCTCATGAACAGCTTCACCTAGTATTAGTGCACCCCCATCCCATTCGATTCAGCATCGAATACTAGTAAACCATACGAAATATGTCCTAGCTACAATGGAACTACGGAAACAAAACTTCTGATGATTTTGCCTCGTCGGGTCAGGGAAATTGGAACGGGGTCGCTTCGAGCGAACCTGTTGTGAGGCAAAAGGGGAGTTGACCGGGCGGGCGGCGTTGCGAGGCGAGGACGAGGCGGGTGGTTTTTTATTGAGACGGGAGGGAGGGAGGTACTTCAGACGACGAAACGTTGACTTCCGCTGTAGTTCCCGCGTTGTACTGCGTTTCGTTAATTTTTTTAACCATTTTTTGCCCATTACAACCACTGGCTTCGTCCGATCGGATTGCCGAGATGGCGGACACAACTAGATACCAAATCGGATTTTTGTGCAAAAGACCGAATTCTTTAGACCACACTAAGGCACAAAACGGCCTGGACGGGGGACGGCGGACGGACATTGCAAATTTGGAATCTCCAAGTCTTGAAACGGAAAGTATCAAATTTTGAGGGGGGGTTGTAAAAAATTTTTCGTGACCGAAAACATAGGGTTATCATTCAGAATGAATAATAAACCAATGCGAAAGAAATAATCTTTTCCAACAAGCTCAATAAAATGTAGTTCGGTTTCGGGGATTAAGCCATCCTCAGTACCATTTGGGAAAATTAATACACAACACAACTCGTCCTTTATCTCTATAACGAATGAAGGGCGGGAATGGGCCGAGATCTGTGTCGTTACTTACTGAGACTACAATAAAATATAGCATCTAACATATCGACGAAACCCGATTTTTAGACTTTTTTTTCTCGCGTACGTCCTGCTCAACTGACATGAAAATCGTCTTAGTGGTTTTCGAATGTGGCTAATTTGAATGAGACCTACGAAACGTTTATAAAATAGTTGACACCTATAAAATATTTGTAGCAATGCCCACAGCATGAGCCCTCAACGCTTCACTCAAGAGTAACAGAAGTATTATAGTAACTGTCCAATAGACATTCAATACAGATTATTGATAATTGAATAATCGGGCGAAAATTCTTAAATGCTCGCTGACATCAGATCTTTGATACTTCCTGCGCAGCCTTTTCCGTGTCATTCCTCCACTACAAAATTAATCAGATACATCGCTCATTTGACGGTTCAGGAAGTATATGATAAGGAGTAGGGTGAGGTGGGAGCTAAATCCCAGAATGTTCGTCACGAAAGTGGTTAATTTTCGACATGTTAATCAACGCTAATTGGTTGTATTTTGATTGTAGAATGTGTCTCTCTCTCTGTAGACAGCGTATTAGCGAATATACTAAGGTTGATAGAAGTGATGCTTCCATCGAGTTCTTATTTGCGCCAATTCAAATTCAACACACACAGAGTTGAGGCCTAGAAACAGGTGGTGTCAAGTCACACAGTTACTATAATCGCCCGTTAACTTCAACTATTAGGACGAATTCACAGTTATCACTAGACGGAGCAACAGCAGGTTGAAATTATCTGTCAAGGGCAAAGCACAGAAAGGAAGGGACATGAACCAATCAGATGGCCGGCAGCTGACAGTGCGAAGGAAGGCAGTGCGTTGACACCTGAGCCCCTGAGAAGGCTGCTGACCTTGAAACTCCTCGCCGGCCGGAAAGGGGTCTACCGTCGATTTCGTGCCAAAAACAGTTGAGTTCAGAAGGCCCTGATCCTCTCACTGGCACGACCAGCTTGACATGCAACACAATCAATTCGTCGAGCAAGAGGGCGTAACATAAAAGGTCAAGATTTCTTCAATTTGCTAATCTACTGAGTCGAATGTTGAAGGCACATGTGCAATTCGTTCAACTGCTACCCTAAGTCAAATCAGCCTGAAGGAACTCACGGGACAGTATGCCAATGTTATCGCTTCTCCCTGGCCTATGTTCATTTCCCGCAGTACCCGTCGTCTCACTTCCAACGCCTATCGTCAATTTTCGTTTTTCCACTGTAATCAGGACATGTTTCATATCGTTTAATGGTATTCTTCGATGCTGAATCGAATGGGATCGGTCTCAGCACGTTCTTAATATCTTCAACGTCGGGTTGAATAGGATAGATCCCAATCACCGTTACTTAGTTATTTTGCAGCGTTTCTTTCAATTATTTATTGGCAAATAAGCGCCGGATGTCTAAGCCATTGAACGCAAATCCAGACTCCTCCCTCGCTGTGTGTTACAGGATTCAAAAACGGATGGGGGCAGAGAACCCACTCGCAAGGTCACCAGCAACCTGATCTTCAAAACCAAGTTCCCGCGACCCCTTCAATTATTTCACCCTCTCAAGGCCGTTTCGCTCCATCCACGACCTGGTTCCCTTTCATTGCCCTGTCCTGCCATTCAAACCACCGGCGAAAGTCTTGTACAGCTTTCTGTTCACAATAAACATCTTCATCTACAGACGCCCGGTTTCGCTAAACATACTCGACCGTATCCATTGGTCCACACATTGGTCACAAAAGGAAGATATAAATATCGTGGTGATACTTCATCACATCAACTTTTCGCGACCCCCGTAATATTTCGGTCGAAAATTAGTTCCTTTTTGAGAAAATTAAATAAACTTTTATCGTTCGAAGATTTTCAATCTTTAATATGTGTAGGCTTATACCCAGTGGCGGTTCAAGGATGGATCTTGGTTAAACAAATGTTTAGTTTTAACGCCGTTTACTAGCTTTCTTACATAAGAAACGAACGAATGACTTGAAGACAAAACCAGTTAACATTTTCCCCCTCAGTGGCTTGTAGTCACGTTTCACGACGATACCCATGCAGTTCGACGGTCAACATTCAACACTTGGGTTTTCACACAACACACTTTTTGGGTTTCATTGCCGTTGTCGGAGGAACATCATGCAGAGCAATACACAGAAATTGACTCGATAATGGCACTGTAATTTTGATCTAAATTAAAGCCTACTGAGCGAAAAAAAATTCTGAAATCTACCACTCTATTTTTACTTTCCTTGGCTCTACAAAGTAGAAAGGAAAGTTATATAATCGGCTGAAAATTTTTTTTTTGAGTTTTCTTCAGATCTTTACGTTTCAGACCCTCCTGAGTCCGAAAAACACTATTAGGGAAAATGGTCTGTGTGTATGTGTATGTGTGTCTGTGAACGATTTTTAGAGAAAACCACCGTACCAAATCAGCTCAAACTTCATATCTCGCCCGCAGGTCATCATGGGACGCCAAAATAAGGGTATGAACAAAATTCACCGAAATTTAACTATAGTTATCATGGTGATCAAAACACCAAATTTTTTTTTCTCAAAAACGGCTCTAACGATTTTGATTGAATTTTTTATATTGATAGCTCCCAATATGGCAACTATACCATAAAATTCCCATTTATGGGAAAATGAGGAGAGCAGCACAATAAATTGCCAAAACTTTCGACGTAATCGATTTTAGAGCGGTTTTTAGAGAAAACGACCGTACCAAATCCCCTCAAACCTGATATCTAGCCTGCAGGTTACTATGGGACGCCAAAATAAGGGTATGAGAAAAATCCACTGAAAGTTAACTATAGTCATCATAGTGATCAAAACTCAAAAGTTTTTTCTCAAAAACGGATCTAACGATTTTGATTAAATTTTTTATATAGATTTCCATTCGTGGGAAAATGACGAGAGCAGCACAATAAATAATCAAAATTGTCGACGAAAAGCGTTTTTAGCGCAGTTTTTTCCTCATAAACTCCGCTGGGATGTTAGTAGAAAGTTAAAGGAAATTGGTGTTGTAGTCCAATCCAATACCTAAAGTGTGAGTGTTTAAAAACACTCGTGAGGTACATGAGGCTCACTTCAGAAATTCCTGAATTTCAACTACCGCCGTTTCGCTTACTGCCAGTTCTAACAGTTATTACCCATTAACTCTGCAAAAGTGATTATTATCCCTCTTCAACAAATTCGTGTACAGCCTAATTAATTTTCTGTGTACCAATTGCTCAATAATGGTCCTATAATGAGTATGAGCAGCACAATAAATTCCGGAACTGTAAGCGCTACCGCTTCCTGCTGCTGTGACGTGTTGTTTGACCAAGTTCAAAGGAACTGAGTGATAAATGAATTGAGTAAGTAGAATTAGCCATGTACAAAGTGAATTGTTGTAGAGCTAAGGAAAGTTGTGTGTTGCAACGCACCAGATATTTAATGAGACATTCATCATGAACAAAAGTATCTATTAGTAGAATATATGCCGTTTGAAAAAAAAATTTTCATTTTTGGTAAATTTTTGTTCCCTTCCTCATCCATGTTTTAAACTGCTCGTAACCTTCCTCAGCTCTCCCGAGTAAACCCGCTCAAACGGGTTTACTTCTTTTCTCACGAAATTGACGATAAATAGGTACGGACAGTGTGCAAAAATTAGGTTTCATTTCAGGAGGCCTCAAAACGTGACGATCTAAAGAAAACTCCACTTTACACTTCGCTATCCAAAGGATAAGCGAAACGTACCAAAACTGAGGGTTTTCGTTATTTTGCTCGAAAGTTTCTCCAACGATGTTTTAACTTTCAAATAATTTTCTACTTATCAGCGCACAGTTTTCGATCTTCGTAACTATCTCAATGAAAATTCCCATGAAGCGAAAAGATTCAAAAACCCTGCAAATTATTACACAATGGTTTATTGTTCTCATGAACAGCTTGACCTAGTATTACTGCTCCCCCATCCCATTCGACTTAGCATCGAATACTAGTCAACCATAGGAAACATGACCTGACTACAATGGAACTATGGAAACTAAATATTCTGATCTGATGGAGGGGTGGGACGGGGCTTTCAGGGAACCATCGTTTGGCAATTGGCAGGACGTTGCGAGTCCAATGGGCGCTGCGAGTCGAGCGGGCCTTGAAAACGATACGAAACATGGCTTATTTGCGATTATACTGCGTTTCGTTAATTTTTGTAACCATTTTTTGGCCATAACAACTATGGGCTTCGTCCGATCGGATTGCCGAGATGGCGGGCACAACTAGATACCAAATGGGATTTTTGTGCGAAAGAACGAATTTTTTAGACCATGTTAAAGGCACCAAACGGCCTGGACGGCGGACGGACATTGCAGATTCGGAATCCCCATGTCTTGAAACGTGAAGTTTTCAAATTTTGAGGGGGGGTTTTACTAAGTTTTTCGTGACCGAAAACATAGGGTTATTATTCAGAATGAATAATAAACCAAAATGACCTTTTAAGATTTTCAATCAAAACCCACTGGCTTCAACAAGTCAATACCTACCTATTGTTTCTGTAGCTGTTCCTCAGACAGTACGTTGAAAGGAGATAACCAAAACGTGCCAAAAGTCGTGTTTTCCAACGTTTCCGAAACTCCCATAATAACCGCATACTATTTTTTTTAAAAATATCCTTCCTCTCCAGTGCAAGCACCTCCTTGGACCTCCCTCTGGAGAGACGGACGGACGGAGTTATGACTGTCTAAGGCCGGGCAGCCCTGCACCTATCCTCCCATTTGCCAACCTCTCTACGCAGGTCCCAACAAAGGGCTCAGGGTCAATAGGCATCTGCGCCGATCCCTTCTTAGCCAACCTATCAGCCCGTTCGTTTCCCTCTATACCCTGATGCCCTGGCACCCAACACAGTGTTACACTGTTGTCCTCGGCCAGGACCTTCAGTCTGCTAAGGCCTTGAAAGTTGCCTGACTGTCCACCATGATGTAGATTCTCTGCCGCTTCAGTCCCCTCTATAGCAGACGCTGCTCACAGACCGTCACGACAGCCACCTCTGCCTGGAACACCGTGGCCAGCGACCCCAATGAGATCGCCGCTCTGATTCTCGGCCCAAAGATGCCTGTCCCTGCACCGAGCCATCAGTGTACTATACCGGCCCCCCTCCCCAGCTTCGAAAGCGGGAACTCCCCCTGCCCACCTGGATCGCTCATGAATGAGTATCCGAAAGGGTAACACGAAGTTGAACCTCGCGGGCATTGAGTCTACCACATGCAGCTCGGGCCCCTCCACCTTCACCTTGTCAAGGATTAAGTCGCAGGAACTCCTCCTCGCATACTAAATTTAAACCTCTTCTTGTTTTTATGATCTTCACAAACACGAATATAACCATTTCAATACAGCTTACTGGATAGTCTCAATTGAGTAACCCACAGTGTGTACTACATAAAAGTTTCAGTAGAAATACGTTGAATGAAGATAGAGAGCGCGTCGTATTCGTCGTAGACCGTATTTCAAATATCGTAATTGAATGGGGAATACTTCACACTTCTATGTGAAATCAGCGGAAATATACAATTATTTTAAAACTGCAACCTTTAGGCATTGAGTCGATTTAAGAGACCTGAGGTTGGGTCACCCTAAAAGCAATTTTGTAACACCTCAAAATAATAAAAACGTAGGAGTAAAATATAAAATTCCTCTATTTCCATAACATTTTAATCACATGCCCTTGAAAAAGTAACTGAACTATCAAATGTATTGTGTTCTATTAATATTTCTATGGGACATCTGGTGCGACCCATCACTGGAAACATGACCTCACCACACGTGATTGGTCCACTTACAAATTGCTCGTTTCCTCGTGACTGGTCAAACGTAGTATAAACTAGAACGAGAGTTAATCTCCATATAATCGCCATCACCACACACGAGGGACCCTTTCCCAATACTGTTTCAGCTAACCCCACGAAGAAATCTGAAGGTAACAAAGCAGATGACGGTCAGTCGACTAAAGTGTCCGATGACCTCTCGAACTGCCAGTCAAAATGAATGTGCGCTCACACGTGGGAGAGCAGGCGTGCCATGTTCGGAAGTTATAGAAACTTTTCAACTGCGTTCGTAGTGAAGTGATCATGAGAGGGGAAGTGAAGGGTGGGGGGAAGGAACCAGGTTCACCGGTTGCAGGTGAATGATGACCCACTTATGCAGTCAGGCGTTCCCTTGGTGCATCCCAACGGGCGACAATAGTTTTGCCCGATTGAAAGAGCGCCTTAGATAGTATTCAACATATCAGTAATCGAGGACTGCTTGGTGCAGCACGAACAATTTGGTTTGTCCTCGTGGCGTTCGTGTTTATCATGTGCGGCATCACTTTCTCCGCATAAACTATCAAAATGTTTCTCTTGTAGAAATCCTAAGCTGTGCATGTTGTTTCCAAGTGAGCCGTGTTCTCCACCATACACACACACACACACACACACACACACACATACCCTTACCAGAGTCGCCACTTCACTTTCACCAATTTAAGAAGACAGGGTTGTCGACAGATATGTTTTGAGGCCTCCAGCATGGTGGGAAAACTCTCATTTTGGCGGCGAGGTTTGTGAATGTGACGGTTGACGAATGGAGACCTGAAATGTGAACCCACTGAGCAAAACAAGGGAGAAGGTATTTAGAATTGAGGGTGAATAACAAATCAGTGAAAAGCGTTGGAGTTAACTAACAAACAAACTTTGAAGGTTATGACATCCGAACTAAATATTTTGCGCAAAACTTTACACAAATTTTCACAATAATTGTAAGGGCGAACGCTCTGCAAGTGCAGCATTACTGCTATCAGATGACCATTGTCGAAAGGAGAGAGAGGCACTGGCACAATTGGCTCGCTCCTTCCACGGGGTGTCAAAGCCATCCTCGACGCTGTCGCAGGCCTCACAACCAGGTCTTCTTCGGAGTCGCCGCTAGGTCGACTGGTTTGGGTAAAAGAACCCAAATGGATCAATGTCAAGAGGCAATGTGGGTTATATCATTTCATAAGCGATACGCTCTAAGGCTGATCACCCGGTCAGTTAATAAATAGGTGTAAACTTATAAGGAAAACTTGTCCGCGGTCGCTACATCAACAGATTATCTACACAATTGTAATAGGTCACTGGAAGTCATCTTTTCCTCATACTCGGTTCACTGATCTATTAGTTCACGGAGGAGCTAAGCCGTAAGCTGCTAGTCATCTTGATAGTCTCTCATAAGTCCACCCTTGGGATAAAACCCAGCACTCCAAAAACAAATAAGGCAGAAACACAGCCAAGGAAACCCGTCTAAACCAGTAAGGGTCGGATAAAGTGGTGTCTTTTCTGGACCCCCATTCACTTTAAGTATCAATGTCAAGGCTAACGAAAGTTGTGCGATCCGTCTCACCGGATATTTTCTCATTTCATCCGGTTACTTCACCAAAAAAAAAAAAAAAAAATTGCGTAAGTTGTTTCGCGAAGAGAGCTCTCATAATAAATTTCACATTTTCACGGCGGATTTGGCAAAGCAGGTCAGGGAATCCCCAGCGATTCCTTCGGTTTGACGGAGTGTGTTGGGTCTTTCGACTCGACACGAAGTGAAGAGTTGACTGGCGGAGAGAGGAATCTAAAAATAGCCATCTATTACCGTTTGGGCGTTCGCTCAGGTGAAACGAAGTGGAATCTAATCGACACAAAGAGTTTCGTCATGAAACGGAAAGCACAACTGTGGACTGAAAGCGGTGGCGGAGCTCGGGGCCGATTATTGAACGGAAGATTTCAATCATCCAAGTCAATTGTTGACCTATTTATTGTCCTCAGCCCCAGCAATTTGGATTGCCAGGAAATTGAGAATTGGACGGTTTCGAACTAAGAAAACGAGATGCTGCGTAAATACCGGTTTACACGCTACGTCTCGTACGTTTTGTCACTCATGGAAAATAGAACACAAAACGTTACAATTACGTTTTCCTTTCCATTTTCCATCGCAGTTCGAATCTGGACTTGAGTGGTCGGGCATTGCCAGTGATTTGTTTTTCTTATTCAACCAATAATTTGATTATAGAGGAAGCTCAGTGGTAAAATGGGGGGAAAATATGCGAAAAAGAGATACGTCTCCTTCTCCAGTCCCAAAGGTTTCTGATTTATAACATTTTTCAACTTCCTACTGTAAACCGATGTCAACGGGTTAATTATTTAACTTCCGCAACGCAAAGGGCAACAACAAAACAAAAGTGGGTCTTTCTTCAGACCTTTAGATTTTGAGGCCAACTGAATCTAAAGAAACCTAATGTCGGCGCGTGGTCCGTGTGTGTGTGGTTCGATTTGCGGGAAAACGGCTAAACCAACTGAGCTGGTTCTTTATTTGTTTTGTTGTCTATTTTTTGTAGACGCCAAAATAAGGTTATGGGCGATTTTTGTCGATGGAAAATTGGGGTGGGAGACCAATATGTACCAAAAACTAGGGTTATTCGCATTATCTTCTCCTAGTTAGTACCTAACTTTTCTTTACTACAAATATCTCCATGAAAATACGGCGAACAGAGATATAGGCCTAAAAGGCAGATATAGGATTTTTACGCTTTTTGGCAAAATGGCTTCAACGATTTTCCCTAAACTCACAGGATGTTTTTGAATAGTTAATATATTGTTTTCAATGAATGTTCCTCTGACAGTCCATCGAACAAATACAAAAATCAAAATGTGCCAACAAAACGTGATTATCAAACAGTTCCGACATTTCCGCACTAAATGCATGACTCGATTGGATTGGAAATCTGTTGGAGCATCTCCCGGCAACCTTCACCCACATTTTGTTCCACGCAACCGTTTCTGTGACTATCCGTTGAACAGAGATATAAGCCAATATAATTTGGAAAACGATATTTTCGAATATTATTCTACGTAAAGGTTTCCGTGGAAACGCGTTGTGCTCGTGTACATAGCAAATGGTTGTTGATGCTTGTGGTGTGGGCCCCGCACAAGATATTTTGGTCATGCATTCCGCCTATGTTTTTCTACGTTCCGATAGAAATGACGTTGGAAGTCCATTAAGCACACGAAATAATTAGGAACAGCCCTAAATACCAACTACAGTCGCCTCTTTAAACCTTTAGGTTAGCACCACCCCTTTGTCCTCACGTTTCCAGACTGTGTGCAATTTGTGACATAAGTAAGGGCAACCCAACAAATCCTGAGCACCACCATTTTTTCTGTAAAACGTCGCGTTCGACCAAATTCATATCGAATGAGTGAAAAAAAGATTCCTCGGAGGATGAAAATGCGCCAATGGCTGAGGAATGGCCGTGTGACATGACGCCCCAGATATTTTCTTTTTGCTGTAATTTGAGGGTTGGATACAGTCCAACTTGACGACATAACGAAACATGACGTCGCATAACAGCAGGGTGGGGTGGCAGTTAAATATTTTATTGTTTCCGAACGTGACAAGATGAGGTCCCATCGGTAACTTGTTGCGTTGGTTGTGCATTATAAAGTACCTCGTAAACGGTGATTCGCTCCAATAACTCGCTCGCAAGAGTCGCATATCCTTAAAAAAATATTGGACTTCAAGGGCGCGCGCGCACTTGTCGCCGATAAGACTACGATTCACGAGACCAGTTTGAAAGCAACGGCTGTTCCAGTTTTTATCAACAAGTCGAGCCTCCTCTGAGTCGTTGCCAACTCGGTGCTGTTTTGAAGGAGGTTTTGCCCACCCTGACGGTAGATCCTAAGCAAATGTTGACCAAATGGAGTCTGTTGTAATCGGGACACAACAGCTTACAATAGCGTTAATGTGCTGCATTTTATTGCATGTTGAATGACGTCGGCTCGTTGGAATATCGGGGTCGTTGCTTACATCAACCTCTTTCGCGTAGTCTGCTTGTATTTCGTGAGCTGCGAATAGTCAAAACATATCGCTCAACTTAACCAGCTCCAATAACACACATTCGGTGCTAAACATGGACTTGCCAGCTACCCAATTGACTTGTACTCTGAAAATTGTCCTCTGGACGGGGCGGTTGATGATGGTGTGAAATGATGGTGCACTGAATGTTCGTCAACGTGTTTGTGTGCGGAAGCACTTGAACGAGACGATGCGGCTACTCTTCAACTTCCTGTTGAAATCTCAACAAGTCTTGTATTCGAAAGATTCCACTGTAGTTCATACAACACTGAGAGAGGCTTGTTGGAAGAGCAGCCAAACCTTCAAGCTTTGCCTGCTACTAAGCTACTGGGAAACCACATTATGAACTCCTCCCAGACAGGCTAAATGGCAACCGGCCGTACCTCCAGATCTGGGGGGTTCTGATGATGCTGAGGATACTAGCGAAACCTCCATGACTTTCGACCGATATAGCACTCATTTTGAGGGTTGTGGACCAGTCATTCTGGTAAGAAAACAGGGCTGCGTAGAGTTACCCACCTGATTTACGTTCAACTCTCATAATGTGAAAATGAAGAAATTCCTTGAAAGAATGACGAGCCATATTCCGTTCTTATTCTTCAACTATCTGAAGTCGAGCAAAACTTCGCTCAAGCTTAAAATGTGTATATCCACTAATCACTGATTTTTGTTGCTCTCAATTAATCCAACGACTTCACCAATTTACGATCGTAAGGCTTTTTCAAAAACACATATAATTTGAAGTTTACAAAAGCTCTACAGATAGCAACTACGTACAAACAAGTGAACTATTTTGATGGGGGGGGGGGTCCCCTATCATATATACAGAATGCCGACGTAAGCATTATTATACGTAAAAGCCCTTTTCTCTTGCTGAATGCCATGAAAGCCGTTGTTAGGGAGGTGACCCTTGACGCTCGTATTATCCCTTTGTGGTCGTACTGTATGTTGGATACAACGTAAATAAACTATTGTCATAATGTGCATCCAGTTCATCGTGCTTTGCTTGAGCAAACAGCATTAAGTACGTTATGTCGGATGGGTTTGACATCGAAGGTCGGGAGAAGCATCATTTCTGAAAACGGATAGGACAAACCGAAACGATGATTCAGGTCGCCACTCGCTGTGCTCCAGTTAGAGTCTTTTTCGCCCTAAAAGCCACAGGTAATGAGGTAATTTCTAGTGGAATTTATTGAGAAGTATAGAAGTTTCCCACATTTGTAGCAGGTAAAGTTAAAGAATGTAGTGGCCGTAATATTTTTTTAAAATGAAGAGTTTATTATGAAAAATACAAAGTGAACGCGACTTTTATTTAAGGGAGTTAAGGAAAATATCTGGTGCGTAGCACCATACAACTTTCCGCAACCCTCGTAAATTCGACGACCTGCTACACATTTGGGCGCAGGTCGAAAATGTCGAAACTTTAAGCACCACCTGTTTCTGTATTTCTATACAAATGTGACGTGAAGCTCTAATAAACTGATTAAAACCCAGATTGGATTAGTTTTGGCCTAGTGAAATTCAGTGTGGTATAAAAGTTCCGCACATGCGTTCAGAAGCCGTAAAAACGGAGATATTGTCGGTTTCCTTCACGCAAGATTCGATCGATATTTACTAACAACCACTAACCAACTCATTAATTTATTAGGGTATCGTTCGCCCCGCTCTCAATTTTCGTCACTTCCTTCAAAGCCATATTGTAAAGAGGATAATAACGTAATCAGTCTGGACGATTTTACCTTCACCGCCCAACTCCAAATTCTTCACACGCATTTTGAGAGAACGGTCTGTCAACGCGAAAGAGTGAACAGAATCAGGGCAGGTTTATCAATCATAGGGCAGCTATAAGGTTTTCTGTGAAATCGACTAAAAATTGGCCATAATTATTTTAGAGGGCAAAACAGAAGTCTTGAGGTTATCTCTAAACGGCTCTATTTGGAAGAAACCTTTATGCGGATATGTGAATTAATGCCGAAATGTACACCTCAATCGGTTCCACAGTTATGAAAATCACTGGATGTACGCGAAGCAGATGCCCATTAAACGACGATTTTCGTCGATGGAAGCGACAGGAACACACCGGTCATTTGTTTTTTCAATGTTTTCGCTGACTGTATCGCAGATTCCTTTCGTCTTCCATAATAATCAAGTTTAGAGGGGAAACAAGCTGGTTCCCAGATTTGTGTCAACGACCCGAAGCGGTTGTTGTCTTTTGTAACAGCCAGGAGAAGTCCGCGGTTGGCAGCTTCTCGTCCAAACTCAACTGTGACGTGGGAAACAACCGTGAAAGTATTTTTTTCTTCTCTCTCTCCTAGTCGAAGGTAACTGGAGGTCAACGTACTTGAGCTGTTCCGGTGACGTAACGAGTGCGAGGGCTACATTCACGTTCCTCCCCATTTGTTCGCCCTGGTCGTTTAATTGATCACGTCGAAATCAATTCCTCGAGAGCTGAGATGCGCCCAACTGTGGAACGCGACGAACACAATGGAAGTCGATGAAAGTTATGGGACGTTGACTACCTGGAGACCGCTCTTCCAACTGGCGAGGATAAGACGTCTTCTCTCCTTTGACACGAGGAGGACTTCGAATCTAAACACCACTAGGTATTAGATGTTAATTTCGCCAGTGACCACATTGTTAAAGTTAACAGACCTGTTTGGTGGATCCGTCTTCTCTGGCTGGTGAGATACTGTGAGCGAGCGCTTTAGTACTGACTTAACGGCCAGACGATGATGTCTTTACATCGAGAGAGCTCGTCCACAGTATCAGCCAGATAAGACGGACCCACCAAACAGGTACGTTAACTTTAATAAACACAACTACCCTCAGAACACTTCACATCCCCAGTGGTGCTAATCAAGGGAAGGCGTCTCAAGTCACTGTCTTCCAACATGCGAGGGTAATGCCATTGATTTTTCATTAACTAAACGACTGAATAATACACACGAACGCGAAGAGCTGTCTACTGAATTGGTTATGAAGACATCATCTGAATCGAATCTATTTGCAAGGCATCCTGACCCCCGAAAGTCCAATGCATTGGCACTTAAGAACAATACACGCATTTTCCTTAGCTCTACAAAGAAAAAATGCTGCAAATTATTACACAACGGTTTATGGTTCTCTTGCACAGCTTAACGCAGTCTCACACTTCCAAGACTCACCCAATTCGTTTCAGCTCTGAAAAGTACTTGTAAACGATACGAAACATGACCTTACCGTAACATAATTGACATTTTGTAGGCGACGCTGGGCAGTTGACTGATCGAACTAACGGGTGGTTGGAGTGAGACGGAAAGAAGGGCGGGGAACGAGCACATACCGGGGAGAAACGACAACTCTCGCTGCATTGTCCCGCGGGTTCCTTCAAGCAGTGCAATTTGCCTCACTATATTCCCTGTTTTCCATTTGGACGTTGTCCTCAACTCCGAGACCCATCTATCCGATGCCTAGGAAACGACGTAATTGCAATAAACCTCAACATTTCCTTTTTGGTTAATTTTTAAAAGCATTTTTAGCCCATAACAACCAGGCGGTTTGCCCGATTGAATTACCGAGTAAGTGGGCACAACTAGATCCCAAATCGAGTTTTTGTGCGAAAGAATGGTTCGAGACCATGTTAAAGTCAAAACATGGCCTGGACGGCAGACGGACGTTCCAGATCCCCAGATTGCCGGAGGAGCAAAAAAGTGTTCTTGGGCGTATTAGAATGAATAATAAACCAAAATGACCAGTACAGAGTGTGAGAAGCAAAAAGATCAAATTCTGTTCAGTGACTCAGAGACTAACGGGCTGGTCGTTATTTGATCAAGGAGGGGAAAGTCCCGTGGCAATTCAGAACATTAATAACTAATGGAATTCCATGAGCATGTTGACCTCCGACACGTGGCAAAGAAAAAGACTTGCACTTAGTCACCGCCCGAAAAGCTCTACGGACTCGCCGAGGGTGATGCTTCCCTTCCACTGGAGGCTGTGGGCAAATAAAACAGCCATCCCCAGGGCCGAGCTAGTAAGACTCTTGTATTCACAAACATATGAGCACAGGCTCGACGGAAGAACGGGTTTTGAATGCTCATTATGCCAAGACATAGGTACAGTCTCACGAGTCAAGACACGAAACGAATAACAGTCGCCTCAGCCATTCATACGTGACATTACGATCGGAAAGAGGACGTAGTGGGGATACGAAGTGACCGAACGGTAAAGTAAGGTGATGGAGTCCACCGAAAGCCATAAACCCAGGTGTAAGGTCAACGCGCCTGCACAAACATATCAGGTGCGCCGCATCACACAACTTTCCTTAACTCCACTTCAATTCGCTCGTATTCATGGCTTATTCTATTAAACCAATTTATTTTTAGCTCAATTCATTTGAAACATCAATTCATGCAGGCAGAAAGCGGTAGCGATTACAGATCCGGAATTTATTGTGCTGCTCGTAGAATTAATGAGTTACACCCTCGACTTTTTTTGAAAGGATAATAATCATTCTTCCAGAGCTATCGGGTATGGTGGTAAGTGAAACGGCGGCGGTTGACTTACACGAAAATATTTAAAAACGAGCGGTGCGCAGCAACACAAAACTTTCCGCCATCCCCGTAAGTTCGAACACCAGCTACAGATGCGGGTGCTATTTCATTCAACGCATTTCTACAGGAACATTTATAGTGAACAAAATGTAGAGACTAGTTAGCTGAGAGTACTCCATAAGTTTGATCTAAATCGTTATAGGCGTTTTTGAGGAAATTGGAATACCGATAAATTAATATTCAACAGCTCCGTTCAACATATATATACAGAAATAATTATGGAGAACGAAATGTGGGTATAGGCGACTGAAAGACACTCTGTAAGATTGATCACATCTGGTGAAGCAGTTACCATGGAATTTACGGATATGTTCGAAAAAACGTTATTTCCGACACATTTTTATTTTCATCTCTGTTCAATGGACTGTCAGAGGATCATTTATTGACAACAATATGTAGGTTTTAACTATTCGAAAACATCTTGAAAGTTTGGTGACAATCGTTGAAGCCGTTTTTCCGAAAAGTGTAGAAAAACGTATTGGTTTATTATTCATTCTGAATAATAACCCTATGTTTTCGGTCACGAAAAATTTTTTACAACCCCCCCTCAAAATTTGATACTTTACGTTTCAAGACATGGAGATTCCAAATTTGCAATGTCCGTCCCCCGTCCGGGCCGTTCTGTGCCTTTAACGTGGTCTAAAAAATTCGTTGTTTCGCCCAAAAATCCGATTTGGTATCTAGTTGTGCCCGCCATCTCGGCAATCCGATCGGACGAAGCCCGAGGTTGTAATGGGCAAAAAACGGTTAAAAAAATTAACGAAACGCAGTACAACGCAGGAGCTACAGCGTTTCATCGTTTGAAATCCCTCCCGCCCCGCCCGTCTCATTAAAAAGCAACTGCGCTCGAGGCTCCAGGCTCGCTTGCCTCCCATCCACGCCACCCAACTCCCCTTTCGCCTTTCGTATCGTTTAATACGATTCAATTTTTTTAGATTCTTTCGTATAATTCTCATTTTGTTTTTTTTCATAGATTTTTGGTTAAATTTTGATATTAGTATTTAGCGTGCATGTTTTCATATTAAAATTCAGTTTTTTCTAGATACTTCCGTTTTTTTTGTTTATTTTAATATTACGATTCAGTTCTTTTCGACCTTTTTTTGGGTTTCATTACGATATTTTTCGATGCTGAATCGAACAGGATGGGTCTCGGAGCATTAATGCTAGGTTAAGCTGATTATCCGTATAATAAACCGTTGTGTAATAATTTGCAGGGTTTTTGATTCATAGGCCTATATCTCCGTTCACCCTGTTTTTATGGAGATATGTATGCAGAAGAAAAGTTAGGTATTGATTAGTAGAAGATAATTTGAAAGTTTAATATAAATCGTTAGAGCCATTTTCGAGAAAAATGCGAAAACCCCTAGTTTTTGGTACCTTTTCGCCCCCAAGCCCCCCTCCCTTCCCAACGACCGGAATCGCCTATAACCTTATTTTGTTGTCTACAAAAAATAATGAACAAAACAAAAAAAGAACCAGCTCAATCGGATCAGCCGTTCTTCCGCAAATCGAACTACAGACACACACACCGAAATTAGGTTTTTTAGACTCAGTAGGCCTCAAAATGTAAGGAAGGATCTGAAGAAAATCCTACTTTTTTTTTGACGCGATTGCAATAGTTTCCTTTCTCTTTGTGGTAGCGGAAAATAATTAAAATGGCGGGAAATCGGCATAATTGGAGATGGAAAGGAAACGGTCGATGTACAGTTGGCAGCGTTCTGTAAAACGTCGCGCCTCTCTGACAGGCCGCAACAATATCGTCGAGCTATACAGGGATGCCAATAGCTATCACACAACATGGGTTTTAGGCGGATAAAGGATGAACTCGACGATAATCGGCGCGAAAGAAGAAATAATTCGCCTTGTCGCAGCAACGTGAACTGCCAACCTATTTCCATATCCAATCTGGGCTCCCAATGAACGTTCCTCTGACATATTGGTATATGTCTCCTGTATTTTGGTCATCTCCTCGACTTCCTTGCACGGGCAGGATGAGTGAAGCGCATTCAGAAACTAAAACTTCCCGCTAGATAATCCCTCAGGGCATATTTACGCTAGTCAACAGCCTTCGCTCGTTCAACCTCCAATTTAGGTCTATTAGGACAAGGACAAAGGAGATAAGCGGAACGATTACATTCAGACGGCAGGGCGAGACAATGCGCCTAATTCGTACGAGGGAAAGTTGGCGCGCCACGCCCGGCGATTGATTTTAATTTTCAGATGGTTTTCGAGAGAATATTCCGCTGTGACATGGCCACTAAAACTCCAGACGATCGGATTGAGTAAGTCCACCATCTGCGGAGCCAGTTTACAAATTACACCTGTTGATTTCTTTCAAATACAAAACGCCCTTTGGCGTAGATCATTCGTGATGCAGGTGCCGACTAATGAGCGTTCTGAAGTGCAGCGCACGGCACGATCCAGTCAACCGCTTCCCCGCGCAATGGGAAATAATAAATAAGACGTTGGCAGGAGACTATCATAAAATGGCAATTCCCGAGCATGTTGCAATATAAAACCACGAAACAAAAATTTCCAGTGTGACGCATCACACAAAGTTCCTCAGCCCCACGTACTCTCTTATGGCTTTAGCTACTAATCCAATCCATTTTTCATTCAGTTAATCTGAACTTGGTTCCAGACTTTAATGTGCATCTTATACTCATGCAACGACCAATAATGAGCAATTGGTGCTCAGACGATTTATCAAACGGTCATCACGGTTTTTTAAGAAAGATCGGGCCCACTGTTTCGGAAAAGTTGGGTAAGAACTGAAGTGCAACGGCGGTGGTTTGAATTTTGGAATTTCTGGGATTGCTCCAAGTTATCTCATAAGCGTTATTAAACTATCATCGTGTAGGTACTTTATTGGACTACCACGCTCATTTTTCTGAAAATGCTACTACTATAGGAGTGTGATCGAAATTACTGATATTGTTTCCCGAAGTAATCGCAGTAGTTTTGAGGGGAAAATAAACGACTGAACAAAAGTATTGATAACTTTATGCACGCGTTTAAGGGACGGTCCATTAGTTTTTGTACAGACCACTGCACAATCTTCGGAAAATCATTATCAAATCGGTTGAAAATGTCACCCCAGGTCAAGCTGTTATTGAAAATTGAAAGGAAGGAAACAACAATCATCATAATAGGTGAAGGCCGTCTTCATGGCAGTGACGACACGAGAGTATTCGGAAATAAACCGACACGTGCCAGAGCAAGTCAAGTGCATTGTCAATACCGTTCTGATTGTTCCACGTTACACAATTGGCGGTGGAGGTATAGCGTTGTTTTCGAGGCGTTCTCCGACATCGTCGTCATCAGCTGATTTCCATTACGTCATGTTGATGTCGCTCAGGAACTGCGACTAAAAGCAGATGCTGCGTCTTTGCGTGCACGGTTTACGACAACTGTCAAGTTCCTGACGACTGTTTTGATCTCTGTCAAATGCCGTGCAAGGGTATGGTTAGTACACTCAACAAACAGGAGGAAAAAGAGACGGCAGGATGAAGCGGATGAGAAGATCCTCTGAGATGATCTGATCCCCTTCACTTCACTGAACTAGGCAGCGGCTCCCTTCCTCAAACCGTTATATTCTTGCGAGGAAGGTGCGGCAACAAGGCACAGGCCTCGTCTCACCTTAGCCCTCAGCCAGCGTTGCCATAGCAGGCGCTTTCAGAAACCAGCTGTCTCTTCTCCTCGTCAAGAACAAGAGGACAGCGGAAGGGGCCCCGTAGCTCGCGGCCTCGTCCCACCTGTGCTCCTTAGATTTTACCTGTGCGGCTAATTTCCCTCTCCACGACGGTGCAGGGAACGTCTAAACGTCCCCCCCCCCCCCACAGCACATCACAGACGGGCACCATACCCCCGGTAGCCCAAAACCCACATTTAACTGACATGTACGAGGAAGTCAGATGGAATCTCCAGCCAAAGTTGGCCAGTCGTCCATTATCGCTTTTATTTGAAAAGCCCTTCAGACGCAAAACGCCAATTTCGGGAAGGGGAGGACTCGAAAATTGAATCAAATGAAATTTCGCCGTCTTTAGGTTATGCACAATTCACATCGAGTTGATGTGTCTATGTGTATCCAATTCTATTCAGTTATTTTTTCAACTAAACTAAAATTTTTGATAATAATCCGATTATTCCAATGGCTGCTAATCATAAAGTGCTGCAATAGGGCGAAGAGCCACCGTTATGTCCCTGCATTTTAAATCTGTGATACCTGCGGAAATATTCATTTAGATTACATGCTGTACAGGACCGTATTGATCTATATTAAATGGCCAATGTATTTAAGGTACCTAATTGGATAAGAATTAATGCTGTATTGCTTACAATCACTTTGTAAATAACCTGCTTTTTCCCGTAAAACCTAAAGGACAAAAAATGGTTGCGGGTTATCCTTAAGAGATGGACATACCACCGGATACTTTTTTGTTGATCTTTTCAAGGTGTAAAGTACTGTAGTACATTATTTTGATCATTTCGAGGGGTTCAGCCAGCGTTAGCAATTTAAGCGCAAAAACATGTGTTTATTTACGACATCACATTAGAAACCTGTAAATTTGTAAATTTTTGTTAATTTGTCAGTGTTTCTCTAGAATATTATGCATGTATTATACAAATAAACCGTCCACTTGAATCCCTCACCCTATTTTACAAAAATCGCTTCAAGATTCGTTGCGTAGTTTTAAAGATTTAAGCATGGAACAGACAGCGACAGCGCGAAAGCGACTTTGCTTTATCGGGTTAATTATTCATTGTGACCCTATGTTTTCGGGAAAATTTTTCTTCAACCCCATCTCAAAATCTGATACGTTTCAAGACATCGGGATTCCAAATACGCAACCTTTTTTTCTGCAAAGAGATGCTGGGTCAAATGGAACAAATCCCAGAGGTGTATGGCTGCGTCTAAACCGAAAATAGTGAAATCACAGCATTTGTACAGTTGAAACACGACATTTACGTACTCCACCCATACACTTCATCGTGGTCAAACATCGACGTGCGCTCATCACAACTTAAGTTCGACAATCATCCAAGTCTGCACAGAAGTTGGGCTATCTTTCTAATTCTCCCCCACAAGAGCCGATTAACAATTGGATAACCAGCAACGTTAATTCAACCCGTCAGGTAGGAATATCAGATTATTATAGTCGTGTGTAGTTATATAAATATCGGAGCAATTAGCAATCCGAAGGGAAAAACTAAGCTATGGAGGACACAACTTCCCAATCCCCCCGCACATTCGACGTTCGCTTTATACAGACAGTTCAGGAGCTTCAGGAAAACTTACGAAGATGGATCAAAATCATTACTGGAAAAAATTGGAAACAAGATACTTTGGATAATGCGATTTGCTGCACACTAAACGATAATTTTTCAAATTTTCTGCCCTATCTGGAACAAGAGCTCGTTCAGCTACTGGGTACCAACCCATAAACGTTGGACGAAGATGCAAAGAATTTACTGGAGCAGCGGAAAGTTGAGAGATGCGTCGCGGTCAATAGTTAAGGTTACCCTTGAAAAACACTTTTCTTATGTAATGTTACGTTGACTTGATGCTGTATGGTTCTCTCGCTCGTCTTTAGGCTCGCACTCATTGAGGTGAGAGTTAGTGTCGAATTCAGAAGCAGTGAAAAGAGCAAATTTTCAACTTTCCGCTGGATATCGAGATGCAATTTCAATTGGGAAGAGACGGGAATAACTGGTGCTTCGATCAACGCATTTCTACGCAAACATTTACATAGAACAAAGTGTAGATACTAGTTAGTTGAGCGTACCCCGTAAGTTTGATCGGAATCGTAAGAGCCGTTTTTGAGAAAATGGGAAAACCGATAAATTAATATTCGACAAATCTTCTTTTACATTCCGCTACCCAAAGGGAAAGGAAAGTATAGTAATCGTGTCAAAAAAAAGAAAAAGCAGGGTTTTCTTCAGATCCTCCCTTACATTTTGAGGCCTACTGAGTCGAAAACACCTAATTTCGGCGCGTGGTCCGTGTGTGTGTGTCTGTAGTTCGATTTGCGGGAGAACGGCTGATCCGATTGAGCTGGTTCTTTTTTTGTTTTGTTCAATATTTTTTGTAGACAACAAAATAAGATTATAGGCGATTCCGGTCGATGGGAAGGGGGGAGGGCGGGGGTTTGGGGGTTTTCGCATTTTTCTCGAAAATGGCTGTAACGATTTATATTAAACTTTCAAATTATCTTGTACTAATCAATACCTAACTTTTCTTCTCCATACATATCTCCATGAAAATATCGTGAACGGAGATGTGATAGATCTTACAGAGTGTCTTTTAGTCCCCCATACCCACATTTCGTTCTCTATAATTATTTCTGTATATATATGTTGAACGGAGATATAACCCACGTTAACTCAGAAAAGGAGATTTGTCGAATATTAATTCATCGGTATTCCAATTTTCTCAAAAACGGGTCTGACAATTTCGATCAAACTTACGGAGTACTCTCAGCTAACTAGTCCCTACATTTGGTTCTGCATAAATGTTTCTGTATAAATGCGTTGAATGAATATATAGCAGTCTCATCTGAAGCTGGTGTTCGAACTTACGGGGGTGGCGGAAAGTTGTGTGTTGGTGCGCACCGCTCCTTTCGAGTTAACTTGGCTTATATCTCCGTTCAACATACATATACAAATATAATTATAGAGAACGAAATCGAGTATGGGTCTCTAGAAGACGCTCTGTAAGATAGACATAAATATAAACATTATTTTGCGATTAATATCTCTGTGCAATGGACTGTCTAAGAAACATTTATTCATAACAATATAAAGATATTAACTATCTGAAAACATCCTGCGAGTTTGGGGAAACTCACTGAAGCCGTTTTGCCAAAAAGCGTAAAAATCCTATTTCTGCTTTTTAGAGCTACATCTCCGTTCACCGTATTTTCGTGGAGACATTTAGAGAAAAGGAAGGTTAGGGACTAACTCGGAGAAGATAATTTGTAGTTTAATCAAAATCGTCAAAGCCGGTTACCGAAAAAAATTTCTAAAAACCTTAGTTTTTGGTACATTTTGGTCCCCTACCCTCCTTTCCCATGCATGGAGATCGCCTATAACCTTATTTCAGAGTGCACAAAAATCACGAACAAAAACAATAATAACAACCAGCTCAATCGCCGTTCTCCCGCAAAATGAACAACACACGGACCATTAGGTTTTTCGGACTCAGTATGTCTCAAAAACGTAACATACGAAGAAAACCAAACTTTTTTTTGATACGGTTACAATACCGTTCTTAACCTTTAGATGGCGGAAAGAGACCTGCGCGTAATTTCAGTGTTTCTCTATTTCTGGAAC
Organism: Pachypeltis micranthus; assembly: GCA_020466155.1. Lineage (NCBI taxonomy): Eukaryota > Metazoa > Arthropoda > Insecta > Hemiptera > Miridae > Pachypeltis > Pachypeltis micranthus. The sequence goes on from CM035768.1 coordinate 36,072,952, forward strand.
ATTTGACGGGGAACAAGAGGAGGATGCGATGCAACAAACAGCGGAGGTTGGCAGGCGAGAACAGCCCTGACACGATTGCTAGCACTGTGGGCATGGCGAAGACACGGGAGGAGGGAACGGCTTTTGCTGCCGCCCACGCAACGCTCTGCTCGAAAGGGGCGTCTAATTTTAGACGCACGCGCCGCAGCGACGGGTTATAAATGCGACAAATATAAATATTTTTAGCCGGTTGGCCCCGTTCAACCATCGCGATATCAACTCAGCTCTTTTTTCCCGTCCAACTCCAACTCCAACCTCGAAGAAACGAAATGATTGATCGAAGACACCATTCGCCGATAGGCATCCGGAACGCCTGCGGTCAAATAACCACGAGTTTGCGTGTTCCTTGATACGGCCCCCTGGGCACGGCTCGGGATGCAAAATAAAATGGCTTGAGCCTCGAAACCACTGTACTTGACTCGCACCTCAACGAGGAAAAACCTGTTATAGTTATTTATAACATCAACAGTGACGCGTCACACAACTCCTCTGTCCAATTCCAAGTCTTCTCACGCTCCTCACATTCAAGTAACCGCTAACTGTCTACACCTTCCTTTCACTAATCACATAATGACGACCATGTTTCACTCAACTCAAGCGAATGAAGATCCTCATTCGCTACATACAACGTTTTATTTCCTTAAGGTTGACAAAACTTCGCTACGCATACCATAGTCAGGGAGTAAGGGGGGAGATTTACCCGTGTGGGTCAGGCTCAAAAACGGAAGAACCCAACCCAAGTAATCGGTTGTTTTAGCTTGAATTGACATGAGCTCATAACTGTTTCAAAATAGTATTGACTTCTGGCTCTTAACACAAGTACAGTTCATACATTTCACGCGATTAGGGAGGGAAAAAAAAATTGGTATTATGCGTTATTTTTTCGCTGTCCCCGTTATTTAGAGATCATCGTTTTGAAAATTGTAAGAGAAAATATGTTTTCTGAAAGTTCAAAAGAGATTATATATTTTGCACTAGTAATTTGTTTTTGGCACGAAAACGCTCATTAACGGAATCAGAATAGAGAAATAATCTGGAACTTTGTGCTAATGTGTCGCCCTACTGAGCTTTTACGTGACAAATATAATCTTAGTACGGAATCGTGTAGAGCACACTAGAAAACATGGAAGCAGACTATTCTCGAGTATCTGTCATCATTTGAAAGGATACCACAACCTTTTTGAGGAATGCGAGTTAAGCTAATAGAACTCATTTTGGGTATTTTTGTTCCCAAGGCGCATGAGGATGAAATACTCTGGCTTTCCATGCTCTAAATTTTGAGCCCGATCCGTGACCCTACAGGGTATGGTCTCCTCCAATTCAGCGTGTAAACAGAGCATTGTTCTGCCACCGCGAATTTTTTGAAATACAGGGAAAACGCTGTCAAACAAGTTGCACAGGCTTCTGACGACTTGTGCATACCTCAATGTATTTTAATTCGATCAATGCGTTCAGAACATTTTCTGTAAATTGCTTCAGATTCATTGCGGAAAATTGTGGTAAAAATGGGGCTTTGCTGACATTCTTAACGCTATCGCGGCGAGCTCTAAAATTGTGAAAAACGCTTGAAGATATAACGTCACGGCACGATTATCCGAAAGAGTTCACATTAAAATTCTGTCCTTGATCATTAAAAAAGCGATCAAACGAAAATGGCGAGTACGTTCCGCCAATTAATCACTATGACGCTTACAGTCAATTTCGAAGCTGGAAGAATCTAATTTTCACAATTATCGGCCCTATTTGCGAAAACAGTCTGTTCGTGAGCATGATTAAGGATGGGCCGCTGAGCCAAATCAGCACGAACTTCATATTCAACCTGCACATCAATAAGCGACGCCAACATAAACCTACAAGCGAAATCAGATGATAACTATCTGCAGTTATCGTAGTCAAAGCATTTTGCGAGTTTGTCGACATCGACGGGGTTTTAAATTGCCATTTGGGCCCAAATTGACTCACGTGGAATGACCGAATGAGAGAACACCAAGCACTTCCTGGCTAGAAGTTCAGTTTTGGGCAAACTTATGGGGCGCCATCTAGGAAAGACACCTCTTGCCAAACCCAAAATTGAATGGCGAAGTTTGACGGCATGGGGATGATGGAAAATATTACTAATAATTTATTTTAGCCCAGTTTGAAAAACGGCCTATTCTCAATACATTCGTTACGACAGAAAAAAAACAGCTCTGGCAGATCGGGTTAACTAAACCATGTGATATTTCAGCGCATGCTGTTTTCATACAAAAAAACATCGTTTTCATTCATTTCACAGTTCAAAATACCATAAGGGTAATATACAATTTTCGTTGTTGGGAAAGTAACTAGAGCAGCATATTTTGTTTAAAACATTATACAGAAAGCGGATTTAGTGATTTTTTTAATACATCCATTCATTCGGCATTAGCGCTATATTAAAAAATCGTGTTAGCAGTCTAATAAGCGTAGATAGTGATATAGGCGAAATTCCGAAATTTTAGCTCTTCTTGGTTCCTCAAATAATTTGTTCAACGGTGTTTTCAAAAAATTACGAAAAATTCCCGTTTCGCACACATGAACGTTGCCAAATCACGTTCATAGTCTCATAAATTATCTACACAGCGGTTGATGAATGAAGGTTCCGACATAAATAGGGGCTGCACAATAAATAAGCACGTTCAGGTAAGTTCTACCGACTTAATGCGCTCTGAATGAAAAACAAATTGAATTGCTGGAGCGGACAAAATCATGGAATAAATCGGCAGAAGAAAGCCGTGCACGTGCATTGGATCTAATTCTCTCTCTACAGAAAGCGAAATATTTACGGAGGAAACCATATGATATGTATAAGATTGATATTTTGATGTGAATTTTAGCGGTTTTTCTTTTCAGCAAAAAGTTGAAAAATCCTCGTTTTTGGTTCTAGAGTATGTATTTCCGTTCCCGTTGTTTTCTGTTTGTTCGGATATGTGCAACCAAACGTAGGTCAATCAATATTGGAAGCAGATACACTACAACTTGATTCGGAGAAAAAAAAAAAAATTTCGATATTGGCAGTGTCTGGTCTCCGCTCAGCTCCATCCCATTATTAGGTGCAGCCCTCAATCATACTTTCACGTCGCAATCGAGATAACTAAGAGGAAATTGTTCTACCTTTAGGCAATTAATTCTGTCAATTACTCGTTAAGTCGACTTCAGAAAAAAAACTCAATTCATTTATCAGAGAAGAACACCAAGAGCTATTGAATGAAAAATATATACATAACGAGAAGTTGGACTGAATGAGCCCGTTAGCAGTACGAGGGAAGTATCAGAGTGGAACGGAGAAGGTATCACAATGAAACCTAAGAGGGAGTTCTCCGATAGAATGCTCACCAGCAGATGCACATACGACGTGTGAGGCCCTGGAACACTCAATCTACTCAAGACACGACCAATCCGTGATTCGTCAATTCATTAATGATCTGATGGAAGATGAACGTCTATGAGACTCATAAAGTCGTCGAGAAATGTAAAATATGTTTCTACACGCTCAGTGAATGGTGAGTTCATGTCCGTTCTAGCTCCAGTTTAGAGGAGAAATGTTGCTCCTGCTCTATAAACCTGTATATTCACGATTAAACAAGTGTCGTCTTTGAAAAGGTTTCCCCATATTAAAATCAATAGACGGGCAAAAGTAACATTTCCTACATGAACCACAGGAGGTTTTAGAAGTCACTGATGTTTTACAGCGTCAACGTTGCTATCTGTTATCAAAACATATTTGAATAGAGGGCATTGTCGTTCATTGAGGTAGTCATCAGAGCGATGGCGGTGTCCCCTCACTGACATTGAGAAGTAAAAAACAGGCGACCAAGAGCCGACGTCCAGAGGGAGGGTGCGTGTGGAGCGTCCATCGCATGACGCACACGTCACATCACAAGATGCCAGATGCCCGCGAGTTCAACGACTTGCCCTGGCTCAGGGCTGAATCCCGAAGCGGAGGTCGGAAGAGTTCGCCAGTCGATGCTTCGAGTCGAGCCGCCTCCCCTGCGTCGATCAATAGACCAGACCCAGACCAGTTCATCGATCGGTTGGACGAAGGAAGGATAGTGGAATGAAGGGGAGTGAGGCAGGGCCAGGGGCGAACTGGCAACTAATGCAAACGGAAGTTTTTTGTGGGCCTATTTTCAGGGTTTCCAGGGGACTTGGAAGGGCGGATCGAACACTTGCAGGGTCTTCTCCTCTTCGAGGGTGAACGGAGAGCAAAGCTCGAGAGACGCCTTCTGCTCTCCATCGATTTTGTTGCCAAGTCCTCGTTTGATTCCTAGCTCTCAGGACACTCATAACGAAGGCGCTCACTTCTACGTTCTTTCATCGCGCTATACCATTCAATTGGTATCTCTCATCTCATCCTTATAGCGCTTCCTAGTACCTCAAACTTACAATCGTTTCCTCGTACAGGCAGTTTGCACCAAGACCAGAGAATGAAGCTATGAAATTCAAGATATAAACATGTACAGACTGATGCAACACAGTCCAGAAACAACAGCCCGCTCAAAGCATCTGAGGAAAGTCAGTTTCGCGTTCCTTCATCACCACTCACGGATCGTCAGTCCAAAAATGTTGCCTGTTCCTGAAGACTGCTCTTCTTTCTCCACATACCATACACGCGTCGAAAAATTGAAATGAACACGAGCGAAAGCAATAACCACAAAATTATAAAAAAAATTGACGTAAATTTGATGTGCTGCACGTGTGCTCAACGGATATCAATGAAACTGTTGGCCAACAGTGCCCTACGGTTTCGGTAAAATCGTTAAAGCCCTTTACGAAGGAATTGGAATAACGAACTTTTACTGTTCGGAAACTCTCATTTCATGTTTTCAACGGATGGCTACAGAAATATTTGCAGGGAACAAAATATGGATATAGGTTCCAGGAAGGACGCCACCAGGGCGTTTCATTTCTGTGAAACGTTCAAAAGAATATCATTTTTAACTTCGTTCAACTGATTGACAAAGGATCAACGACAAAGACTTCGATTGGTTAATGAAACGCAGAGGATTCGATGCGTGTCCGGCATTGCCGAATGCCATACAAGACCTGATGAGTCTTCAATATTTCAGGATGCAGTCCGGGAAACGAGCACAGGCCTGGGAGAAACAATAACTTTCGCCAACTCGTATCTTGAGTTCCTTTAAGAAGTGGAATTTGCCCCACTACATTTACCCCGGCATCTAGCTGTTTCCAATCTAAACGCAGTTCTTCACCTTTGACACCGGCCCTATTCGACTCATCATCGATAAATAACGAGGACACGAAGTAATTGCAATTGAACTTCCAATCGGAATTTTCGAGTGAAAGAACGGATTTGTTAGAGCACGACAAATGCAAAATATGACCTGTACGGCGGAGGGACATTGCAGATTTGAAATCGCCACGTCTTGAAACGTAGTGTCAAATTTTGAGGAGGTAAGAGGATTTTTATGACCGAATGACTGAATTTCATAATCTAGAATGAATAATAAACAAAAACAAACTCTGTTTCGTACCATCGCATTTTCACTGGAATAGACAGGTTTCAACTAGAAACAGAAAATAGGACACACAACCAACGTCTTCAAAGTCGCTTTCCACAAATATAAGAGTACTCTCATTTATAGTACACTTCACTACTACTCATAACGTTATTCCCCAAAAATAAGGAGCGGAACAACAAAAGAACCAATCTAATCATCAAACTTGACCACAATGACACAATCTTCAAAGAAGAAAATCGTGTCGATAAACTCTTGAATTTCCTACGAACGATTTCATTTTCGACTAAGGTCGTGATGCAAGTAGGGGCAACTCAATAAATTCCGGAACCTCAATTTCACAGACTGAGAAAAGTTGTGTGATGCGTCGTAGCAGATATTTTTGTATTGATTGCAATACTTCCCTAACAAAAAGTAAAAAGGTGCTCTGTGACTTGAGTCTCCGAAAAATCCCATATTCCCTCTCACACTCATCAGGCTGATCAGTCTCAGTAACGATGATAAGAACAGCGAACCACTTTCCTGATTTGAGTTTTATTTAAGATTCATTTGGGAGTATCGAGTTAACGCCTGGACAATATTCGAATCTTCGGGAAACACTGTGGAAACTGGGGAAATTGGAGAAAAATTACCCTAAGAGTCGAAGGACATCGTTATCAGCGGCCTCCGCTTGTTGACACAATTTGCCCCAACTCCGCCTCGTTGGACGCCTATCTTATCTCGTCGTTTCGACCTCATTTCCTGTCCGAGTTCATAAGAATTTTGTTCAGACGCTTTTAACGAATTAACATGATCGGCATCAGGCGGACGTTTTCAACAGAAAGAAACGCCACATCTCACAGACATGTGAGTCTCACCACGGGGCAATTGATTACTATAGAAACGTTTACAGTTCTCCAGAAGTCAGCTAATAGGCAGACAATGAGCCCGAGGGCTTCAGAGTAAAAGATGAAGAAATATTGGAGGTTGGTTAATGCCTGTCTAGTTACTCGCGAAAGAACTCTCATATTCACGGCCGGATCCTTCAAATGCGTCCACGCGACGTCTCAAGTAATGCCTCCCTCGCCTCAATCATCTTGAATGACAGGTTGATCCTGGATTCCAAAAACATCTGCGCAGCTGTTGCTCCTTGAGGACCTGATTTGTGCCTGCAGTCAACTTTAGGGTTGAACAGATAGATCAGCCTTTTCCCCTCCCTTTTTTTAATTCGAGCAATAATGGCGTTTTGAGCAGTTTCTATCAATTCCAAAACTAAACTTCCCCCCAAAACGACTCTTACGGTTTTGCGTAAATTTGCAACACTATTTTTTTTAGTAATCTGGTTCGTTTTTACTTTCCGCTAACCGAAAGGAAGGAAAGTATAGTAATCGGGTAAAAAAAAAATAATAATAATAAATTGGATTTTCTTCAGATCTTCACGTTTTGAGGACTACTGGGTCTAAAAAACCTCATTTCGCCGCGTGGTCCGTGTGTGTATGTGTGTATGTCTGTAGTTCGATTTGCGGGAGAACGGCTGATCCGATTGAGCTGGTTCTTTTTTGTTTTGTTCGTTATTTTTTGTAGACACCAAAATAAGGTCATGGGCGATTTCGACCGATGGGGGGGGGGGGCGAAAATGTGCCAAAAACGAGCGATTATCACCAAACTTTAGGGATGTTTTCGAATAGTTAATACCTACATATTGTTCTCAATAAATGTTCCTCTGACAGTCCATTGAACAGAGATAAAAATCAAAAGGGGTCGAAAATAACGTTTTTTCGAACATTTCCGTAAATTTCATGTTAAATTCTTCACCAGATGTTATAAATCCTACTGGAGTGACTTATAGTCACCCATACGGACATTTCGTTCTCTATAATTATTTCTGTATATATACGTTGAACGGAGATATAAGCCATGTTAACTCAGAAAAGGAGATTTGTCGAATATTAATTTATCGGTATTCCAATTTTCTCAAAAACGGCTCTAACGATTTCGATTAAACTTTCGGAGTACTCTCAGCTAACTAGTTTCTACATTTTGTTATCTATAAATGTTCCGGTAAAAATGCGTTGAACGAAGATATAGCGCCCACATATGTAGTTGGTGTTCGAAATTTCGGGGGTGGCGGAAAGTTGTGTGTTGCTACGCACCAGATATTTTTTTCTTCAATCGCTTCAGAGGGTTGTAGGGAACATGTTTCATTAAAAAATGACGCACTTAAAGACTAAAATTGGCGTCCGGCGGGTAGTGGTGCTAATTACAGAGGCGTACGTTTGTTCGTTAAATCGGTACCCAAAGTTGGAATAATAAAACCACGTGCTTCTTATTAAAAATCGCTGCAAGTTATTACACAACGGTTTATTATTCTCAATAGTCTTACACCTCCGAGAACCGCCCCCTTCGATTCAGCAAGGAAAACTACCAGTAAACCATACGAAACACGACCTGCCTACAATGGAACGACGAAAACTGAATATTCCACGCGCCCGTAGGCAATTGGCGAGACGAGCTCATTTAGTGTACACCTACTAGTACGAAGATTTATGAAGAGGGCAGAACAGTGAACAGTAATCCAGGTAGGTACCGAGTTATTATTTACGGTTTTAGACGTTTTATGGTTAACACAAGATTTTAAGAGTTTTACTCCACTTGGAAAAAATATCACTTTAAAAATTAACCCACCATTTAACTTGTTGAAAACCAAGGAAAGTAAAAACTTTCGTTTCTTGTTCGAGTTTGTACTCGAATAGGATACTTATTGGGAGGATCAACTTGGTTCTACTACACTCATTTAGTACCTGAGAGGAAGGAATGATAATGGAGACAGTGAACACGTAGAGACTGTAAAGTGATTGTTCACCGCCTTTCTGAACACGTCGGTTCTGAGCCATTTGCGATCTGAACTAAACTAAATATAAACCGCAAATCAAAGTCATAATTTACTTTGAGTTTTCCGGTTCTGTCGTCGGGACGCCTCCAAAGGCCTTTTCATCTTTCCAGTTGTGACTGAGTGCAGCTTTGGCGCCTTGTGGGACTAATCAGGAAACGTAGGGTGAGTCGAACCTTTTTTTTCCTCATTCCTTTCATGCTGATCTCTTTTCCTGTGTTCCTTTTCAGGTACTCGCCGGCTGAGGGTGAATTCTCCGGAGAACTTGGTGCATGGGGCAATATTTGTATTATTTACTTTAATTTTCTAACCTCTTAGTGCCTACGTTAATCAGAACGGTGGGTCCGAACGGGCACGAGAATGGAGGGACTCTCTTTATAATTTTAACAGTGATGATTTTTAAATTGTTTTTCTCACAATTTTATAGAAAATAGTTACCGTGAGTAGTATATTTTTCTGTTGTTAATTACTAACCAGTAGTTAGCTACTCTTTCTGTAACTATTAGTCCGTAGTTACTCCGTGCTAGTAGCTCGTAGGTAACCGCTACTGGCCACCACTGGTCTGGTCTGGAGCAAGCAGCTCCTTAAAGTCACAGAGATGAGGGCTCCTAGGCGTAATGGCCACCTGATTGTTACAGTACGAGGGGATCTGTATAGAATTGATTTCGTCAGCTGAAACCGTTTGGGTTTCCCGGTTTAGTATTTGCGTTGAGTTGTTGTCTTTGGCCAGTCGCCCTGCCGCATTGACAGGGTTTGTAAAGGGGGACGACGGTGCGGCGTTGCCGACCAGGTGAAGGAGAACTGTTGCGGTAGGTCGGGGTTGTTGCCTCCACTCTCCGTCAAGGCCCCTCCTTCCGCAGCCACGTGATTTTGAGAGACGTTTCTCATGATGTCGAGGACCTTCATTTTCCATTCGGCCTCCCGAAAAGAAGTCTAACGTTTCACCATCAAGAAATCGTAGTTGCTACGAACCGAGAGATGTATCATCGGACACGGAATAGGAAAAAGGGTTCGGCTTTTTGGAGGAGGACCGCAGCCAAATGCTCTTTGGCATACTAAAGTTAACGTACCTGTTCGGTGAGTCCGTCTCCTCTGGCTTGTGAGTTACTGTGGGCAAGCGCTTTCGATGTAAAGACATCATCGTCTGGCCGTTAAGTCAGTACTCTTACATCGAAAGCGCTTGCCCACAGTAACTCACAAGCCAGAGGAGACGGACTCACCGAACAGGCACGTTAACTTTAGTAATTTGCCTACTGGCGGATATAACCCAATTTCTTTAATGCTCTTTGACATGTTCGCAATTTAAGTAAAGAGCAGCAGAAAATACGATGACGCATAGTTTCGCTCAATGATCTCCAGCGGAAATGTTAACGCAAAACGAAACACCGATATCGGTTAGTGGAAAGTGCCCTGCGTCCTGAGCCAACATCTACCGGACCATCCAAATAGATCCAATCTCTAAATCTAACCTACAAGTTGGTGTAACCGCCAAAAGAGGTTTCATCGAAACATCAAGTTTCAAGGCCATCTGAGCACAAAAAAACACAATTTGAGAAAAGCGTGTTCGTCCGCGAACCAAATTCCTTCAAATTTGATATCACACGTCAGCACAGGGCGCCAAAACTAACAGTAGTTATCATGGTGATCGAACCTCTCAAAAACGGCTGTATTTGGGTAAATTTTGAGCGCGAAGAGTAACTAACGAAGAAATTGACGAGAGCAGCGCAATTATCAAAGAGTTCGAAACGAACGGAGTTCTTCCCGAACAAACCCCACATACGTGTCAATACTGTTCTCACAATGCGTTGATAATCTATCCAGTAACATGCATTCTGAAGCGCTTCAATGACGGCTACAAAATAATTTTGAACAACCCACCAAATTCCGAAACTCACAAAATTATCGTCTCTGCGGCAACTTCTATTTTCTCTGTATTTCACTACCATTTCCTGTGAGGTACGTCGAGCCATATTCTACCAAAGTGAATAAAACTTTGTGAAAACGCGATTGAACAACTCATTGCTAACAGATTAGCTATACGAACACCGTCAGTTCATTAAAATCGGCCAGGCATGGAACAGTGAACGCTGTGGGGCCTCATAAATTACCTTAACGCTGGGCACTTAATAAACTTTCCTATCGTGAAACAATAGTCAATTCCATGAAAAACGAGTTTTCGATCTTTTTAGATTTTATTCTCCGTTCAAAGGATTGTCAGACAAGCAATTATTTACAAAAATGTATTAGTATGGACGAGTTCCATATCGCAGCTGACCAAATGTTAAAGCTGTTGAGAAACCAGCTCCTTTATTTGGCAAATATCTTCCGTCACAGCGTTAAGACGTACTGACATTTATTGAGTTGCTTCTACTAACGCCACGACGTTCATTGAGGGATCAACGTGCAGGTAATTCGTGGGACTGTCAAGATGAGTTTGGAGGAGCGTTAGCCTCCATAGAAAACCGTTAGTTTCGGAATTAGATGGGAAACACTGTGAAAATGATTAGTCAAAGGCCGACGTTAGTTCGGCCGACGGGGGTGACATTAGTTCGAATTTCGACATTTCTGAGGTACCTAACCGTCAAAGTAAGACACTGGACTACCTCCCTGATATTTGAGATAGCGCCAGTGTCCTGTAACTGAGATTTATAACGAAAATACTTCACTAAAATCGATAAACGTCGCAATTTTCGATGACGTATTGACCTGCTCTCTCGTCATTCCCCCACGAACGAAAATTTAATAACGCTTGATCACCGTAACTATAGATAATTTTGTACCAATTTACACTAACAGACCATTTTCCCAAACAGAGTTTTTCAGACACAAACGCCCATTAAACTAATTAAGGGCTGAAGAAAACAAATTTTTTTTAGCCGATTACCAAACTTCCCTTATTATTCTAAGGAGAGTATAAAAATATACAACGAGCTTCAAACGCTTTCTATGGTATAGTAACCTTCCAAAGAAGAAGATCCTCCAAAAATAAAACCAGTACACGACTCAGCCATGTTCGGCTTCACCAGTCGAACTACACTAAATCAGGACTGCAATGGTCATATATTTGTACTACAAGTTGTATTATAAAATGATAGGTGAGTTGCAATGATCTCGCTGGTCCTGTGAAGCGACAACACAACTGTGAACGTCTCACTTTGGATGATGACGCAAACCTAGCACTAAATGAACACCTATAGTAGCGACTTCACCCGCAAGTTCCGGTAGAACGTAAGTTAACGAAAACAAACGATCACGAAATCACCAGCTGCCAACCATGTTTCTGGTGAAAAGCGAAGACAAGCGCGTTTCAAGGCCTCCGTGTTGCAACTATTCGGCTACGGACGAGCTCTGGGATTTGGCATCTTTCAGACGTTTACTCGACAAAAGAAGCTGCTACCTGCAGAGCTCGTTGCCCATTTAACTTTCCACAAAAGCGAACCCCCGAAACTCACACGATCAGGATAAAACAGCTGGAACCGGGGAAACTTCGCCGAGATGAACCCAGGATTCGGTTAACGTGGGCATTTCAATTTTTCGGGGCATTGCATCACACTCAAGAGCAGTGAGGTCGTGCTGTTGTAGAAAATTCTGTTACTGCGCCGAAGAGTCCACCCCACGTCTAACCATCGCCTTTATGTTGACGAAACAATAAGGGATGGGCTCAGTGAGGAAGAGGGGAGTCTCACCTGCCGACACGCACCGACACTAAAGAGACTCAACCAAATGCCATTCTGTGCCTCCTGAAAAACGGTTCTCCGACATAAAAGGCTCGTTTGAAAGGGAATAGAATATCGGCGAAGACAAAGCGAGACGTTACTCTGCCTTCGCTGAACGCTCCTTGAAGAAAATAAATATCAGATGACGTGCATCAGGTCTTTTTCCTCATCAAATGACTGTTCCTTAACACTCATATAGGTAGCGCTTCGCTATTCTGCAAGAGCTCAGGGCCCCGCTCACCATCCACCAAACCCAGACCTGTGGAGTCACAGCAGCGTGGTCATACAGTCAGTCTCCCAGTAGAAAGGTTTAGTGTACCAGGCGGAGGTATGACCCTGGGGAATCCGTATCAACTGAGTGAAATTCTTAATCTCAAGCTATATCTTAAGTTTCAAAGGAAAAGATCAACCATGCCCACGTTTTTTTCGTAATAACCTTCTTGGCATCATGTCGAAATTGTCATAATCGTACTTGATAGTAGTCTCTTCCGACAACCATCGCTCACTGTTGAGGGAACTACAGTCAGCACATGGTTTCTTTTTCCTCCGCACTGGAGGCGCAAGACAATGGAGTTTTGAGAGAAAAGAAGTAAAGACCCACACCGAAGCCTCCATGTCTCGCAAAGAACTGGCTCGGCTGGTCTGGTCACAAACAAATGTGGGATAAACCTCATACGTTTCACGTCCTTCCAATGAGAATTCCCATCTCGTTTGTCATTCACCTAATGCCTTCGGAAAGAAGACATCTAGTGAGACAGATAACACAACTTTATACAGCCACCACCGCAATCAGCGACTTTTATCGCTCTAAAACTAACCCAATTTGTTTTATATGAACCTCAACGAATCTAACGTTCCACAATTGGCGCCAAGCTAACCAAGTCCCCCTGCGACGTCCCCAAAATTCACGCATGAAACGCAAGATAACCTTGAGGTCCATACCTGCAAATTCATCCAGCTGCAGCTAAGGCACCCCAAGCATTCTGAGGCGCGGCTCAGACAGCCCCTTACAAGTACCCTCCTTCCAGAATTTGCCGCTCTGAATACGCCAGAATTTCCTCACCGTGATAATCGTTAGTGTTTTGCTGACATTGTTTTGGCATCTCATGATGGTTGACAGGCTGAATATCAAACTCAAGCAGATTTTCTCCAGCCGTTGCCTCTCAATCATCCACAGACAGACACGTCACTTCCATCAACTTCAGATCTGCTTTACTATGAAAAACTCGAAAATGTCCAAATTTGTTTTGGGATTCAACTCCTTTCAGGGGGCTGTCAGGCCGAGAAAAATGTTTATGTGTTGACTGTTTGAAATTACCCTGAGAAGTTGATGTGAAACACACAAGCCGCGTGCCGAAATTAAGTTTACTCCATTCAGTAGGCCTCAAAAGGCATGGTTGCGGGAAGTAAACACGCTGCTGGGAACTAAAGACGTGCAATTGCCAACAAAAAGAAACTTCGACTTGACGAAGTTAACGTGTGTAACCCAACAAACAAAGGACTCGGAGGAGGAAGCGATAATTCCAGTTCACGTTAAAGGAGAATTACTTCCTCCGCACAAAGCACTCACACACAGTAAGTTCGACGGCTGATACAAACTTTCAGAACGAAACCGTCGTATTTGCCTGTGCTTTGCAACGCCTTAGAATACGCAGGGAACACAGAGTTCATCTTCAATCGACAATTGTGATCATCAAGCAAAATCAGCATCTAACCTAATCTACCTAAATATTGTTCTACGTAAATAGTGTGACAATTCCATAACAATCCTCGTTACTTTCCTTGGCTCTACACAGTAGAAAGGAAAGTTATGTAATCGGCTGAAAAAAAAAATTTTGAGTTTTCTTCAGATCATTACATTTCAGACCCTCCTGAGTCCGAATAACACTATTTGGGAAAATGGTCTGTGTGTCTGTGAACGATTTTTAGAGAAAACGACCGTACCAAATCAGCTCAAACTTTATATCTCGCCCGTTTATTTTGGGACGCCAAAATAAGGGTATGAACAAAACCCACCGAAATTTAACTATAGTTATCATAGTGATCAAAACACCAAAGTTTTTTTCTCTCAAAAACGGCTCTAACGATTTTGATTAGATTTTTTATATTGATAGCTCCCAATATGGCAACTATACCGTAAAATTCCCATCTATGTGAAAATGACGAGAGCAGCACAATAAATTACCAAAAAGTTTCGATGTAATCGATTTTAGAGTGGTTTTTAGAGAAAACGACCCGATCAAATCACCTCAAACTTGATGTCTAGCCTACAGGTTACCATGGGACGCCAAAATGAGGGTATGAGCAAAATCCACCGAAAGCTAACTGTGGTTATCATAGTGATCAAAACACCAAAGTTTTTTTCTCTCAAAAACGGCTCTAACGATTTTGATTAGATTTTTTATATTGATAGCTCCCAATATGGCAACTATACCGTAAAATTCCCATCTATGTGAAAATGACGAGAGCAGCACAATAAATTACCAAAAAGTTTCGATGTAATCGATTTTAGAGTGGTTTTTAGAGAAAACGACCCGATCAAATCACCTCAAACTTGATGTCTAGCCTACAGGTTACCATGGGACGTCAAAATGAGGGTATGAGCAAAATCCACCGAAAGCTAACTGTAGTTATCATAGTGATCAAAACACCAATTTTTTTTCTCAACATCTAACGATTTTGAATAAATTTTTTATATTGATGGCTCTCAATAAGGAAATGATACCATAACATTCCTATTCGTGGGAAAATGACGAGAGCAGCACAATAAATTATCAAAATTTTCTACGAAAAACGGTTTTACCTTTTAAACTCCGCTGAAATGTTACTAGAATGCTTCAAAACGAGAAGGACTGAAATTCCGGAACTAAGCTCTACCGCTTCCTGCTGCCTTAACGCGTTGTTTTACCAAGTTCAAATTAACTGAGTAATAAATGAATTGAGTAAGTAAAAGAAGCCACGTACACAAGTGAATTGACGTAGAGCTAAGTAAAGTTGTGTGTTGCAACGCACCCGATATCTTTCTAATCGGATTTAGACAAAATAATTGTCTGGGGCGTAGCAACGCACAACTATCAACTATTTGCTGTATATATGTTGCATATCGGTCTCTCTCCGTTTGAATTGACCTCAGTCTCCCTTCTCCCTTCAGAAGTCAACAGAGGCGTCCCAACAGCTAGTTAATTGGGGAGGACGATATGAACAGCTTACGCAGAAACGCTCTGCGCTGCTATTCCCTGACATTTCTCACTCAATTTCCCAACAATTATAGACAATTTCCCCGCTGTTTTCACGTGCCTGCGTCTATAAAAGGGACGTTTCCATACAACTGATCCGATGGGGCAAGAAACAAAAAGCTGAGAATAAATTAAAAAGCTGGTGCGCAGCAGCGCACAACATTGTTAATTTCTGGAGAGCAATACATACCTAGTTGAGTAGTTGAAGACACCTTGTGAATTGGGTGAAAATGGTCGGAAATATGTCAATCCCCCCCCCCCCCCCACCACTTTAATAACTTGCCTCAGTACATCTAGCTGTTACCTCGCAAATCTGACTAGGGGTTTAGATTCAGTGGGCTTCAAAAGGGAATAATCTTACAACTTGGAGAACATTTAACTAACATCCACATTTTGAACTGTATTAACTTTTCCGTAGTAACGCGTTGAACGAATATATACCGCTCAAACTCGCATGGCACATCAACGAATTTACAAGGAGCGAGGAAATTTGAGAGATACGTCGCATATTTTTGTGCGATCCTTTTAGTAGCTGAAAGTAGAGTGTAGTATAGTAAATTCGCTAAATTATTATTACAATCCGTAAAACGAAGATATAAGCCTACACAAATAGTTCATCGAGGAATATACGTGGGTGATGCAACCGGGTTTTTCTAAGGTAAAGTTGCGTCGCGCACTGCGGCCCACGACAGAGCAAGGCCGGCTCTTGCTCTGAAAATGATCTTCCCACTCTGAGATGAAAACAAGGAGAGTTATTATTCTTGAGCAAACTGAAACTCCTCTTGGGAATCACAACTGAGATTTTGGAACGAGTCAAACGAGATGGTACCGGAGGGTTTTCACGACAAGTAGCAGTTTATAGTGAAAGTGGAGGTTAGTGCAGAAACAAACCACCTCTTCCCGGTTAACTTACCGTTATTTCCCTTTTCTCTCCAGTAGGAAGCGTTGAATGAACGGCTTCGAAGCGGCCTCGCAATAAAAGTGGTGTAAAGGGCAGCGTACAATTTGCGGGCTAATACCACTGAGAAACCACTGACAAATCCAACAACCGGGATAATTGTTGCCCTAAGCAGTTCTGATAATCGAACGTACGAAGAACACCGGGTTCTCCACATATCGCGTGCTGCTACGCGTACATTGAAAACAAATTAAACACATTTACAAAAACCAAACCAAATCGAGATTACTCCGATCATGCAGCTCTTCGTTGATTTCCGACAATAATGTCTTTCAAAAATGCCAATTTTTATGCCAAGAATGTTTTTCCAACGCCTTTTACTTTCCGCTACCCGAAGGGAAGGAAAGTATAGTAATCGGCCCAAAAAAAAATTTGGGTTTTCTTCAGATCTTTACGTTTCAGACCCTACTGAGTCTAAAAAACCTAATTTCGGCGCGTGGTCCGTGTGTGCGTGTGTCTGTAGTTCGATTTGCGGGAGAACAGCTGATCCGATTGAGCTGGTTCTTTTTCTGTTTTGTTCATTATTTTTTGTAGACACCAAAATAAGGTTATGGACGATTTCGGCCGATGGGAAGGGGGGTTGGGGGACGACAACGTACCAAAAACTAGGGGTTTTCGCATTTTTCTCGAAAACGGCTCTAACGATTTTGAATCAACTTTCAAATTATCTTCTCCTAACCAATACCTAACTTTTCTTCTCTATACATATCTCCATGAAAATACGGCGAACGGAGATATGGAGATATGGGGGGGGGGGCGGAAAGTTGTGTGTTGCTACGCACCAGATATTTTAAACTGATGTTCGGTACAATTTTATTCCTAAATAAAATTTACGACTTACTCCACGAAAAAAATCGTCATTTGGTTCTGGGCCACTCCCTCTTTCGTTTTACTCTCCTTAGCTCTCTAAAAATGTTGGAGTTTTCTTCAGATCTGACGTTTCAATTTTTACGTAGAAAGCTACTTATTGGTAAGATAATGACGAAGGGTGCTCAATAAAATATCAAAACTTTCGATTTTAGCGTAGGTTTTACCTCACAAATCTGGCTCGTGTGAACCTTGCACTCAGTAAGGAAAAATCAGCTTCATAGTCCAATGAACTATCCACACGGTAACTTTGAGGCGTTTAGTTTTTTTTGCTGGTGCAACCAATGTTTTATGTAAACGAAGAGTGTAGCTAACGTTGCGACTTGCACATAAACGATTTTCAGACGAGACGAACAGTTATTACTTTTAACTCTCTCACTTCTGCATTTTTCAATCCAGTTCTGAAATTACACGTGGTTTGATCGAGATTTACGACACTCGGACGACTCAATAAACAACTGAAGACGTGTGTGTTGAGTGTTAGTTGCATAAGTGACTCCGTGTCACTACTTTAGTCTTACTGCTAATTAGGCAAATGTAGCTCCCTGAGGTGCTCGAGCCGAGACGGTACAAGGTCGCAACGTCCCCCACCCAGTTAATTACCAACCAACAGTTCTACAGATAGCGAATTATTCAAAACGTTACCAATTACAATGTCACTGATAGCTAGCTCGTCTACGTCACTCCCGAGGCGACACGTGTTGGACCAGACGCTGAGAATAAGGAGTGGGGGGGGGGAATATAAACCTAAATCTCGAGTCAACTGGCACTTCCAGAATACTTAATTTCCCTTCAAAGACCTGCTGAGAATTCATGTCAAGATCCAGGGGGAACATCTCTCCCATCAGTTGACTCCAGCAAAACACGGCACGTTGAACCAGTGACTGAGTTCGGGTTCCACTGGGAGATAAGGAAACTGGGACTGATTTGGTCAATCTCTCTCTCGTGAAATGAGCGAATTTTCATGGAACGTCAGCCGAAGTCGGCACGTTTCTCAGATGAGTTCATGGAAGGGGGGAAGTGTAGCTTCTGTTATTTGTGAGTCTCTTTTAAAGCTCAGCACACTGCTTGTTCGGCACAGCCAAGTGGTTGAGCTCTTGAGCTTGGGTCTTTTCCCAAGCGCGTTCGGCGTTTTTCATGTTATGCCGTGGGGAAGTCCAAGAACTGCCTTTTCAGTCGGCTTCTCTTCCAGACAAGTGGATTAAATTCAATTGAACTTCCAACGACCACGGATTTCCCCTTGTGGACTTTCCAAAATGTCCTTCCCTCCCTGGACTTACCTCGTTCTCCAACATGCACAGTTCTGCACAGATATACTCGTCTCCCAACGCTCACTAGACATTCCTCCATCTACTCTCAGGCCAGTCACAGCTCTGCTCACTCTCTCTCCAATCAGTTTCCCGCGCCAGTTCATGCATATTTCGATTCCCCTTGTACCGCCCTAATATGTTCCAATCACTATGCATTTCACGTGCAACACACTCCTCACTTGCGCTCACCGAGTTTGTTTTTATTTCGTTCTTAAACTCCCCCTCTCGTGCGCCCAACACTGCTATTAGAGCAAATCAGAAACATATGCCACCAAGCGTTCAATAGAATTCTGCCAAATCTATTGATAGTAGGTAATGAATGTCATTCGATTAGAAACAAAAGCATACGACGATACGATCTCCAGCATAACACTATTGGCGATGTCGAAGCTTTGTTGAGTTTTTTTGGAATTATACTTAAATCACATTTGGGGTATTTCGAGTTATCAGAATTTGCTGCCAACAAACTTAGGGAAATGGAGTAACTAACTCGTGCCAATTTTGAACCAAACCTAATCCCTTTGAATGGTTATCGAACTCCATGGCATTATTCAAATCAAGTTATAACTAGAGAAGAGAAGAAAAGATGCACGAT
The DNA here is from genome assembly GCA_020466155.1 of Pachypeltis micranthus. Taxonomy (NCBI): domain Eukaryota; kingdom Metazoa; phylum Arthropoda; class Insecta; order Hemiptera; family Miridae; genus Pachypeltis; species Pachypeltis micranthus. The sequence continues at coordinate 36,092,040 of CM035768.1, forward strand.
TTATTGAGTTTTAGGAATGAACCCCTCGGCAGAACTGCTCTTCTCTCATGGGCCCGTTCAACGGCGAGGCGTTGAGGAGGGAATACAGCCTTACAAAAGCGGAAAAAATTATATTCGCTCTACACTAACATCAAATCAGTAGTATACATACACGTGAACACAACATTAAACAAGGGAAACAAAAAATGACTGAAAAAACATGAAAAGTGCGTATTATTACCGCCAAGTGTCGTCATCAGAAATAAATTCTTCTTCTTGCAGCGACGGGTGAGCAGTTTAAGAAGTGGTTGAAAGTTAAAGGAAGAAGTTAGTCAAGTCGTAGACGAAGGATTTAGTAGAATAGCAGGAAGAAATGCGTGAACAACGTAAGAAGGCGTAATAAAATGAAAAACGAAACGTACAAATTGTGAAGCTAAAATCAAAATAACAATAGATGATAAGAAATTTAAAAATAAAATAATAACACGTAAACGCAGGGGACACAATGAACACGAAAAACTCCTAAAACTAATAGACTATATCACTTAACTACAGCTCTACAGCCGAACAAAGAAAACCGTTTTAGTTTTAGCTCAGTTACTGATGCGCGTTCTTGATACAGTTACGTGCGTTAGCTAGATGTAGATGCATGCCACATTATTTGTGTACAAGAATGCCACGTTAAGGGTGCTCTCACTACGTGCATTACATAAATATTTACATAGAAAGGTTGCAGGAGTGGGTCATGTTCAGAGTGTCCTTACCACGTCATATCTGATAAATATCAAAATGGAAAAAGGATGCCATTAATTCCACGACAAGAGTACACTCACCATGTTCATCAGATCAATATTTACATGGAGAGGATGCTACATAATTTTGGGGAATAAATGACTTGATTGTATATGTTACATAAATGTTCAAACAGAAAAGGATGATGATAACATCACAACAACAGTGTTCTCGCCATGTTCATGAAATAAATATTTACATGGAGAAGACGCTGGGGAATTGCATATTGAGAATCTCCTTACTACGTGCATTACATAGATATTTACATGGAGATTTTGCAGAAGACGGTTTTGGTCAGCGTCCTTACCGCGTACATCACATGAATATATATTAAACGGAAAGAGGGTGCCAATAATTCCACAAGATTTTCCTCACCATGTTCATCAGATAAATATTTACATGGAGAGGATGCTACATAATTTTGGTGCACATTCCAACAAGAGTCACCTCACCATGTTCATCTGATATATATTTACATGGACAAGACGCTGGGGAATTTCGCGGCGTCAGGGGAGTCCTCACTATGTTCATCAGATAAATATTTACATAGAGAGGATGTTTCACATTATTGGGACAAAACGACCTCACTTTGTACATTACTACTAAACTTTTGACATGTAAAGAAATGCTTACAACATCGCGAAAAGGGTCTTCTCACCATGTTTCTCAGATATATATTTACACGGAGAGAGTGTTACATTACATTGGGACACAAATGACCTCACTATGCACATTACAAAAACCGTGACACGTAAAAGGATGCTGACTACATCACGAAAAGGGTCTTCTTACCATGTCCATGAGATAAATATTTACATGGAGAAGTTACTGCACAATTTCATGACAGGGGTGTCCTCTCCATGTTCATTATATAAATATTTACATGGAGAAGATGTTTGGTAACCACTCACTATGTTTATAATTTTAATATTTACACGCAAAGAGCGCGTTTAGATAACTTTATGGCGAGGGTGTGCTCACAATGTACATCAAATGAATAGTTAAACAGAGGTGGCTGCGGATGTCATGTAGGAGTGTCCTCACTACGTACATTACACAAATATTTATACGGAGAGATGGCTCGAGAATGCCTGGGCAAGGGTGTCTTCAGCATGCACATTATATAAACATTATGTTTGGCGCAAGAGAGAAATGGGAAATAAATACAGGAGATGGATTGGACATGAATGTTAGACGAGAGGAAAGTGGACGGTATTGTACGGAAACACCTGTCGGGTTGATAATCAGAAGATGTTCGCGAGATGAAATACGTGAGAGTGAGAGGTTAGTCTCCAAATATGAGTTAAAAGAGTGGAAGGGGACTATACTGACTGAGGAGGTGATGAGGGTTAAGGAGAGCGGTGTAGATGGGAGAGGGTTCTAGAAGGTGAACCGTTAGGAGTTTCAAAGGAACTTCATTGTTGTGGACTGAAGGGGTTCGTAGCAGTTTCCAAAAATGGGGCCGATTGTCAAAGGTTAGGCTAGGGGAACCCCCCCCCCCCCCGTGTCAATCTCAAGAGTCCGAAACAAGAGGTGGTGTGCTATCGATGGTTTTTACACCAATCTCTCGTTCGAACTCTGAAGTGTTGAATTCGACTTCAAAACAAAGACTTTTAGCCATGATTCGGCAATACTATTACCAAGTGAAACTTAACAAAAGCGTGAGCAAAGCGTCGGTTGTGAAATTTAGTGGACTCAGGGTTTAGATCGCACTTTCTCACAACAAATTAAGGGAAAGTGGGTTGGTTATAAATGGACGATTGAACTGATCAGTTTTGAACGCCAAGATCCACTTCTCTCAGAAATGCAACGTAACACCGGCAGTTCTAGCTCCAGCTCTTTATTTCGCACGCGCAGCTGCCAACTCGCAATAATTGAGAACAGCTTTTTGCCCTTCAAAGTCTTAATTCATGCGCCAAAACATGCAGCTACGCTAAGATAAATGCCAGAGTACGCAAAGTTGGTTGTAGCGAATGAGGTATTTGCAAATAAATCTGTACAAATCGGCAGTGGTTTGAAAAAAAAGATACCTTGAAGCCCTTCGTTAATCGAACAGTCGTACAGTCCAGTCTCGAATGACAAGGGCGCAGAATAAATTCTGCGGACTAGATCCCGTTCAATTTCCGGAATATTTCCCCAAGAGTGGAACTTTGATGTGATGTACAAAATACATTTCATTCCGGCGAAATATCACGATACCACCGGTTTGAAACATGGGGGGCTTCTGTTATAATGTGTCTACTCTAAATACGTTAAACAAACTGAGTGATCAGAGGAAGGAAATCATTTGAACTCCCCACTCATTTCATTCCCATGTACGTTACAATTCATTACACCTTTCGTTTTCAACAGCCGCTTTCCCTTTTCCTCAGTTAACGAAGGACAGGATTGCTCTACTGGCAGAAAGAGAATTCGCCGTCAACGCCTCACGGAATTATCTAGTGCGACCCATCTCTCCTAATTAAAACATTTATCTATAGTAAAGTTACAATAACGAGTCTGAAATGAAGTTGTGCATAACCTTAGTTTTTCGTTCGTGTGCCAACACCGAGTCCCTCTCATTACAGAAGATTGATATATATTAAATGGCCGCCCGAAAAAATATCAATATTCAACAAAAACCGCATCAATCGTAAAACAGCAAATCATCAACTATCCAGTTTATTCCAATACCAAATCTAGAATTCCCACTCAAAACTGCATCCGCACTCGTGTACTCCACGCTACGTAGCATTTGCCCGTAGTATGTTGCGCAGGGGAAACTAAGCAATACATGGTTTCCAGAATTAGGGCTGTAAATCAGACAAACACACATGCTGGCTGAACACTCGATCAACGAATGACACACATTCGATTTTGACGGTAGGAAAATTCTTGACTGGGAAAGCCATCACACCAACCGCGAACGCAAAGAGATAATTTATATCAGTAAATCCCCAATAGCATATAACAGAGGAACAGACGCCGCCAATCTCAACAAATTTATTCAAATCTAGTCAAAAATTATACATTAGTTTCTTATACATATTTTGAAAACACGTAATAAGAATATTTCATCCATGTTGCAATATTGTTGGAATTAGCTCTGTTATTAATTCATTTTCTCATTTCTTTACGATGTTAATGTTATCCATAACGTAGCTCACTAGTTCACCCTGTTGTTAACAGTTGCCCATTGTACCGTCAAATGAAGGTTATTCGATTTAGTATGGCTCGAAACGGGAAGATGTGAAGGTTGGTTGTTTTTTATTGGGCACGGATTTTTTCACCTTTTGGGTAGCAGAAACTAACAGCGTGCGTGCTGTATCTGGGCCAGATTTAATCACAAAAACCACTGCTTACCTCTCAAACAACGATTATTCTATACCCCTTCATGGTTCATATGATCGCTGTTAGGGCGTCAAGCCACTATGAGGTCTGACTGGAAAACGGCGGAGAAAAACTGTTAACTCAGATGAATTTGAGGATCGCGTACAAACTCTCGTTTCGTGGGTCGAGGTTGGCATACGGAACAAGAGTTGGGCAAAGCGGTGAGAAGAAGGGGTGACTGGAGATGCATACAATCAATTCATAGGGGGAAAATTAGTACAAAAGATCTCTCGGGATTCCCGTATGAAGAAGGGAAACACGGGCTGAACGTGGAAATCCCTGAATCAGACTGAACATAAAACAAGTCTTGACGTGAGACCGGTTTGGAATTTGAACGTCAGAGCGACCTTGTCAGCACTGACAAATTTCGAATAAATCTTCAGCTTTTGAGCGGACTAGTTCTAAGTCAGAAATTCCTTCCCCTCATTTCAAGGTCCAGTCAGTTTCATGTGCGTCTTAGTTACCCCGTTTTATCAGGAAATTGTGTTGAAGCGTTTCCGTTACGCAACACGTTTATCGCGCCAAAGCCTTGAACTCGAGTTTCGTTTCCTGAAACCTTGAAATCTCGAACGTCTCTTGACGAACTGCGTGAAATGACGGGACACCGATCGAGGCTGAGATTTGATTTGATAACCGCTTCGCCTTATTGATTTTTGTTCCTCAGAAGACATTTGCTGTGCTGCAAATTGCTGAAAGCGGAGTTTACGGCGTTGTTGAACTGTGTTAGATGTTCTAGAACGCCCCGGAAAAGTTAATTTAAATTTCAGCTGATGGAAGCCTTCCCGATTCAGTCATACTTTTCATTGAACGGACATCAAGTTGGATATTATTGCAGATATTTGTCGCGGACCAACAGGATTTACAGGAAGACGCCAAATTCCACTATACACCAAACAGAGCCTACCTCTTCGCTGGAATCATTTCTACAAAAATATTTACGGACAAACAAATGTCATATCACATAGTGTCCATTTGCCAAGTTATTTGTTCGCGTAACTGGGAAATCGTTTATTAATTTAAAAACCGCTTATAATTTTCTTATGTGCTTAGCTTTATATCTCCGAGAGAGTGAATAAAACGTAACTGTAGAGGAAAATACAACGATAAATATCAGGCAACTTTCCTTGCTCCTATGAGCATTCACAGATTTGACACTCAAACAACGGATTTAACCTATTTTTCACTCAGTTTACGTGAACTCGGTAAAACATAAATCCTGTCCTTCGGTTGCTCCTATCCATTGAGTGACCATTGCATAGATGATTTATGAGACTATTCAGATGATTTTAGTGGTAAACTCCCGTGTTTATGGTTTTGAAATAATAGGGGAAACAAATTATTATGTTGCTCAACTCGACGTAGTCAGACCCTTCTCATTCGATTCAGCATCGAAAAATACCAGTTAACCATACGAAACATGGCCTAAATACAACAGATCGACGTAAATTGACGTTTCGAAATTTTCACAGTAAATGCGTCACGGAATTTAACCAATTTGACGGAGTGTCACTGAGCGACGTGTACAGTCAATCGGGGTAACTTTGAACGACGGTCTAACGGTCTCTAACGGTCGTCGGTCTAACTTTGCACCACTTCACTTTTTTCACTTCATTTGCCTCGTACAATTTTATAAACGTGAGTAGCTCCACAGCTGATAAAATAAACGCAAGATGAGATCATTATTTGTTTGCCGAAACATCTGGAGAGGAGAAAACGCGCTTCGCGTGCTCGCAATAATTCATAGTTTGATGTGATCATCGATCATCGTTCGGATTGTCGGTTTGGTGTTTATTATTTTCAACATCTGCTTCCAAGCTGAGTGCAACATTCCGATTCCTTAGTTACTATTTGGTATTTCTAGTTTTAGGATAAATAGGGAGTCGCGTCACTTTATTTTCCAAGCGAAATAATCGCGAAATTCGATGTCTAGGATGTCAATGTGTATGTATGTACATCGATACATGTACATATATGTAATGTAGGTAGGTATATAACTATATATAATAAACATACTAGGTATGATAAGTACTTTGAAAAGATCGAGAAAAAAAATTGCTTTTTTGAAACAAAGTTTGATAGTGTTGAAAGCAAATGAAAAAATAGATAAATTTTACAAAATCTATCTACAGGAGAGTGTGAATAGATTTAAGATTCAAATTCAATTTAGCTGTACTTGCTTATTAAATTGAGAAACAAAGTCACAACTAGGTCAGTAAATTTTCTTTAAATCATTTATAGAAGATGCCGTCAAGAAACAAGACAGTGAATTTGGATGCTCCAAGACAAGGAGTACGGCTGTAAAAGCAATTATAGTGAAGCTTTGTTGCAAAGGGCTTTGCTCGAGATATGGTTCCTTTTAATATAAAACTTATAAATATATATATATATGTATGTGTTTTTGGGTGTGCAGCATGCAAGGTCAAACTTCAGGTCCAACATTGCACCAAGTAGGACATTTAGCTGTAGGCGACATCGGACTTCCCTTATAGGGTACATTTATTCCCCCCCCCCTAGTTCTAATGGATTGTAAAGGTAAGACAGTCTAGTATTTTGTTGAAACATTTCTTCAATTGTCGATGTATAGGAAACTACCCCACCTCTATTGAGCTGTTATCATTGGGTGCCGAATTTATTCTACTTTCGGCTGATGGACGGTGTTTTGCCTAAATATCAACAAAGCTTCCGAAATTTCGCGATTAGCAGACAAGAAATTGAAGTGGTTCAAAGTTACCCTGAAAGCCTGGGTAACTTTGCACCGCCCTAAATACAAGCTCTTTGAGTATTTAACAGAAAGTTTTGGAAAAAGCGTCTTTCATAATGCAAACTTTGGTCCAATTGATTTTTGTTTTCGACATAAAAAGCCAGAAAAGACGGAATTTAAATGCATTACGAAGCAAAAGGTGGTGCAAAGTTACCTCAATTGACTGTACCCACACTCTGTTCCTCATAACAATTTCTATAATTAACCGATGAACGGAGGTATGCGCCAAGATAGCTCGAAAAATGAGATTTACCAGAAACGGCTCTAATGATTTCGACCAAGCTACCGCGATACTCAAAATGAATTTCTCACCTGTATAAATGTTTTCATGGAATATGTGGAACGTTCGTATACATAAAGAGCTGTCGAATTTACGGAATTTTTATAAGATTGCGATACTTTCCTCGGCCTTCGGGTAGAAAATAGTAACAAGTTGAAAGGGAAAATTGAATCTGAGCGCTTAGAAAAGATCAACAACACGAGAAACATGTTCCAAGTCGGAATTCCGCCGGATTGAGTAACAGCGAAAGGCCGTATTTCAACGAAGAACGTCAGAAACAAAACAATTTACGATGACTTGTCGATACTCACTCTCACTGAACTGCTCTTATAACGCACCATTCAGGAGACAAGGGCTGTTTCCTCTCTCGATGCAACAACTAAGCCAAGGCCGGGCAATTTTCGCCGACAACGAATAAGATTTAACCTCCAAAACTTGCCATTTACCTACAACGTTTCTAGAACTAGTTCTAAATGATTCAGTAGTTTAAGGCGCCATCACTTCCTGACCGGTAGGTCGCACGAAATAGCGTCCTAAATATGAACGTCAAACAAAAGTAAAAAGAAAGAAATTTCAGAAACGACATTGGTAAACACGTCCATTCGTCTAGTTTGCACTTCATGGTTCTGGCAAATCTGCTTTTAATTCTACCAACCTAATCAGTACGCGACATCAAATTTGTCAGCTCGCGTGTTGATCGTTTTTGGCAGGCTAACAATAAACTGGCGAAAGCTTGGCAGCGAAATGGGAACTCAACTTCGGCGGAGCATTTGACGTTGTGGCCACTTGGACGACGGACGGCGTCTGAACAGGAAACATGCCAACCGCAGACAACGCGGCCCGACGGAATAACGGGGTTAGCAAAAAAACAAAAAAAAACAAAAACGATAGAACTTACCGGATGGTGTCAACAATTTCCAAGGCTCCGTCGTGTTTGTCCTGAAAGAAAACAAAGAAAAAGCGCAGTTAGCAAAAACTTATTGAGCGAGGAAGAAAACAAATTATTGCGCGAAGGCGGTTAGTTGATATTTGCCTTTCGGTCGTGACGAAAATTTAAAATAATTTAGATAACAGAGGGCCCACATCTGCGAGCAGAAACCCAAATCTCTTTGTTAAAAATATACCAATAATACGAACGCCCTCGAAGGGAGAAAACCAAATTTCAACTGTAGCATTTGGGGCTTTAAGCAGAAACGATTATTACTGTTAAAGAGTACGAGGCACAAAACACCATCAAGCACAAAACTTAGGTACTAGTTTGTTGGGAACAACCAACACGTTTGACCAAAACCGTTGGAAGATATACCTCTCCACCCCCACTCCTGACTCTTGCCATCTAAGGCAAGTCTAGACTCACATTCTAATATCTAAGCCTTCAAAACACGAGCAAAACGAGAAAAGCTCGAACTCAGTCCGTTCAGCAGTTCTTCCGAAAGTCGAATTACAGACCACACACCGATATAAGGTTGTTACTTAGCTCTACGGAGTAACAAGGAATGTGCTCGTCACATCGTTTTAAGGGTTACTGAGTACGAAAAACATCACCTGCGAAGATGTTAGGCGATTGACAGAGGGGTGAACCAAATCGACTCGAATCAGATCACCATGGCACGCCAAAATAACGGGTTGAGCCGAATTGGTTCAAAATTAACTATTTAGTATTAATTTTTTCAGATAATTGGAATTGATGGAGTTGGTCTTCTACCTGTGACTGACGACGGCAACCGCTACATCCTCACTGTCGTCGATTACTTCGAAAAGTGGCCAGAAGCTATACCAATCCCGAATCAGAGAGCTGAAACAGTGGCTTAAGCCTTACTGCATCATGTGATTTTCCGATATGGTATCCCAAGAGAGCTGCACTCTGAGCAAGGTCGAAACTTCCAATCAGAGTTAATAAAGGAAGTCTTGAAACAACTTGGAGTACATCAGACAAAGACAACACCTTTGCGGCCTCAAAGCGATGGTCAGGTTGAACGAATGGATCGGACACTTTACTAATGGCTTGCTTAAATGATATCTGACCACCAAAAAGATTGGGATCAACAACTGCCAGTCGCCTTATTAGCTTCTGAGCATGCGACAACAGGGTATTCTCCAGCTGACCTCCTGTTTGGCCGCGAGCTTACATTACCTTTGAAGCTACTTTTCGGAATGCCACCAGAAGAAAGGGAGATTCAAGAGTACGCTGCTACCCTTCACCACAGGATCGTTGAAGCCCATACTCAAGCCCGTGAACCACTGCAGCTAAAGGCTGATGACATGAAGAGGAGATACGACCGAAGTTCCCGGGGTAATACTTATGGCGTGGGAGACGGTGTGGCTTCATAACCCACGTCGGAGACGAGGCCGCAACCCGAAGCTGATGTGCCCTTGGGAAGGGCCTTACGAAATATTAAAAAAGCTCAACGACGTCCTAATTCTGTGGAAGGAAGGGGGAGAAGTGTGAAGAACCTAGTAACGAAGGTGGTAGCGTGACGACAAAAAATCTTTCCCTTGACAACAAAATTCCCATTCGTAATACATATTTCGCTAGGACTTTAAAAAAAAAAGGCAGTATAATAAGCTGCATATACGCTGGGGGTTAGTTTATTAACTCGCAAAAAATAATTAGGGGCAACGCTCGACGCTGCGAATGATCGAACACTGTCTTGCACAGCACGGTTGTGACTTATCCAACTCAACCCAACGTCGAAAAATATGAAGAATATTGGGTATGTGAACAACTCAAATGCAAACTATAATGTTAATTAATAGAGCACCTCCGAGACCCATCCCGTTCGATTCAGCGTTGAAAACAAACCAAACACGACACAATAGCAAGAAAACTGTCAAAATGTTTGTTTAATGCCAAATGGGAAGAGGTGTGGTTGTGGGAACGCAAGAATTAGTGGGGGAACCGTAGAAGACTGTAATGTTCGGAGTTGCCCAGACTGGTAGACTAGAGATCACGTAAAACACTTGAGATCAAGGTGAAGAAAGTCCAGAATTAAGTCACTAGGGAACGGAGACACGACAGGCAAACGAGAGGGAGTCTTCAGACAAGAATGATTCAGTGCAGTAAAGCGAGTCCATATACACCTGGAGTCCGTAGGAAAGCCGTAACGGGGGAAGTCGTTTAATCACATGGGGTAAAACCGGCATCATTGACTGTTTTGTGCGCAGACACGACTACTACGTGGAATTTTTGTGCGAAACAACGGATTTTCAAGACCACGTTAAAAGCAAAATATGGCCTGTACGTCGGACATCTCAGGTTTGAAATCCCCGTGCCTTGAAACGTTAAATGTCAAATTCGGGGGTAAAAAATTGTTCCTGACTGAAAACATTGGTGCATTATGCACGATGAATAATACTACTATGAACTAATAGCTTGGATCAGAAGCTACAGTCCTGAAAATCAATGCTTCGCACAAATATTACTCACATAAATCCCCCTTGAAAACTTGAAAATTGGTAGCCCAATGAGTTGACAATGGTCTTAAGATAATTAGGAGTAGCTCAAGGAAATCTGGAATTCCAACTACTTCAGCTCAACTTCTACTGTGTTTTCCTATTAGTCTCCAACGAACTCATAGTCGAAACATCATTAGTGGGTTAACTAGTCGCCTACATTCTAGTTGCTCAATAAATTTGTTGACATAAGCAGGGGAAAAACCATAAAGTGAGAAAAATGAAGCGCTGCCAGTTTATGGAAGATAATTTCTACCGTATTCGAGTTGACGAAGTAGAATGCACGTTGGATGGTTACTGGAGGGATAAATTGCTGTATAGACGTGGGACTGAGGATCGCGCCAGATATTTGGCGACAGGTTGACGCAAACTAATATTGATTTATGAGATCTGAAACGTTCATGAAGTACGAAACCCATGCGTGAGCGAGTAGAAAATGTGTTCGAGACGATCACTCCACATCTTCTGGTTGAGTCGTGGAATATCCTTGAAGGTGGATGAAGATGAAGCCAACCCCTGAGGGTGTTCGTGAACAGGTGCTGACTGAGGAGGTTCAGACGCCAGCTGCTGTTGACCATTCGAGGTCTCGGGACTGCGGATCGACCTCGTTACATCTAAGCCTGCCCTTGACATTCAACTTCGGTTGCCGACAGTTGTACAGCGAAGGGAAAGAAAAGCTCTAGCTCTACCACGACATCGATCGAACACGATTGTCACTGAATGCACAGCAGTAGTTTGAAAAGGGTCCCCTAATTTGTTTCTTTTGGCCACTGTTTCGACAGAAAGATGCGGTTCGCCCGTTGAAAGAGAGACCCAATCGCGTTTCCGAGAGCTTGCTATAGTTATGTCGGTCACGGCGCAATTGGTGGCCACTTGCCACGAAAACCTTCGGCAGGAGGCCGAGTCGCGGAGAAGAGAAGAGAAGAGAAAGCTGTTGTTGCGTAGATTCGTGGGATTCAATTGAAATAACTTGAGTCGGAAATTCTTCAACTGCGCCGCTTCAAGTGCAACCAGAACTCGATTGAAAGAATTGACTCTTCAAACTCTAGCAGTTTGAAATCCAAAATTTCGTGGGTTGTTCTCAACTATTTCATGACCACTCACTCAGCATCCACCAAACCGAGACCTGTGGAGATACAGCAGGTTGTACTTTAGCCAGTCTCCCAGTGGAGAGCTGCTGGCCATCGGCACCATCTGGGAGGAGTTCTCAATGTGGTTTCCCACCTGATTTAACCATTTACTTGGGTGGCACGATTCTAAGGGAAAGATCAACTGTGATCAGGTTTTTTTGTCGTAAGCTTCAGCGCAAATGCTTAGTAGCAGTCAAAGCCAGAAGGTTTAGCACATCTCCCAACAAACATCGCATCAATGTTGCAGGAGCTATTATAGAGCACATTGGTTTCTTGTTTAGAGAGAACAGAAATGAAGCCGCTCATTGAAGTCACTACGTCCCGCAAGGAACTGACTCGTCCAGTGATCCGGCTCACTCCACTTTCTCCTAAGACGTTCACAACTCGGACGTATCACGTCCCTTTACCAAGAATTCCCGTCTCATTTGCCATTTATCTAATGCCTTGACATCTAGTGCGACAGATCGCACAACTTTCCACGGCAACTACCGGATATTCAGCGGCTTTTACCACTCTAAAACAAACCCATTAATTCTATATGAACCTGACGTCCCAGAAATTATTGTGTGGCTCCTCTTTACGTGCCCATCTTTCTCTGGCTAACCAACTCGGCGCCAAGCCACCCAAATCCCCAGTATGGTCCCCAATGGCCTGATCGAGTAGCAGACTCACATCCTCTCAGCTCCACGTCTCACGCTGAGAAGGTGGTTTCTCAATTCTAAAGAAAACAATTGTAATCGATAAGTTAAATAAAAGTTTGAAATCCGGAATTACGCGGGTAACTCTTCATGAGAACGCTCGTGTCACATGACAAGGGTTTTTGAGAAAAAACATCCAGTGTTTCGATCACTATAATAAAGGGTTAGCTTTCACCCTTATTTTGCCTTCCCATGTTGATTTGTGGAATAGATATCAAATTTGAACTGATTCGGCCATGTGATTGTTCAATCGTGTTCTCACACAAACAGACCACTCTCAGAAAAGGTGTTTATTGAACTCAGAAGCCTTCGAAAAGCAAAGGTTAGAAGAAAACGAAGTTTTATCGAGGTATTAAGGACAATTTTTGAAGCCGTTAAGAAGAGAAGAAAAGTTTGGTGATTTGATCGCTATCGCTATAGTTAGCTTTTCCTCGAACGCTAACGAGTATCATTTCGGTGTCAAATGCTGATCGGCCGAATTTTTTGAAGAAGGCTGAGTTATTGGGTAAAAACGTTTAGAACTGGTAGTAAGCGAAACGGCGGTAGTTAAAACTCAGGTATTTCTGGAGTGAGCCCCCATGTACCTCATGAGCGTTTTTAAACACTCTACTAACATTCCAACGGAGTTAAGCTGGCCACTGACGATCGTTCCAAGTGGAGTGGCGCGGCGCGAAGTCAGGCGATATTGTAATGACGGAAAGAAGGTTCGAAAGTTGGGTTCATTCACGATCGCTCCACTCCACTCCAATCCATCAGTGCGTTCTGTCTTTTGAAGAGGAAGTGGTGCATCAAAATTGCCTATTACCTGTATTATCATTTGATTTATTGATGATAGTTTGAAAAGCGTCTTGCCGCAAGATGGACGAAGGAGAATCTCTTCTTTTGGCCACAGTTGCATGCTTGTACGCCAAACAAAGAAGACCCAAACGGAACTGGGTGAAACAATGGTTTCTCAACAGAAGACAGCACACACTCGTAAATTTACTTCAAGAGCTGCGGTTAGAACCATCTGACTGGAGAAATTACTTGCGAATGAATGAAGAGGCCTACTTTCAATTACTCCATTTTATTACACCAATGATTAAAAAAGAAGACACCGTCATGAGACAGTGCATTACTTCCCATGAGAGGCTTGCTGCTACATTACGATTTCTGGCAACTGGGATGAATTTTGAAGAGCTGAAATCTGGGCCACTCGTTATCCACAAGCAGCTATGTTCCTTGTATAAATCAATAAGGAAATTACGAAATCCTTGTTGGAAACACTCATTTCGTGGCGAAAAAACGTATATTGGGGAAAGAACTGACAGATTAAACACAGGGCAAAAGGCGATAAGTGAGTTGTTCGATTTTGAATCGCAGGAAAGTGCCCGGTTTCCCCACTCACGTTCGTTCCATCGCGCCATCTGTCCGTATTGCCGGGTCGCGTTTCCCCATTCACGAGCAGTTGGAAAGATGATGTTTTGGCGCGGCGCGATGGCTTTTGGACTGGTTGGAATTCCATCACGTCCCGTCACTCCACTCCAAACCCGACGAGTTTCGCCATTCACGTCGTTCCATTGGCGCGCTACCACGCCATTTGGCTCGTTGGAACGATCGTCAGTGGCCAGCTAAGGAAAAACCGCTTTTCGTCGAAAATTTGGATAATTTACTGTGCTGCTCTCTTCATATTCCCACGAATGCGATTTTTATGGCATAATGAGAGCTATCAATGTACAAAATGTAATCAAAATCGTTAGAGACGTTTTTGAGAAAAAAATTTGGTGTTCAGATCACTATGATAACTGTAGTTAACTTTAGGTGGATTTTGCCCATACCCTTATTTTGGCGTCCCATAGTAACCTGTTGGCTAGACATCAAGTTTCAGCTCATTTGGTACGGTTGTTTTCTCTAAAAACCGTGCTAAAATCGATTTCGTCGAAAGTTTTGGTAATTTATTGTGCTGCTCTCGTCATTTTCCCGCGATTGAGAATTTTATGGAATAGTTTCCATACTGGGATCTATCAATATACAAAATTTAATCAAAATCGTTAGAGCCGTTTTTGAGAAAAAAAAAATTTGGTGTTTTGATCACTATGATAACTATAGTTAACTTTTGGAGGATTTTGTTCATACCCTTATTTTGACGTCCCATGGTAATTTGCGGGTGAGATATCAAGTTTGAGTGGATTTAGTTCTCACTAAAAATCGTTCACAGACACACACACACAGACCATTTTCCCAAATAGTGTTTTTCGGACTCAGGGGGGTCTGAAACGTAAAGATCTGAAGAGAACTCGAAATTTTTTTTTTCAGCCGATTACGTAACTTTCCTTTCTACTTTCTAGAGCCAAGGGAAGTAAAAAAATAAAAAATAACTCGGCCCTTCAGGCCTCACACCCCCTCTGAAGCATGCTGCTTAGAGCGAGCCTGAGGCTACAATTCGAAAGCACGGAGCATGGGAATGAATATCTCTGGGTCAAGGTTACAACAGAACAAAATGAATATGAAAGGGGAGTGGAGGGAGACGTAGGGGTAGGGATGGGAATAGGATGAGGGGTAGAAGGGACTGAAAGGCGGGAGGAGAGGGAGGTCGTGAAGCCCAAGGGCCGAGTTTCTTCCATAGTCATTTTGAGACATTTCGTTCCCTAAAAATGCTACAAATTTTATTTGACTACACAACTAAGTCCAGGATAGGGCCGAGGAAAGTACAAACCAACCTCGTCATGATGTGGAGTCAAAGGCGAAGGAGATATTTGGAGAATTAGGGAAAAAGGTGAGTTTTGAGAGAGCGACGAGGAAAGTGCAGTCCCTTTCCAAGGCTTCGAATAGACAGAAACGAAATTCAGAGAGTCGCCTTGTCCTCGTCCTCGCTGCTGGCAAATGACCATCAAACTATTTTTAACTACAATTTAATTCAGTCGAGTTCGCTCGCCTCGACCCGCTCAGGCTCTTCATTTTTAGTTCGACGCCGCGTCCTTCGACTTGATTAGGACTGAATTGGCCTCAGCGTCACACAAACGTCCAGCCAATTTCCAATCGCCCTGTCGCCCGACGAGTGGCGTCAACGCAGAGGCGATGTCGACGACTAAAATCCGGCAAAATCCTTTCAAAATACCGAAACTCCGATTAAGGGTGGAACGAAGGCGAAATTTGAGCGATGCTGTGCACTTGACGATTTTTGGCGATCTCCTCACTACACCTTTACGTTTCCAGTATCAACATTCAGAAAATTGGTCTGTGTCCGTGAACGAAATTGCACAAATTTGATATTGAGCCTGCTGGTTACAAAGACGTCAAAATAGTTGTCATAGTAATCAAAACACCAATTTTTTTTGTCTTTTCCAAATCGCCTAGACTAAATTTTTGTACGCACAGCTCCAACTAACACAACGATACCATGATATTCTCATCCGTGAGAAAATTACGAGAACAGCCCAATAAATTACCAAAACATTCGAAGAAACCCGATTTTAACGCCGTTTTTACTTTCCGCTGCCCCAAAGGGATAGGAAAGTATAGTCATCGTGTCAAAAAATTTTTTTTTACATTTTCAGGCCTACTGAGTCTAAAAAACCTAATTTCGGCGCGTGGTCCGTGTATGTGTCTGTAGTTCGATTTGCGGGAGAACGGCTCATCCTATTGAGCTGGTTCTTTTTTTGTTTTGTTCGTTATTTTTTTTTATACTCCAAAATAAGGTTATGGACGATTTCGGCCGATGGGAAGGGGGGTTGGGGGACAAAAATGTACCAAAAACTAGGGTTTTCCGCATTTTTCTCGAAAACGGCTGTAACGATTTTGATTAAACTTTCAAATTATCTTCTCCTAATCAATGCCTAACTTTTCTTTTCTATACATATCTCCTTGAAAATACGGTGAACGGAGATATGGGCCCCTGAAGCAAAAATAGGTTTTTTACGCTTTTTGGCAAAACGGCTCCAGCAATTTTCACCAAACTCACAGGATGTTTTTAAATAGTTAATACCTACATATTCTTTTCAATAAATGTTCCTGTGACGGTCCATTGAGCAGAGATAAAAAGCAAAATGTGTCGAAAATAACGTTTTTTCTAACATTTCCGTAAATTCCAGGGTAACTTTTTCACCAGATGTGATGAATCCTAATGGAGTGTCTTTTAGTCACCCATACCCACATTTCGTTCCCCATAATTATTTCTGTATACATATGTTGAACGGAGATATAAGCCAAGTTAACTCAGAAAAGGAGATTTGTCGAATGTTAATTTATCGGTATTCCAATTTTCTCAAAAACGGCTGTAACGATTTCGATCAAACTTTCGGAGTACTCTCAGCTAACTAGTCCCTACATTTTGTTCTGCATAAATGTTCCTGTAAAAATGCGTTGAACGAAGATATAGCGCCCGCCTATGTAGGGGGTGTTCGAACTTGAAGGGATGGCGGAAAGTTGTGTTGCTACGCACCAGATATTTTTTTGAAGACACCAAAATAAGGTTATAGGCGGTTTCGGCCGATGGGGAGGGGGGACGAAAATGTAGCAACAAATAGGGGTTTTCTCATTTTTCTTGAAAACTACTCTAACGTTTGATTAAACTTTCAAATTATCTTCTACTGAACAATACGTAACTTTTCTTCCCTATACATATCTCCATGAAAATACGGTGAACGGAGGTATAGGCCTATGAACTAAAAATACGTTTTTTACGCTTTTTGGCATAACGGCTTCAACGATTATCACTTAACTTTCAAGATGTTTTCGAATAGTTAATACCTACATATTGTTCTCAATAAATGTTCCTCTGACAGTCCATTGAACAGAGATAAAAATCAAAATGTGCCGAAAATAACGTTTTTTCGAACATTTCCGTAAATTCCAGGCTAACTGCTTCACCAGATGAGATAGATCTTACAGAGTGTCTTTTAGTCACCCATACCCACATTTCGTTCTCTATAATTATTTCTGTGTATATATGTTGAACGGAGATATAAGCCAAGTTAATACTATATACTAGGAGGAGGCCGGAGGAAATGCGCCATCGCGTACTGGTGCAGCTACGCTCACATGCAGTGAAGAGGCAAGGTGTGTGTGGGGGGGGGGGGGCAGAGAGACTAATGAAGGCCAAACAGATCGTCGACTGGCAGGTAATTTGAATTGTCGACGCAAACCGTTCAATAATTTGACGTCAGGCCTCTTAATTTCTCGTTTTGTCGTGGGCGTGATTCGATTGAGCCTCTCATTGTGCTCTCTGTTTATTTCAGATCACTGACGCACACGATGAGGGGGAGGGGAAGAAGAGTAAACCTTCCAGTAAACAGAAGTATTTTCAGGTACAAAAACCCCACGCCACGGCGGTTTATTATTCTCTTGCGCAGCTCGATATTGTCTCACGCCTCCAAGACCCATCTCATTCGATTCAGCGTCGAAAAATACCGGTAAACCGTACGAAACATGGCCTGGTTCGAAAACTGACATAGGCGCGACGTGGCGCCAACGCGTCAGCTCCGTCACACACAACGCGATTCTGTCTCGGCGACCCAGTCTTGATCTTTTGAATCGAATAACGTGCATTCGCAGGACCAATAGAAAAATGTGGTGAATGGCCGACTACATAACTTTCCGTTCTACTACGTAGAGCTAAGGAAAGTGGAAGGGCAGAAGCTTGGGCGATGTTTGGATTATTTCCTACACATCCAACGCGTTTCCGCACTTGTTGAAAACAATACTCGGGCACTTAACATACAATAACTATCGAGCAGGATACTGCAAACTGTTGACGGATGTGAACTACACGAGTTGTTGATGTTTGATCAGTTGGTAACGTTCGGTCCAGAGACTTGGTTGTTCTACATCATAAGGCAGTTAGCAAACAAGCTGCTCTAACCCAGCGTTCTGCGTTTGAGTCAACCGTTTCGTTTTGGCGTAACTAGGCGTGGCGATCCCCCTCATTCATGGGTCCAAGGAACTCCTCAGGACTTTGCCAGTTACTAAAACACTAAACACACTTGGGAACTTGTGAAGCGATAATACTGGGCTGCTCGCACAGATAACGCGTTGTGTGTGCCAGAGCCGAATACGCGACTTAGAAAAAGTACTTCGAGTTCCATTAGGCATTTGGGCTGCAGTACGTCGAACCCAGGGAGATGTTGTGATGAGCCACACTGCCCGAACTTGTCAGGGTACGCCCCAACATTCCTTAACCTTGTAAGGACAATAAATCCCGAAGGGCTCCATGCACAGTCATTTGGCACATGGAACGTCACGGGGAGTATCCATAAATCAGCATGCCACGCCCTAGGGGTTACAGTGCGTGACTGTAAACATGCTCCAAGGTACTCTAGAATAATTGATAACAGCGGAGAACTCTTCAGGAGCAATAAACATGAAAACTCAGGCAGAGAAGGCGGTAAAGGCCATTATTGGAGTTGGGAGTCGACTGGACCTTCCCGCGCGCACTGGAGGCGCAAGGCACGCAGGGCGGAAAGGCTCTTAAAGGAAAGATGAGTAGCGCCACATTGTATTCGCCATGTCCCGCGAGGAACTGTCTCGTCCAGCGGTCTGGCTTCACCCACTCGATCCTAAGGCATTCATCCCATCTCGCTGGCCATACATCTAGTGCAGCAAGTTTTCGTTCGGTGGAGAGGCCTACACAGAGCTCAGGCCAGAGCGGGGGAACTTGTCGACTGTGCACTCAATGGGTGTGATCGCTTGGCGTGCTTCAGTGGACGCTGTCTAGTAGGCCTTGATGATCCACAGCTCTCTGGGATTCAACCCAATGGGGTAACGTGCCAGGCCTCCCAGCTCGTTGTTCCGCAGGAGGCTCACGCGCTGTGCCGGGAAGGTGGTGGACCTCCCGTGCGAAGGCATGATGCGGCAATTGCGAGGGTGTTGAGCGGGAGTTTTCCTCCTAGTCCTCAGCCTGCATCTGGGTGGGGCACCAGGATTCCAAGCCCTTCCAAGATGTGAAACCAGCGGCCCTCCGCTTTGCTGGTAAGGAGCTGTGAGACTCCTCCTGCCACAGGAATTCGAGCGCGTTCTCGTGCGTCACTGTATGGGCAGCAGGTAAAGAGTACATATGCTGCACTCTCCGCGGCCTCTCCACAGGGACAGTCATCTGAGTGGCGGCGCCTAAAGAAGTGCAGCCGCTCATTGAAGGCACCATGGACCGAGAGTAGCTGCACCGCTAGGAAGGACGGCCGCCGTGGAGGTGCTGCGCGGTGAGACCCTCGTCCCACCATGCCTGCCACCTAGTGATGAGTGCCTCCTGGGCGAGAGCAAGTCTCCGCTTAGTGGACTCCTCCTGTTGGATCAAGGGGAGGAGGGCTTGGAATGGTCCGCAGTACTCCATTATGCTATCTCGCTTAATGTGAGAACAAGGTACTGCTATGTCGAGGACCATATCTAGGGGTGGTACTTACCTTTGATTGTCTGTGAGTTTGCGGGGCGCTGTAGCCAATCACATCTACATAAATGGCCTTGTACGTGGCTAATTTGCGTACCGCTAATACAAACGGCATTGTAATGAGGCAAAACGTGTGAGGGTAGTGCCTCAGAGGGACTGAAGGTGTTGGCTGAATAGCCACTTCCCACCTACATTGACATCCAGCCAGTCATGCAATGCGTTCTATTTGGTTTTCAGCAGCGTGGTTGAGTCTCCCATTGCCAATACCACGTCCCTCATGGGGACTGCGCTGATGGTTGTGGCTGCGGAGCGACAAAACTCTTTAAGATTCTCGTCTGAGGTTTCAACCAAACTCCTCCGTGAACATTTTGACACCAGCCGATGCCTCTGGCCCTTAGGAAGCCGAGTACGTCCTTCACCGCAGATTCCGCTATGATTTGGGGTTCGATAGACCTCTACGCAAAGTATTCAAAGCGTTTGACTGCCAAGGCAGGGCATTCACATAGGATGTGCTCGTTGTGCTTGTTGAGGCGATACCTGAGTGGGCAGTGTCCGGTGAGGAAGCTGTTCAAGACTCCCAAATCTCGTCTAGAGAGTGGCAGCATCGCTTTTGCCCTTAGACAGGAAGGAGTAACAAGCCTTTTCGCTTGTTTTAATCGTGGCTGGCGATGCCAATGGGCGCTGTTTTCCTGCGTCTCCCATCGAGCCAACAGACGATTCAGGTGACTGGAAGGGTTCAGGGCCAATGGGTAGGGATTCCGTACCCCATTTCGCCGGGCAGTCAAGCCTTTTCGTTGCCGGTCGTTAGCCCACAACTCCCGAGTACCCGCCAGAACTATTCTTTCGGGATTCTCCTTAGCCTTTGGATTCGGACGTTCTGGGAGGCACCTCCCTATCTTCCACCTGGGGACGCGCTCTCTGAGGGTTACAGGCTCTCCCGAAACGTTGGATGTGCTGGGTTCAGAAGTCCCACAAAGTCCAAAACTTTATTCAGAAAGTGTGAAGCCAATCCCCTTTCATTTTGGTACTGAGATGCCAGTGCAGCTTGTGGAATAATACGCGAGCTTTCGATCAGGTCATGTTCCGTATCGCATACAGTTGTATGATAGTCGGTTAGATGCCCTGAACGCGGCGAAAGGATGAAATAGTTTGAGAGAAGTTGTACGTCAGACGTGTTGGAATGGAGGTGTAAGTGCGGGTGCGTGCGTGCTGGGTCGTGGTTCAGCCTTGCTCGCCCGCTGACATCCTGTCGTCACTCTTCGTTGGGTCATGGGTCTGCAGGCAAACACGAATGCTTCGCAAGTGTAAGTTTCAGTCTCTGACTACGAGAAGTACGCACGACTGCGATCACGAATGCCCACTGACGTGAAAACCGACGAACAAACTACAACCCCCAACGATCCGTCCGTAAACAAAGGTTTTCATCATTTGAACGGCCTCAACTGTTATCGTGAACCCTTGTGACGTCACCGTTCGAACAACCAATTGCATCATTCCAACGACAAAGAAATGTTGAGATTGAAAACCGTCGTTCGGGGTACCGCTTTGGGTTGTCCCACCCTCTGCAGAATCGGAAAAAAAACCTAGGAAATGTGAGCTCAAAAGCGAGTTAATTGACCCGAACGAGGCGTCAAGGGGTCAAAGGAGAAGGAAAGGAGTCGAGCTGTGTGCGAAACACGGCGATTGAGAGGGGGGGGGGGTGTTGGGTGGCGGAGTGGAAGGGAAGTAGAGATCACCCCCCCCCCCCCTCCAGATAACTACTCACAAGCTCGGAACCGCACCATCGCAGCCGCAGCTTTCAAGAAAGTTCATTGATCCGCTGCCTCTGTTTTTACCCCCACCCCCTTTTTTCTTTACATCGACATAACAGCATCACCTTCACCTCCGCCGCACAGAGAAAGTTCACCGATGAAAGACGCAAAGGTTCGTACGGAGAGGGAGGGAGGGAAGGTTGATGAGAAGGGATGGGAGGGGAAAAGGGGGAGTTGGCTGATTTGAAGAGGCAGAGACCATCACACCACCAACCAACAACACGACCCCCCCCCCCTCACCATCACGCTCAACACGACAAACCCAACTCGACGTAGAACGCATAAGTCCGCGTGGAACTTAAGGACTAAAGAATTTGAACTTTGAATACTTACAGAACCACGGCCAGAGGTGAGTGGCCAAGTGTATACGACGGCATCCGCCCCGACGGGGCTGTGCAGTTTGAGCTCCATCGAACCCCCGGCCGGTGATGAGGACGTCGCTGTGGAAGACGACGACTTGAGCACCATCCGAACCTCCGAACCCCTATCGCCACCACAAAACCAACCCGAGTCCGAAAAAGGGATTTCGCAGGATTTCAGAGTCGAGAACGAAAGAAAAAAAAAACAAAACGAAAAAACCTCCGAGTCCTGCGAGTTGACAACCTGAAATGGAACTCAAAGGGCGACCGAACCCGCGCGCTCCATTCGGCGGCTCCGTTCCCACGAGATTGTCAATTTATTCATCGAATGTCGCTACGTTTATCCAGAACTAATGATCGATCAACGGTAAGTCAAACTACACAGAGCTAAATTCTATAGTTGGACTCTCAAACACCCCCGCGCTGACTCACGTGCTGCACCGACCGGACGCCGAACCATAACTGGACCTCGACTCGAGACTCCGGGCCAACCTCGGCCCCCTCCCATCATTCAACTCCCCCACCACTCGCTCGCACCCCTCCACCCCGTAACAGTCGGCCATCGCGTTCGAGCGACGGTGTCGCCCCCCCCCCCGTCACCAAATAACCAGCTGCGCTTCACCACTTATCCGCTAGATCGCGAGCTAATCGGCCGCTCCGCTACACCAGCTCACTAGTTCACGAGCTAGTTCACCAGTTCACCGAGCTAAATGGGCTGATAATTGAGTACAGTTACACAAGCCGTTATTAAGCCACATCGAGAAGGCTGCCTACTAATGAAATGTTAGGCTAATAACCGAAACAAAGGCCGCGAGTACATTTGCCCGGTTCTTCGGTTCGCGATTCGGACCATTGAAGAGCGTCACTGATACTGGTGCTAGTTAACACTATCATCACTGGCAACTGCCTAGCACTAGTATTCTTCAAAATACGAATACGTCCGGCTTCTGCTTTAGTGGGGATTGCCCTCTTTGCGTTTATTTGTTTGTTATAATTCGACCAGCTTTGGATAGGCAAATTAGTACGACTTTGTTTCATCGATTCAGAGAAAAAGGCTTGCGAAGTGTTGTGGATTGGTGTATGAGCGTCGGTTTCATCTCTGACTGTTTGTCCTGAATGTGGTGCATGGATGATGAATGACAGAGTTATTTGAAGCCATCAAAGCAGCCTATCTCCCCTCAAAATTCGGATACGTATTTCAACTTTTTTTTGTGGCCGTCGATTTGTGTTGCGTTAGGCGTGCACTGTTTGTTCACATTGAGTCAGTTTCCCGCGCACTCCATTGTTCATATACTTCCCGTTTCTTGACAGGTTTTGGAACTCTATTGCTTCTGCGGACATGAGGTTGCAGAGCAAGGATTGAAGCCACGGCCGAAACAGTATTGGAGGGTGGCAATGGAGCAACATGAGGTGCTGGAGTTACTGCTGAAGATCCCTCAATTGGGATAGATGTTCTTCACAGAGATTGTCTTGGGGTTGTTGATGGTGGCTGCTTGGGTGGCGACAGAGGAGTGGGAAACGACTCTTTTGCCACTGATTTGCGCGGTGTCTGTTCAGTGTGATGTTGATCATCTGTACGTTCATAATCTTGTTGGAGTTGTATTGGTGGGTGATAGAGGTTTAGTTCTTGCCCAACTTTTTGTAATTGATTCACATGTCGTCTCACTAAGGAATCATTGACAGTGTACTGGAAAACACAATAGTCCCAAACTCCCATTTTGTATTAGGTGACATGAAAGATCGTGCTGCCACTTTCTCACCTACTGCAAATTCTCTAAGTGATGGATACTGCGTGTGATACTGTATTCTATCGTTAATTGTACTGTGAGGTAGGGAGCACTGGATTATGATAAACAGAGTTGATTTTGACATGAACGAGTGGCGTTTTCCTACGTAAATTACTCCTTATTTTGATTGGTAATAAGTACATTAAATTGGCGCAGTCGGTAGGACATTGTGAAGAAAAGCGGTTGGCAAAAGTTCGCGTACGACTATAGTGAACTGGTCGCGTCGTTCAGGGATTCAAGATACCTTCACAACGGGTCAACTACACCGGCTCCGAAACCGTCAGGTACATCAAAAACTCCGGATCTAACAAATGTGATAAGAGCATTGAATGCGCAACAGCAGAATATTTTTATTCTAGTTAAGGCGACGTCAACTCAAGGAACGGGTGGACGTTCAGGCGAGGTATCTGTTTCGTTTTATAAATTCGACGAAACGATTCAAACCTACGATAATTTCACGGATAGGTTCGACGCTTATTTTCTTGTTAGAAACTAAACAAGCAGGCACGTTCGTAACCCTGTTATCACCCCAACATTTCGCGTTACTCAAGAGTTTATTGAATCCGGAAAATTATACAACAAAATCAGTCCGATTCGCCTGAAACCACCTTGGCATTCGGGAATCACTTCATTTTCCTCTGCCCAGTCCATCAATCGGGCACTTATTCATTGCGTAAAGGTTTTGACAATAGGCCTGTCCTTATACATGTTCCTCATGTCCGCTGTTTTTGGTATCGTCCGTAGGAAAACCTTTTCCCGATCCTTTGGGACATGTCGACAAGAAAGGATATGATTGAAAATAGTCACCACCTTGACCACACCCTCTTAAGGTAAGCTACTCCATTCTTCATTCGGAATCTGATCCCATCCTGCGGCCTTCATTTTCTTGAGGCCCGTGAAAACCCTTTTTACGTCAGCGATCGTTAAAGGTTCATTTAAGCGTGGGTACATGCCTTCCGCGCTTATACTCATTATAGTACGTGATCCTTGTGTTATAAAAGCCTCGGCCAGGAAATCCTCCCATTGCATTAATGGAACTTCGGAACGCCTCTGGTTTCCATTCTTTAGCCTCCTTACTGCCGACCAAAACTCTCGCGCATCTAAAACTTTAGATAAATCCTCCTTCAGTTTCAGCATAAATTGATTCTTTTCTTATTTTACTTTGGCGATATATCGTCTTTTTGCAGAAAGACACTCGCTCAATATCCCAATATCATTCCTCCACCCTTTATAGGATGATTTCACCGTATTCTTCAGATCCCTACACTCCTTATTGAACCACTTACATTTAGGAAGGTTTTGGTGGTTCTGCCTACCTTGCAAATTCCTAACTCTTCTAATATGAATACAATTCCCTCTTTAAGCGTTGCATAATCCTGGTCTTTATCCCCCGAGATTTCGAATCCACTCGTGGCCCAGCTCTTAACCTTTGATCGAAAATCAATCTTTTTATCAGAGTTCCCATAGTACCCTATTTCACTTGGTACCGAACACCCTGCGCCTCGAATTAACGTCATCTTCGAATTTAGTATTAAAATACAAACAGCACTCCGAGTGATCTGTCATCAATCCCAATTTATTTTCTATCTGCGAGCATTGTCATTTAGCCAACATAAGTCTATAGTACTCTGACCTTGAACTTCAATAAAACTAAAGCATCCCTTATAGCCACTTTTGCTCCGTCCACTCACAGCCATGTGAGGCAATTAAACCACGAAATTCCCATCCGCGAGAAAATGACGAGAGCAGCAAAATAAGTTTCCGAACTTTTCGAAGAAAATCGATTTTATCGCAGCTTTTTCTCGATAAACTCTGTTTAAATGGTAATTGAATCTTTGGAGAAATGTAAGTGGCGCTCCAATAATGTACCTGTACGTTGAGGTATAGATAAGGTGACCAGACCTCCTGTTTTTAAGAGAAATGTCCCCTTGTCCCGACCATCCCTGTCGTGACGCTTATTGTTGAAGTTCCTTCGTTAATCTGAACAGAAGGAATAAATCACCACTCGCAGTTTTACTAAATGTAGGTAAAATTAATATCGCTAGGTTAACGGGGTGCACTTTTAGGTCCTATTAAATAAATGATAACGCACGCACTCGTGGTGATACCTTTTTTCTTGTCGGACCTAATTCCCCTTTTGCTAATGCATAAACTTCAAAAGCCCTCTTCTACTTGGTCCATTCCTTTCCCAAATTAGGGCTAGCTAGGTTCAGGTGAGGTAATGCCGGTAACTCCATGGTACTCACGAATACAACAACTGCTTACCTCTTTTGCAGCTATGTTTCTGGTGGTCGCGCCGGAGGTTCCAATGGGCGTGTTTGGTGGGTCCTGAATGTGTTGGTACGGTGGATTGGGCTCTGGCGTAAATCCTCGGAATGGAAGTGAACCACGTGAAACTGGGGTGGAGATTGGGGTTAACTCTTTATATTGTTGGGCATCCTCTTCTGATTGCTCCGCTTCTGGAGTAGTTTCATGGAATGGTGAGGGCTCTTTTGATCCTTTGGTTCGGATGTCAGGGGATTCTAGGTTTGGTTTATCTGTCAGTGGTAAGGTTCTGGACCATAATTGGTCGAGATGGCGAGTCCGTAATACACCGTCTTCCGTCTTGACCAGGTATGTTTGAGACCTCATTAGCTCCCCATTTGGGATAGCCAGATCTATAATCTCTAGCCCATACGGGTTGTTGCCGTGCAAAACTGACCAAACGTCGACCACCCCTAGCAATCCAATCTTCCTGTCTTGCCATTTGCAGGTCATCTGTCGATGGTAAAAGCATATCAAAGAGAGTTCTTGCTTTCCTCTTCAAAAGCAAATTGGCTGGACAATCCCCAATTGCTGAGTGCTCTTTATTCCTGTGGTGCAACAGGAATTTGTTCAGGGCGAGTTGGAAATGGCTTGTGTTGCCTTGAATAGACATTGTCTTTCTGAGGAAAGCTTTGACAACTTTGACTGCTGACTCGCCTGCACCATTAGTCTGAGGGTGGAAAGGCTCACCCACTAAGTGTCTGATGGAGTGATTCTTCAGAAAACTGGACATTTCTTGTCCAGTGAAACATCTGGCACCATCAGATGAAATGGATCTAGGTAAGCCGAACCTTGCGAATGCGTCACTCAAAATCTCAATAGCAGTTTAAGCGGTGGTGTTTTTAACAATTTTCGCTTTGATCCATTTGGATGTAGAATCACAAACTAGGAAAACAAAAAATTGTCCATTGATGGGACCCATATACTCCATGTGGAGCCCTGTCCAAGGAATGTGTACGGCCATGGGCTGAGGACTGATTTCGGTGGAGCTCCTCGGACCTTGCAGCAAGTCTCACAGCTTTTAGCTAGCTCTTCTGTCTGAGTCAATTTTAGGCCACAGTTACGGGCATAGGCCTTCATCTTGGTCGCTCCAAGATGTGTACTGTGAAGCTCCTTAAGGATTAGTGAGCAAAATTTCGATGGGATAATTACTCGGTAGCCCCACATAAGACATTCCTGTTATACAGTGAGTTCATTTCTTCGATTTATATATGGCCTGAGATCCTCATCAGAAAATGACATCCATCCATCTTCTGAACCATGTCCTGGGTCAATTCTTGTCTCCCTCCTGATTAGCTTCCAATTCACCTTGAAAGGGCAGAGTTCCTGAATGGAGTGTAAGTGTGTAATTTCCTCCAAACTGTCGATTCCTTTCATTTTTGGCCAGGGAGTATCAATCCTGGAAAGGAAATCCGCGCTATTTTCTTCAGATCGAACACATTTGACGGTATAATTGAATGCTGATAGAAAATATGACCAACGTTGTAGCCTATTCGCGGTGTAGATGGGTACACCTTTGCGTTCTCCAAAAATATGGACGAGTGGACGGTGGTCTGTGACTAATTCGAAGCGTTTTGCGTAGAGGTAATCCTTAAATCGGATGACTCCAAAAATTATCGCATAAGCCTCTCGCTAAATCTGGGTATATTTCCGTTGGGTATCCGTCAATAGTTTTGAAGCATACGCTATAGGATGCTCACTTTTATCAGAGTATATATGGGAGAGGATCGCGCCTACCGCTTTAGTAGATGCGTCCACTGTCAGTCTCAGTGGTAACTTGGGGTCAAAATGTGTCAGGACAGGCTTGGACGCAAGGATGTCCTTAATTTTATTGAAAGCAGCCTCGCATTTTCCAGTCCATACCCAAGGTGTATCCTTTTCGCAAAAGAGAGTACAGTGTTTCAAGAATTCCCCCCCCCCCCTCCCACCATTGGATGAATTTGATGTAAAATGTCACCATCCGTAGAAAGGAACGGAGTGAACTGACATCCTTAGGAACTGGACAGTTTTTAATAGCACGAACATTCACCGATAACGAAAGAGCCCAATGCGGGTATTAATTGTGGTCATTGAACGTGAAGTATGATCTAATTCACATTGTTGGAATGCGTCTCTTAGATCAATCTTTGAAAAATACTTAGCCCCTGCAAAATCGGTGAATAGATGCTCCATGTGGGGCAAAAGATAACTACTGGGCGTTATTGTGAGTTTACCGTCAAACAGAAATCGCCGCAGATCCTCATAGTCCCATCTGCTTTGAGGATAGGAACCACTGGGGTAGCCCAATCACTAGTCTTCACTGGCTCTATAATTCCTGCACCAACGAGTCTCTCGAGTTCATTCTCCACTTTTTACTTTCCTTGGCTCTACGAAGTAGAAAGGAAAGTTATGTACTCGGCTGAAAAAAAAATTTTGAGTTTTCTTCAGATCTTAACGTTTCAGACCCTCCTGAGTCCAAAAAACGCTATTTGGGAAAATGGTCTGTGTGTATGTGTGTCTGTGAACGATTTTTACAGAGAACCACCGTACCAAATCCACTCCAACTTGACATCTCGCCCGCAGGTCACCATGGGACGCCAAAGTAATGGTTTGAACAAAATCCACCGAAAGTTAACTATAGTTATCATAGTGATCAAAACACCAAATACTTTTTTTCAGAAACGGCTGTAACGATTTTGATTAAATTTTTTATATTGATAGCTCTCAATAAGTTAACTATACCATAAAATTCCCATTCGTGGGAAAATTATGAGAGCAGCAAAATAAATTATCAAAATTGTCGACGAAAAGCGTTTGCAGGCTACATATCAAGTTTCAGCTAATTTGGTACGGCGGTTTTCTCTAAAAACCGCACTAAAATCGATTTCGTCGAAAGTTTTGGTAATTTATTGTGCTGCTCTCGTCATTTTACCACGAATGGGAATTTTATGCTATAATTGCCTTATTGAGAGCTATCAATATAAAAAATTTAATCAAAATCGTTAGAGCCGTTTTTGAGAAAAAAAATATTTAGTGTTTTGATCACTATGATAACTATAGTTAACTTTCGGTGGATTTTGTTCAAACCCTTATTTTGGAGTTCTATGGTCACCCGCGGGCGAAATATCAAGTTTGAGTGGATTTGACACGGTGGTTCTCTCTAAAAATCGTTCACAGCCACACACACACACCATTTTCCCAAATAGTGTTTTTCGGACTCAGGGGGGTCTGAAACGTAAAGATCTGAAGAGAACTCAAAATTTTTTTTTCAGCCGATTACATAACTTTCCTTTCTACTTTGTAGAGCCAAGGAAAGTAAAAAGAAGTGCAAGTCGAGTGCTTGGGACCAAAGGGACCACAAGTATATGGAGAGGTTAAATTCTGATAGTAGTTGTACTGTTGAGAGCGAAGATGAGGTAGCTCTCAGCGATTCCTTCTATAATATCATTACATCCAAAGGTTCTCCTTCACCATATACCATGACGTTGGGGATCGGAAGAGCGAAACTGAACTTTCAAGTGGATACTGGGTCTCACTATAATGTCATTAGTGAAACCTTTTATAATGAACATTTCAAACATTTGAAACTCTTGGGTAACGATAACCTGGCAGATTACGTGGGTAATCCAATTGGGCCTATGGGGAAATTTTCAGTACAAGTAGATAGTGAACACGAATAATGCAAAAGTTTACCTTTTTATGTAGTAGAACAGAGAGTACCCCCGTTAATTGGCCGGCAAGGCTTGCAAGTACATAAATGGTCCCCGTTTTTACACATTTCCAGCGAACCAACAAAATTATTCCCAGAGGTTCCTGCCGAAATTCAAGAAATTTTAAGAAAATACGCCAGCATTTTTGACGAGAAGATGGGAACATTCTCAAAATACCAAATCTCTCTGAAATTGAAGGAAGGACCTTCCCCAGTATTTCTCAAGGCACGCCGACTGCCACTGGCACTTAAAGAAATATCTGGTGCGATGCAACACACAACTTTCCTTAGCTCTACGTCAATTCACTTTTTACATGGCTAATTCTGTTTAATCACTTCATTTATCACTCAGTTAATTTGAACTTCGTCAAACAACGCTTTACGGCAGCAGGAAGCGGTAGCGCTTACAGTTGCGGAACTTATTGTGCTGCTCTTACTCATTCCACGACCATTATTGAGCAATTGGTACACAGAAAATTAATGAGGCTGTACACGAATTTTTTGAAGAGGGATACTACATTACTTTTGCAGAGTTATTGGGTAATAACTGTTAGAACTGGTAGTAAGCGAAACGGCGGTAGTGAAATTCAGGAATTTCTGGAGTGAGCCCCATGTATCTCATGAGCGTTTTCAAACACTCACCCTTTAGGTATTGGATTGGACTACAATACCAATTTTTACATTCCTTGGCTCTACGAAGTAGAAAGGAAAGTTATGTAATCGGCTGAAAAAAAATTTTGAGTTTTCTTCAGATCTTAACGTTTCAGACCCTCCTGAGTCCAAAAAACGCTATTTGGGAAAATGGTCTGTGTGTATGTGTCTGTGAACGATTTTTACAGAGAACCACCGTACCAAATCCACTCCAACTTGACATCTCGCCCGCAGGTCACCATGGAACGCCAAAGTAATGGTTTGAACAAAATCCACCGAAAGTTAACTATAGTTATCATAGTGATCAAAATACCAAATATTTTTTTTCTCAAAAATGGCTTTAACGATATTGAATAAATTTTTTATATTGATAGCTCTCAACAAGGCAATTATACCATAAAATTCCCATTTGTGGGAAAATGACGAGAGCAGCACAATAAATTACCAAAACTTTCGACGAAATCGATTTTGGCGCAGTTTTTAGAAACAACAACCGTACTAAATCAGCTGAAACTTGATGACTAGCCTAAAGATTACAATGGGGCGCAAAAATAATGGTATGGGCAAAATCCACCAAAAATTAACTGTAGTTATCATAGTGATCAAAACACCAAATATTTTTTTTCACAAAAACGGCTCGAACGATTTTGATTACATTTTTTATATTGATAGCTCTCAATAAGGCAACTATAGCATAAAATTCCTATTTGTGGGAAAATGACGAGAGCAGCACAATAAATTATCAAAATGTTCGACCAAAAGCGTTTTTAGCGCAGTTTTTTCCTTATAAACTCCGCTGGAATTCTTGTAGAGTGTAAAAAAAAATTGGTATTGTAGTCCAATCCATTGCCTAAAGGGTGAGTGTTTGAAAACGCTCATGAGATAGATGGGGATCACTCCAGAAATTCCTGAATTTCACTACCGCCGTTTCGCTTACTACCAGTTTTAACAGTTATTACCCAATAACTCTTGAAAAGTGGTTACTATCCTTCTTCAAAAAATTCGTGTTTACAGTCTCATTAATTATCTGTGTGCCAATTGCTCAAGAATGGTCCTGGAATGAGTACGAGCAACACAATACATTACGGAACTCAAAGCGCTACCGCTTTCTGCTCCTGTGAAGTGTCGTTTGACCAAGTTCGAATGAACTGAGTGATAAATGAATTGATTAAGTAGAAAAAGCCGTGTAATAAGTGAATTGACGTTGAGCAAAGTAATGTTGTGTGTTGCAACGCACCAGATATTTTTCCTTTCTTCCGCTGCCGCTTCCTTTCCTGAGGCAAAGTCCACCATCGTCTTAATGTGACCGCGACCGAAGAAGCATCCTCCTCAAACAACCTGTCTTGTACAGGCCCTTCTCCGTTCCATGACCCAAATCTATCGCGTAATTCTACGGACAACTCATCCCCAAACTTACATTGAGCGGCTAAGTTTATAAGTCGGGCGGCCCACTCCCGCGCAGACTCATCTGGCCGTTCGGTTGCACAGTACAACAGATGAAGGTGACTGAAATACAATGTACTCGGTGCATAATGTTCTTCGACAAGCTTTATTAACGTAGTATATTCCACAGCATCTAGGTTGTCCGCTTTTTGTTTGTTTTCATTATCGATATCCTCCCGGATGAAATAATTCTTCAGTTTTGTGCGGAATACCTTGAAATCACCTGTTTCTTCGAAGAACCGTCTTCCTTGTAGACGGGACATGTGGACGTCGGGATGTAAGCTCGATCGCGCGTTTCACAACACTACTGAAAGACGGGCTGTAGAAAACAAGCGTGCGTTCTTCCTCGTCGCCAAGTTGTTGAAGTTCCTTCGTTAATCTGAACGGAAGGAATAAATCACCACTCGTAGTTTTACTAAATGTAGGTAAAATTTATATCGCTGGGTTAACGTGGAACGAGTACTGGTTTAATAATGATCACGTCAGCGTTACCGACAGCCAAGGAGGTAATACATGGTTATACTCGTCACATATGGAAGGCATAGAAAACGGAGACACAACAGTCCCATTTTTATGAATATTTGTAGTTGGATTATTCGGTTAAGTTACTATTACTTTATAGTTTAAAATATTTGATAACTGCTTTACACTTTTAGGCTGAATTCTGTCTGCATTGCGAGGTGCAATAGGTTGTACTTAGTTAAAATACAAACAACCAGGTATCAGAATGATATACGTAATCCTTTTCCTGAATTCCTGTTTCAATTTACACTATCATCGGCCATTTCCGGCGTTGTTCGTGAGCATTCGGGCTATTTACCGATATCCCGATCGCAGTGACTTAGATGGAAAAACAATTCGTACCTCTAGTGGTCCATAACTTCATCAAGCAAGAAGAAGATGTCGACTAGGAGCACATCCCCGTTTTCACACGTCACCTCGTCGACGTCGGCGAGCGTTTAAAAAGATCCGCTCCTTGAGTTTCAATAGCCAGCCATACACGAGCAGATATTTGCGGCAGATTTGGTCGCCCGATCTCATCTGACAGATATCGCTAACGATCTGGAGTGACCGATGAGATCGGTCGTTGGCCCTTAACACGAAAAACTTATCGGCCGATCTTTCATGCCCGAGATCTGTCAGCTGACCAGTGCCAGATGTCATCTGTTCGTTCGTGGGACGAAATCTGACAGATTCAGGTCTGTCACCGACGTTCGTCTGGCAGACTCGAGTTATCGGTCGAGTCCGAAATATTTTCCAGATCGGTCACACATTTCGTAAGTTGATGCCATGGGGTTAGTGACTGTTCGTAGTAAAAATATCTGGTGCGTTGCAACACACAACTTTCCTTAGCTCTACAACAATTCACTTTGTACTTGGCTAATTCTATTTAATCAATTCATTTATCACTCAGTTAATTTGAACTTGGTCAAACAACGTTTTACGGCAGCATGAAGCGGCAGCGATTACAGTTAAAGAATTTATTGTGCTGCTCGTACTCATTCCAGGACCATTATTGAGCAAATGGTACCCAGAAAATTAATGAGGCTGTAAACACGGATTTTGAAGGAGGATAGCAATCACTTTTGCAGATTTATTGGGTAATAATTGTTAGAACTGGTATTAAGCAAAACGGCGGTAGTTGAAATTCAGGATTTTCTAGAGTGAGCCCCATGTATCTCATGAGCGTTTTTAAATACTCACCCTATAGGTGTTGGATTGGACTACAGTACCAATTTTCTTTAACATTCTACTAACATTCCAGCGGAGTTTAAAAGGAAAAAACCACGGCAAAAACGCTTTTGATAATTGATAATTTATTTTGCTGCTCTCGTCATTTTCCCACAAATGGGAATTTTATGGTATAATTATCTTATTAAGAGCTATCTATATAAAAAATTTAATCAAAATCGTTAGAGCGGTTTTTGAGAAAAAAAAGGTGTTTTGATCACCATGATAACTATAGTTAACTTTCGTGGATTTTGCCCATACCCTTATTTTTGCGTCCAATAGTAACCCGTAGGCCAGACATCACGTTTCAGCTGATTTGGTACGGTTGTTTTCTCTAAAAACCGCGCTAAAATCAATTTCGTCGAAAACTTTGATAATTTATTGTGCTGCTCTCGTCATTTTCCCACAAATGGGAATTTTATGGTATAATTATCATGTTAAGAGCTACCAATATTGAAAACGTAATCAAAATCGTAAGAGTGGTTTTTGTGAAAAAAATTTTGTGTTTTGATCACTATGATAACTATAGTTAACTTTCGGTGGATTTTGTTCATACCCTTATTTTGGCGTCCCATGATGACCTGCGGGCGAGATATCAAGTTTGAGTTGATTTGGTACGGTGGTTTTCTCTAAAAATCGTATACAGTCACACATACACACAGACCATTTTCCCAAATAGTGTTTTTCGGACTCAGGAGGGCTCTGAAACGTAAAGATCTGAAGAAAACTCAAAATTCTTTTTCAGCCGATTACATAACTTTACTTTCTACTTCGTAGAGCCAAGGAAAGTAAAAAGCGTAAATTAGCGGCTTTTGCGGCGGGTATTTTTTTTTATTGCCCATAAAACGGCTAAGCCAAAAAAAGACAAGTTTGGGAGAAGTCATGGGTTTCGGAAAGGAGAAAGTTCGGGCACATGAAGTTGTTGGCGCACCTTGGGGAGAACAACCCGCGGGATTTTGAACATTTTGCTAGCTCATCTCCCGGCTCCCGTAATTCAATTCATTTGGTTTTGTAAATAAAAACTACAACTAAATTTGAAAATACTATTCCCCCAATTCTGGGTAAGTATGCCACTGGGGTAGGTGCCAACAAGTAATAATGTATTTACGAATTTATTAGGTTGTGGGGAGATCGTTTTTTGTAGTTACGAAAATTGTAGTTTCCTACGAATGTTTGCAGTTACGAGTTTTGAAT
Source organism: Pachypeltis micranthus (assembly GCA_020466155.1). NCBI lineage: Eukaryota > Metazoa > Arthropoda > Insecta > Hemiptera > Miridae > Pachypeltis > Pachypeltis micranthus. The sequence continues at coordinate 36,126,827 of CM035768.1, forward strand.
TACTTATGTGAAAACAGGGGAAACACTCGTGGACAACAGAACATCTTAACGTTAAGTGACTGCCCGATCCAATCGAACAGTTCTTTGAACCACAGACATCGCTTCCGAGTAGTCTGCAGGTTAAGGGGGACGCCCGACTACCATCGGCCAGATTTGAACTCTCGCAGATATCTCTGGTCGATTTTCACATCTTTCATCATTTTTTAACGCCCACTAACGCACAGATCTTTCCCACCGATATCGTTTAAAAACGCGATATCTGTCGCAGATATCTGCTCGTGTATGGCTGGCTAATGGGCCAATTCAAACAGGCATTGCAGACGTCGGTGAAGTCGGCCGAGGTCGCCTCACGGTCAAAGGGCGTTCGATTGGAAAACGTCGACCGACGTTTATCGAGGCGCATGCGTAGTTAGCGAGCTTCACAGGGATGACAACCTTGCAACCCGTAGCAGTTTTTATCCGAAGTTTTTTGTTGTCTACCACGACTCTCCTCTTCTAGTAACCATGGTACGCAATTACCAAACGCGGAATCAGACCACGATTCTGCCTCCGTCCTGTCCAGAAGAAGACTGAAGGAGTAAACGTAGGCTGGTATCACTGCTCCGCCCACATTTCGTCGGGCTACGCTTCTGCCGCTGTTTGAAATGTCACGTCTGCCTGCAGATTAAATACCCACCGTCGGCTTCATCCGTCGCCAACGTCGGCGAGGTGATGTGTGAAACCGTACTGATAAATATATAATTATAAAATATAATAAGTATAGAAACTGTACCGATAATGTAAACATGTGGGCATGCCATTTTCATGACATGGACAAATATCAATGGTTAGTTTTGACGGGAGTGCCAAACTGGGAAAGAATTGAGGAAGGGATAGATTTGATTTCAAGCAAATTACAAAAACTAGACAACCACACTTTACAAAACTAGAGATTTCAGATATAGTGAGCAGTTTGATGAAATTACATATCTAAGGGAATTTGTAACACAGGAAAAACTAGTGAAACGGGCCGATGAAAAAACTCCTTTGGATCAGAAATGGGTGGAGATATTTCACACTGCACAAAACAAAATGTCCCAATCAAGCACTTGAAACTGATTGTTTGGTTTTTTCTCTCGCTACCAGCAACGAACGCGCCAGTAGAAAGAGTGTTCACGTTGATCAATGACATTTGGTCTGAGAACAAATCCCAACTGAAAATGTCTACGCTAAAAGCACGCGGTGAAGTGCAACTTGAACGTGTCATATGAAGCTTTCTTGGAAATGCTCGAACAAAAACTAGACATTGTGAGGAAGTTTCATTGTCAGAAAAGTATGAGAAATAAACATACGACAATCTTGAACGTTTAGAAATCTGTGACTTGATTTGGCAAGGTTACTTTTGTATCCTGTATTATTTTAAACATGCACATTTTCGTGCATGTTGTAAACATCTTGAATAACTTCTAACATTTTACCTGTAAAATATTTTAAAAAAATATTGCGCAATTAATTTGGTCATAATTCTGTTCAAAAAGTTTAATAAAAACATGCTCTAAACAATTCAATTAGAAAATAAAATAAAATATTTTTGTACAGGAAAAAAATAGTAAATCCTTTAGCGAAGTCCTTCAAAACTAACAATTTTACTCCTAGTTTCCAAAATTGTGTTGGAGGGACTCCGAATACCAACCCCTCGCCACTCGACCAATGCTTCGACTCAGTTTCAACGTGTGTCCCGTTTTGGATAAATATAATTGTCGTATATACGCCGTTCATGCTCCGCTCTTGCAACAAGATGTCGTGCGGCCCCTTTTGGCAACGCCCTTCGAACTCTTACACACAGTGATCCCTCTGATGTGCCGACAACGAGGCACGTCCTCGTGTTCCGGCGCTCTTGAAATAGTTTAAACTTCTCTCTGACCGTGTCAAAATTCTCCCTCCCTTGAAATTTTTACTTTCCTTGGCTCTACGAAGTAGAAAGGAAAGTTATGTAATCGGCTGAGAAAAAAATTTTGAGTTTTCTTCAGATCTTTACGTTTCAGACCCTCCTGAAGACACATTCTTATTGTCTGCCTCTGTTGGTTTGACGTTGAATGAACGCATAAAATCCCACACTCCTAGTAGTGCGGGACTTTAAGCACTCGTTGCGTAAAATGTGTAGTTACGTTACGTTGACAAATTGATCGGATTAGTAGCTAAAGCCATGAAAACCGGGGAGGGTTCGTAGGGGTAAGGAAAGTTGTGCGATGCGTCGCACTAGATATTTTGACCAGTTTTGATGAGATCGGCGATGAATTGCAGCACTTGAATTGCGCCGAGCGCACGCGTTTCGTTTGAGTGGGAGGACCTCGTGGCGCAAGGGGCGGTCTTTCTTAATCGTATATGCCGTTGACTAAAGCTCACTAAAGTCGCTAAGAGAAGAGATTATCCGATAATAAATTGAGTAGGTTTGGGTCACTTGCCGGGTTAATAGGTATTGCTGGAGTCTAGGGTTGGACTGCCTGCCAACTACTCAGCTTTTGCCGCGTCCTCAGCTCTAAGGCGCTAATCCTCAAACACTTAGAGTAATTAGGTTTTTAAACCTACTCCCCCCCCATCCCCACCGCCTCCACCCAACCATCACCGCCATAATTAAGTGTTGGTGGAGCACTTTTATCGCCACTTCCCTTTTAGTTTGAGAGTTGTCTTTTACTTTAACTCAATTAATAGCGCAAACTCTCTTTTCTGGATTATTCCAGTTTGTAAAAGTGTGGCACGGAAATGTATTCCGCTTGGTTGCAGGGAAACAGCACTTTGGTGGAACCGGAGGTCGAGTTACGCGAGTAACGACTGTTGGGTGGCGCCAGAGGTCTGCTTGCGGAGTAAACACTGCTTTGGTCAGAAGCTCGCTCACAGGAATAATGTCCGTTCCGAGGGTATTAGAGGTTCGTAAACAGCTAGCCCCCAGAGATGCGTTTGCAGATCAAATTTCACTTTACCACAATCAGAGACTGAGCTGAAGCCGCATGTGGCATCTATTACTGTGGCCATTAGGTTCGATCTGTGAATCACGCTGATTAACTTGCATTCCTTGAACAGATGCTCTGTCCTCGAAAGGAAATCCAGATGCGTGGCAGAAGAGCCACTGAACGGTAGGTGGAAGCTTGGGGGACCTCTGCCACGGCTTACTGGGCTCCTTCTGAACCTCAGGGAGGGCAGTTAGTCTAAACTGCCTTGTCCTGGGAGGAGGAGAAGCCGTGCCATCGAAAGATCCGAAATCCACAGCCCACGGCCTTGCACCCTTGCATTACGGGTAAGGGCCACGACAGGTGGCTGCCTCCGCAGGGCAAGGTAGGTGGAATGGAGCAATCCGACTCCTACCCAGTGCAAGGCCTGATAATGCTGTTCAAATGCACTTGCTCCGCGGACATCGTGGTGGTCGTGGAGTCGCTGGAGGGTAGGTCTCCGAACCCCAACCCTCGTTTTTCAACTGTGGAGTCTGAGGGAGGTGGGGGGCTACCCGGCCAGAACTTCCCCAGACATCCCCTAATGCATCAGTGTGTGTGATTTGCAAGTGTGGCGTATTGATTGTCTTAGTGTTAATGTCTGTTCCTGTAACCCCCTTTTACTGAACTGTTAAAACATCACGAGTTCGAGTTTCAGGGTTTTTTTCTATTAATTCAAGCAGTAACTAATATCGCTCTTTCGTTTTGGTACAAAAGAAACCTAAACATTGATGCCAATTACAATCACTTAATATTCTCAAGAAATGAGGTTATTCGTTTGTTTGAAGCGAAGGCTAAAATCTTGTTAACGGGTTAAATCTTATTTATTCATTTATTTCGCGAAATCGTGATCTTTTAAAATTGAATTTTGCAACCATGACCCAGAAGTTCATCTGGAGGGGGATCAGAGCTATGGGTTAGGCTGTAGGTGATCCACTACAACCGAGTATTGGGGTCTGATTCAACTACTCAGGGATGGTACTCGTGTCTGCCGATACCAATAACGGATTGTTAAGTTATGGAGCTATGAATCTCCTCCATCGTGCCATGCTGCGGTTATGACTGAGCCCCGGCCATGGGACTAGGTCGGCAGCAGCAGTGAGTCAGTGTCATAGGGGATGCTGGATACCAGTGCCAACAATGCACGAACACACGTGGGCAGACAATGGTTGGGCCTGCCTCTACTCCTGCTTCACCAACACACGCTGACTCGTTGCGCCAGATTTCCGGCCAATCCGGTTAGGTGTGGAACCAGTGCCAAGGCCAGTTGTAGGAATAGCAAGTCTTCGGTGGAACTGGAGGTGTAATGGAACAGTCCTTGGACTTCAGGTTCAGTTAAGCGACGTCGGAAGTGGAGCTCAAGTTGTCCAGTTATGGTAGCACTGCTTTGGTTGAATTGAAGGCTCAACAACAAAGGGGACCGCGATTTCATAGAAACAACAGTCTAGTTGTAGCGTTAACGACAGAAGCCAAGTGCAGGGGAAATTTGGGTTCAGCAGGACCCTCCAGCGGAACTAGTTCGTCGAGTGGTTTCATCGAACTAATTGCAGTGTTAGTCACAGCAAACGAGTGCCATTAGTTTATCAGTATCTAATCTACAGCATCTAATGGGAACCAGTCACATGACTCCCAACCACTTTCCGCAAAATTCAAGGTAAGCCTGCGCATTAAGTATTGCGAGCATAGGAAGATAGTAGGGAAATCTGAAAATAAAAAGTCGGTTGGCAGAGAGCGGCCGTTGTAAGAAATACTGGAAGCGGCGTGTAACGCCCGTCGTGAGTGGAAACGCAACCCGTCGTGACGTTCAACGTTGCTGGTTGCCGCTTTGTCAGCGAAAGGCGCCTCAAAACTACTGACTTCGTTGTTTCCAATTTGCTTTCCGTAGCTTCGTACATCGCGATTTCCTTACGTTTCTATCTTATGAGTCTTTAATGTTGTAAGTAGTACTTTACAGATACATGATAGATAGCAAACAAGCACCAAGTCGGAGTCAGGAGTTAATTTTCCGACTTTGGAAACATTTCGCGGGCAATAGCTACATTTCCGCACAAAGCTGATGTCGGGGTAATTAGGTACCTCGATAACGTTACTTGGTTGTTTCATCAGAATCTTCTCTTTCTTTCAATTGCGATGAACAAATATCTGGTGCGTAGCAACACACAACTTACCGCCACCGCTTCAAGTTCGAACACCACCTACATAGGCGGGCGCTATATCTTCGTTCAACGCATTTTTACAGGAACATTTATGGAGAACAAAATGTAGGGACTAGTTAGCTGAGAGCACTCCGAAAGTTTGATCGAAATCGTTATAGCCGTTTTTGAGAAAATTGGAATACCGATAAATTAATATTCGACAAATATCCTTTTCTGAGTTAACTTGGCTTATATCTCCGTTCAACATATATATACAGAAATAATTATGGGGAACGAAATGTTGGTATGTGTGACTAAAAGACACTCCATTAGGATTCATCACATCTGGTGGAGAAGTTACCCTGGAATTTATGGAAATGTTAGAAAAAACGTTATTTTCGACACATTTTGCTTTTTATCTCTGTTCAATGGACCGTCACAGGAACATTTATTGAATAGAATATGTAGGTATTAACTATTTGAAAACATCCTGTGGGTTTGGTGAAAATCGCTGGAGCCGTTTTGCCAAAAAGCGTAAAAAACCTATTTTTGCTTCAGGGGCCCATATCTCCGTTCACCGTATTTTCATGGAGATATGTATGGAGAAGAAAAGTTAGGTATTAATTAGGAGAAAATAATTTGAAAGTTTAATCAAAATCGTTAGAGCCGTTTCCGAGAGAAATGCGAAAAACCCTAGTTTTTGGTACATTTTCGTCCCCCACCCCCCCTTCCCATTGACCAAAATCGTCCATAACCTTATTTTGGTGTCTACAAAAAATAACAAACAAAACAAAAAAAGAACCAGCTCAATCGGATCAGCCGTTCTCCCGCAAATCGAACTACAGACACACACACACACACATACACACATACATACTCAGACACACACACACGGACCACGCGCCGAAATTAGGTTTTTTAGACTCAGTAGGGTCTGAAACGTTAAGATCTGAAGAAAACCCAAATTTTTTTTTTGGGCCGATTACTATACTTTCCTTCCCTTCGGGTAGTGGAAAGTAAAAACCACGTGTTTTTACTTTCCTTGGCTCTACGAAGTAGAAAGGAAAGTTATGTAATCGGCTGAAAAAAAAAAATTGAGTTCTCCTCAGATTGCGTCGAGATTGATGGAGACAATATAATTATAAAATGAAAACGTTCGATGATGTGCGTAGATACTAAATGTATCTCCTGAGTTCTATTTAAGGCACCTAGTGACAGTAGAAGCTTCTAATGTTCACAGAATCTCATATTCTGATTTTGGCTCACAACGATTGGTTACGGAAATTGTTGCACAGAACGTTTTTTGCGCATTTTCAGTTCATCTTCATTCAACAAATCGCAAGAAAAAGGTTAATCAATAACGATATACAGTTTTGACTTGAAGACTGCGCACCGAAATCAAGTTTTTTTTATGTAGGAGGACTCAAAACGTGAAGATCTGAAAAATCAATATATCTGAGCAATCGCAGCACATTCCTTGAGGTTTTGGGTTGAATAAAGTACCTGTTGGATAGCACAACAAAACTGGGTGTTCATGTGCATGCGCTGGTTCTATCGTGTTCCGCTAGAAAAATACTGGGCGATTGACTCTATGTGTGGACAGTATAATACTCGTAGTGTGTTAATTTCGTAACAACGTTCCGAAATTCACCACAAACAAATTACTTCTGACAGTTAACCAAATGCCTTTTCCTTACACAAATAATAGACGAAATTAATCACCAAATAGGCAAATGATTGGAAATCAAACAAGAGGGAAAATATAAACGACGCACGCGCAGGCAGGAGAACACGGAATGAATAGGCGCTGGTAGGCCCCAAAACAGTACCAAAGAGCAAACATTGTTAAGAAATCGAGTGAAACATTTTGAGAAAGGGAGGAATCGTGTTGATCAGTAATACATACTGGCGCCGGGTCATACTCGTACATAGTACAGAAGGAAGAATCACTAAAATAGAACAAAAATAGCGAAAATATAATTTGTTTTAATGTAATATAATGTTAACCCTCTCCGCCAATAATGAAACTCGACATTTCTCGTCGTTGGTTACTCAGTCTGACCCACATCTGAATAGATCACGAGGGGAATTGTGGATATCGATTGAGAACTGTGAGAACAGCGCAAAGTAACTGCCAAAAAGTAGTTCCCACTACAGCTTCGAAAATACAGTTCCTGTACCTGGAATTTATTTATATACGCCACAGCTACTTCAGAAGCTGAACCTGTCGGTGAAAAACGTAGCTTCAACTACAGCCACCTTTTGTTCTTTACTGAAAAAATGTCAACTAAGAAACAAAGGCAGAAGTAGTTGTCTGTTGATCGATACAGCACCTAATTCCACTGTGAATAAGTTTTATAACATTTCCCAACGACACCTTATCTTGTGAACAAAGTTCGAAGCATTGCAATAACTAGGTTTTCTTTCAAGGAAAATATTTCTCCAAAATTTTTTTTTCTAGACACATTATTAATAAAGAATTACGTACGCACAATATTTTATAGAGTTACTAATAATTATTATTCTTCACATCATAATATTATTTTTGATATTTAGGCGAACACATTCGGAGAGTACACATTTCTTTTTAAATGTTGAAACACGTTAGAAACTAGGCAATTAATTGATAATAACTAATTTGATAACTCCGAAAATACGCATAATTAATTCGATAACTTTGTTAACAGAAAAATTATGCACGTAATTTATTGGTTTATACACACTATTGTCCGTTTTTTGATGATTCGAATGAATAATGAGTAGCTCTAGCTTGAGGAGCTTACCCACAGCTGCAGCTCCACCATCCCCTGGGCCAGGCTCATAATCCATCTTCTGCAGCACTTGGACTCCAGGGGCTTAGCAGTCACAGAGTTTGTGGACAGCATCAGGGTGGTCACTGGTGACAGTACCTCAAGGACAGTCAAGCTCCTGATCCAACTGGCCACTGAATTTATCACGCAGGGGAGCCACCAGGACTTCCCGCAGCTATCCACGAACAGAATGGAACTCATTGTGCTGCGTTCTTCCATTGAACCATTGATATCTCTGCTGTACTCTGGTCAATCTAACACCCCACAGCCCAGATACGTGGATGTAGAGTTTGCTCCTAGTGGTCACCAAACTTGCCACCTGGTGTCCTTGTGGTATTGGCCCTTGTGGCACTCACATGGGGTAGTTCTGTCCACGCTCGTGCCAAGTACTATGATGTGGCGTTCTTGCCAAAAGTTCAGTATGCTGGGGCAGCATGGCGCCTTTCCCTTATTGTGCGTGTTATCATATCCCACTTAAGGAGAAGGAAATTGGCGATGTACGAGGGCTAGCTACGCCCCCTAATCCCAACGCTCCCAGGTGGTGTTGGTGGAAGACCAGCTGGGGCAAGCGCGTCAGTGGGCCATTGATAGGTGGCCCCCTCCACGCTCCTTTCCAACTACAGTGTGTTTAAGGCCAAACTCCAGCTTTTCAGGCGATGAGGTTTCAACGCCTTTCTGTGCTACACCAGAGCTGTAGAGAGCGAAGCACCATCTCCTCTTTGACTGCCCACAGCACCAAGCAGCACGCACACAGCTCACCTCCCAGAACAAGCAGGGGCAGATCGGACCTGTGCTTTCAAGGCCATCCACCATTGACCACCACGTGGAGATTTGGACACTGGAGGGCATGAGCTGACACCAACAGGGCCGAGGGCTAGGCTGGTTTTACACACACACGTGCAGCAGTGTTGAGAGGCGCACCCTGAACTGCAGGGGAAATGCCCAGTAGCACGTCTAACGGACTAAGTGGCGGGCAGAGGGGGAGGACTGATAACCTAGCAAGACCCCACAAGACCCACATTCGTTTCCATCGTCCCTATGGGCCGTTAATTCAGTCTGCCCTCCATTAAGTGTAGCTTCTCGCAGAAGCTACAGGTTTTCAAAAAGTAGCTTCAGCAGTTCTTCAGGAGTTCCCTGTCATGTTCTATCACTTAAACCCATCCATTCCCCTCTTCCCTTTTGAAATCCCTGAGGTTTTTTCACCGACTAGACTGGTATCTGACTACAGAACAAAAAAAAAAGACTCATCGGAATAAGTCAGTAAAGCGGGGTGGGCGTCGCTTATAAGATGTTCATACGCATGACAGACATGGTTTTTTTTATGGTTTCGGTTTTAGGGTGATGTGAAACGAATTGGTATTTTTACTTTCCACTGCTTTACAAACATATTTCAATCGCGTAAAAAAATTGAGGTACACTTCACACTTAGTCGTTTTGAAACCTACAGAGTTGAAAATACCTGATTTCGGCGTGCGGTTTGTATGTTTGCTCAAAAATGGCTCTGAAATCGTGGTCTACTAACCAAACTTATGTTCTGCATAACAGGTTTTTTTTAGTTTCCATAAACGGCAGTGACGATTTCTGAACTCACAGGGTGTTTTAAACTACTTAATACCTACATATCGTTCTTCACAAATGTTTCTCTGACAATTCGTTGGACAGCAATTACCAAAATGAGCCCAACCTCGTGTTTTTTAAACGTTTTCGAAATTCCCTGACCTGGTGTCTTCTAGCAGCATAAAGCCACATTTCGTTTTCCACAACCATTTCTGTTACTATCATATAGAAGGGAAGATATGAGTACATGGGGGAGGGGGATAAAATTACCATGTTTCTAATTTTCCTGAAAACGGGTCAAACGGTTTTGTTCACATTTATGAGGATGCTTTTACCTACCTAGAACCTAATTTCTGTTTCCACAAATGTTTCTGTTGGGCGCTCGAGAGGGGGAGCTTAAGAGTGGAGTTGATAAATGAATGGGAACTGAATGAGGACTCTATTGAGCTTTAACAGAATAGTGCGGACACAAGGGAGCTCTGAGTGCCCCTGAACTGGTTACCCGGGGAGACTTGAGTGGAGAGAGAGTGAATAGCGCTGTGACTAGCCCGAGAGTTGATAGAGAAATCTATAGTGAGCCCTGGGAGACGACTGACTGGGAAGAATTGTGTATTTTGGAAAAGGAAGTAAATCGAGGGGAGGGAAGGATATTTTCGAAAGTCCTAAAAAGGGAAATCCGTGGTCGCGTCGGAAGTTAAAGCGAACTTAATCCTTTTGTCGAGAGGAGACGCCTGCTAACATGAAAAAGGGTCTCGGCCAGAAATAGTTGGATTGAATGTTCCTGGGAAAGGCCCAAGCTCAAGATTCCAACTACTCCTGCCTGTGCTGAACAGTTTCCATAGAAGTGCATTAAAGCAAGCTATAGCGCGTGTGTGTGTAGCAGATCGTCTAATCTTTTTATAATCTCAGCCCCCCCCCCTTTACACGAATAGATCGATTCCACGAAATACCTTTTCATCAATACGACTTGGGTGCAAAGGTTCTTGGGAGGCATTGGATATGAAATGTTGAGGAAATTTGCGAATAGCAGCACAGAGCGTTTCTGCAGGAGCTGCTCATATCGCCTTCCCCAATTAATTAGCTGTTGCGACGCCTCTGCTGACATCCTCGACACTGACATATCGATGTTTTGTCTCAAATATCCCGATTGTATTGGGAGCGAGTCGTAACGAGGGAAGAGGATTCGTGAAGGGAGAAGGGCGACGGAGGTCAATTCAAGCGGAGGGAAGCGCATTTAACCTGAAAGGAGAAACAGAAATGACCGATACACGACTCTATTGGCGCTGTCAGACTCTCAGCAATTTCCCAAATTGTGTAAAGATCGAACACCGAGGTGGTAATCGAATCAGAGGACGTTAGCCCGTGTCCTTCTCTTGAAAGTGTTGTTCCTATCAAAGCCGAGGGGCTAAAGGGCAGTTTATCTTCATTTGCTGAGTGACCTTCCCCCTCATCGTGTGAATCACATGTCGAGCGAGTCATTCTCTGAATGTCTCCCAAAGCGAACTCCCTGCACTCACGACCAACTTCATCTTTCGGATCCATCCTCTTTTACAGTGTTTTATGACGAGCTGCCGGACCTTCGGCCGGACAAGGGCTTTTAGAAGAGCCATTTCCAACCATTTTAGAAATGAAGTTCAGGCGATGGGCCCCTAAAAACACGACGCAGTATTTTGAATGTTTGAGCGTCCTCTACCACACAGTTTATGTTTAGAGCCTAATGGAAAATGAACATAACGCGTATAACTGAATGTACAGTTCGGAATCGTATCTGCCAAAGGTTTTTGTCTTATAACCCATGTGCTTACCAGCGCGTGTATGGGAGATTGCCAAATTTTAGTTTGATGTGCGATCGCGGAAATATAGAACGAATTGGCTTGAGAGGTCTGTTTCGACTCGAGGAGACTGTGCCTTAACCCCCTAACAGGAATTGCAAGATCCTCAAAGACGTTATATTGAGCAGATGATGCTTGCCTTGGCATCTTTTTGTACCAAAGGCGGACAGGCAGCTGCTCACGGAGGACACAGTTGGCCGGATCACTTCAGAGGCGTGCGTCCGTGCCAGGTTGAATTCTGAAGAAAACTGCTGTCCATCGCTAACATGTTCCAGGCAGTGCTGATGCAGAAGAGGACTGAGCTTGCTAATTCGGGGTGAGTACCCTGCAGAAACGAAGACAAGGAGGAAAGACCAGTCCTGAACCTCCCAGAGTGCTTGGAAGTATAGAAGTATGTATGGGAACGGCGTCACGCTGTTAGATTCTCGTGAGAATGAAGAGGACAAGAAGGAAGAAGTCATTTGGGCCGATTACATAACGGTGAACCAGCTTGCTCCTATGGCACTGGCTCTGGAAACTGGATCATGGCTGTGGCGCAGGTGATACTCCAAGCAGTCAACTGAAATTACAGAAGACAAAATACTTAAAATTCCTTCGTGAACAGCATGAAACATTTTAATGGGAAATGACGTGCGTTTATTTAAGTGAGCTCACTAGTTTGCAGGCAAGCAGTAGTCAACCTTCAGCTTTCAATTCCTTATTGGCACCCAAAAGAAAGAAGCCGAATACACTTCCGTCTTGATTGCAGATTAGAACCCACCCGTCGGCCTTTACGGCCGTTTTCGCCGAAATAGCACTGATCGTGCCATCAGCTAGATAAGAAAATGTGAACCTGTTTCGTTCCCACCACGCTAGCCGAGATCACTGTCGGATGCGGTTAGGATAGGCCCTGATTATGGCTAGGAAGTGGACTAATGAGGTTACAGTAAAGTAAGGAAATTGGGCGCCGATTCAACATCCCGTCCAGTCCCGTTCCTCAACAATCCAGAATTGACCAAATTATTGTTTCTCATAATTGTCAAAAGCCAAACTGGCCGCATTAACCTCTGCCGAAGCTGAACAATAAAGTGAAAATACGCGTTCTCCAACTTCAAGAGCTGCAGGAAAAAGCCAAATTAGTGCGGGAAAATGCTTTGTGTGAACAGGACAAAGAGGTACAAGGAAATGAGAGTTGAACAAGAAATAATAAAAACCGAAATTGTGAGGTTACAACTTATACGAGCAAGGAACATTAACGAGGTAGGGAGAATTATCGTGTTTAATACACTAACTTGTGTGTAAAAGTGTGTTTTTATTTGACATTTCCTCCCTATCTGCTTTTAAATCCACCCAGGTAAGCCATTTGTGTTTGGTCTCTAGAGTTTTTTCTGATACCGATCAACACGTATTTTACGCGAACAACAACTTGTTTTCGACGATCGTAGTACTTTTGTTCGCAACAGAATTCAAATTCACACGTCTTGAAGTCGTGTGAACGCTCTCATATCTGCAACTGCAATAACTGGGCGCTTGTAAACAGCATCTTTGTTTATTATCATTATTCCAAAACATGTGTAAATTATTTAAACATCCATTCCCAATTGGGAAACGAGCCAGTAGGTCAAGCCAGGCCAGGAACAGTGGCTGTCATCTGCGCCGAAGCGGTAGCGCTTACAGTTCCGGAAATTATTGTGCTGCTCGTACTCGTTCGGGAATGAGTATGAGCAGCCCCAAAAATTGCGGAACTGTAAGCGCTAACGCTTCCTGCTGCCGTTAAGTTGTGTTTGACCAAGTTCAAATGAGCTGAGTGATAAATGAATTGAGTAAGGGGAAAAAGCCATGTACACGAGTGAATTGACGTAGAGCTAAGGAAACTTGTGAAACGCACCAGATATTTTTTTTAAACATTCTAGTAACATTTCAGCGGAGTTTAAAAGGAAACAACCGGGCTAAAACCGATTTTCGTAGAAAATTTTGATAATTTATTGTGCTGCTCTCGTCATTTTTCCGTCGATGAGAATTTTATGGTATAGTTGCCATATTGAGAGATATCAATACAAAAAAATTTAATCGAAATCGTTAGAGCCGTTTTTGAGAAAAAAAAATTTGGTGTTTTGATCACTATGATAACTATAGTTAACTTTCGATGGACTTTGTTCATACCCTTATTTTGGCGTCTCATGGTAACCTGCGGGCGAGATATAAAGTTTGAGCTGATTTGATACTGTTATTTTCTCTAAAAATCGTTCACAGACACACATAGTGACACATTCACACAGACCATTGTCCCAAATAGTGTTTTTCGGACTCAGGAAGGTCTGAAAAAAAGAAGAAGAAAACTGAAGAAAACTCAAAATTTTTTTGTCTGCCGATTACATAACTTTCCTTTCTAGTTTGTAGAGCCAAGGACTGTAAAACTCGTGTTGGTAATCCAATGAGTCAACAACAAAATGATAAGTTGTGTTATGTTGGGTCGGGCAATGATAGTTTATTAGGTGGTATATGTTAATTTAGCGCACCGTCGTTTCTATTAATACTTTCTTCACAATGTTGTCCGTATAATTCGACAACTATAAATATGGACGTTCCCCAAAAAAATCATCTCGACAGCTTCATAAATTACGTCTGCAATGGTTGCTATATGAAGCTTTTGACATAATCGGCAAGGAGCAATTCGATAAACTCCGGAACATTATGAACTATCAGTTTCCTCATGGAATTCAAGCTAATTTCTACCAAATTCATATAAATAGTGTCGTTCCCAGAACGATAAAAATCGTTCAAAGTACGTCGTGCTGAGGAAGGTTGGGTGAAGGGGCGCACCGGATATTTAATGTTAGTCTGAACTGACTAAATTATTGAAACGAATTTGAATGGGGTACCAATTTAATTTACAATGTTGCATTGATTTCAACAGTCGGGTGATCGATAATTCAACTCCGTGTAGCGCAACTTAATTGTACCTCACATAACAGCACTCAAAAGAGAAGGAATTTCATTCCACACGTTGGGGATGGAAAGAGGGTCTGAAGTACTCGTATTTCAACTACAACGGAAAAACGAAAATTGACATTTCCTAAGTGACGCAAGGCAATTGGCACAATGTGTTAAGTCGAAGCGGCGAATGAGAAACGAGTTCCGCGAGTTTGTTCAAGTAGTTGAGTTTGCTTCACTGTTTTCCGTCTAGACGCTGCCCTAGACTCTGAGACCCGCCCTATTCGACTCATCATCGAATAATACCAAGGAAACGACACCAAACACGACAATATTCCAATAAAACGGCAACGATTTCGTTTGAAATCCCCACGTTTTAAACGTCAAGTGTCGAATTTTCCGGGGGAGTTGTGAAAGTGTTAATTTGGATGAAAACATAGGCGTATTATTCAGAATGAAATAGGTTTGCAATATTTAAAGTGATATAAAAGACTCACCCAACATGCTGTACGTGGGGCGAACATGCGGGACCGTACGTTGAATGAATAGGTCTGTTTTCTTATTTGATGACTGTTCCCAAACCCTCGACGAGGGTTTTCCACACGCAGAATTAGAAATGGGGGGATTATTCTGGTACGCCCGTAAGACGCATGTGTTCGCGCTAAATTGTCAACTAGACTATAAATAGCTGCTGGAACGTGATACTTACTGTTAGCATCAAGCGATACGTCAAATTGATTCCCCCGTACGCGGCGAGCGTCAACTTCTTCCGAATTATAAAATGCGAAGCGACGTGGGGCTGAAAACACGTAGTCCGCATTATTGAACTTTCCACTAAACAATTATTTCTCGACGTGAACAACTTTTAACGAGGCCTAAATAATTGCGAGGGCGGCTAATTGTTAATGTAAAGCGTTACAACTCTTTCTTAGGATGTCCAGCTAAAACTAATTCATATTTGCGTGGCACGTTCATTTTCGCTTTCTATTCCATGTTTGTTTTTATTATAAGTTCCGTTTTACCTTAAAAAATAAAACTAAATTTACGTTTTTACTTTCAGTTGCTTCTTCCTACTACAGTATATCGACGTTATCGTTTTTTTCCCATCTCCATTTCACGTTAATTTTAATTTTCAATGTCAGTAAGTTAACTTTGCCTATTAATTTTATTGTTAGATCCCTTTTAGTTCTTGTTTCCGTTTCATTTTGATTTCTTTTTTCAGTTTTTTATTCCATTTCTGCTTTTATTTTTCTTTATCATTTTGGTGTCCATTTTCATTTTCATTCTCTTTTCTGAATTCCTTTTCATGTCTAATGTCCACTATTTAAAATGAAATTGAAAAGAAAAATCGAAACTAAAAATTGAAAGCAATTGAATTAGAAAAACTAAAAGGGGAAATAACAACCAATTTTTTTAATTGAACAAATTAAAATTAAAAGTGAAATCAAGAAAATTAAAATTATAGTTAGTATTGGGCGCATGTGTGGGGGAGCTTGAGAATCGAAATAAAAACGAAATTCGGTGAGCGCAAGGAGGACTGTATTATACGTGCAGAATTGAGTTGAGTTAGATTTGAGCTCAGATCTTGAACAAAAGGGCGACACAAGGCTAGTACTCGGAACGCGTGAAACTGTATCAGAAGGAAAAGGGCGAGCTGTGTTACAAGGACGAGAGTTGATAGCGGACTGATTTGGAAGTGCTCAGTTGTGGAGAGAAATGTAAAATTGAGGAGAAAGGGGAAAAACCCTGTTAGAAACAACTGACCGCAGCAGAGGTACAAGGGGCAGATATTGAGATAGAATGAGACACTGGCTGGTCAAAGGTCAACAGGTCATAGACTCGAACCGATTTGGCGCTTTGCGTCGAAGAATTAGATTTAAAAACTTGATATTAAACAATAAAATTAGTAAAGCCTCTTAAATTAAAATAAATTGGAATCTAAAAAACTCAAAACAGAAGTTGAAACTCTAAAATCAAATAATTAGAGTAAAAATTAAAATGACTATAATTTCATCTTTCACGTCAATTTCAGTTTTACAGTTTTTTACATCGTACCGAAGTACGCGAAATGAATTGAAAACGAAATGGAATACGCACTGGAAACGGCAATGGAAACGAAAACCAACTGGATGTTGAAAATTCGGGCGAAACTATAACTGAAACTCCAAACAAAAATCAAACGGAAAGGGAAACTGGAATAAATGGGGAACATGCAACGGACTGATTCAGCGAGAGAGGTGACTTGTGGAAGTAATATGACGATAACTATTTAGGTGTTCTGAATACGATGGAACAATGATTTCTAAGCCTAGCAAATCAGTCAACGGCAAAAATTCATTTAGTCTCATCCCACTCTTACATTTTATTTGCAATCTTGCAATTTTTATAAGCAATTCGAAAAACTCGTATTGGTGCGTCTAAAGCCTGTAGTCGAGGTGAGATATCTTATTCCAGATTTGACAGTCAACACATTCTCAGAATGATGTCAGCAACACAATAATGGGGGGAACGGGAAAAAACACAAATCTGCTAGGCCGTATTTCTGGACAAAGTTTGCCATAAGGAACTTGCGAAGAATCGAAATTAGGGGGACCCTATTCGCTAGGCTTCAAAACGTGAAGAACTGAAGAAAACTCAACCTGCTGGAAAAAAGAAGACTGCGCTCTACGCGGACGACTTGGTCTAAGGTGTGTGTCATGAGGCTGGAGAGCAAACTCACGTACAACTACAGCTGCTAGTTGAGGAACTGGGAAAATGGCGTGGCAGATGGAGGCTGAAAATTGACCCAAACAACTCGGGAGCTGTCAGCTACACTTATAAAACAAGATACTTTGAATCATCACTCCTGTACCTCCAGCACCAGATCCCGAATACCAATTCCCATCGTTACCTAGAAATTATCCCAGACAGACGCCTCACGTTCGCAGACCATGTGACTCATTTCCTTCAACGCCTAAGAAATAGAGTCCCGCCTTAGACAGTCAAAACTTTTCGTCCGACTCTCCAGAGGGAGGGCCAAGGAAGTGCTTGCACTGGGGAGGAAGAATATGAGGATCATATGTGGCCTGTTCACAGGTCACTGTCCACTGAGGTATCACCTTGCTAATATTGGCAAGCGTGAGGTACTGGTATGCAGGTTCTACGAGGCGGGGCTAGAGACGGAAGAGCATGTTTTGTGCGTCGTCGTGTGTTCGGGAGGCCCTTTCTTGAACCGGCATAGGTGGCGAGGGCAGAACTTGCGGATGCTTTGACTGCCTGGAAGTTCTGAGATTGACTCGTCCTCGGAAGGTGCAGGATCCACAATAAGTGATTTAGTTTCTCTTTTTGAAGTTCGCTCGAACGAATTTCTAGTTTCCTCATCACACTAAAAGCAGCCATAGTACTTTTGTCATTTCGGAGCCGCGATTGGGCACATTTTTGTTCGAAGAGGAATATTTGCTTGTAACGGGCTCTAATAAATGTTCAAAACTTTGAGCGGCAGGAAGCAACAAGTTCATTGACTCGAATTGAATGACATGACTCAATCGTTCTAATAACTAAAGAGGGAAATAAATCGGCTCATACACATTACAGCGGTCCAGTTGAAAGCGTTGATACAAAACAGTCTACTTACATTTTCGCGATATAGTCCATCAATGTTGTGAAACAAGTATTCGGAGAGGATCGTGGAAAAGGCCTTGGCCTGCAACAAATGACATAACTGTTGACATCCAGCAATCAGACCCCGACGCGAAAACAGATCAATTACCACCACTTTGCTTGGGCCACTTTGTAACGGATTTGGCCACGTGCTAGCAAACTCTGGAGTCATGTTTCAGATGAAAATGATTCAATTTAGCCAAACGATCTCTTGCAGCTTAACACAAAGTGGTCTTTCAAAAGCAGGAGTCGTCAGTTTCACCATATACTCGAGCATGAGCACGTAGGCTGGAGTATCAAACTCACAGTCAATCAAAACTAAGTACATGCCCTGAGGATCCCCAAGGTCTACAAGACAGCATCCACTGTAGCACTACGAGTGATCACTGATCAGTTACCCGTTGACTTGGTGGACGAGTGAACATGGAGCTTCCCGTCCTCATGAGCGAACTTCACTGAACGACAACTTGCAGGGCTAGATGAGTGGGAATTAGATAAATAGCCCCCAGTGTGGAGGAAACAAGAAACCACTTGCTGCTCCACTGCAGTTCCTAACACAGTGAGGAACAGTTGAAGGGAGAGCAGCCGAACCTTCCAGCTTTGACTGCTACTAAGCAAGTTTATAACCGTTTCACGCAGTTGCAGAAGGTTATGACAAAAACGCGTGGTCATAGTTAATCTCTCCCTTAAGTAAATAGTTTGATCAGGTGGAAAATCAGATCAAGAACTTTTCCCGGATGGTACGGGTTCCCTGGGGGTCATATCTCCTCGTGGTAACACATGGGCAACAGGTCTTTACCGGGAGACTGGCGAAGTAACAACCTGCTATACATCCACAGATTTGGGCTAGGTGGATGCTGAGTGAGTGCCGGTGGTCTCGCGTGCGGGCGACACCTCAACCTTCATGGCGTTCGTAAACGACTAATATAAGGATCCTCAAGCTCGTGAGATACTGTGGGCGAGCGCTTTAAAGAGTCAGTACTAGAGCCAGTTAGTTGGCCGTGGTCTTTGTATACGAATAGAAAGGTAAACGGGATGGAAGGAGCGTCAGGGAAGGGAGGGGGGTTAAAGGAACCTACATCAGGAAACAGACCTGATTATTGTTCATATGGAGAATGAATGAGAGGGACATGGTGGGATTTATATCGGAATATTTGAAAGGAAAAGGGTTGGTAGAAATGGATAATAGAAGTGTAGTGCTTACCTGGTTCACTGTTCTGCCGCACGTCTCTAACAGGCAATTGAGGCCTGAGACAATCATCATTAGTTGAATATAAATGGAGTAGAAAGAGTGTTTGTTATCAAAGTCGTTGTGCATGCACACATATAAAAGGTACACGACGTATCCAAAATCAAGGGCTATGATCAAAAGTAGCTGAAATTGAAAACAAGAGTTCAAATTCTGAAGCTCGCAGACGATGACGTTGTATGCAGAGACGGCGATGTTAGGAAGCTGCCATGGAACATCCCGGGGGCCTCGTTTCAGCCTGTCGTTGAGGCCTTTCAAACAATCACAGCCAATTTGTACGAGAATAGAGAAGACGATGAGAATGCCGTTCGCATACAAAGTTGCACAGCTCCACGATATAGCAGAATGTACATTCCAGCCGAGAAGAGGTGATACAGCGCAGAATTGAACGTTAATTAGTAAGCAAATGAATATGTTCACTGTCAGAATCCGAGGAATGTGCACCGGCTGTCGCTTCAACACCAAGTGTATCAACAGAAGTGACTCGATAACTGCTGGTATCTCCCGCCGTCTATACAACAAGAGCCCGAGATTGGCTCCAATCGACGCAGTCATCGACAGGCAAAGCCCGCCTATGAAGATATTTATCCTATTCGGTTCCTCATATGTTGCCTTGACAATCCACACTGTGTTCATACCCAAGAGAAACAAAAAGACGAGCGCTTGTAGTAGCAAATAGTGCGCCTTAAAGTCGAGGCGGTTGAAACGCCGAAATTTCATAGGGAATATCCCCAAAATGGCGAAGAAGAGCAGCCACGAGCGCAGGCTTTCCATCGCAGCTACGATTTTCAACTAAACCGATTCCGTCTTAATTTACCGGGTTAATTGAGTTTCTGTCTCTTGAAACGTCGGGTCATTCATTGTCTGTCGGCTCGCGCTAATGGAAAGTATCTCCTTAAGCAAAACATTTGCATTTTCAGGTTGACCGACGTTGAAACCATTTCAAAACAGGTTAGTCTGATGACTCTATCTCCTTGTTTACTCTATAAAGGGCACGTCCGTCCTTCGGTGCCCAACGTGTTGTGTTGAAGTTACGCTATTTTGTCATATAGACGTCGTGGTATATACCAGGGCTCTCGAAACTGCTAAGAGCCCGCCCGTAGCTGGGTAATGATTGCGTGGCTGGAAATATTAAAGCGAGTCCAGAAGGGCGATCCAGAAGGTTTTTCTTCGGCCCCAACCCTTCCTGTGAATGTGATGTCGCAATTTCGTCTGAGGGAGTTGCTATCCAGAAGGTTTTTCTTCGGCCCCAACCCTACCTGTGAATGTGATGTCGCAATTTCGTCTGAGGGAGTTCACTTCACCAACCCCTATTATCAACATCTCACCTCAATTCTAATTCTACTCAATTCCGCAAGCACGTATAATACAGTCCTCCTCACGCTCACCGAGTTCCAGTTTTATTGCAATCCCCAACTCCCCCATTCTTGCACCCAACAATCGAATACTAGTAAACCATACGAAACATGACCTGGCTATAATAGAATTATGGAAACTAATTATTCCCCCGGCGCCCGAGAGAGAGAGAGAGAGATGAATCATTGGGAGAACTGGTAGTACGACTGGATTACTGGCCTTTGGGAGGAGCTGTGTGTTGTGGAGAGGAATCTAAAATTGAGGGGTGGGAAAAGATGGCTGGAAAGTTTAGAAAAGGGGAAAATCCTTTGTCACTTGGAAATAATTGAAGAGATGGGCTTTCCACAGGTACAAACAAAAGGGTTAAGATGAAAAGGTGTTCGGAGAAACAATGACTTTCCATATGGTTAGTGAGTACTGTTAAGTGTAGACGTTCTGTGATCAAAAACCCATCTAATTCGGCTTGGGCTGGACACTGACGTCTCCGGAACAACGAAAATTGATTGACTACGCGATGAGTCGAACTGACCAGCGGTTGGAGTGAGGTGGGAAGCTGTGAGAGAATGAATCAGGCTGGAGAGAAAAGATAACTTACGCTACGCTGTTCCACGAGTTCCTTTAGTAGGATATTCACCTGTGGTTTGATGTTGAATATCAAGACGCAGTCCTGCATCTCGGATCCGTCCTATTCCACTCAGTATCAATAAATACCTAGAAAACGATACCAAAAACTGTCAAACTGCCAAAACTGTTCGTTTTGGGCAAGTTTTTTAAACCGTTGCTAGCCCATAACAACCATACCCTACTTGTGATGCTGGCGGGCAGAACTAAATACCAAATAGAATTTTTCCGCGAAAAAACAGCCCCGTTAAATGCTGAGTATGACCTGGGCGGCGGACAGACATTGCAGATTCGGAATTCCCGGATGGTGTTTACCTTCCGAAAACCTAGGTGTCAGCCAATTACGTAACTTTCCTTCCTACCACATAGGCCGTTTGCAGAAAAACATGAGGGCAAGGTAGTCGGCTCTAGTTTACTATTCCATTATAGTTGCATCTCTAAATAAACCGGACCGAAATCTTTGAGATTTTAGACGAAAATAATCAAGTAAAAAATGGAAAGCTGCCGCGGATAATTCTACAAGCGAAGCTTCAGTTCTTCCACCTCTCCATGTCTTATTTTCAGCAAGAATTTGCTGAAAGAATGTCCCTGACCCCTCTAGTCCAGGTCTGCATGGGGGAGGATTGTGGATGTTGATGGTTCCCTCTCAAGTTACACTTTTAGTACCACCGCGCACCAAACTCCCTAAAAGACGAAGGCCACGATCCTCCTAACCTTTGTTGGCGAAGAGATAGTTCTTAAGAACCAGGCCTGGTCTATAGCTTAAGTAGCGTAGGCTTCGGAACTAATTAATGTCGAACTGCTCAGCCAAGACCAGCATTGGACAAACACATCTCAGTCAAACATTTTGTGGAAAATAACCGATTTTAATGTGCAAGTATAATCGAAACGCTTTTTGATTTGGTGCATTTTAATTCAAATTGATTTCCTCATAACGTGTTGATGGCGGTTCAACTGTACGAGATTTGACGTGTTTTCCTCCGCCGTGCGTCTCCATAAATTCACGTATATCCCGTCACATCTGAATGGTTAGTTGTAATTTTGCACTGAAGTCGGTCTTTTAACTGGAACATGATGATAATGTAAGTGAGGCTCGAAACCACCATCTGAAACAATAACTCTATGAATACCAGGCTGGTCGGCACAAAGAAAAACTTGAAAAGACGTGTCAACAACAGGTCATAATGTGAAGTCGTGGCACTAAGCTGTGGAATGAGTTGGAGGGAGGGGGGGAGGTCTTGCTATTAAGGGCGCAGTTCTAAGAGCTCAAATTAGTTACTACAGCCCAGAGAATTACCACAAGTACGTTTCATTAGCAAAACTGTCATACAAGAGCCTGGACACTTGCTCAGCACCCACCAAATCCAGGGCTGTGGAGGTACGGCAGACTGGAGTTTAGCCAGTCCCGACGGAGAAGAGCCCGCGCATTACCTCGCGGATGTAGGAGCCTAGGGAATCCGTACCATTTGGGACTTCTCGATCTGATTTACTTGGCAAGTTTCGGAAGGAGAGATGAACTGTGGCCACGTTTTTTGTAATAACCTTTTATGCAAACTGGACGAAACGGTTACGAGCTTGCTTAGTAGCAGTCAAAGCTGGAAGGTTTGACTGCTCTCCCAACAACGGTCGCTCACTGTTGTAGGAACTCCAGTGGAGCAGTGGAACAACAAGTGGTTTCATGTTTCTTTTGCACTGGAGGCGCAAGACGTGTTCTCTTCACACACTGGTGTGTCACGTATGACCAGGAAACAATAAAAACCAGTTGACAATTTTCACGAGCGACTACGACCGACACCCCCCCCCCCCAATCCCTCCTCCTGTACTTCTGAAACGAATCAAATGGTTAACTGACCTCCTCATGTCACGAACGTCCACATTTTTCGACGCTAATGTTGCCGAGTTAGCTTCGATTGAGTTCTGTGAACCTGTATGATTGGGTAGTGTGAAGCCTCGTGCCGCCACTGTTACAAAAGGACTGGAAATCTTGGGATCCACTGACTCAGACAAAAATTACGGGGATCCTGTGCTCTGATTCTATACCCAGTGTATACTTGTAAATGTAGTGTTACGGGGGAGATTCATATTGAAAGCGATATCGCACTAAGAGAGTTGGGGAGTTAGTACAACATCAAGCCGAATGCAATTGGAACAAGTTTTATTCTCAATAACATTCGGAAGAGTTTTACCCCCACAGCCAGGGAACTGAGTGGGAGCGAACGCGAGCCTGGGTGACACGGCGACGTGGGAACCGGCTCGGTTACAACTGATGGTAGCGAAGTCTCGAGCAAATCGGGGCATTTGAGGTGCCCAGTCAGCATAAATGGCCCGGGCGAGCCTCCACTGAATTGAAGGGTTTGGCTCGTCCTGTTACAGTAGTATTGGCAATGACAATTATTTTTATTTGTCGGTTACACCACTCCGCCCTTGATGAAGTGCCTGTCCTCAGGTACTCATGAGCACTGCAGTACCATGTACTGCAATCAGGGCGTTGCTGTCCACCCAACAAAGGGGAGCCTAATCTTAAGCTAAGAGAGAGAATTTCGATTAAAGTTCCAAAAGAGTGTCCATGTTTGTGTTAAGGGAGTATTGAATTTAGAACTACAAATAAACAGTCACCTCACAATGTCTCTGACGTACACATCTTGGGATGTGTGGATCGTACGTCTTCGTCCCACGCAGCTGCGACATCCATGGTTCAGAGAATCGGTCCATCTCTCGGCGAAAGACGATTCTCTGAGTAAGGGAAGTCGGAGTTTCCCTCCTCCTCAGAGGACACCTGCCCTCCGGTGTTCGAGAAGGGGAAGTGCAGAGCGAAGATGCTGCGTCTACTGTGCAGTGGTTAGTTGCACTTTCGGGAACAAGTGCGGCGTCCTGGCTCATGGGGTGGGGCAGGGTGTGATTCCTGTGTTGACACCATTCACACCTGTATGTTGAGTGGAAGCTCTTGAGCGTGTGTGAGGCTGCCAGACAATTCGTACACAGATTGTGCACTTCCATGTAGGTTCTTCGAGCCTCCTGGCTGTAGTTGAGGAAACGTGGGGACTTTTTTACTCCATGATGTTTGCCGCAGATAGGGCAAGGATGTGGCTCTGGCGATGGAGTTTTGTCTTCACTAGGCCACTTTGAAGGCGCGTGGTTTCCCCGTACTCGTTGTTTGAGAGGTCGTTCGGGGACAGACTCGCGGGAAGATGTCGATGTTGATGCATGATGGGGGATTGAGTTGTTGTGAGATGACGGTTCGTAGGTTTCCGCTGACTAGTAGGTTTATGCTGCTGCGATGCTAGATAAGCATTGACCTTTCTATGTAGCACGAGATGCTGGTAGATCAGAAGTTCCTTTACATCTGTCCTGCTTTCCTCGAAGCAGCCGTCGTCGATTGAACACAAAGCTGTGTTCAGCTGTTCGTCAAGAACGGACAACGTTCGAACATAGTGACGGGCGAGAGAGTAGGTCGCAGCAGTAGCGCAGAAAAGTTGAAGGTGGGGGATCAAAAATTCCCATCGCATTAGAAGAACCTTCAAGTTTTTCTGCGTGGCTGGCAGGTATCTTGAACTAATTTAGAGGAAGTTGGACCACTAGTTGGGCGCCAATGTTACGGGGAGATTAATATAGTAAGCGGTATCGCACTAGGTGAGTCAAGAAGTAGTACAGTACAATAGAAGCCGAATGCAATTGGAACAGAGTTTTATTCTCAATTACATTCGGAGAAGTTTTACCACCATAGCCAGGGAACTGAGACGGAGCAATCGCGAGCGCGGGCGACACGGCGACGAGGGAACTGGCTCGGTTACAACTGGCAGCAGCGAAGTCTCGAGCGAATCGGAGCATTTGAGGTGCCCAGTCAGCATATATGGCCAAGAAGGGGCCTCCGCTGAATCGAAGGGTTTGGCTCGTCCCGTTACAGTAGTATTGGCAATGACAATTATTTTTATTTAAATTGCCACAAGCGGGCTCTGGCGAATTCCTTCTCTCATTCTCCATTCAAGTGTACCTGCTGTCGAAGTGCGTTCCGAAATCGTTTTGCTCTTATTTATTTTAAAAAACCTAACCAAATTTTAGTATTTTGGTGTCTTCGTCCACAGTTTCCCCATACGTCATTAAGGGTGGCAGAATTCGTGCGGTGATTGTTCATTATGGACACACGACTTCACCCTGGGCGCAGGGAACGTGACACCAGGGAATGCAGACACCATTTTGGCGAGTCAATCCTACTTCACATGTGCCAATTTAGGAATACAATTCTTCTGATTCCAGCCCCCTTTAAAGCCATACTATAAGATATACAGTCCACGAATTAAATCACTCAAACCATAAATCAAAACTAAACACCCCGAGTTTTCTTGGAACATGAATCTTCATCTTTGACCGCTAGACTACGATCACTGGTGGGATGGGAGCGAGGCGTACTACTGTTCTACTGGAGGGGACGACTTCGATGAACGGATCCGATCGAAGTTATCGAAGCATTAGTTTCGAATCGAAGATGCGGGGTGACAAGGAACAAACAGATGGACGCCTGATTTTGTTATAGTATGCCTGCCACCACTTCACCTCTTCGCTGAAACTTCACGGCCAGCGAATCTCCTGAGAAGCCGTCTCATTATATTCTCTCTTAAATTTATAACATTTTCTTAACTCGCGCTTTGTGTGTATTTCTGTCTCCAGCCCTCAGCTCCAATCCTATACCCCGGGTTTCGCAGGAATACCAATCTTCGTGTCTGACAACTAAACATGAACCACTCGGGTGCTTACAACGGGAGTCAGGTGGTACACCACGCGGTTCGGTTCGGCCAATGCTAGAAAAGAAGCCAAGCACTTACCGAAAAATATAAGCGAAAATCCAAATTGAATCCTCCGAACGTTTGGAATATAATTTTCTTCCTAATGATCAAATGTGCCATAATGAGAGGCTGAAACCAAAGGAGGAATGATTATTCACGATAGCGAGACTGCCTCCGAGTTCCCAAGCACTAGATGTATGTGTCAACACAAATGTGTATCTGTTTTCATGAAGATTGTTTAGAACATTTCTCATCTCCTAAGGTTGAATTACGAATATTGGTTTTCATTGAGGAAGGCTCTTTTACTTTTATCATCTGGACGTCTTCCAAGCCTTTACAACGAGAAAAGTGTACATAAAATATAAATATCTATCAGGTAGCGGTATAGTGCACTGAAATGGTAGCGTATTTCCCTTATCTGAATATTTTTATTGACTCACGTCTTTTTTTGCATGCTTTCGGTAGAATTGGAGCGCTAATGTTGACACGGTCTTGTTGAAACGTTTAGCCTGGAAAGAAAATAAGACGAGACTACGTACGTTACTACATTTTTATGGAAATTAAACTACCATTCACGACGAAATGCTTCCACCCAAGTCCGTGTTACGGTATTCCCTAATTAATAACACATTTAAAATTTTTTGTATGAATCTATTACATATACGAATAATTATACATTACGTGTATGTATCGATATGGTTTTTCATCGACGAAGCAATGAAGATTTATGTATATAAAATATAAATATCTACATGGCGTCCAGGGCTTTTACCTCTTGGTTTATTATTCGTTTTGAGTTTCCTCAAATCCAGCCTGGATGCAAGGAGAACCCACGTGGAAATTCACCATCTGTCCTGGCAACTTCACACGCTTTCGAAAACTGCATCACACGCTTCTTCGTCCAATGAGGCAGAACGCCTCAGATGTTTCCAAGACTACGACTGATCAGCGCACGGTAGTGGTAGTCACAGCATCTTTGCACACAACTACCGATTCTGGATTACGTGAGGGCAAGTGTCCTCTGAGGAGGAGAGAAACTCCGAAAATTGTTTTTCGCCGAGAGATGAACAGATCCCTGAAAAGGTCTGTTTCCTTATTTGATGACGTTTCCTAATCACTCTACGAGGGTTATATCAGTCATGGAAGTTGCGGTTTCGGTAATATGCAAGAGGCCAGCCTCTGCAGCATCAACCGAACTCAGACCTGCGGAGGTACGGCAGGTATTTGGTCGTTAGCCGGTCTCCCGATAGAGAAGAACTGGCTTGTCCAGTGGTCTGACTCAACCCATTTCCTTAGAAGACGTTCACAGATGTTGGGGAAGAACTCATACGTGTCACGACCCTTTGATGAGCATTCCCATTCTTCTCGCTTGCCATTTCTCTAACGCCCATTCATTGATAATGGCAAGTTTTTGTTCTGTGGTGAGATCCGCACGGAGTCCAGCCCAAAGCGGGGGAAGCTCCTGTTTCACTCTCCACTCGTGTCAACCATGCACTCAACAGTCAAGTCAACCAGCAACTGACCAGTGATCACCTGGAGTGCTTTTGTTGATACAGTCTTGTAGGCCTTGGTGATCCACAGGAGCGCAGCTCTCAGGGATTATGCCAATACTCTCTTTTGATTGACTGTTAGTTTGCTACCCCAGACTACGGGTCAGTAGCCAATCACGCCTAGATATATGGCCTTATACATGAGGATAGTGTCATGAAAACACACCCCCCAAGTGGCCTTAGTAATTGCACGCAGTAAGGCAAACCTTGCAATGGTAGTGCCTTTAAGGGACTGGATGTGTTGGTTGAAGCCCCACCTCTCTCCTATATTCACTCCTAAATACTAGATGTGCTTTTCAAGAAGGAGCCTGTGGCCGCCAAAGCGTATTGAGCGTGGATTATTCACTTTTCCTTTCAAGAGGATTAGCTGGGTTTTTTCCTCAGCCACCTGCATCTTGACATGCTCGCACCATTGGGTGATGGTGCAGAGCACGTGGTGGATTTTTTCTTCGATTTGACGGACTGACTCTGCAAAGATCAGCACAGTCAAGTCATCCACATAGGCGTATGGCTCACAGTCTGTCTCCAAGAGCCTCCTGAGAAGACCTTCGAAGAAGGCATTCCAGAGTGCTGGTCCAAGGACCGAGCCCTGTGGGTACCCCTTCTCAATCTTCCTCTGAATGGGGACATGCCTGCATTCGCTCGTAGCAGTTCTGTCTGTCAGGTAACTTCTGACGAGCGAGTACAGGTTGCAGAGGGTTCCCTTACCTTTAAGCTCATTAAGGAGCGCTGGCCACCAAAGGTTGTCAAACGCTGTTTTTTATTTTTCAATCAAATTTTATTCCAGATTTGGAGTCCCCCGCCTTGAAACGTGAAGTGGAAGGATTTTAGGGGTGAAGTGAAGATGGAGGGGGGGGGGGTGAACAAACATTCCCTGGCCAAAAACATCGCCAATATCCAGAGGGCATTCTGGCCAGTGGATTGCTTCGATGGTGTGGGGGCCTGATTGACTTGTCGATTATGTGAGCTCACTATACTGTGGGGGTGTGACGGCCTTGCAGGTTGGAGGTGGGATGTCTTGGGGCGTGGCAATGGAGTGTGGAATTTGGCAGGGGGAGTTTACCATCTGCCTCCTGCACTCTTCAATCTTGCGATGGATACTGCGCTAGGTAAGCTGCGTCGGGAGTTTCCGATCAAGTTTGAGGCTCAGGGAAGTGCATACATAACACAACGAGCGTGTATATAAGCGGTCAAAGAAACTATTTACCTCTTTCAGGCAGTTCTCGATTTCAGTGAAGAGAGATATAACTTCGATTATGGCCATTAGACAATATATGACAATGATGGCGCAGTGTGATACACCTAACACATAATGCAACTGAGAGCTGAATCGGAAGGACCCCAAGACAGCGATGGCCAACTATTGAAAGTCGAAACAACTGTTCCAATCCCGACATAGATCCACAAGTTGACTGTACAGCGGCACAAACTGCGATATCAACCATCTCTGGTTCAATGATCCCATGTCGGTACTCTTCAGATCTTTGTTCATCGCTTTCAGGCTGTCAGTGGCGATCCTAATCACACTTGAAAAAATTAAGTATATTCCGTTTTCGAATGTGCCAATGAACATCCAGCACAACGACAAGGTTGCAGTGATGGCCGTATCAGATATGTACGCCTGAAAAGAAGCCTTTACTACGACCAAAGCAGTACTATCTATTAAGCAGAATTGTAGGTAAATAAGTATTTGGACTTTCAACATTGTCACTCTTCGATGTGCAGCAATCAACGATGTCAGTGATGCTTTCAATTTGTCGTAGTTGCGGTGGAGTTTTACCATATTTCCAACAACTAAAACGAGGACGTAGACGTGAATCGTGTTGTTCATTAGTGACACCATGATACCTGACTCATTGTGTGCAACGTGGGGGACGTTGAGAACAACGGATACAGCCAGCACGAACCAGCACCCTGCACGCCGCCGAACTAACTTATCATTTTCCCACTTGAGCGGAATGACTCCCAGGGCGTTGAAGATCGCGAACCAGAGCTTGAGAGCGTTAGATGAAAGATCCATGTCTGACTGAGCCCAACAGAAGGCACCGAGCACGGCTATGAGTCTTCGCTACGTCGATTTTACAGTAAATTACTCGTGAAACCTAGCGTGTCCGATATTGTGACACAAATGCGAGGAGAAAGGCCAAGCAAACGAGGTTCTACCTAAACGTTCGATTGTTATGGGGTTAGGTAATAGCGTTAAGTTCAAGGTCCGATGGTGTTTGAGCTGGTACAGTTCTAAAGTTAACGTACCTGTTAGGTGAGTCCGTCTCCTCTGGCTGGTGAGTTACTGTGGGCAAGCGCTTTCGATGTAAAGACATCATCGTCTGGCCGTTAAGTCAGTACTGACTTAACCAGACGATGATGTCTTTACATCGAAAGCGCTTGCTCACAGTAACTCACCAGCCAGAGGAGACGGACTCACCTAACAGGTACGTTAACTTTAGTAATTTGCCTACTGGCGGACACAACCCAATTTCTTTAATACCTGGTACAGTTCGTTTGGGACACGCGCCACTTTATTTGATGGACCTCGGCGATCTCCTTCAAGCGCTTCATTCGAATTCGCGCGAAGCTTGAGGAGAGAGAACCGTGTGTTTTAGGTGGTGAGGGTGGAGGCTTCGCGCATTCAGTCGGTCAAACGATTCTGTTCTGTTTATTGACAAGCACACCCAGCAGAGCACCCTTGTTACGAGTAGAAAATAGGGATTTACTACTCAAAATAGGATGTTGCAGATGTCCCATTCGTCGATAGATTCATGTTCACACTCTTTACGCATGTTTAGCCCCCATCATAATTTACGGTTCAATGATGGTATTTCATAGTTCAGTTAGAAGAAGAGAATTTGGCAGTGATAGGTCCAATATTCTGGTTCGATGATGCCTCATTTTACAGGAAAAGGGATGGGATAAAGGACTGCCGGCAGAAGCAATGGACGTGAAAATGTAGAGGAAATGACGATGTATGACATGATCGAATAACTTCACGTGTAGTGCCAGAAGGACGGCGGCACGACGTTGCGGTTGCTATTGAAAGGAGTGAAGCTCGGCCAGCGAGGGGCCATGTCATCAGCAAACATGAAGCACGGTTGCCACGAATTCAGCGCCAACACGTCCCCGTCATGAAAGATTCTTTCAGAATTTATGACTCGAAAATACCAAACCAGCCCTGGTTAAATAATGCTTCAAGTTTTAAGAAAATCGACTAATAGTAAATAAATTAACACGAAACGGCAAACAGATTGACACTGATTGGATACAACAACGAACGATTATCTCAAGTGATGTTAACTAGTGACAGAATTTTCTGGTTCAATCTCTCCTGAGATCTTTTGCACGATGCACAATTGCGTATACGACTGTAATAATACTAAACATCTTATGTGACGGGAGTAACCAAATGTTGCTGCTGTTTGGGGATCAAAACAGAACGCCGCCTAAATGAGGAGAATTATCTCACAACATCCTTTTGGCAGTCAGCCTCATTTATGGGAGTGTTCCCGTTCAACCGAACTACAGGAAAATAATTTCAATCCAGGATTTGCCAAATAGCGCGAATAATGCCATTAATATGCTGCAACATAAAGTACGTATTGCCTTCGAAAAGGGTGACCCTGTTTCTTAGCAGTGTCTGCTGAGCCACTGCATTCAACCCCGCATGATAACGTAACGCTGCGAAAAAAAATCCTGAAAGGCATTTTATGTCAAATTGCGACGACGACGACGCCCACCGAAGCTGTTTATGTAATTATAGAGAGAGACATAACTAAGGAACCGCTAGCAACGGCTGTAGAACCTGCTGGTCTTCAAAGTCCAGAGCAGCGTAGGTGATCTCTGATGCATCAAGCACAACTAACCGCAGGATCTGATTGCGCTGTGAAGGTTATAGCACAATCTTTGGGGGATACGGTTAGTTTTACCCTTATTTGTCAACCAGATCGAGAACAACGTTAAGGAGAGTATTGTCCAGAAAGAACGTTCACAAGTGAACGTGATTCCATGTGCATTTTTCGGCTTCGTAGTAACTAGGTCTAGCGAAAAAGCTAAAACCTTAACACCGATCTAAGTAGGCGAACGATGAAAGTATTTACCTCCTTTTGGCAGTTGCCAACTTCCGCGAAGAAGGGGATCGTTTCAATTGCGAATAGAACAAAATTAGTGGCCACAGTGAGGGGCAGTGACAGTGCACTAGAACTTGATTTAACATAGTAATGCAACTGAACAGTGAAACGGACGGAACCCAAGATTGCGATGGCTAACAACTGAAAGTCGTAACAACTGTTCCAATCCCGACATAGGTCCACAAGTTGACTGTACAGCGGCACAAACTGCGATATCAACCATCTCTGGTTCAATGATCCCACTTCGGTGCTCTTCAGCTCTTTATTCATCGCTTTCAGGCTGTCAGTGGCGATCCTAATCACACTTGAAAAAATTAAGTATATCCCGTTTTCGTAAACGTTCATGAGCATCCAGAAAAACGATATTAAGGTGGTGGCGGGAGCGCCATACGTGTATGCTATGAAAGAAGCCTGCACTACGACCAAAGCAGTACTAGCTATTAGGCAGAATTGTAGGTAAACAGGTATTTGGACTTTCAACATTGTCACTCTTCGATGTGCAGCAATCAACGATGTCAGTGATGCTTTCAATTTGTCGTAGTTGCGGTGGAGTTTTACCATATTTCCAACAACTAAAACGAGGACGTAGACGTGAACCGTGGTGTCAATTAGTGAGAGTACGGCTTCTATCACTTTGTTCAGAGAATCGTAAAAGTGTACGGCATTAAGGAAAAGGCACACAGCTAACATACACCAGCACCCTGCCGACATCCAAACCAGCTCATCTTTTTTCCATTTCACCGGAATGACTCCCAGGGCGTTGAGGATCGCGAACCAGAATTTAAGGGCGTTGGATGGAGGATCCATGTCTGACTGAGCTCAAGGGAAGACGCCGGGCGCAGTCAGAAGGGTCGCCTAGTCGATTTTAACAAGAAATTATCCGTGAAAGCTAACTTGTCCGATATTGTGACGCTGAGGGACGGGAAACAAGCGCCCAAACTGGCGGACTATGCAAACAAATTACCACGCAATTTTGCTGTAGAAAATCGATACTCACGCATAAAAGATATTAATTTCAATTCTGGGAAAATACCATGGTGATTGAGTACCAACAACGTACTTCAAATTTTTCCATCGAAATTATCAAACAAGACGTAGTTCATGCTAAAAGAGGCAATAAATTAGAAATTACTTGAATTGTTTCTGACGTTTTTAATCGATAACTTGAAGCTTTCCGTAAACTGAAGATGACCGTAAAATGTCGGGGCTTTCCTTAAATATCCCTCACTTCCCGATTTTATTAGTATTCGGATTCACATGTTTTGCTACGAAAAAAGTACAGAAACAAGCTGAAGAACTTGGTATAGCTTAGAGGAGTGAACAGCAGTATTTATTGTAACAATCACTGTGAGCTTTTTTAACAATGGGCGCAATGATCGTGGTTTCGGAGGGGCATATTGCATTGACTTTGGATGAGGTTGCGAAGGGTCTAGGTTCCCTCGATGCAACTATGGGGCCAGACGGAGTTTCTCCATTTTTGCTAGAGGCGTGCGCTTCATGGTTGGCCCACCTCTACTGGTCCTCTTCAATAGATCTATTGTTCATCTAGATGCGTTTGAGGGAGGCTCTCATTTAAATGAATCAGGCGCACACTGTTGTTTTGGCGCAGGCCCCCCGAGGTCACCATAACGCTGTAACACTGGGGGGGTCTGGAATGTTCTAATCTGGCATCGCTGACACGCCATTTATACGTGCTTGGCACTTTCTAACGTTCACCGAAGGCCAGGGCCATTCAATCACTCAGTACTTCTGTTCACCTCGGTTTTTAGTAAGTAGAGACTAACATCATTTTTCCCGTACGAATAGCGCCGAGTTGTGCTGTTCGGCCAAGCCCCTGCCATTCGCGCATATTGAAACGACGTAAGTTGCTGATGCTTTAACTTACAACTAGTGTTTAACGAAGACGTGACTCGTGAGCGCACTGGCACATTTTCGGCGTTTTCGTCACAATCACGTTCATAGAGGCACACACACACCAACCATCTTCTCAGACGGTATTTTTCGCTCTCTGTAGCCGTAAGATCTTCAGAAAAGTTATTTCCAGCCGGTTGCGTAACTTTTCTTTCTACATCGTACAGCTAAGGAACGTAAAATTATGAAGAAAGAATTAGGTATGGCGGGCGAGAAAGAGATTGAGCCTGTCACAAAACCGACAGGAGGGTGCTCTTCGATTGTCGTTGTACTAGGGAGTGGGGGAGGAATTCGACTTAGCGTTGAGTCGAGGAACCCCTCGCCCAATTGGAAGAGGAAAGTGATTCAGTTTACTGGCCGCTGCCAATGGGTTTTGGTAGGCTCCCCTCCACAGAGATTCATAAAGACCATCATTTATCACAATCTTCGAACGTTTTTGTTTCAAAAGCCTGTTCTATGACATATGTTACGGACCAAAGGTTTTCCAGTTCCGGGCGAACGGTTGTGGATTTTCGGGAGTATTAAACCAAGCTGACGACAGTCGTAAAGGAATCGGAGGAGTAGCCTGCTCTCCGAAAGAACGCTCTCTCTTCGGGAAGAAAAAGTTCTTTGAAAACAGGATCGTTGTGTGTGGTTTTGGCGCCAAGAGGCAATGTACAGTCCTGCCAACATCTCTGAAGTTCGTGAAATCTTAGGTATGACAAAATAACTTATGAAATCCCTTCCTAACATGAGCGAACATGGCTTCATCCATCAGTAGATTCTTAGGCCACAATCATTTCAAGGCTCTAATGTGCCCCTTTCAGACCACAAAGCCATTCGTTCATGAGTTGTCATACTTCTACCTCAGAGAGTTGACTGCCACACTCCTTATTGTGAAGTTGGTCTTAAGCGTTCATACCCTCTGTTCGACTCACCGACTGAAACAGTTCGTTCCCTTGGCCGTAATGGTAATTCCGAGCTCGGGCCTTTCCTAAGCACGTAAGTACAGCCTTTCCTGACCTGAGGCCTTTCAAATGGGATCAAGGTAATTCAATTGGCTTCTCCTGTTGACAAACGGCTCATGGATTATTTCCAAAGCCGGCAACGGATTTGCCCCATTATGGTTTCCAAAATGTTCAGTTAGATATTTCCTTCCCTTCCCAGAAGAGAAGAAGATAGCAGAGAGGCAGCTGCGGGCCATAGGACTCTGCCAGAGCTGCAGGAGGAATGGCATTTCGCCGTGGCCTCGGGCCCATGTCCTAACTCCCCAACGAGCCTGTGGTGGGGCCTGCTAAGTTTCCCAACCACCGC
Source organism: Pachypeltis micranthus (assembly GCA_020466155.1). Taxonomy (NCBI): domain Eukaryota; kingdom Metazoa; phylum Arthropoda; class Insecta; order Hemiptera; family Miridae; genus Pachypeltis; species Pachypeltis micranthus. The sequence goes on from CM035768.1 coordinate 36,161,561, forward strand.
AGGTACCCATTGCCTCACCCCCCTAGGTTTGGTGGAGGGGGGGCGGTCGGAGATGGAACCAGAGTCCGCTGGTTCTATCCCCGCCCCCTTCCCTGCCAACCGCATACTTTACCACCTCTCCTTAGGCGTACCCACTCGCAGCTCTCTCCCAAAATCATTCAGATTCGATACTCAGCTGTCACCAGTTAGACTCCTGCCACGTTTACTCTGGGTTGTATTCTATCTTTAACTGAGCCTAATGAAAATTTGAAACTGTTTTGATTTTTGAGACCCACTTCAAACCCTCTAGATGATAACATTTTCGCCTTTTTTTTATCGGAAACCGCTCAGTAATATGGTATACTAATCTCGTCTTCCTTCTTCCCACTATTCTTCTAGGATTTCTTTCAAACTACAACCTCTTCAACTAGATTTGACCCCTCCCCCTCTTCTCTTCTTTCTACGATCTGAGGGGGGGGGGGTCGTCAACTCTTCATTAGGTTCAGATAAAGATAGATTACAAACTCTCGATAAAATTGGCGTGTATCAATTAAAACGTTCCTGTGTGCGTTGGAGTATTGTTGGCAGACAAGCTGGAAATTAATGGAGCATGAGAAGGATTATAAGGATAACAAGCGTGGTCCTGCTTTCGTAAACCACCTGAACGAATCCCGTCATTCCTTCAGTTTTGATGTGACAGATAAGCACGTTGAATGCCTCCATTTTTATCCCAATGGACGTATATGGGACGTACTTGACCTACTCAGTTGCGTTCGTGTTAGTTATGATGACTTAACCGTTCTAACTGTTGTAACTGAAATTTAGTGGAAATAGACAATTGTCTTAACTCCGCTAACCGTTTCTATTCTACAAAATACGAAGAGAAAATACTTTCGCGTTTTGGTGGTACCGTTTTGAAATAGTTCTAGGGGAAAAGTTGATTCTCACGCCTCTGGAGACAGAAACTCTGACTAAGTTACACAGAGGAAATCTGGGTGTAGTGAAATATAGGCTGCAAGCTCAAGAATTCGATTGGTTTCCAGGCAGCTCAAATGGTTTTAAGGCCTGCGTGTTCTTGAGAAACGCGGAAGAACTGAAGATGGTGTCCCCGAAAGACTTTTGGAGTATTTATTACATGTGATACAGTACTTAATAACCCTGTGTTTTCGGCCAGGAAAATTTGTTTACACCCCCCCCCCCCCTCTCAAAATGTGATACTTATCTTTTCAAGACATCGGGATTCTAAATCTGTCCATCGGCCGTTTTATGTCTTTAACGTAGCCTAAAATAGTCGATCTTTCGCTCAAATACGAGCTAGACGATGTAGTTATGCAGTAGTGCAAATAATGAGCGAATTGGAAGCTTCTGAAGACAACGACGGACTGAAAGTCGAAACAACTGTTCCAATCCTGACATAGATCCACAAGTTGACTGTACAGCGGCACAAACTGCGATATCAACCTTCTCTGGTTCAATGATCCCACTTCGGTGCTCCTCAGCTCTTTGTTCATCGCTTTCAGGCTGTCAGTGGCGATACTAATCACACTTGAAAAAATTAAGTATATCCCGTTTTCGTAAACGTTCATGAGCATCCAGCATAATGATATTATGGCGGTGGCATAATGAATGTCAGAAATGTACGTTATGTGAACAGCCTGTACTATGGCCACATTAGTAGAAGCTATTAAGCAGAATTGCCAATATTGTCACTCTATGATGTGCAGCAATCAACGATGTCAGTGATGCTTTCAATTTGTCACAGTTGCGGCGTAATTTTATCACATTTCCAACAACTAGCACGAAGACGTAGACGTGAGCCGCGTAGTGAATTAGTGACGACGGTATGGTTTCTAACTGATAGCGTGGGGAAATAAACTAGTTGAAGAGGCTAAAATCAAGGCACACAACTAACATACACCAGCACCCTGTTGACATCTGAACCAGCTTATCTTTTTCCCATTTGACCGGAATGACCCCCACGGTGTTGAGGACTGCGAAGCAGAGTTTAAGAGCGTCAGATGAATGATCCATGTCTGACTGAGCCCAAGAGAAGGCGTCGAGCGCAGTTAGAAGGTTCGTTTGGTCGATTTCAACATGAAATTACCCGTGAAAGCTAACGTGACCGATATTGTGACGCCAAGACAGGGAAACAAACGTCCGAACAGGAGGACCAAGCAAGAATTAATTTCCACCTTAACGTTGAGCGGTCAATAAAACGAAAATCAATACAAATGCATAATAAATATTAAGTTCAGTTCTAAGAAGGTGCCATGGTGATTGAGTAGCAACAACTTATGTCACACTTTTTCATCGAAATGATCGAACACGACGTGATTCAATTTAAAAAGATGACCGCTAATTACTAATTACCGAAAAAGTTTTAAACTCATTTAGGTGAAGGTACGAAGCTTTTCGTAAGCTGAGGGTTACTCGGGGCTTTCCACAAATTTCCCCCATTTTCGCGATTGTAGTATTGTGTTCATGACTTGGCATTTTTTCATGCTGATACGCATGTTGCAGTGCTTTGAATAAAAGATTTGTCACGAGCAATTTGTACAGAAACGCAGCATATAGAAAGATAACAAAACGAAGAAAAAACAAGCAGTAAATAAAACATAAATAACTCTCGAGACTGAAAAGCGTAAGAGAAAGTTGAAAGTCTGGTGAAGCAAAAGTTAGTAGAACTACCAGCGGAAATGGGCTGTTTTAATTGTAGCATGAGCGTAATTTTGAGGATTAGAAATGCGTGCTTCTTCAAAGTGAGTGTTGGGCGCACGAGAGGGGGAGTTTAAGAACAGAATAAAAAGAAACTAGGTAAGCGCGAGAGAAGGACGGTATTATACGTGAAATGAATATTGATTTGAGTTTGAGTATATAACGGTGACGCAAGGGGACGACTCGGAATACGCGTGAACTGGCGGGGGAAACTAGATAGAAGAGAGAATGAGCAGAACTGTGGCTGGCCCGAGAGTTGATGGAGAAATGTACAAATATATCGGACAGAGCTGTGTGTGTTGGAAAAGGAGGTAAAGCGTGGGAGAGAAGGACATTATGGAAGTTCGTTGTCGTTAGAAGTTAAATTGAACTAAATCCCATTGACGGGAGGAGAAGCTGACTGAATGGGCAGTACTCGGACTTCCCTGCGGCATAACATGCATGTGCCAGACAGTGAGTGTATACGTTAAAATACGAATTAAGTAAATGAACAGACACTTTTGTCGAGAAAACAAGTGAACAGTACCTTGGGGAGCGATACAGTTCGTATGAAAATACAGATACCATCGAAACAAAATGAATGATTACTTCTCTGTAAATTTAAAATAGTAATTACTTGGATTGAGTGAAGTGTGTAGTTGGAACAGATAGAAATTATGGGGCAGGAGGAGAAAAAGGGCAGAAGGAGACTCGTTTTGACCGGTCATATTTGAGGATAAGTTAACTCAACGTCGGTTAGTTTTTCTACGATCGCGATACTACCCATAACTTTTCGGGCAGCGGAAAGTAAAAAACGCTAGACGTTTTTACACAACGGTTTATTTTCTTGCTCAGCTCGACGCAATCACACACCTCCCACATACCATTCGAGTCTGCATCGAAAAATACTAGTAAACGATACGATACATGACCTTGAGCAACGGAGATGGATATTCTCTAGGCGACGCAAGACTATTGACATGAAGCGACCTGTATAACTGATGGGTGATTGAAGTGAGGTGGGAGGTAGAGAGAAGAAATGGACGCAGGCCAGGGAGAAAAGATAATTTAGCTACATTGTCCCATGAGTTGTGCAGGCACATTGCAGTCAAGAGTGACTCCGGTGAATTTTCCTCATGGAGAAAGTTGGAGGTTGGCACACCGCAAGGCTCCGTGTTGTCGGCACTATTGTTCACTCTATATGTCAACACGCTTCACGAGGTACTCTCGGTGGGGACCTCACATATGTCCTACACTGATGACTTGCAAACAATGAGACTATCCCTTGATGAGACTATCGGAAGGCTCAGTGAGGATGTGAGCAATGTGTTGAAGTGGTATGGGGAAACTGGCATGGAAATTAACCAAAGCAAGACAAAGGCCATCTTGCTACGGTACCCCGAAGTGCTGGCCAAGATAGACAGCCTTTGCATTCCCCACGTGATGTGCGGTTCCTCCCAGCTGCAGTACGTTGACTGCGTGAAGAATCTGGGCGTTCTGGTCCAGTCTAATATGTGCTGGGACAGACAGGTTACCGCGACGTGCAATGCGGCTTTTCGTGGTATTGGCCAGTTGAGGCGTTTAGCGGCTAATTTCACCCACCAAGTGCGCCTGCAGCTTGTGCTGAGTCTAATTATGCCACATTTTGATTACGCAGCAGCAGCCTTCACCGATCTCAGAAGCAAAGACCTGAACAGACTACAGAAAACTGAAAACGCCGCGCTTTGTTTCGCCCTACGCCTTCGACTGGAAGAACGCCTGACACCGCACTATCGCCAGCTCGGGTGGCTGAAGATAAGAGAGAGGCGAATCCTGCAAGCGGCAACGACGGCAACTCTAAAATTTGAAAAACCCTCCTATTTGTTTGAGAAGTTCGGTTTCCTCCTTCACAGAGGCACGCGTGGGAGGAACAAGGTCTTGAGAATTCCGTGCCACAGAACTGAAATGCTCGCGCGATCCTTTTATGTGGAGGGTGCAAAAGTGTTCAACGAAAACGTCAATCTGTTTGATCTGTCGTGCAAAGTCGGAGCTTTCAAAGATAAATTACACGAGATACTGTTGAACAGATAACTTTGATGACCCAAGAGGATTATAATATGTGTATTACTTTTTGCATGTTTATCATTGTTTTTACATAGTTATCATTATTGTTTAGGATTGATTGTTTGAACATGAATGCGAGGCGAGTACGAGTCTCTCTCTGCGAACGGAGCAGTCATTTTTGCTGTAGAGTGTGAAAGCGTTTATGGTCGTGATTTGTGTTTTTAGGTTAGGTTGTGTCTAGTGAGAGAAGGGGAGGAATATACAAATACTCGCCCTTCTCATTGTATGATTTTTGATTTTTGGAGGGCATGTAATTTATTTGTTTGTAATCTAATTTTCTGTTATAATATTGTATTTTACCGTACTTCTGTTACATCCGTCTAACTTCCATGAACAATCGATTAGATAAGTCTTATGTTCAATCGAATAGTGAGATATCGATCGTGAGCAATAGCTAAGATGATGAACGGTGATATGATATGATAAGAACGTAGCAAATGTAAAACCTCACGCGGTCACGAGAGCATTAAGAACAATAGGAGTTAACGAGACAGTCGTGGAATGGTGCACATCACTCCTAAATAATAGGGAAGTGGTTTGCGCGGCAGGAAATGTACAATTACAGTACCAGACGACAAGGGGAACACCACAAGGTGGTTGCCTCTCACCACTATTCTGGTGTTTAGTAATTGATGAATTAATTAGGGCAATAAATACTGCAGGTTTTTATTGTCAATTTTTTGCAGACGACGGGGTTATCCTGGTACCACATCGGGACCCACATAAAGCATGTTCCACGGTCGGTAGCGCAATAGAGACTATAATGAGCTGGTGCCAAGCAAGGGGATTATCCATAAATTTGGAAAAAACGAACACAGTAATATTTAGCAGGAAACGTACAGACACTAATAACATAACAATGACAATAGGAAATACTAGAGTCCCTACCGTCGACAAAGTCAAATACTTAGGAGTAATACTAGATAGGAGACTTAGATGGAAGGAACATATTAACACATTGACGGAAAAAAGCAGGACCTTATCACACCAAATAAAAGGCATCATAGGTAAGACATGGGGAGTGAACCCAAGGATGGCCAAATGGATCCATCAAGCGGTGCTGAGACCAAGAATAGTGCATGGAGCAATTGTTTGGTGGCAGGGAGCAACCAAGAATTGCTCCCTTAACAAATTATATAGAACAATAATGATGACTATGTCAGGTGCCTTTCACAGCACACCGACCATTGTCCTGGCGGTGATACTGGGCGTACTGCCCCTCAGATGGGAAGTTCTACAAGAAGCAATGAGGGGCGTCCTAAGACTAAAGAAAAATGACGAGTGGACACAGGTCAACTGGAGAGGACATGGAACTATCGGGAACGACCTGTTTCACTCCATAGAAACGGCAAACTACCCGATAGACGATAGAAAAACAATATACAAACTTCAGACGCACATTAATACGGAAATATGTCCAAAAGACATTTGGGAGAACAGAACACATGTAGAGGATGACTCAGATATAATATGTTACACAGACGGATCGAAGGACCAAATACATGGAAACACGGGCTTGGGTATATACATCCCTGCAATAGATTGGAAAGAATCCAGATCTCTAGGCACCAAAACAACGGTCTTCCAGAGTGAACTGTTAGCAATCAACCACTGTATTGACAAACTGATCACATTGAACACCAGCAATAAGACAATAACAATTTACACAGACAACCAATCGTCAATAAAAACGCTGGCCAATCCAATAGTTAGGAGCCTACTAGTTGAGGACACGAATAACAAGGGGAAAGAACTTGTACTCAGGGGAAATACCTTGACGGTGAAATGGATTCCGGGACACAAAGGATACAGTGGGAATGAAAGAGCGGACATACTGGCCAAAGAGGGGTCGACCGATCACTTCTATGGACCAGAACCCTATACGGCGGTTACGATGGCAACAGTCAAGAAGGCCATAAATAATACCCTATGGAGTAAAGTTAACAATGACATAGACAATAATAGAGGTCTTGAATTCTCCAAGCGCACAGGGACCACGAGTTACAACAAAATAAAGACGGAATGGGCCCTAAAACTAAATAGAATACAATTAAGAAGATTAATAGGCATGTTAACTGGACACTATGCAGTCCGGAACACATTACATAGGTATAACCCAGCAATTAGGGGTGAATGCTCCTGTGGGGAAATAGAAACGGTTGAACACTTCATATGCGAATGCCCAATATGGTTTAGAACCAGAATAGAAAGACTAGGAGGACGAACCATAGATTGGGATGATATACGACGCAATGAATGGAGGAGTATCCTCAAATTTGTAGAGGGGACCGGAAGATTCCGGTACCCATTCTAGGAGCCAAAGCCGGATCCCTTATACAACTTGGGTGATGGGAAATGGGCCCATATGTGGCCACGACTAATGTCACTGTTCCCTCGGCTTTGGCTGATGCCCTGCAGTCTCTCTCTCTCACGCGGTCTCCCGAACTCGTTTTTTGATTTTTCGTTAAATAATCGATACATCGTCCGAGTTCGTATTTATTTTCCAGCTCCTATAATAACCTTATATATGTCAGTGTTTAACTCTACGAGGAATTGCTTGTATTCGGGTCCCAGGGGAAATGGCAGAGAGGGCTCTGTAGCCCTTATTTTCCCTGGTCAATAAATCAATCAATCAAGTAGTAGAATTCACAATATTAGCTGTGATTACCCACACAGGTTGTCCACAAGGCGCAGTTCTGCATCTCTGAGATCCATCTTATTCGATTCAGAATAAAAGTTTTTAAAAAATCTAGGTAACAATACCACAGAGGACGTAGAATTTGACGCTTTACGTTTCAAAGCATGAGGTCTCATCAGGAATGTCCGCCCACTGTCCACCTTCGTCCGCCGTCAAAGCCATATTTTGCCTAAAGCGGCCGAAATAATCCGTAATTCCATTTATATCTAGTTGTGCCACCTACTGGGCAATCCAATAGGACAAACCCCATGATTATAATGGGCAAACAAAGGTTTAAAAATTTATTCAAAGCGTATAGAAGTTACGTCGTGTTTGCTATCGTTCCATAGGTATCTTTCGATCCGCCTCTAAAAGGATGCAAAGAGTTGTGAAAATTCTAGTAATTGAAGGAACTCAAGACAGTATAACAAAAGTATCATTTTTCCCCGGACTACATTCATTTCTTGAGCTGCCTCCCGTCTCACTCCAACTACCCGTCAGTTAGCCCCGTCTCGTCATGCCAATCACCCTAGCATCGCCCGTAAAAAGTTTATTTCCGTTGTTCCGTTGTAGTCAGATCATGTGTCCTATCGTTAACTAGTATTGTACGATGCTGAATCGAACGGAGTGGGTCTCGAAAGTGAGAAGCGGCGTCAACATGCTGTGCAGGAGAATAATAAACCGTTGAGTGATAATTTTCAGCCTTTTGTTTCACTATTGCAATACTTTCTTTACTCTTTGGGTAACTGGAAGTAAAAATCACGTTGACAGTTCGACCCAATAAATTTCGGAACGTTAAGTGCACCAGTTTCCGCACACGACGTCACGATAACAAAACGTGGATGTCAGAGCGATGAAAATGAATGAATGCGCGTGAGGCAGAGGAAAGTCGTGTTATGCATAGCATCACAAGATGGTAAAGTTGAGGGTCTAAGGAAGTGAATCGGTTCTTTTTTTCGTGCACCCCCCCCACCACCCCCTCCATCCTCCTTCCACGTAAAAATCAATTAACAGCACAACCCACGCTGTCTTTTGATATGAAAACGTGTGTTCTAGCGTTCTTTCGATGGAATATGCGGTTTCATTCCGTTGGATTGTTCAAATATATTTTTACCATATAAAATGAAAGTCTAAGCGATTTTTCCTTGATTACATGCCCCCTAATATATGAAAAACTTTTTTAAAAATGCCGAACGATGTCTTTTGAAATGAAATAATGTTTTTCGAGTATTTTTTCGATAAAATAAATGGTAGCTGACCGTATGTGTGTGTAAGTTGATGAGGTTACTTCTATTTTCGCAAGTTTAATTTTTTCAAGGCATTTAATATCTTGTTTTATGTGTTTCTGGGTATCCATGTTTGTCCCTAACTATTTTTTTAACGCTCCCAGCATGTATCAAAAACGAAAATTCGTTTAACTTATACTTTAGTTTTTTATTATTGACAATTTTAAATAATTGGGGTTGGCAGTGAGAGAGAGAGAGGGGGGGGGGGTTTGCTTCCTTATAGTTTCGATGTTTCAATGGCCCACAGTTGAACGTGAAAGTAAATGGTTGATGTGGTGGGGGTGGTGGTTTTGTTGGGAGGAGGGGGGTTGTCAGCCATATCAGCCAATTTGAGGGTCTGAGCGTGTGCAAAGCGGTGTTGGTGGTTTTGGTGGTGATAGTTGAAAGAGTAATGAAGAGTCATCAACAATAGCAGGATATGATGTTTATGGCCGTTATGAGGATATAGTTACGAGACTGTTATGAGGATTTCGACCCCCTCGGTACCTCATGCCCAGCGATGCGTTTGATGTAGTGGATTTGGTCGAATGGTGGTGTTAGTAGGTGAAGGGAGGTTGAAGCAGTTGCTGGAAGAGAGTGGTGCATGGGAGCCCCCTTCCATCCAAACCATCATCCCATGGCAATTCGTGATAGGGATTCGATTAGGGGGCGGCAAGGGAGTGGTAGCAATGGGCGGAGCCGTCTCCCAGCTCCGCCTCTCGGCAACACCATCTGAAAGGGGTTGTGATTCAAACCACCCCTAACTAAGACGTCATGGAACAACTGACACAGTTCGTGACAAAATCTTTTGAAGAAGCCACCGAGACCTCGTGGCCGTCCTCGTCACGTTCGTCCGCCTCACCCCTCGTCGATCCGGAGGACAGTCGGAGTGAAGCACCTGACAACGAGACGCCGATAGCGTCAGGTAACTCATTTGCTGTCACTTAACCGCCTCCCTGTCAACATCAGCAAAACCTTGCTCCTCCTTTTATGGCGCCCTGAGACCAGATCCGGCACAGATTCCCTGAATTAATTCCATTTTTCGCTACATTGAAAAAAAACTGTATTCCCGAGGTTCAGTGAATTGCTTTCAAGTACATTGCACAACGTTGGGGTCGGATCTGGAAATTATTGCGAGGCATTGCTTGCGTTGTTCTGCCATAAACAACATTTCACTTTCCCGGGCCCAACTTCACTACTGTCAACAAAGTTCGTATTCGTTGAGGCCTCAAAATCCTTAACTCACTTCATCTTAATCTCATTTCTAAAAAACGACTTCTTTTTACTTTCCGCCATAAAAAGGTATTGCTATCGTGTCAGAAAAAAGTTCAGTTTTCTTCACATATGTACGTTTTGAGGCCTACTGAGTCCAAAAAACTCATTTCCGCGCGTGTTCCTGTGTGTGTGTGTGTGTGTCTGTAGTTTAATTTGCGAGAGAACGGCTCCACCGATCGAGCTGGTTCTTTTTTTTAGATTTTTTGACGCCGCGAAAGTAAGGTTTGGAGCGATTTCCATCGGTTGGGAAAGGGGGTGGGGGTGGAAAAATGTACCAAAAACAAGGGGTGTTCGCCTTTTTGTCTTATACTATTTAGTATCTACCTTTCTTCTCCTCAAATATCTCCATGAAAATTCGGCGAAGAAAAAACAAATTGTTTGCCAACTCACAGGATGTATCTAAATAGTTAACACCTATATTCCGTTTTCCCTAAATATTCCTCAGACAGTCTATTTGCAAAGATAAAAACCAAAATGTCCCGAAAATAGTGTTTTTTAAAAACATGTTCATAATCCACAGATTAACTACTTCATTGGATTTGATCAATTACAGAGTGCCTTCTAGCAACCTATAATTACTTTTCTACGCAATTATTTCTGTCGAACGGAAATATAAGCTGTGATAGCTCTCAAAACGAGATTTGTCGATCGGTTTTTCAATTTTCTCGAAAACTGCTCCAACGATTTTGATTCAACTTACGGGCTTCTTTTACGTAACTAGTACCCCTATAAATGTTTCTGTAAAAATGCGTTGAACGAAGATACAACTCCCGTACATATAACAGGTCGTCGAGTCGGATTTAAGGGGAGTTGCGGAAAGTTGTGTGTCGCTACACGCCAGATATTTCAACTCTTCGTGAAACTGACAAATTACTACGCGTTAAGAGAAACAGCGCAAAAATGCCTAACGCCTGAAATGAACTGCTGAGAACAATATGTTTTCGAATAATCGCTAAACACTGGTGGTAATTATTTCAAAATTATAATTTAGTGTCATGTCCCGTTTAACGAAGAGAGTTTCGGGCTGTGGAACGACCCGGTTCCTTGTTCTCCAGGAAATTTAGGTTCAGTAGCTGCGATAGACCTGGTTTGCGATGGAAGTCACGTTCCTTGACTCACAGTTCTGTAATCAGCAGAATAAAATAAGTGATGCGTTGCAACACACCGTTCAACACATTTCTGCTGGAAAACAAAATGGAGGTACTAGTTACCTGTAAGCACCTCGACAATTTAAATCGACGTAGCCGTTTTTCGAGTAAATTACAAAAACAATAATTTAACGTTCCACAAATCTCATTTGACGAGCTACTTTCTACGTAGAACGCAAATTTGTTTCACCAAAATGAATCGAGCGGGAAGTACGTTTGATTAGCAACTAAAGCCATGAAAATCGTCGAATGTACATCGAGCAGAGTAAAGTCGTGTGGTGTGTCACGGTAGATATTGTAGGTTTAGTTTTTCTTATAATTCCTTAGTAGTCAACTCGAACTGTTTCAAAAAATATCACGGTACCTTGGAACAACTTTCTTCGACCCATGTAAATTCGACGTTCTGCTATATATACGGAAACATTTATGAAGTTGACAATGTATTCAGTGGGTTTGAAGTTTGATGGAAATAGTTCGAGCAGACTTTGTGAAAATTGGACACATGTTAATTTAACGTTCGACGAATCTCATTTTTCGATTTGTCAAGGCCCGTCTATCGCAATAAATACAAAGTTGTGAGTAAAAAAAACGTGGGTTACAGTGTTGCTAAAAAACAGGTTAACCAAATTCAGTTCCGCGGTTACTCTGAAAGTTCCAAAAACGTTAAAAATGCGGTTTTGGTTGTTGAGATGGACTGTGAGAGGAACATTTATGGCGAACAATATATAGCTTGTGAGTAGTTGAAGACACTTTGAAAAAACGTTAAAGTCGTTTGGCGAAAAAAGAGGAAAAAAAACCTATTTTTATTTCGTAGGCACATATCTCCGTTCATGAAATTTTCACGGAGATATTTATCGAGAAAGGTAAAGAAGAAGCCCCCCCCCCCACCTACACTCGTGCAATTACCATCAATAGAAATCCTAATTTTCGAACGTTGAAATACAACAGAAAACGAACCAGCTCATTCGTTGCAGTCCTTCCACAAATTGAACCACACAGACCACGCGCTTCTCAAAACGTACAGATTTGAAGTCCTTTACGCGCCCTTTTTTATTGACAATCGCAATATTTTCCTTGCCGTTTTGGGTAGACGAAAGCAATAATTTGAATTTTCATCGGGAAAACCCCCGTTTCGATGCCTGCAGAAGAAGAAAGTCAAATTATAGCGCATGGCGCGTTGAACGACCGAACAGGTATGCTATTTTCTTTTGGGTTGTTGGTTACTTTATGAAGAGTACGTAAAAATGAAGATAATGAAAAATGAAAAAAATTTATGAGCTATTTCCATCAACGCTATTTCATGTACCGAAAATGAGAGATTTTCGTTCCTACCAGAAATAAATATGTAATTTTCGTTCTAAATAAACATCTCTGTGGCAATACGGCGAGCAGCGGTATGGGACTAGGAAGCAAAACCCGCAGTGTTTGATTTTTTTGAGAAAATGGTTCAAGCGATTTATGTTAAACTTACGTAGTGCCTTTAAATAGTAAACATTTACTAATCGTTCTCGATAAACGTTCCTACGGCAGTTGAAAGGGAACATATCCTTAAGGGTGTCTAAACCTTTTGCGTTGTTTACTTTCCTCAAATAAAGAACTCCACGTGGTTTGATAATTACGTGTATGCTCAATCTAAATTGTTCTATCCAACGATTCGCAAACTCCGCACTGCTCACAGCAACGCACAATTGTTAATATGCTCGATTGGAAACACTGATGCCGGTTTTCCACCGCGTCACGTCCGATGAAACACCGGAGCACATAATCCTGGAGTGCTCAACTCGCGAGGATGCTCCAAAGACTATACTTCGAGCATTCCGCTCGATCTGGACACCATCATTGCCACCAAGGGCGCAAACGTCTTTTATACGAGTTTATTTAAAAACGAGTATTTTAGTTTAACTCATAAATTACCGAGCAAAATTATGGCAGTAAATCATCGTAGCGGTCAGATCCAATTTTTCAAGATATTGCCAGTTTCTTAGGGCAATGTTTGTAAATAAGGAGGTCCAGTCAGTCTTCAAAGTTAGTCGCTGTCGTGTAATATGTTGGAGAGAACATAATAGACTCTTTGCGCGTCGCCGAAATTCGGTGATCCCGACATGATCCATCTTGAGTACATAATGCCGACGAGAAGATACCTTCGCCTGATCATCGCAATCCATCTGGATGGGTTGTGCGGTTCCCCTTATCTGGAAAGTAGGCAGCAGGGTTGTGACGGTTGATAGAGTAGATAGTGCGCCTAATACATGTCAACTTTGGTGTCAACTCTTGGACCGCTTCTCTTCCTTATCTTCATTAATAGATTAGGAGACTCACCGTTGGGAGGGAGGGTCTACCTTTTTGCGGACGATGCCGCCATCTTGTGCACGGCTGATGATTGGGACGACCTGTTCACTCAAGTTAACAGTCTGGCTGGATGTCAGCAAATACACTGAGTTTGAACGTCCACGAAACAAAATGCATTGCTCTTTCAAAATCCCATTCTAGAGCACACGTAGACCATGGTTGGAAAATTCAAAGCTGCGATAATATAAGTTCTAATTTGTGTTCGTACCCTGAAATGCAGGGGGTATCCGTAGAGAGATACTTGGGCGTGGTAATTAGTGAAGATCTCAAGTGGAAAGCACATGTTTTCTAGCGCTCTAAGGTTGAGTCATTTTTACTTTCCGCTACCCGAAGGGAAGGAAAGTATAGTAATCGGCCCAAAAAAAAAATTTGAGTTTTCTTCAGATCTTTACGTTTTGAGGCCTACTGAGTCTAAAAAACCTAATTTCGGCGCGTGGTCTGTGTCTGTGTATGTGTGTGTGTGTGTGTGTGTGTGTGTGTGTGTGTGTGTCTGTAGTTCGATTTGCGGGAGAACGGCTGATCCGATTGAGCTGGTTCTTTTTGTTTTGTTCGTTATTTTTGTAGACACCAAAATAAGGTTATGGACGATTTCGGCCGATGGGAAAGGGGGGTGGGGGACGAAAATGTACCAAAAACTAGGGTTTTTCGCATTTTTCTCGAAAACGGCTCTAACGATTTTGATTAAACTTTCAAATTATCTTTTCCTAATCAATACCTAACTTTTCTTCTCTATACATATCTCCATGAAAATACGGTGAACGGAGATAAGGGCCCCTGAAGCAAAAATAGGCTTTTTACGCATTTTGGCAAAACGGCTTCAACGATAATCACCAAACTTTAGAGATGATTTCGACTAGTTAATACCTACATATTCTTTTCAATAAATGTTTCTCTGACAGTCCATTGAACAGAGATAAAAATCAAAATGTGTAAAAAATAACGTTTTTTCTAACATTTCCGTAAATTCCAGGGTAACTTTTTCACCAGATGTGATAAATCCCAATGGAGTGTCTTTTAGTCTTCCATACCAACATTTCGTTCTCCATAATTATTTCTGTATATATATGTTGAACGGAGATATAAGCCAAGTTAACTCAGAAAAGGAGATTTGTCGAATATTAATTTATCGGTATTCCAATTTTCTCAAAAACGGCTCTAACAATTTCGATCAAACTCACTGAGTAGTTTCAGCTAACAAGTCCCTACATTTTGTTCTCTATAAATTTTCCTGTAAAAATGCGTTGAACGAAGATATAGCGCCCACGTATGTAGCTGGTGTTCTAACTTAAAGGGGTGGCGGAAAGTTGTGTGTTGCTACGCACCAGATATTTTCTATAGCGTCAGGTGTTGTCTTGACTATAAATCCCTAGTAACTCTGCATAAATCACTAATAATAAGTTTTGATATTCTAGTCTAGCATATTGAACCCATGAACAACAACCCAAACAACTATTCTGAAGATTCTCGCCAGAAAGCCACAAAGATTTCTCTCTCATGATCTATTTAATATCGTTAAAGAGTTTTCTGTCAGGCAAATGTACGTAAAATCAAAGGGTGCTTATGTTTTGCATAAGCATCCTAGTAGTACGGTAGTACACAAAACAGAGCCCATATGTCTCGCCTCACCACCCAGACCGTTGTACCCGTACCAAAGTCCCGCTAAATAGGTACGTCAAGCCGCATTTATTACAGCACGTCGCTATTATTAAGAAATACTTGTAAGACTCCACAATTGTCCCTAGAGTAATGCCGGTTTATAGTCAGTGACGTTGTTACTGTTAGATATATAGGCTAATGGACTTGAGAGCGGACTCATCATATAGTTATTGAGAGGAATAAACTTATTATGGGATTATGGCGGGGGGGGGGGGATCGTAGCAGCGACTACGACATTTATTACAGTTCCTGAGTTCCATTTTGTCCAGATGTTACCTGTAAATAACCAAGTCCGGTGTGGTTCTGGACGAGCTGTGCGTTTCCCAGTTAATTTGAAAATTATTTCCGTTATTAGGGAGGTGCACTGATTGCATTCCATTTTTATTGAAATGTTTTCAGCTGCGCACAAAAACTTTTGAAAATAATAACGTCCAGTCCGTCCGTTCTCAATGTTGTCGTATTCAACCGATTCGTTTGGAAAGTTGTTGGCGAGAGCTTTGTTAGTGTCTGTACGTCGTCAAATAACCTTCGTTGATCAGTTTTATACAATCTGTGCCTGTTTTGTGTAGTTAAAGCCAAGAAATGAAAAAAAGTATCGTCGCCGGTTAGAAAATAGTTTACTTGCACAGGATCTTAACATTTTGAGGCTTATCAAATAATAAAAGGGAAAGTGCCTGATTCCAGCGCGTGGTCTGTGTGTGTATTTGCCAGGGAACGGCAGAGCCGATGTAACTCGTTCTTATTTCGTTCAGTTTCGTTCGTTCGCAGTTGAAGCAAACGTAACGCTGAACATAAATATTTCTAGTTCGTTCGCTGGAACCTAAATGCATCTTTAGGTTTATTATTCTTTCTTTATAGTGCACCAGTGCAATTACAATTTACGATCCCCCCTCAAAATTTGACATCGTATTTTTCAAGGCACTGGGATCCAATTCTGCAAGCCCCCCCCCCCCTTCCAGGCCATATATTGCATTTAAAGTCCATTTGGGATCTAGTCGTACTCGGTAATCCGCTTTGACGCAATTCATGGTTGAAGCGGGCTTCAAATTGTTTGAAAAATTAGTCAAAAACGAAATTAAAACAGGTTTTAAAGCAACTACATTTTGTTTGGTGTTTTTCGATGCTGATTCAAATGGTATAGGTCTTTGAGGGGCTCTACAAACATTGTCATTTGCATATGGGCAATCGTTTTCAGGATTGTTAATACAGTTACGTTATATTCTCAATATTTTTCGCACGTGGGATGAGTATGATTTGTCCCGATCATGCAGTACCGAATAAGAAACTGTGGTGTAATAATTTGCAATGCATTTTCAGTAGCTCTTTAGTTTCAGCTACTTGAGCTCACCTCGATCCTACCTTAGTTCTCTTGACATACCAAATGGGTTTTGACAGTTTGGCAGCGTGAACGACCTGTAAGCTCTTCTTCCTCGTGCGTAGTATCTGTGGCTCGTGCGTAGTATCTGTGGCCTGCATGTCCTAAGTTAGCTAGTATGTGAAAGCAAGCGTGAAAGTTTTCTTCGTTAAATCCATTTTTCTGTTATATTGTAGCAGCGTGGTTCTGGTCATTTGGCACCCGTGTTTCAAGCGAACTGGTGAGTCGACGCACGAGCGAAAGTGGTAAAGCGACGTATGGCCGCTTTGTTCCCCGCGATGTTGTCCTGCCGTAACCCTTGTTGGTATCTGCTTGCGTGCAAGTACATTTTCATACATTTTTGGGACATAGCGTTATATCGGTCATAACCTAACTTACCATCTATTACAATTCAAGCGGTGCATTTCAGTCGTACTGCCGATGGTAATCGTTTAAAACCTTAACCTGCCTCGAGAAATTACACAACAAAAAAACCGGCTTTATCATTCGTCGCATTCTCCCGCAATTTGAACTACTGACACACTCAGACCGTGCACCGAAATATTGTTTTTTCGATTCAGTCTCCGAACGTAACGATCTGAAGAAAACTTCTCAATTCATGAACGCCTGCAAGAGTTTCCTTACTCTTCGAGTGGCGGAGAGTAACAACTAATATGTTTAATCGAAGATTACAATTCCGGCATAAAAGGACAGCTCACGATAAAGACGACGACTTAGGAACACAAACAACAGCCGATAACCACATGTTCACTAAGGAAGATCACGGTATCTTCAACAAGCCGTGCGTTGCCCACGAAATTTTGCTTTGTGGGACCAAAAAACGTCTTTTACTTCAGTATTATTTCTGAATGATGCACATTGGTTTTCGGTCAGGAATGTTTTTAAAATTTAACTCAACGTTTCAAGGCTCTGCAACGTCTGTCCGTCGAATGGGCCATATTTTGTCTTTATCGTGGTCTAAACAATTTTGTTGTGCTCGCCTACTCATCTACCGATAGGACGAAACCGGCAGTTTCATTGCAATTACGTCGCGTTTGGTACCGTTTCCTGGTATGTTTCGATGCAGAGCCGAATAGGGCGGATCCGAGGTGCAGGACTGCGACTGGATATTCAACAGTCAAATCACAGCAAATATACTGAGGGGAATCTTACTAGTTGAAGGAACTCGTGGGACAATGTAGCGAATGATCTTTTCACCTCAGCCTGATTCATTCAACCTCCCGTCAGTTTGTCAATAAATTTTCGTTGTTCGAATGCCAAGTCGAATAGGATGATTATCGGAGGTGTAAGGCGGCCTCTAGATGAAAAACAGTGAAATATAATGAGACAAATTCCACTACTTGAAGGAACTTGCTGGACAACATAGTTAAAACGTTATCGTTTCCTGCGCTACCTCCCGTCTCACTCACTTCTACTCGTCATGCCAATCACGTCAATTTCCGTTGTTTCGTTGTAGTCAGGTCATGTTGAGTATTGTTAACTAATCTTTTACGATGCTGAATCGAATGAGATGAGTCTTTTTCCATGTTAGTTGTCGTTTCCTGGGTCGTTGATACAGCGATATTATATTCTTAATATTTTTCGACGTTGGATGGAACAGGTACGACAATGATAAACCATTGTGTATTAATTTGCAACGTTATGAGTTATCTTGGTTGTTCTCTCTAATCAAAGCATTATAGCAGAAATTATTAAGGCTTTGGTATCGTTTCCAAGTATTCTCTTGATGCTGAGTCGAACAGGACTGCAAACATTCTGTACACTATAGTGCAAACATTGTCGTTTGCATATGGGCAATCGTTTTCAGGATTGTCTCTAAAGCAGCGCATTATCAACTTTATCCGCCGTTGGATTGAATAGGGATGAGCCCCTATCATGCTGTGCAAGCAACCTGCAAATTGTTGTTTAATAATCTGAGTGTTTTCGTTTGTTCATGATTTTTCGGTGGTGGGAGAAAACAGGTTTTGAACGATGTTCAACGAAGAGATGGAGCGTGGGGACGAAAATGTACAAAAATTAGAGCTTTTCGCAATTTTTTCTGAAATGGCTTCAACGATCTTCTGCAAATCAGTACCCAACTTACGTTTTTTAAAATAAATATCTCTGTGAAAACTCGGTGATTGAAGATGTAGGCTCATGAAACAAATACTGATTTTATTTTTTACTTACGGAACGATTTTCGTCAAACTCGCCAGATGTCCTCAACTAGTCAGCCCCTATACACACCGCTTGTGAGGATTCTCCAAATTATAACGCCCGGAGAAAAAGATACCCACTTTGATTGACTTTGAGAATTGATAAAGTAAAATAAATGGTCTCTTCCAGAAAAAACCCAAAATTGTATATACGTTCTCAACTTGGAACACAATAAAAAATAAACGGGAAATACTTTGATGAAACAACCACACCCTGTGTCCAACAGACGATCTACAGTTTCTTGACGCGGAAACTCGAGGACGAGCACTTCTTCGTTCAGCCCCGGAGCAGTACTGCCCTCGCAAAGGTGCTCGTTCGCGTCCGTCCTCCTAATCAGTCGGCATCTTAGGGAGCGGGCCCAAACTTGAGCGGGTGTGTAAGCCTGACAAGCTACTACCTAAGTAATAAATGTTTCGATGACGGTTCGTTGAACAGAGACACTTGCGGTTCGAGACTGGTTGCACCTATTCCTCATGTGTGGTCCACAACAACCCTGCAGCTATTAAAGCAATACCGACCCTTCCCCGACCCTCCATCATCCCGTTTTACCTTCCTTTCATATATAAAGACCACGACCAACTGACTGACTCCAGTACTGACTTAACGGCCAGACGATGATGTCTTTACATCGAAAGCGCTTGCCACCAGCAACACACCAGCCAGAGGAGACGGACTCACCTAACAGATACGTAAACTTTAATAACCCTGCAGCTACTCAGTGGTCTTCTCTCGTATAGCACGCTTTCGCTTTAGCAGTAATACGCCTTCGGCACGTACCTGGGAACAGCAGATCCACAGTAATTAAATATTCCTCAACCTGTTCACTACTTACCGTTTAATTAATGGAGTTGGAGGGGCCAGTGCTTCCATGAACCCCCCCTCCCCCTCCCACCCTCACAGTGTTCCTTACTTTCGTCAAACCAATATCGCAGATAGGCCTTACTCTACTAGCTCATGCATTCCTACCCATATTTGAACCCGGGCCCCGCCTAGTGTGCCATTTCTAAGCAAACCTGTCCATCTTGGAAACCGCCATTTTGTTGATTCATCGGCAAATCTAAAGGCCCTCCAGAGCGAGCAGGTTCTATGAGTGCCATTCACTCACAACTGTAGAGGCTGCGGCCCCTGAGCTTCGTTCGAATATCCGCGAGGCCACGTCTGTGAACTTCTTCTCCTGAATTCACGTAATTTTCCGTCGGAGCGACGTTTTTCGTGTACAGCTGAGTCGAATTGTGACTTGGGCTAACCTCAGGGAATAGTTCATAAGTATGTTGGTGTGTATGTTCAGATCTCCAGTGAGCCTGCCGTATGTCCAGCGGCCGCTATATCTCCGTGGTTATCTTCACTGCTGTTCCTAGTTTGTATTCACTTGGCCGATTCTATAATTATAGGCAAGGGCTGTCAGTAGTCTATTCTTCCCACCTGTCCATCCATAAGCAGACCCAGCGGTGCACAGTTGGTGAAATAGGTACCAACCAAAATGCACTGAATCGGTTCAACTTGACGGAGTGTATTTTAGCGGCATTGCACACATTTCCTACTCCAGAAACATTTGTGTGACTACCTTTTGAACGGAGATATAAGCCAAGGTAGCTCAGAAAACGAGATTTGCCGAATATGTGATCGTTTTTCTCATTTTCTCAGCTTTAACGGCTTTCATCAAGTTTTTGAGGAGCTTTCAGAGGACGATGAACTTTGCCCGGAAATGATAGAAGAGAAAACAATAGCGTTGCGAAGAGTTCAGATTACCGAAAGACTCTCAGAAGCAGAAAACGCGGAGTAGCAGCAGATAACACAAGATTAGTTCGATGAAAGAGAACTGAGGCGAGTTGAGTGATTCGACAGACATAGATTAAGGCAATGAAGTTGCAACAGGCTTAACAATAAATTTGTCACCTCACCCGTTTTACAATTACCTTTTCACTCACAATGACACAACGGCCGCACTCTCATCTACAACCCCTAAACAAAATGGGTTTCCGTGGCGCCGATTTTGTACTGTTCTATTAGAGCATTCTCCCCATGGAATATGACACGCAGCATGCAATCTCAAACACACATATTCAGCCAATAACCCCCCCCCCCCCGCTCATCACTATAATCAGGGGAATATGAGGGAGCGTATGTGTAATTCGTTACTATACTGCTGCTTCCAGCAACGCATATAGAAGAACTCCATCAGACGTCAAACAGTGAGAGTGGGAATGAAACTTGCACGTGTCACGTCTCATTGACCAGCCCTGTTAGCTTGACTTCTGTAGAGAGGCTGTCGCAGAGTTCAGTCTGGGAATAGTTAAGTTCCTATTTCAACCACCACTTTTCCATCATTCACTCGATGGTCACAATTCAACAGGTGTCTGCTCAAAGATTACTGTCTTGTGAGGCATGGCGGCCCACAGGAGTGCACACCATCTCTCGAGGACCCAAGCGTTTGAGAACGAACGCCGCCATAGTCGTATCCTGAAAGGAACTGGCTCCTTCAATGGCCAGGCCGGTCAACAACGGTCAGGACCCACCAAACAGAATTACATCCTGAAACCACGCCCTCTCCAAACAGCATGCACTTCGTTCTGTTCACATTATACGCAGTCACTTAACGGGAAACTCGTGGAGGTTTTTAGCACAAAGAGGGGGGGGGGGTTCTTGGGCCGATTACAATACTTTTTTCATCCTTAAGATTGGAGAATGTAATTTGGTGAGCGGAAGGTTTAGTGATCCAATTATTAAAGCGTATGACGAGCGACGTGTCATACTATGAAACGAGGTACAGAAGGCTGAAGGCTGAAGGGAGCTCCCTTCGAATTGAGTAAGAGAAGGTAACTGCTTCGTTTGATTCCGTTTATTTACATGGTAGGGAAGCATTAGGTTCATTAGTTAGCTTTCAACCTCCTTGGCTTCGCTCTAATCCAATTGAATAGCTCTAAATCATCAACGAGCTTTCAAAACAAACCCAGCGAATTGGAAAAGAAGCGAACTTGTTTAGAGGAGAGATTTGAAAGGGGGGGGGGGGGGTTAGAAGAGAGGGATGATGAGGGGGCTTGGGAGGGGTTGGGGTGAGGCAGATTAGGATGGCGAGTTAACTGTAACCCCAATCTGATTTGGAGACGCATTCCGCCCGGTGACGGTGTTAATAGAATTCCTGTTATTAGAATTTGAATTTGTAAACAGGGTTGTTGATTGGATGTTGCCCCTTTCCCGGCCAGCTAGTTACCTATGCAAATTCTGCGGCTTCATCACACGCCCTGCCCTGCGCTCTGCGCCCTTCCATCAACAAATTATTCTTGTTCAATCATTCGTCCCGTCCTCCACTCCAGCCCCCCCCCCTCTCCTCGTCACTACCACGCCACCATCCCATCATACACTACATCATTACCTGTCTAATCAACTACATTACCGCTACATCATCATTTCTTCGAATGTCCACTCGTATCAACTTGAGTTCACACAACCTAAAGCAGGGAACTATAGTGAAAATTTCCCGTGGCCTGTTTGGTGATGTACAAATTCCACTCGGAAGCTACTGCGACGGTATTCAATATCTGCTCTAACTTTGCAACACGAAACGCTAAGAGTTAAGAGGAGGGTAAGGGATGTATTTGGAATCGGCTAAAACACAACTGATTTTTCTGAAGATCTTTACATTTTGAGGTCTACTGAATCGAAAAACTGGGCCGTGGCCTTCGTCTCAACGCGACGAGTCGAACTGACAGGTGGTTGGAGTGAGAAGAGGGGCAGAGAGAGGCAATGAGTGACGGCTGGAGTGAAACGATAACTTTCACAATATTTTCCTACGAGTTCCCTCGAGTAGTTGAATTTGGCTCGCTATATTCAGTGTGACTTCACTCTTTTCTATCTAGACGCAATCCCACTCCCCTGAGACCCGTTCTATTCAATTCGTTAACGAAAAATACATAAGAAACGATACCAAACACGAAGCGATTGCAATGAAACTGCACAAATTGCTAATTGTTCAAACCATTTTTTGCCCATAGCAATCATGGGTTTTGTCCAATCGGGATTTTTTTGAGAATGAAAGGATTTTTTAGAAAACAAAAAATGGCATGGACGGCGAACGAACTCTGCACATTAGGGATCCAGGTGCCTCGAAAAAGGGGGGGGGTTAAACGTAGCTGTACTATACAGAATGGGTAATAAACCAAAATTAGAATGGTAGAACAATGAGCGCTAAACAACTAACTATTATTAGCATGGCGATTGAAGCCCTCAGAAAAGGCTCCAACGATTTTGTGAAATTTTGTGTCAGAGCCAATTAACCCAACAATAATACGGTATTTCAATAATCGGCGGTTCAATAATAGTTCGTGACGTGCGAAAGGAGCAATGAAGTCAAATCTTCTAACAAGTTTGAATAAACTGAGTGGAAAAACGTAAATCAGTTTCCAGAGCTGAATGCACGGGAGGCTGAGGCAAGTTGAATGGGGCGTCGCACTGAATATTTTAAATATATTTTCGGTTTATTGTGAATCCCGGTTCACTTCTATCGAAAGTCATTGAGCGTAATGACGTGTACATATTTCAAACCCCGTTAAATTTCAGAACGCGTTGTACGACGACGTGAAACGTGTTTTGGCGCGAGAATTTTCGAATATTAGAACTCCAACTTTTCTGACAATATCGCGATAGCACGAATTCTACCAAAAAAAAAACAAGCTAACAAAAGGTGCTAAATCAGTTGTCATTCACCCGAGAAGTTTATTACAGCTCACTTGGAGATATTTGATATTCTGACACCAAATAAGTAGGGGTTCTCGTGATTGACTTCAAAACCAACAACACGCTCCAAAATTCGCATTTTTTTCGTTTAACCATCCAATGTGTAAGGAAAGCGAGGTAATCAGACAAAAAATAACTGGTGGGACGCACCTCATTACATTTCTCGGCCCTACGTCCATAACTTGGTTTATACGAACTTGACGTTCTTCTTTGAAACTGCTAGTTGAATCCACGACGACTTTGTTCCTCAGCGATCCGGACTTAATTAGGTTGCTCCTACTTATGCCACGAGATTTATTTAAGAAACCACCGTGTTGTAAAATAATTTTCAGAACGAATAATAAACCGAAACACTGTGAAAACAATGTTAGTCATTAAAATTACAATAGTTTGAATTATGGAATTTTACAGAGGCTACCTAAATATTTGTTGTACAAGTAACTTTTACGACCACCAGCACGAACGCAGGTACTACATCTGCCGGATTTATAATGGGAAAACTGCACAAAATTGATTATCGCCGGAATTTGAATTATAAATATTTGGCACTACATTCGACGACCTGCTACATATTCAACGCAATTCTACAGGAATGTTTATGAATGACATTTATGAAAATGCCACCAGCGTTGGAGCTTTTGAACCTAATCATGAGGGACAGCATTTGGGATAACTAAGCCCTTTGCCTATCGCCATGTAATGATCGATAATGAAGGAGTCTGCAGCACTAAGACGTTACGGTGTCTAATAATTGTCAGCATCTTCGAGTTCCGCTCGCGTTGGTTTTTAATGAGAATGAATTCCAGAGCAATTGAACGCACGTTGCAATGCCAATATATGTATCCTTCGAAAATTTGCGTGACTATGTTTCTTTATTTCGTTGAGCTGTAACGGAGAACGAGAGATGGAGTTTCGTACGGCTCGAGAGGCGCCAAGCTCTTGAGCGTAGGTGGGTGGCTGGAGAGACGCCTGCGCAGAGCTTCCCTGGAACCTGGAAGCTGCTCCATCGTCCATGCGCCATAATGTATCTGTAATGAAGATAACAAGGGAGGCATTAGGAGCTGCACACCCTTCCACGTCCTCCGCGTCATCCACAGCCTCCTCTTCTCTTCCAGAGCCCCGAAGGATGGAGAGGAGACTGAGCGACGCTTCATCACTCCCCCTGCTACGTTCGCTAACAACGAGACAACTGGCGCTAAATCATTGGAGATGTGCTCAGCCTCTCAAATATTAATTCGCCCTCGCGATGGTTAATTCACTTCAAAGGCCGAGTTCTCCGAACGAGAGAACTATTTGAAACTGAGCTCATATTTACAGCCTCAAATCCAGTTTTATCTTTGTTTTACTTTCCTCGACTCTAAGGCTAAAGAAAGAATTGGAAACGATAGAAATAAAAAAAAAGGATTTTCCACAGATCACGTACCTACAGATATGTTTTGAGACCTCCTGAATCGGAAAACTCGAATTTCAACGCGAGGCGCGTGTGACAGCTTTGTGAGAGAACAACTGGCCCAACATTTCTTTATTCATTTTGTTGGTTTTGCAAGACGCGGCAATAAACTGTAAGACGTGTTAGCGTGACGAGAACTGAGCGCACAGAAAGAGATGTCTCAATTACCTTGAAAATGGGTCGAACTTGTTGTCCATTAAACTTACGACGAAAATTCCCTCTATTCCGACTTTAATGAAAAACGATAACTCCAATTTCGAAGTCGAACTCTATCCGCCGCCAACCAAAGGCCAGCAAAATAGACTGGAGCTTCATCCGTTCAGTCGCTCTCCCAAGAAACTGATTAAAATAAAATTGGGTTTTATTGATTCAGGAGACCTCAACACGTAAAGATGTGATAAAAGTCGACTATTTCTTAATGGTCACTGATTCCTATTGACCAGAATCTTAGTTAGGCCAAAAACAGTGCGCCATGTGTCTCTGCTGCTCTAAACTATTCCAAAATGGCGGCGAAATTTTCGAACTTGTTGATGACAACTGAAATTTTCGCAGTACGTTCGAGTATATATGAAATGAACATAACAGGGGGGGAGGGGGGGAGGGCTGCCTTTCTCTATCTCTACCCGCTCTTTTTTACCAGAGATCTTTCAAAATTGAAACTTTTCGTCTCCAATTCTGGCTCGTCAATTCGCGCAAAAAATATGTATTTATGAGTTCCCAACATCTAACAGGACTAGAAAACCTTAAAAACTTTAACCTTACTTTAAAAAAATGGCATTTTAACGATGAACGATCGAAGATTACAATAAATTGAATTACGAAGTGCTACGGCTCTTCCTGAGTTAATACTCTGTGCTAAGTTTCAGATCCCAATAGTTATACCATTTATCAGATTAATGTTGACTTGAAGAAGTCAACTTACCTAGCACCGTTTAATGTAACAAATTAACTGTTAAACTTATTTGTCTAAAACTGCCTACTTTTCTTTTCGAGATAAACGTCCGTTTATTTTAATTTTAAATTTGTGTAGGGACAATTGACTGTCTTTAATCTCCTCGGTAGGTAATTGAAAACGTCAACTCCTCATACCTAGTGGAGTACACTCCTGACCCTTGTTGTTTTGTGCCTTTGATATTTCTCCAAACAAGAACATGTTATAAACGTAACTCAAGATACATTTTTCGGTTAACTCATAAAAGTTAATCACTGGCGAATCCACAAACACCCTTTCAAAAGATCTTTCAGGCTTTTTTCCAATAATTTTTGAAGAATACATAACGGTCTTATTTTAGCTGTAAGAGACATTCCCCATACAACGATGCCGTACTTGGGGATAATTGCCAAGTAAAAAAGCTTCTTTAGTTCCAGTGACATATACCGCCGTACTTCCACGCAGAGATGAATCAGAGTGCGTGATTTCCAAATTATTTATGTGAAGTTCCCACGTCGAACATTCATCGATCATAACAGCTAAATACCTTACGTGGTGGCGGGGGGGGGGCGGTGCTGACACGAGCAACCTCCATCACTACGTGACAGACAAGTTTCCGTACTCTCGGCACAGATGTTGACCGAGGGGCAAACACCATAAATATAGTTTTTTGAAAATTCAGCGTTGAACTATTTCTGCAGACTAGTAAGGATTACTTTTTCTTTTACTTGTAACGTCTCCTCAGGTTTGTCTCGACATATGAGTGCAATGTCGCGAGTAGATAATAATTAAGGATCTGAGTCTGCTCAACCAATTCTTTTACGCGTGTGGGAAACCAGATTACTGGGACATTTTTACTTTCCTTGCTCTACGAAGTAGAAAGGAAAGTTATGTAATCGGCTGAAAAAAAAATTTTGAGTTCTCTTCAGATCTTTACGTTTCAGACCCCCCTGAGTCCGAAAAACACTATTTGGGAAAATGGTCTGTGTGTCTGTGAACGATTTTTAGAAAGAACCACCGTACCAAATCAGCTCAAACTTGATATCTAGCTCGGAAGTCACTATGGAACGCCAAAATAAGGGTATGAACAAAATCCACCGAAATTTAACTATAGTTATCATAGTGATCAAAACACCAAATATTTTTTTTCTCAAAAACGGCTCAAACGATTTTGATTAAATTTTTTATATTGGTAGCTCCAAATATGGCAATTATACCATAAAATTCCCATCTATGAGAAAATGACGAGAGCAGCACAATAAATTACCAAAACTTTCGACGAAATCGATTATAGCGCGGTTCTTAGAGAAAACAACCGTACCAAATCAGCTGAAACTTGATGTCTAGCCTACGAGTTACCATGGGACGCAATAGTGAGGGTATGGGCAAAATCCACCGAAAGTTAACTATAGTCATCATAGTGATCAAAAGCGTTTTTCGCGCAGTTTTTTCCTTATAAACTCCGCTGGAATTCTTGTAGAATGTAAAAAAAAATTCGGTATTGTAGTACAATCATATACCTAAAGGCTGAGTGTTTAAAAACGCTCATGAGATACATGGGGCTCACTCCAGAAATTCCTGAATTTCAACTACTGCCGTTTCGCTTACTAC
The DNA here is from genome assembly GCA_020466155.1 of Pachypeltis micranthus. Taxonomy (NCBI): domain Eukaryota; kingdom Metazoa; phylum Arthropoda; class Insecta; order Hemiptera; family Miridae; genus Pachypeltis; species Pachypeltis micranthus. The sequence goes on from CM035768.1 coordinate 36,189,004, forward strand.
CAGTTGTAACAGTTATTTTCCAATAACTCTGCAAAAGTGATTACTATCCTTTTTTTGAAAAATCGTGTTTACAGCCTCATTAATTATCTGTGTACCAATTGCTCAATAAGGGTCCTGCAATGAGTACGAGCAGCACAATAAATTCCGGAACTGTAAGCGCTACCGCTTTCTGCTGTCGTTAGGCGTTGTTTGACCAAGTTCAAATTAACTGAGTGATAAATGAATTGATTAAATAGAGTTAGCCATGTACAAAGTGAATTGACGTAGAGCTAAGGAAAGTTGTGTGTTGCAACGCACCAGATATTTAAATAAGAGAAAACCCTGTCTATGTCTTATTTCTCGGATGCGTTTTATTTGTAGCACTCCCAAGTCAAACGACTCATTTTCCAAACCAAATGAATCCTTTCGCGAAAATTAGCCGCATTTTCACAGCATAACGGTATATTTTCGTTCAGTACCTTGTCTTGCAAAGTAGTAAGTAGTTAGCGTAAATTAGAGGGAAATGTCGAGTTAAGTGACGCTAATGTAATTCACATCCGTTGCCGGCAGGACCCAACAGCATCATGATGCCCATCACGTGATTGGTTGAGTCAGGTAGTTGTTGTTTTATAGACGCAGCAATTACGTCAGTCAAAATGGCGTTTCCAGCCGGTTCCTTGCGTGGTAGTTCATTTTCGATAGGATGGTAGTGAACCTGGGACTTCTCACCGCCGCAGCTTGGCGAATTTGGGCATTGTTCATTATTAGTGCATGGTCTGGGGGAGGGAGTAGCTGGATCTTCTGATGTAGTTCCTTGTGTGATAACCTCAGAAACCTCAGAAAGCGCGTTGGGGCGTGAGGCCTTCCGAGCCACGCCCCGACCGGGCACCCCCCTCCACCAAACCGGGGGGGGGGGTGAGGCAATGGGTACTGGCGGCGACTGGGACACTAAGCGGGCTCCCCAATGGGCTCATTGGGGAGTTGGGACATGGGCCCAACGAGGCCACGGCGATATGCTACTGGTCCTGTAGCTCTGGCAGAGTCCTATGGCCCGCAGCTACCTCCCTGCTATCTTCTTCTCTTTAACCTCAGAATGAACCGCTCCTCGGTAATTCAAAGTCAGGGCGAGACTCATATTTCTTCCTCGGACAGTAAGCACCGTGACTTCTGCAGAAGTTGTTCTTCATTTTCTTCTCCAAAAATGAAGACTGAACCCTGATTCATCAATTAAGATAATTTTTTCCTTCTCTCGTGGCGCCAAAGCTTCGAATGTTGTGGCCTTGGTCTGCACTGAATTCGTCGGATCCATCGCTTTTGAAGCATTCTTCAGAGTGATTTTTAGCTACCTCAACCCATTACCCATTGTCAATTTTGACAAAATACTTTTTTCTTTTTTTGGCTTCAGTAAGTAATTTACTTTACTGCAACATGCTAGAATTTCTTCCAGAGTACTTACAGCATAAGCTCAATGGCACGTCTCAATGGCATATCTACCCATCGGAAGTCCTAGTTAATACTTTTAATTATAATTCTTATGTTCCTAATATTCATTTATTATAATTTATCCCTATTATCACGCATTACTTAAATCACAGTTTGTTCATTACAAGGTTTTTTCTGGTGCTATCATGCGAAAAAATCCGCAGGTCTCCATTTTTTCAATCTTCGAGCCGTTTGGTGGTTTAGGAGGCGTTCAGTAAATTTGTCGAACTTTGGGTTTGTGTGAGATGAGATCGTGGCTAATTGTGGTTGAAATGTTTTTGCGATCACTTCTTTGACTTCTGGAATGTCTAAACTCCAATGTATGACAGAATTTCTCTCGTACAATTCCACATTCGTGATCAGTCGTAGCGCACGGTTTTGCTGGGTTATTACCCTTTTGACATGAGTGGGGCTGGCGGAACACCAAGTTGAGTAGCCATATTGCCAAATGGGCTTTATCATAACTGGATAAATTAATCTCTTGTTGCTAATAGCGAGTGGAGATTTTGGTCCGATTAGTGGCCATACAACTAATACGGGTTCTCAGCCTTTTCACCAAGTCGCCAATGTGGTCATTAAAATTAGTTTTTTTATCGAGCCTGATGCCAAGATATATTATGTTTACCTTTTGGGGTACGCTATTGTTGTTCAGCATGATGGGACTCGCTTGATAGTTTCTCTTGTAGGTGAACGTGACAGTACTCGGCTTTAGTGTGTTCGTTGTAGTTCTCCACTTTTTGTTCCGATCCTCCATCATTGTTAAGGTTGGCGGTTCGCGCAGTGCCTCGGTCTCTCCGGCATCAAGAGTCGAGACTGAGACTGCTACCAAAACTGCGATTCATTCCGTATTTTAGTCAATGTTGTGCGAATGTATTTATTGTATGTGAGGAGAGTGGCTGCGGTCAGAGTGGGAACGTTAAAGGGGATTGCAATTCAGGCCGGGATCATGGATCGCCTGACACCCTTCTCCATGGAGAGGACAAGGCCAAGTCCAATCTGCACATAGGTGCCGGTAGAACGTCTTTTGGTAATTCCGGCACCAGGGCCTGCCAACCATTCAGATCCTTAGGCTGCTTAAGTTGTAGCCAAATTGAATGGGTACCACGAGGGGCTTCTGCCTGCGGCCAGCAGCGTGGAGCCTTTGAGACGTGGCGCTGCCGGCCTTGAAGCCCAGGGTTTGGCTTCGTGGGGGCCAGGTTTTGCTGGAAATTCCCCGAAAATCTATGCGGAGTGTGGCAGGGGAGTGGTAGAGGCCACAGGGCTAGGTACTCTCCCCAACCGCCATTTGCGTTCATTATTCGGATCTTCGTTTTCACGGCGAACTCGATGAAATCCTATTTGGATGGTGGCGACGACGAAGAGGTCCTCGAATTTCAATGGAAAATTCACCACTGGAACGCCAGAGGAATTCTTTACATTCTACAGCTCAAAATGTATCAAATTATCCGTGTTTCCTGTGTGATCTGCTTCTCAACATTTATCTACAACGCTTACGATTCCCGCAAAGTTTCGGTCTGAGAATTACAAACTTCTTTTACTTTTATAAGGAATGGCCTCTTAATCCTCAGCATCCGCTCTAGTTTTGCGCGCGAACGAACGAATCAATGGAGGTCTTAGTTTCATTGATTTTGAATCATTCTGCCACAAAAAAAGGTAATGAGCTCCTCAAGGGAAGCGGAATCAAAAATGACTAACATTTCTTCCTTGAACGTGCAGCGCCTCATAGAATTTTCGTGGGAATGAGAAATGTTATGCGATGCACCAAACCCACATATTATAGCCGTTTTCCACCTTCAAATGCAGTTCAACCAACACAAAAACTCTCACAAAATCAGATTGTAATTTTTTTACAGCCGATCACCCAGCGCTAAGGAAATTCGAAAACTTCGACCTCTAGGGCAGTAATTAACCAACCCTACTGAATTTGTGTGTGGCTGAAGTTATTGAAAGATACTTACTTCGAGATTTACTTCGGTAGGCATAGCATTTTGTCTCAGAGTGGCAAGACACAGGTAATGCGTAAGAAGCAGGATGTTGGGATGGCCCTGTGCACCTACCCGCTTTACTGACGACATTCATATAAAAAACCCTTTTGCTAAGCTTCCTCCCAACTAGGTGGTAATTCAGCATCAACCCATTACGTCTATATCTAGTTCATACGTAGGACTGGTCTGCATCTAGCTCTTCTGAAGCACGGACGAAAAGGGAGTACAAACACGAACGCCACTTGTTTACGCTGTGCATAATTTTCAAGGGCCCACCTTGTGTCATCTTCTTCTCTTTTAGGGATTTGGAATTTAAACACGACAGCGGGATCTAATTTGTTAACTCGATGTAATAAAAGTGCAGTAATGAAGGACGAGGGGCCTGTAGCCAACTGTTTATTCCGTATCTTCATTAACTTAATAGAATTAGCTCCACCCTCACTTTCGTTTTTCCTCGCCACTCCCTTGTCCTCCATTATGCGACGAAGGTGCCCAACAGAAGCTGTAACCTACCGGCGAGGACAATTTTTCTACTTAACCCTTCAAATTAATTGTTTCCTTACTTCTTTCCTTAATTGCCGCTCTCGTCCGTCTTAATTTTTCTCCACTCACCCTCGCTTTCTTCTTTTCTCTACCTCAATAAATCAAAACAGATTAGCTCAACTCGTCTCACCGGTTTCCCTCTTATTTCCAACTCCTTCGAACATTAGCTCTACTCTGCGAAATCTGAGGCAACTCAACCCCTTCAAAGTGAAATGAATTAAAAAAAGAAACCACCGTTTTGATCTCCGTTTTTAGGAACTTTGCCTTTCGGGCATCGCCCTCATTAACCAGGATTTAACAACAGTTTAAATTAGGCCCTTAATGTAGGGGCTCTTCAATGTCCAGGTGGGAGTGACTGGAAATGGGGACCCACGAGTTGGCCCAGATGAGAGCCTGATGTGAGCGGTAAGGGCTGAACACTCAACCTTAAGGAGGTTAAGGAAGCGGCCCCGTGGACTTGGCAGCGTGCTTAACAGGCAACTCTCACACCCGGCACCACTTTCACACTCCCAATGTACGAAAGAGTAACGATTTTCTCCAATGCACCATCACGAGCCGGGCCCGCAAGTTGGAGCCGGGTGTGGCCACACCAGCCCATGTTGAGCGACCCGCTGAATCGAAAGATTAGCCGTTCCAGGAGTGTCCGCCTCAATGGTAACAACCTCCATTTCCATTGGTTGAGACTGGTGTTTTGTCGCCAAACTGATGGTATCCTCTTTCCCCAAAGACAAGTCATGGTTGAGTTGACAAACCATCGCAACTCAAATTGACTGGACTTCAGCCATTTGCAGTTTCAGGATTGTTGTTGACCGTTTCATTATTGCCAACCTGCCTTGTATACTTTAGGATTGTTCTCACGCCTCTACAAATGAATAAATGAGTACGTAAGTTATAATTAACATGTAAGGAAACCCCGCACAGTACTTTTGTGAAACCCTGACTTGCTGCATGTGAATATGGGGGTGGGCAGTTTACTATAATACAAAACTAAACACGAATCTGAACGGAGCGGGAGTATGCAGGGTTCTATTCCTCCTTTCTGTGGCACTATACACACACGAAATATTAACTATTAAATAACATACACTGAGTGCTGAGAGGTTACCGTTGGAAACTAATGGAGACAACAGATATAATGACATCACCGCTTAGTTTTTGAGGCCACGGAAAGTTGAAGAACTACAGGAAGCAGTTAAATCGGATTTGATGGTCGAGATATGAAAGGTTAACAGTAAAACAGGTTGAGAGCAAAGGCGGGTTGAGAGTTAGTAGTAGAGGTAGGGGCTGATAAAGAGTTGTGCTGGTGCCTAGAGTGGGAGTAAGTGTGATTAGGAAGGGGGAAGGCTAAGTGGGTGGGTAAACAGTTGAGAATGGCTTTAGCGAGACCTAATAAAACTTCAGGGGAGGAACATTTCATTAAGTAATTTGTTGGAAGCAATCCTATATATACACCTTCGTAGCTCCTTAATAGACTCGGGGAACTTTCCGCCCTCCCCTTATTTCTTTTCTTCTCAGCCTTTTACATTATTTGTTCAATTGACTCAATTCCTCGAGTTCCCTCAAAAAGGGGATTTCATTCATTAGCTCTCGAAAGAGAATTGGATCCTTCGCTTCGAAGTAGGGGAAGGGTTTGCCGGCCGGTGCTACGGCTGTGGTCCAGACAGCAACTGGTATATTCCTGTCCACCGCAATTTTCCGTTACTTCGCTAATCTCTTGACTCAAGACTCAACTCACAATCAGCCCAGCTCACGTTCTTCCATACGCCCTTAGAAATATAGGGTCTAATTAGTCGTAGAGACTGCCGTAGCGAGCGAACCGTATGTTCTCAAAGCGCTGCATAATCTCCTGATTGCTCTGAACTGTGCAGCTCCACAATAGCATCGAAAGTTCCTGTTTCACTGTTTCTCTTGACAATCAAACTTTCGTGTACTGATACCGTGTTAGTTGGCCCTTTCTGACGTGGCTAACGAACTTCAAAGCGAATTCTGTGACAAGCTTGGGACTGCTGTGCCAGCTGCGGCCGTCATACAGCAGACTGGGTATCCCATTTGATAACCCTCTCGCTTCCCTACACACGCTTAGAATAAGCAATTAAGTGGAATTTTCGAGAATCGTATCAGACAAAAGTTCAGATTGGTTTGGGACTGGAGACCGCTTCAACTCTCGATGAGCTACAATGAACTTGAAGACCCGTGGCGCTGTCGAAGATATTTCTGGAAGAGTTTCTCCTCAGTTAACTCAATAATTGTGATTGTCGGCAGGCCCCCAACTCCTTAACCAAGAGTAAAACTCCGGGAAAGTTCTTGACTGACGTTTCGTCGACGAATTATTTTATTCTGGAACGGTGTGCCGTTCGGTTGCGGTCTAATTCATAACAGCCGCAACAACTGTCCCGCACGCTGTCAAGAACACATACAGAATAATAATGTATACCCCATAAAACACGCGTAGAGAAAATAAAAAATAGAGTACAACTCCAATTGTACCAGTCAACCGCTACCCAACACCCTAAAGCGAATTATCAAAACATTATTGCACAAAAAGACACCATTTCTATCTGCGCACGTGTTTGAATTATTTTTACGTCGTAGATATATTTAATAGTACTCACGCGTATACAAGAACCTAACTACGTATGAACGGGTTTCTGACCAAACTAGGTTTGCCAGAAACGTAAATACGAGTACATAACCCCCTTCCTAATGGACTAAAAGTGGACGTTAACCCAAATAATTATGAACTTTCTATCAAAAAGCGCATTAACAAAACATTTATTTAGAGCCCTGAGGTAAGATCGGATGGTTGAATTTATTTATTCATTCTAGTCTTTTTAACATGTTTGCAATAATGTTATTTTATTTATTAAATAATTCTGTTTATTATTCGTAACCTGTGGCAAGATGAATGGTTTTTTAAAATTGTTATACGGATAAAGATGACGTTGTTTTGTACGACTCCACTGTATGTTTCCTTATTTTTTACCACGTATTTTGTTTTTATCTTTAAATAAACGCTCGTAACCCTCTTAAGGTTCTCAATTACTCAAATTCTAGTTATTTCTCACATCTGTGACGTACTTAGGGAATTCTTTTACAAATCACCCGCGTACAGAACACGAGTGTAAGTCGTGTCCGGGCCCAAAAGAAACGAACAAATTAAATACACTCAATGAAAATAAAAAAAATAATGCGTCTCAGGAAAGTACTGGGAAATGAAATCATAAACCAAATAGGACCCACTTGAATTTAATTAGGAAAAACTCGAAATGAAATGAAGTGAAATGAACTCCTTTTAGAACGAAACAAATAAGCTATACTCGGATTGTAGTAAATGACAATAAAGGGACAATGGGGAAATTGAAACACCAAGCTCTGACCGCTTACCTTACTTCACACAATATAAGGGGAATTTGAATACTCGATCACTGGCTTAAAAAGGGGAAGATTCGTCAGCGATGTCAGTAGCCGATATATGACTAAAATGTGGCTCCTCCGCTAATATGAACAGCGGCGAACTGCACAGGTAGCGACAACAGTGTTGCCACCATCGGCAGTCCGCCACAAACCATTACAAATCTTATAAAAATATTCGCAATACCCAAAACTAAATGTTTTTGGAGGAGTTCTAGATGAATGAAAGTTTCAATTACAGTCTTGATCATCGTTTTCTAGAGTTTTCTTAAATGGAATATTCCTTTTTTTCCGAATTGACGGTGCAAGTAATTTATGTCAATTTTCATTTCTTATCTTTATTCTAACTACGTCGATAATTTAAGAGAAAACGGACACTTTTCCAGCGCTTGCTTTTTCAGCCTGCGGTATTTCGTGGGAGTTGAAGTCTGAAGTTCGTATTGTACTTTGCCGTCTGAACTGATTGAGATCCGAAAAACTTATACGAATTGACTGCGCCCGGGACGGTTGCGCCAGTGAAGTTTGTGTTACGAGAGTTGCAGTTTAAAAATTGACAGGATTTATTGTGAAGTGTAACAGAGGTGATGGGTAACGTGTTTGATTGGGCGTTCGACGTATATATCCATCAGCCAAATCAAACGGTACTTCAATAAATAATGTGTAACTCAATTACCGCGTTAAATAGGAATGTTTTGAGTTTGACAGTTTATAAATTCCGCACAACTTTGAAATACTGTGGCGATGGTTGTGCATTTGCCTCGTTGAATTACCCTATACTAAGTTTGGCCGCAGAATATGACCAATTTTCAAGTTAGTGCATAAAGCGCTGCGGGTGGTGCTGAGGAGCGGATTGTTGTACGGCGTGATTCCGGCGGCATTTTATGTATTTTCACTTCGCTAGGGCTAGGAACTTTGAAAACTCGCTCGTCAGAGGGGCTGCGCGGCACGCACTTGAGTCAACTTTTTTCAACTATTCCAAAACGGGTGCGTTGACACAAATAATAATAGGGTGGAAATAGAGTAGTCCAAATGCACACTTTGAGGGGGTGATATAACAATATACATCAGCGAGGAATATATTACGAGTGTACAGTGTTTTGTCGCGTGATTGAAAAGTTGTGCGACTGCTTCTACCGCGTTAACACAGGCCCGGAGGAAGGATTTGGGGGGTAAAGGGCAGCGAGTAGAATATGGGAAAACGAGGAAAGGGTCGGTGTTGGCCTCGTGAGGGTCGGGAAATGATTAATATGTCTGCAGAGGAGCAGTTTATTTTTATAATATTTAAGAAGATTGGAGCGAGTGGGCTTGTAATAAACTGACTAGGAGGTTTATGAGCGGGGGAGAAGTGAAGCAAATCTCATTAGAGTGGTCGAAATAGCAAATTGAATTGAACTCAGTTTTTTGAGCCGTCGTAAGGGTTGCAACGAGGGGAAAGCTGCGGGGGGCGACTTAACTTATGTTTGCCCGTCTGCCCCTTCACATCTACTTTATTGGAGGGGGGTTCGAAAAACAACTCGCATCCCTCTTCTGGTTTTGCAGTTCGCATGGAGTCAAAAATATTAGGACATTTGTACGTCCGAGAGCGGTCTTGTTGGCCACAGCGGACGGACGGGTAAGTCGAGCTTGTGCTCAATTTTCTCTTATCCAACTTCTCTAATCCTCGTTGATTTGACAAGAGATAGGCTAAGATTCAATTGCGAGTTGGTCTGTTTGTGTGTGAGCGTGTGTGTTTGCGGGCATCTGGCTGGGCTGTCGCACGCGTGGGGGCTGGTCTCGAATTCATCCCGGATCAGCTGCGGTGGTGTGATATGGCGACTTCATCTGCCCCCAAGGCCAGTAAGCCTTCAGAGTTTGTGGCTGCTCTGCATGGTTCAGTTGACGGAGGGGAACTCAGGCAGTGTCCTGACTCCCCCTACTATTCTGCATGGGTGAAGTGGGCTTCCCATAGGAAGGATTATCAGCACATCTGGCGTCACTGCTTGCAGCAATGAGGTGTACATCGTAACATTGTGAATGCTCACTGTCATGCCTGTGGTAACCTATTTCAGTCGCTGAATCATGTGGTGCAGGTGTGCCTGCGTACTCATGGGGGCAGGCTCAAGACGGAGTCTGCAAGCAGGTTGCTGGTACATTGTCATCTGAGGGGTGGGAATCGGAGAGAGATCAGTACCACCAGGTGGTCTCTGGAGAAGGACTGATGCCTGACATCATCGCCGTTGATCCTGACCAGTCTGCAGTGATCCTGGATGTCCAGGTAGCATCTGGCAGCCGGGATCTTGTGCTAATTTGGCAAGCCAAGAAGCGCAAATATGACAGGATGGATCTTCGTATGTTAGTGTCAGAAGCTCGTGGAGACTGGTAACATCAGAGTTGCAGAGTGTCCTGTGTGGTGTGTGGTGCAAGAAAAGTGCAGAGGAGATGCGTCGGCTGGGAGTGTCAGCTGGCGTTCTCCGCGGTATCACCACCGGTGTGTTGCTCCGGTCGTACCTGAACTGGTGGTTGTTCTATAGTCGAACATCCTCTTATTCTTTTGTCTCGGAAATTGGAAGCTGGAAGCATTGGAGCTCAGACGTTGGTTTCTAAATAAATGCTAACGCCCATCGATAGAAACTTACCTCCAAAATCTTTGAGAAGCCGGCGAAGGAACAAGTATTGGAGGAGAATGGTCTTTTATCTTAGAACCCCTTCCATCTAGAACTGGGAACTATGGACGCACTTCTGACTATTTATATCTTGTTGAGAACCGTGATCAAGAGAAATAGTGTTATACCAGCACCTGACTTTATCCCCCGGTTCTTTCATGAACGTCACTCTCACGTTGCTCTATGCCATTCAATCATCTAACTTCTGTTCTTTCTACTCGTACTCAAACTTATTAGTTAATTCCCCTCTCACTCTGCAGCCCTACCGCTCCACCAACTGGCCCCCTTACGTCGTCCGTTTTACCACCACAGACAGGGAACTGAGTGGGAGCGAACGCAAGAGCAGGCGACACGGCGACGAGAGAATCGGCTTGGTTACAACTGACGGCAGCGAAGTCTCGAGCGAATCGGGGCATTTGAGGTGCCCAGTCAGCATAAATGCCCCGAACGAGCCTCCGCTGAACTGAAAGGTTTGGTTCGTCCCGTTACAACTGTCTTGGAACAAATTGCCCGCAATTTTTCCCTGGACGTACGTAGCAGTTCTCATTGACATCAGAGGAGCGCTTGGAAACCTTTGGTAGCCAGTGCTCCTCAATAAGCTCAAAGGTCAAGGGATTCCTCGTCAGAAGTAATCGGAGAAATAGGACTGCTACGAGCGAATGCTGATACTGTAAGAGCTCCATTCTCAGACCAACACTTTGAAACGCCTTCGTTGAAGGTCTTCTCAGCAGCCTCATGGAGACAGGCTGCGAGTCATACACCTATGTGGACAATTCACAGTTGGAGTGAGCACTTCAAGCTGCAGGTGCCTGAGCAAAAAGGGAAACATTAAAGAGCCAACGTAATAAGTTTTGGCGCCCAAAGGTTCCTTCTTGAGAAGCAAGTTAAGTACCTGGTAACCCCTCCAGTCCCTCAAAGGTTTTTCTCATTATGAGCAATTAGCAAGGCCGCTGAGGGTGTGTGTTACCGAGACACAATCCTCACGTACATTTACTATTATTAATGTACTGCCCCCCGTTCAAAGGGAAGGATCAACTGTAACCAGGGTTTTTTTTGTAGTAACCTTCTTTGTGAAACTGGCGAACGGTTATAAGTTTGCTTTGTAGCAGTCAACACTGGAAGGTTTGGCTGCTCTTCGAACAACAATCGCCCACTGTTGTAGGAACTACAGTGGAGCAGCACGTGGTTTCTTGTTTCAACTCGACTGGAGGCGCAAGGTTTGGGGATTGAGAATCTTTCAGAAGACCCCGGTAGAGCTGCACATTTAAGTCCGTCATGTCCCTAAAGGAACTGACTCGTCCAGTGGTCTGGCTCAACCCACTTTCTTCAAGGATTTTCAAGGATGTTGGGAAAAAACTCATAAGTGTCACGTTCCTTTGATGAGGATTCCCATCTCCCTTGCTATCCATCTAATGACCAGCAAATCCATTCACCTGGCGCAGTGGATTAGTCAGTATGGAGTTCGGCCCAGAGAGGACGAAGCTTCCTTTTCACTCTCCACTTGTTCATCATGCACTCAATGCTCAAGTCAGTGGGCAAATGGCTGGTGACTAGTTTGTAACGAAAAATAAATAAGGAAAAGGGAAAATAGTAAAATAAATTCTAGTGGGGAGATGAACCCATGCATTTAGGGGAAGGAAAAGCAAAAAAGCAACTAAGACACATTTATACAGGAACTATGTATTGAAAAGAAATGGGGCTTTCTATACAACCAAAAAAGAAAAATATTTACTGATTAAAAAAAAAGAAAGAAATGGAATTAGAAATTAAGCGTCCTCTCCTACCTATGGCATGCCAAAAGAGAAAAAATGAAACAAGAGCCACAGACATCAAGTGACGTTCGAGTTTTCTTCCTCTTCGTTTGAACCGATGCAGGAAACGTTTTCACGCGGGAAGGGAGCAGGGAACAGAAGAAGAAGAAATTTCACAGGAACCTGGCCAGGACAAATCCAAAAACGGGAGAAGAAACCGGCCTAACCTTCCTTCAGTAACCGTCCATGAGCCTTCGTTTCTTACCAGGTTTGTTCCCAGCAGCTAGGACGGTTCAAGGGTTTTTCATAGCCCAAACCCCGAAACTGTTTCCATTAGAGTTCATGTCACAAGTTGGAGTGCTGCAGTGGATTGTGTCTTGTAGGCTTCATACGCTAAGTATCATTTCATATTCTCAAACACAGCCCGGCTTTCACTCGATGTGCTGACTGAAGTTATCTGACAAAAGAAAAAAAGCACCTCTACTCTACATCTAATCCGACATATCCACACCAGCCCACAGGAGACCTCTCCCTTTGAAACTCGCCGTTCACGTAAATTTTTAGATAAGGTGGGGAACGAGATTGTGAACTCTCCCAGAAGGTACGGTTTCCCCGTGGTCATAACATACTTCCGCTTTTCCCCCTCTTTCCCAGATAACATGGTACCTTTTGAGCCTTAGTGTAAGGTCGTGGACGTGCAGTTGTCGTGGTACTATTGCCCACCTTTGAGCGTTTCTTCCCTGAATACGGATTTCAAATCTGAGTAAAGCAGAAGCGCTTTCTTATTTCCCTAGAGATAGCTCCACTTTTTAGGTTATATCATCAGCCGTGTCGTTCATCTTAAACTCCCTAGCGTGATTTTTTTCAGACAAGAACTACCACAACTCCTTGCTACCACAGATGTGGAAGTTGAGGGAGAGGGCCTCAGCAGGTGAGAGTACTGTGAAGACGGGCTTGAGTTAAGAAGTGATTTGGCGACGCTTTGGGTGTCGACTACTGTCAGGAACGTATCCAGTATCTTGCCAAATAATTGCGTGGTCGACTTCAATCGCCGCGCGCGCTGCTCTGCGAATCAATGCGTTCATCGAAAACCCCCAGAGCGCCCCTCGTCAAAGCGAGAACCCACTTTACCCTGTACTTGAAGTTAGACTGAAAGCCGGACTGTTTTGGAGAATATGGAATGGTGCTTAGCATATAGTGCTGAGAGTTGTCTATCTGACAGCGTTCCACGTCTTGCAAACACTGGAGGTTCTCCGACTTCAAAATGCTACACACGTAGGGAATATCCTTAGAAGTTATATCACAGGAGAAATATTACCGATATGTTAAGAAACTATTGGGGTTTGCGCACAACCCAGCAGGTGGAATGCCTTCACTCAAGCCGTGTTTAGAGGCTGTTTTAAGCCCTGTTTCATCTGTGGTGGATCGCGTGTAATTGTTTCCCTTGATCGAATGTTGTAAATACAAAGTGTGTACGCACGTTATAGAAAATGATCTAATTTTCTGAAGTACATCAATATAGGTGGGCATAACAAGTGTTACCAAGCTGAAATTGAAGAGAATATTTTTTGAAGATTACTTTAATAGGCAAAACGAAACAGCATCTATTACATAAACGAAGGGTTTGGAAATACCCCCAAAATGGTTAAAACCGTTGTTGTTCGAAGTTCGCAGTCCGAAGTGCAATAGTATGAGTTTTCTATGAGAAGGCGTTCAGATCATAAACGATTTTTAAATTTTATTCGATCACACCAATCAACTAAATGAAATTTGAAAAATAAATAAATAAAATTTCCTCCCTTGAAAGATCCTGTTAGACAAAGCGCAGTGAAGTTCATTTCATTATACTTTTCATATATATTTGTTTCACAGAACAAAAACAAGTCGCATGTTGACAGATTCGTCTCGACCGCTGTTCATTAAATTAGGACACGGCCCAAAATACGTTTTCGTGCCTTGAAATAAATTATGGACTGAGCCAATTTCCTCGTTCTTCCTCTCCTTTAGGCGCAGTTAAATTGCCGTTTCGATCTCCATTCTGTGGCGCAGGATGTACCTATCGGTTTACACATTAATTGGTGAAAGGTAAAAGTAAATCGAGGGACAGGCAAGTGAGGATGGTGAGCGAAGGGCGAGATAAAAGATTACAAGGGTCCTCGGAGGTAACAGACCTCTCAGATACGCGCTACCAAGCCTGAACGTGTGAAGGGCCGGTAGAGTGAGAGTTAATACAATTAGAATCGGAGGAAATCGATTTCAGAAGCAGAGAGGAGCTGTTTCGAGGGAAGAGAACCCCAGATCTAATCGCGCTGCTTCTACAGACAGCTGCTTCAATCTTATCAACTGCTGTTCAGGAACTTGAATACTCCTTCTGCACGCTCGTACTGAGACATGGAACACAACCTTTCGACTCAGCTCCCACATTACACCATAGTCTGAATTCTGAAACCCTCCGTTTAAATGTTGCTCAATGACAAGTCGAGACAGTGTGGTTTTGAACCAGCTCCAGGGTTCGCTTTGGGCTGTATGAGTTCTTCCAATTCATTGTCGAGCTGTTGGGTGTGTTCACTATTTTCAACATTAGGCGCTCTTTGTGGATGATAACTGATAATGATGCCAACGTCGAGTAATTAAAAAAAGAAGGCTGATCGTCGCTGCTGTACGCTTTTTGAGTATGAATAAGACATTTCGAGAAAAATCTTGGAGGTTCAGGGGTCGTTTCTCAGTTGATGAAGTGATAGTATACTGCTGTATTGGATGTATCAACTAGTACAATTGAACAAGGATGAGCTAGAAGTGGAATGTCGGAAAGATGTTTTCAAATGTTTTAAAACATTGTGCTGCCTCCATTTTCCGCTGAACAAGACGTCTTTTTTTCTTGACGTTCGGTAGCTCTTGGCAAAGATCGACTGTACATGTTCATAAACCAAGGAACCGTTGGAGTTCTTCAGTTGTTTTAGAGAACGGAAATGTGTGAATAGCTTAAATTTTCCCGAGCAATGAACCTTCGTCATGAACTTCGCCATCTGAAAAAGATACTTCAAGTACTCTGACAGTAGCGAAGTTGACATTCAAATCGAAAAAGTTAGGACGTTGGAGTTCTTCCTCTGAGTTGGAAGCCACAAGTATGTCATCCGATGGGCCGGCTCCCCGCGTGGCGAATTCCTTGTCTTCTTCCCTCGGGTCCATCAAGGGTTTCCATCTTTTCTCGTTTTTCCTATCCTCCAAATCCACCACTTAATTACTGTGCGTACTGTGTTTTGTGCCATTGATATGAACATTCAAGGCTGCGAGAGACGAAAGTTTACTTTCTGCTGCTGGTTGCTTGTTGCTACGTTTGTATATTGGGCTCGTTTACTTAAATAAATTAATGAGAAGAAACATCTGAATCTTTGCATTGACAACGTAATAATAATTATGTGGAGAGATAACTTAGAATCACATGCTAATTCTTAGAGGAGCAAACATAAACGATCAGTAAATGTAATATGCTACAAAATACAACTTTCGCTTTCCAAAATGGCAACAGCGAATTCCATTCATTTTCGTCCAATCTTGACTATTTACTTCAACACTTCGGGCTCTTCAACGAGTTAGTTTTACGTAAGGAGACGCCAATAGTTGGAAGAAGAAGAAATCCAAGATGTGTGACTAAGTAATGGAGGATTGAGGGTTGTGCTGTGATCGCAGAGCCCTAGGGACTCACGTACTATTAGTTGATGAAACACGTTCCGTCGTCGGCTTAGGGTGGCTAACGTTCCGTTAACTTTTTTTCCAATCCGCCGGTCACAACCCCTCACCTTCTCTACAATCATCCTCCAGTCATTACTTCGCGGACCTATACATCTTGAATGCATGTGCTTCTTACGCATGCTATCGGGATTTAGCGAGAAAATCATGGTGGAGTGGGGAAGGGAATGAATTAAAAGGTTTCTCATGTTCTCGATTCGAATGAGATCGAATATTTTTGGTCACAGAAGAAATTCGATGCCATATACGTGGGTTGTAAGCGCCGTAACTAGAAGTTACTGAATGCTGTACAGTAGTTAACTAGTTTTTGCAGAACTAGAATAATTTAGCGAAAAGCAGTTCTAAGAAGGGATTTTAAAAGTCAGTTATATCTCGTTCGAACGAGTGAATTCGTAGCAACACACAACTTTCTGCAATCACTTGAAGTTCGAACACCACCTACATATGCGGGCGCTATATCTTTGTTCAAGGTTTTTCTACAGGAACGTTTATGGAAACAAAATGTAGGGACAAGTTAGTTGAGAGTACTCCGTAAGTTTGGTCGAAATCGTTAGAGCCGTTTTTGAGAAAATTGGAATGCCGATCAATTAATATTCGACGAATCTCCTTTTCTGAGTTAACTTGGCTTATATCTCCGTTCGACATATATACAAAAATAATTATGAAGAACGAAATTTAGGTATGGGTGACTAAAAGACACTCTGTAAGATCTACTACATCTGGTGAAGCGTTTACCATGGAATTTACGAAAATGTTAGAAAAAACGTTATTTTCGACCCTTTTTCATTTTTATCTCTGTTCAATGGACGGTCAGAGAAACATTTATTGAGAACGATATGTAGGTATTAACTATTTGAAAACATCCTGAGAGTTTGGTGATAATCGTTTGGAGCCGTTTTGCCAAAAAGCGTAAAAACCTATTTTTGCTTCATAGGCCTATATCTCCGTTCACCGTATTTCCATAGAGATATGTATGAAAAAGAAAAGTTAGGTATTGATTAGTAGAAGATAATTTGAAAGTTTAATCAAAATCGTTCGAGCCGTTTCCGAGAAAAATGCGAAAAACCCTAGTTTTTGGTTCATTTTCGTCCCCCACCCCTCATTCCCATCGGCTGAAATCGCCGAGCAAGGCGTTGTCCGGACCTCTCTTCGCAAGAATTCGCGAAAATACGGATGTGGAACATTATTTGAAAAGAAATGAAATAAGGTGCGGTGGTTCATACCGCCCGCGACGCCACTAGACCGTAACCTTTTTTAATTTGCAATTAAGATGCGTAATTTGTTTCATAGCTGCAATAAAGTTTGACGAGAGTTCCGTCGTTAGTTCCGATTCCGTACAGATCATACTCCACTCCGTCGAAACTCCGATCTTATTGGGGAGATCAGTCTTTGCCATTGTTTAGATTCGGGACGCGAATAACGATGTTCACATCAACTGAGGGAAACTTCATATAGGACCAAGTCATGCGGGTAGGCTGCACTGCAAAAATCATTTATTATTATTTCAATAAGATTATTATGTATGTATCCATCTCCCTACGTTTATTTGGAGAGTTATTGCCTTTTATGTTGAACACATCAGCATGCTCATCTTCTCCACGTGGCGTCTGCAGATTTTGTAGATCTTCTTCGTCGTTAAGGGCTTTTATGAGTTGTGAGCCCCACTTTAGGATCCACTCCAAATATAGCTTCGTGCGGGCTCATTTTGATTCCGGTGCGATGGAGCGTTTATCATGAATTGGAGGAACTTCAAGCCGTGAGACCACTTACCCGTTTTATCGTACGATATCCATGAAGCAAGAAGGATTCTCCCCACAGACCATCGACGTAGCGAATGCCTTGGCTTTTCTTTTTTGCTCTGGCCAGAGAACGTTAAGCTCTGACTGAAACAGATGCACGGGATGACAAGATAAGAGTGTGAAGCCGAATCTGGACAAATAAATCGATTGAATCAGCAGTGAATTCACCAGTGGCAAGTAGTTGGAGCCAACTGCTAGATTGACTCTTTAACATGTGTACCCTCCCTCACACGACATTCATAAATCGATGAAACCGCTCTCACTTCGATTAATTAATTGTTTCTCCAACTTATCGCGACAGGCTAGCACCAATATTAATTCTGTATAGGGACCGACTCTTTTCGTCTCCTCACCATTGATATTTCAAAAGCGCTTAATGACTCAAACTGTCATTTCTTTGTGGACAGTGAGGACATTGAGTTATTGAATTTTCGTTGTAAGAAATCATGGGGAAAATAGTGTGAAAAAGGTTATGCAACGGCACGAAAGTAGTTTGAACTTTTATTATGTTACTAAGCATCCATCGTATCGAGAGTACTGCGTCTAGCTGTAAAATAGTTATATTACGTTATAATAGTGAGGCAAATTCTACTACTAGAAGGAACTCGCATGACATATAGCGAAAGTAATCGTTTCTCCCTAGCCAGCGCTCATTTCCCGCGCTCCAACCACCAGTCCGTTCGATTCGTCACGGCATGGCAATTGCCGCCTAGAAATAACAATTTCCGTCGTTCCGTTGTTTTTGGGCAATGTTTCGTATAGTTAACTAGTATTTTTGAATCGAATAAGATGTGTCTCCGAGGTGCTCAACAAATATTGTCGTTCGTGCATGAGTTGTTGATGTAGCCATATTCTTAGTATGTTTTGACGTTGATAGAATAGGTTACAATTATGCTGAGCAAGTGTTCTGAGGTAGTTTGGAGATGCTTTTGAAGAGCTGCTGACTCAGGCAAAAATTACAGCAAATCGCGCGGAGCTCCGATCCACAATTTCCGACTATCGTCGAGAATTATGAACCAATGTCTTAACCACTAGACCACGATCGCCTGGTGCCTTTAATAGGAATCAGTCAGTACACAATCGAATAATAAAGCTAAAGTTAACGTACCTGTTAGGTGAGTCCGTCTCCTCTGGCTTGTGAGTTACTGTGGGCAAGCGCTTTCGATGTAAAGACATCATCGTCTGGCCGTTAAGTCAGTACTGGAGTCAGTCAGTTGGTCGTGGTCTTTATATACAAAGAGAAAGGTGAAAGGGGTGATGGAGCGTCGGGGAAGGGGCGGGGAGAGGAGGTCATGTACCTCAGGGGGAACCCCCCTAGAGATAAATGGAACGTGTTGGATGGTCTGTCAGTTGTGGAATTTAAGTCTTTTTTGTGTAGGGTGGTCTGTAAATCCGTCAGTTGGTTGTTTTCGTTTGTGTAGTGTTTTGAGTGGTGTGAATATGGTGTCGCATTTTGTGTTGATTTGTTCATTTATGATCTGTCCATTGAAGTTTTTTTGTTTATAAATTTCCATGTTTTCTAATATGTTCAGTTTTCGTCCTTTGTATTGTTTGTGTAGTAAGGTGGTACAGTCCTGTATTTTGGTGGGTTCATGTCCAGTTGTTTTGAGGTGGAATAATAAAGCGTTGTGTAATCATTTGCATCGTGACTTTTCGTTTAACTCATCAAAGGGGCTTTAGAAAGAATTTGACAATGAGCTTTACAGGTTTCACAATCGAACCTGTTTAATGTATTTTAAGTTTATTATTTTTAGTTGTCTAAGTAACGTTAGGAGGCGCGACCACCAATGGAAA
The DNA here is from genome assembly GCA_020466155.1 of Pachypeltis micranthus. NCBI lineage: Eukaryota > Metazoa > Arthropoda > Insecta > Hemiptera > Miridae > Pachypeltis > Pachypeltis micranthus. Next base: position 36,208,140 of record CM035768.1, read on the forward strand.
GGGATTGGCTACATCTACGAATAACCCGACAATATTTGTGCGATTGCCCATCAGTGTGTGGTCCTCTGACGACACATTGAATCGAAAAATACACGAATAACGTGGTTTAAAATGATGCTTCCATCGGAAAACTTCGGACAGACATAAATCATTTGTGTGTGTTTATGAGAGATCGGTTTGGCAATAACTGCTGCCTTGCAGGTGGATGGTGTTTCCATATTATAAAAAAACACGCGCTCACAGGGTTGAGTTGAATCGAGGTGAGGAAAAGACGACAAAGAACGAAGCTTTACATAATAGGGATGCTTTGAGCAAAAAAGGGCTTCTTGTATGTTTCCTAACTTTTCCGGGACACTCATCTTGCTTTAACCCTTCCGTTTATTCTACAAAATGAGGAAGAAAACATACGGGAGAACGAGGCTATGAAAATATGGTTCTGTGTGGTAATTCTATTATGCCAGGTCGTGTTGATGTTGAAGCGTTTAGCGTGTCAACAACGTGTCACTTGGAGCACATGTTGGGTGCAGGCGAACGGTTCCGCAGCATAAACGATACAATGCCACTTTTGACATTTTATGTCTTTACTTTGCTACATAAACTCGAAAACGTAACGGGGAAGTGTAACGGCCAAGCGCCACGAAATTTAATCTTGAGGCCGAGTGGACAAGGCAACGTTTCAACCCGAGTTGCAACCACAGCCCCTGTGGCGTAATGCACAAGGCATCGGTCTCCAAAACCGGAGGTTGTGGGTTCGAGTCCCACCAGGGTTACGATTAGTTTTTTGACATTATATGTCTTTACATTGCTACATAAACTCGAAAATGTAACGTGGTATATGTAACGGAGAAGCGTCACGAAATTTGTGTTTGGTTAGGTACATGGTAACGTCTGTTACAAAATCTAACGCTTGGTAACAGCACACGTTTTATTAACTTCAGTGACTAAGTGATGATGTCAATTGGAATTGACATCATTATATCGAAACCATCAACGAGCACAATCAAACGTAGTTATCATTGCATTAAAAAAAACAAAAAAAGACATAAAATATTTCTAGTGCTTGCGTACTTGTACGAAAGCTGTACCCACCGTTTGTGTAAAGGTTTCTTTCGCGCCCGCCAGCCTCAACGTGAATTTAACACTAAACTTCACTACAATTTGAAATTTACAAGAAATCAATATCAGGTAAGTAGGGGGTTCGGCATGATTAGTGCTTGCTGTACTTGAATAATAAAGTAAGGGTGTGGAACGAAATTACCAGAATTTCGTTTTTAATGTTGACCATCTCAATACTCTGCATGATTACACTGGAAGAAGATACGTAAAACAACACCGTAATGTTGAGTGTTTTGCATGTAAACTGAGGAGCTGCCAGAGGTTTTTTCTTAATCAAAATTTCGCTTTAAGGGAAAAGGAACGTCTATATTGCGTTGATAGTCTGCGGCTCCACTGACGGTTGTCTGACCGCTGGCAACATGATTATTCTTCCTCTTTATACTTTCATGGACATTTCACTGTCTTGCCGACTAACTTCGATAACAGCAACCCCAGTTTGGCGTGATTTAATTGAAATATAAGCTTGCTGCACGCCTGAAAGAGGCTGCAGATATAAACCTTTGATCACTGGCTTGCACTTGAGTCGGAGGGAACACAGCACGAGAACAGACCAGCTGTCCATAATCCCAGGTCAAATCCAGTGGGGCTGGCGGCAAACGCGAGGAACTTTGACACGTTCGGTTCTGTTTCAGACTTTGATGACGTCTAATGAAGGCGCTTGACTCTTCATTCAAAGCTAATACGGTTCATTCTTGACTTCCTATCATTCGATGCCCGACGCTATTACCTTGCTCGTCGATAGTTTCAGATATGGGCTCTGGCCGAACCTCCCCCTGTCCAGGGAAAGCGAACAGTAATAAGCAGAGACGAAGCAGAACGAACTTCACTTTGGAGCAACTGAACGAGCTGGAAAGGCTTTTTGACGAAACTCACTACCCAGATGCTTTCATGAGGGAGGAGCTGAGCCAGAGGTTGGGCCTCAGCGAAGCCAGAGTGCAGGTCTGTATGTACGACTCTTTTTCGTGGTTTATTTATCGGTAGATTCCAAACATTTAATTTCTAAATCAGAAACAGATGTCAGTGGGAGTTAGAGTTTTAATGCAATCAACAATCGTTCGTACAAACAATTGCTATCGCTCGAAATGTTTCGTTAACGAGCGAACTGCTATGTAACAATAATTTTCTTAACCTTTTATATCGTTTCTTTTCGTGGGGTTTTGAACTGTTCCCTACACATGATCTTTTTATCACATTTACCCACCGAACCAAATAACGTTTCTAACTTCGAGTTCTTGATTAATTTTTCCCCATTAGAGTTGAACAAAAATAGTATTACAATTTGCAACGGGATATTTGTCCACCTGCGGTTTTCATCAGGAACAAACGCCGAGTGAGTACTGACAGAGCTGCTTGGAACAATGGCTTCGCTGCTGAAACCTGACGGAACGTTTGGGGAGTTATCCCTGTTGGGTGCAAGAATGGGGGAGTTGGGAATTGCAATAAAACTGGAACTCGATGAGTGTGAGGAGGACTGTATTATACCTGCTTGCGGAATTGAGTAGAATTAGAATTGAGGTGAGATGGAGTACAACTGGGAGACAAGGGCAGTACTCGGAACATGTGAACTGGCAACCGTGTGAGTGAGTGAGAAGTTACTGGGGCGGGGCGGTCGTTGGAAGCGGAATGATTTTAGAAGAGCTCTGTCATCGATAGGAAAATGATATTGGGAGAAAGAAATAAAGAAAGGGGAAAACCTAGAAAAGGGCCTGGGGATTCCCGCAGCTGAGGGATTCCCGCGGGTGGGGGGCAGGTCTGGAAATAGTTGGAAACAATTAGGCGGTCGGAGAGAAAATGACGCGGGGAAGTCTGAGGTCAAAGACTCTGACAACTTCGACGCTTTGCATCGAACAATCCCTTTTTCTGGACGATAGTATTTCTGCTGCGGTTCCGTCCGAAAGAAAGCTCACGTTCCGACACATTTTCCCGTTCTTCCAAGAAGTTTTTCGGCTATTTATCTCTAAGAATGAACCAAATGGCCTATTTTTTCTGCCGGGAACATTTTTCATCCCCCCCCCCCAACTCAAATATGGCACTTCAAGACATGGGGATTCCAAATCTGCAATGTCCAGGCAAGATTTTACCTTTAACGTAGTCTAAAAAATGCGTTCTTGGAATGTTTCCCAGAAATTTCGTTTAGGATGAGTCGGATAAGACGGGTCTCAGAGGTGTATGGCTGCGTCTGGGTGGAATGGCAATAAATGAAGCGAGAGAAATTCTACTACTTGAAGGGAACCACAAGGTAATACAACAAAAATGATCGTTTCTGCGCGCCCAGCGGTAATTGCCCGCTCTACCTCCCGTCTCGCTCCAACTACCCGTCAACTCGCCTCGTCACGCCGTGCCAATAGCCTAGCATTGCCGAGAAAATGTCAATTTTCGTTGTTACGTTGTAGTCAGGTCATGTTTTGTGTTGTTTACCCCTATTTTTTGATGCTGAATGGAATGGTATGGGTCTTGGAGGTTTGAGGCTGCGTCAAAGCTGCATAACCAGGAAATTACCGGAAACATTGATAGAAACATTAAATTTCACACGTGTTTATTGTAATATATATTTGTATAATACTCCCAAGTTCTTTTCCTTTCGCTTTTCGTTACTTTCGATAGATCTCCCCAAAGAAATAATAGCTTCTTGTATTGTGGCCTTCGCCCTTTTAATCTGTTCTAGTATTTAAATGGGAGTAAATTAAGCATAGAACGGTAACGTGGAGAGCATGAAGTAAAGAGACCTGCAGAAGCGACAGCAGAGTTGCTGGCGATCACATTCCTATATGTGATCTCGCTATATGTACGTTTCATCTCAACACCGCTTTGCAGCAAATCGCACATTTCATTGCTAAATGTGAGATTTTCTCTCAACCGCTCGTTTTAGAAGTTGATTGCTGGTAGTCGACAAGGGCTCAAGCTTTCACGTCAGAAGTAGAAAAAAATAATTTAATTACAAATTCCGTTAATTATTTCGGGAAACGTCGAAGTTACCTGATTCTTTTCTCTGTGACGCCAATGGCCATAAAACATGATTTCAACGTTTTACCGACCGTTTGTATTGATTTCAGGTTTGGTTTCAGAACCGAAGGGCAAAATGCCGGAAGCACGAAAGCCAAATGCACAAAGGTGAGTTATAGAAATATACGTATAATTATTTATGTCGGTAACGGTTTTGAGAACAGTTGAAGTGAAGTTCGTTAGTCGGAAGAAGATGCATTTTTTAATTTGGAGCATTATTATTGTGAGGACAAGGGCAGTACATGAATGTTGAACGAAAATGGGGGACGTTGTAACAAATTCTCCTTCTTGAGCACGCCCAACCACTGCGTTAAATATTTAAATGTTAAACGCAACGAGTTGAAGCGACGTGTGTCCTTGTGTCTTGTTGGGTCGCACATAACAACTGGTACGCCTGGATCCAACACAAATAGGCACTGCGACTACACTACAGAATCCCACAAAATAATACGTCGCGGAACTACTTCTGGAACATTAAATATAAACCGAAAGATGAATTAGTTATGAGATCCTTAACTTACCGCGTCAATATCACGGAAGCCGTGGAACATCGTGACCAGGCCCTTAGAAATACATGCAGGTACTAAAAACGCCACCTGTGCCGCATCCTCGAATTCGCCAAGCCTGACCCTGCCTCTTCGGATGACGAGCATATTGCGCCCACCGTCCAAACAGGCAAAGGCAGAAGCCAGCAGCCAGTGCTGACCCTTCATCCCCCAGTAGTCTGAGCAATCTGACGTCTATGAGTACCCCCTGATCCAAGTGTGGTGAACCCAAATGGAACTGCAATGGAACAGATCTGAAGCTACATCCAGCTGGTTTAGTGTCAATTGGCACGTATGATGGCAAGTGCCATAGGCCCAAGGAGAGCTCGAGTTATCAGTTACCAACCTCACATAACCAGGCTGACCGCCAATGCTAGGTACGACCAGGCTGGACACCAAAGCTACATGCAACGGTACCCCAAGCGGGAAACAGGACTGTCCAATGAAAGTACCTCAAACCCAGGGTCCTCATATGCAGTGGTGGCCTCAACTGAGCCACAGTTTCGTTTTCAGGCAAGAGCCTGGCCACTTGTTCAACCAAATCAGTCCTGTGGAGGTACCGCGGATTGTCATTTTGCCAGTCTGCCAGTGAGGAGCTGTTGCCCGTGTGTTACCGCCCTATATTTACTTGAGTGACGATTTTCAAAGGGAGAGATCAACTGTGAGCACGTTTTTTGTCATAACTGAGCGAAACGGTTATAAGCATGGTTGGTGGCAGTCAAAGTTGGACGGTTTGGCTGCTCTTCCAACAACCATTGCCCACTGTTGTAGGAACTATAGTAGATCAGCACGTGGTTTCTTGTTTCTTCAATACTGGAGGCGCAAAATGTGTGTGATGGAAAGCCTTTGCGAGAAAAGAAGTGCCTCTTTGCCAAATAGAAGTCACCATGTCCCTTAAGGAACTGGCTCGTGTGATGGACCCAATTTCTCCTCTCGAACGTTGGGGAAAAATTCATTCGTAACTGGCCAGTAATCACTTTGAGTGCTTGAGTGAATGCTGTCTTGTAAGTCTTGCTGATCCACAGGAGCGCCGCTCTCTGGGATTAGGCAGGAATTTTCTTTTGATTGCCTGTGAGTGCGCTACTTCAGACAGCGACAGCGGGGTAGCCAGTCACTCTTAGTAGATGAGTGTAAATGTCGGGGATTCCCAACTAACAATAAACAAATCTAATGATCAACACAAACAGCTCCTGTCGCTACCATCTACTCCACGTGCAACCCCCCCCCTCCCCCCAGCATCACGAATGTAGTGCAAGCAGACATAACGCGACGACTAAATGCCACTCAAACAACTACAAATACTACAAAGTTCCGGTACAACTTGGCGCTATCCCTCTAAATTCAGTGATATGCTTTACGTACAATCATCGTATCTTCCATCAACGCAGCATTAGTTAGCTGGAAGGATCTCGTAGGTTTGATTAAGGTCGTTACAGCCGTTTTTTTAAGAAAAAACGATCATTTAACGTTCGGCAAATCTCATTTTCCGATGTATGTTGGCTTATATGTACGTTTCGCGGATAGTCATAGATGCTGTTGAAGGCTATGATATGTGAGCATAGGCGAAGTCACGAAAGTCACTCAGTCAGGTTGATCAAATATTTTCGGCACATTTCGGTTGATGAAGAGCGGTAGTTGACTGGTTGAAAACACCCGGTGGTTGATAAAAATCATCTTAGCTTTTCCCGAAACGTTAAAACCCCTATTTTCGCCGTGGAGCTTAAATATCCTTTCACCTGATACACATATTGTTTATAAAGGTAAAAAAATTACTCCAATTGTACCACCAGTCTGCAATCTGGTCGAGATACATTTGCATCTCTTCCTCACCTGATCTCTTCTTCTGCCACTCTTTTCCGGGGCCGACGAGCTTCGAGCGCGCTGTTTCAAGTCTGGGTGTACCAAACTCCTACAGTCTATCCTTCCAATCGAAACCATTAAATCGTCAAACCTCTCTGGAGAAAGTTACAACGTTTGAGAAGTTGGAAAGCGATGACACCTGATTACGAAGTAAGCGGCGGGTTTGACAAGGTTGATAGTGCTGACATGTTGTGTTGAAACTACGGTAATTTGCGTGCAGACGTCAACTGCTACGGAAATGATCTGTCCGTAAATTAACGTTGAAGTGACGCCACGCAAATTTGGTTGTCCCTCACCCCATTAGATCTTAGGATCGTTTTGTGTGACAAAAATAAATACAAACGATCGGTTAATTGTTAAACTCAGTCGAGGGTGTGGAGCGGCGGTTAAGGCGTTTTTGATTTGTAAGTGAAGGGTATAATTCGACGAAGCAAACTGCGCAGCGGATGAATAAGACCAGAGGCTTATGCGGTTACATTATTCATAGGGTTTGGAGGAGAGGGGGGAGGGAGGGGATGAAGTTAATGGTATTAGCGAGCCAACCGGTTGTATATGGGTCCATAACGCGGAGGGCCATAGGTGATATATTTGGTGACATCGGGGGTGTAATTTGTTTAAGGGTTGAAGACAATGAGAGGGTGGAAATGAAATCTTTGAGCGGTTCCTCCCCAGTTCACCATTATACTTGATTACATGCCAATATTGAATTACCGTCGCTCGTCCCCACAATCACAACTTCCCTCGCCCTCCGCCCTCGCTCTTCCTCGTTCCACTTACTTTGCCATCAACTTCTATCGGGGAAAAGAAAAAAGGGCGGATGAATTCGCTTTTCCAGTTGTAGCGGGCTGAAAAGGAGTGGAGTCTCTAACGGAAAAAGGTGATTTCTGAAGCACCGCGAAAGGAGGTACTGGAAGATATACGTCGACTAATTGTTTCGGCGATTAGACTCTGTCAAATCGTATATAAACCTTGAATAATTAACAGATTAAACTTCCCCGCTACTGGGCTCCGTAGTTTTGCCGAATGCAACTACAGAATTTCAAGATCAATCCCCTCACCCGGTCAACTTGGTGAGAGCTGCGTTAGTCTTGTTGTTCCACGATTTTAATGCGTTCCTCAAGTCGATGAGCGTGAACACAATTCTAGCGTGTGCGCAAGTAGCTGCTCCATTATTTTGAAGCTTCGAGTAATGTAAAGAATGAAATTACGAGTTTTGGAACGATAGCTTCATCGAAATTTGTTCAGCTACGCAGAATATCATATACCGACAGTTCCGTTTTAGCGAAGCATTATCCTACTTACACAACTACAGTGGCTCACCGTGTACGATAAAAACGCTTTCCACAGACCTGCGTGCACCGCTCCAGCTACTATTCCAAACCGTTTTTCCCTCAGTGCACTTGGATCAACTAACTAATCGTTCCATTTAAAAACTGGCAAAGCTTCAAGTTCCGGAAATTATTGGGCGACCCTTATTTGCGTCATGACTTTCATCGAATGACGTAGGAAAATTATGATACCGCCAACATCATTTTTTTTTAGAACGTTCGTATTTATAGGGAGGAAGAAGAAGAAGAAGAAGAAGAAAAAAAAAGTTTATTGACGAAATAAAACAAAGTAAAAGATTCCTTCTGCGTTACAAGAATATACAATACTGACATGGTTTTTCAAACCGTCTGTCGGGGGCGTTAGCAGTTTATACTAGAAAAATACGGAAAGAAAAAAGAACCTACAGTTAAAACAAAATACAATAAAATAAAAGGAAATTAAAAATTAAATTCATGTACAAACGCAGAGCGATATCTCCAGGCTATTTTACTAAAAGCCATCCACCACCAGTTGAGGCCATCCACCACCATCCAACAAAGCCACAGCCTCATTCCGTGAAGGGACAGGTTTATCAAAAACTTCAATCCTAAACTCTCCAAGTACGGGGCAAGTACAGAGAAAGTGGTGAAAGTCTTCCCTCTCATGCCTATTGCACAGAGCACACTCCTCGTTATGGTTAGTGTTATACGCATTGAGATGTAGCAGCTCTCCCTTCAACTTAAAAATCCACCTCGCCGAGAAAATATCCATCACTGGCTCACTGACCAATCTCGCGGCCTTGAAGCGGGTGTCAAGCTCCCTATATAGTGTGAACTTCTCCGAGTCTGTCAGAACCACTGCTTTTTGTGCTCCCTAAACCTCTCAAGGATGTCAGTTGCATGAAGCCGGATAGATTCACGGACCAGGAATCCAACCCATCTATGACACCCAATCCAGTGGCGAGGCGGCCTAGATGCCCAGCCCATGACACTCTGCTTCTCATCACTTCCATGGCAAATATTTTAGGGAGACGGGTGTTCGGGAGACAAAATACTTTCCTGAAGTACTTTAGATGGGCTTCAAGAGTAAAAGATGATATGGTGTTTACCCCTGTCTCCAGGTGTAAAATGTAATTCGGGGAAAACCTCGGCAACTGGAACAGCTTTCTAATATACATCAGCTGCACTCCCTCCGCCTTTGCATACTCCTGAAATCCCCAGCATGGTGAAGCATAGCACAGGATAGCCGGGATCCTAGCGTTGAACACCTCCGATTTGCCTTTAGTGGTACAGCAGGATTGGCAAATAATCTTCCCCAAACATTATTGAGGGCAAACCTGGCAGATTGGGCCTTCCTCTTTACGCGCTTGGTGAAGGAAAGACGGGGGGTGAGTTCAACTCCCAAATACTGGTTGCTACTCACGATCTCAATTGATTCACCACCAAAGTTCAATTATCTTCCCCACCATTACCATTATCTTCGACTTTGCTAGATTAACCTGAAGTCCCCACTTACTGCAGTAACTCTCCTAAACATCAATATTCACCTGCAGCTCACCAGGGTCATCCGCTATCACCACCATCTGCGTACATCAGAACTTTTATCACAAGTCCGCCGACCTCTATACCATGTTGCAGCTCTTCTACCAAGTCGTTAAGAAAAACAGAGAATAAAGTGGGGGAGAGAGGACAGCCCTGCTTCACTCCTCTCTTAACATCAAAGAACTCTGTTCTACCAGCCTCAGTCCACACTGCAGCTGATACTCCCGAATAAAGGTTCCTCAGAACTGTTACGAACTTACTGGAAACTCCCAGAGCATGTAGCTTGTAGAGCAAATATCCACGGTTAACTGTATCAAATGCAGACTTCAAGCCCACAAAAAATCCATAGACTTTACCACCGGGCTGGTTCAGTTTCAAGCTCACAGTGCCAGTCAGAGCGAAAATTGAATCTGTTGTAGAATAACCTTGTCGAAACCTCGTCGAAATTCTGTCAACAGATTGTACACCTCCAGAAACGACGTCAGACGGCATGCTAGCAATCCCATCTGAAGCTGAGGAGCTGAGTCCCCCTTTTTGAACAAAGGAAATGTCAGAGACTCCCTGAACATCGCAGGAATGGTATCACTTTCCAGAATGCTGTTGAACAAAGTGTTTATAGGGAAAACACAGAGAAAAAAGTTGTCGAAGAAACGACATTAATTGGAAATCCAGACTTTCGTGGGATGTTCCAAGTAATTTCATAACCTTTATTGAACTAATAACTAAACCGATTTTCGCCGAAATTGTTGAACGTGCTGGTCTCATTATTTTCCCTTAGATGGAAACTTAAAATTAAAATCATGTCATTTAACACAGTCATTTCATTTCGACGTCTAATGGTGATCTCCAAGAGCAAGTCTGAGATGATTTAATTCTGCTATTTTGGCTCATAAACGTTCAAGGACGCTGTGAAAGGGAAGGTCGCACCAAATAAACAACCTGAATGGAAGATTAAGGGGAAGGGGAGATCACCCAGACCTCCACCACTCTAAGCAGATACTTCGCATGAGAGGAGAGAATGTGCTTGCAATCTCTCCCATGCATGCACTCTGGGGAACGCCCTCCACCCAGGCCAAAGAGTAGTAGGAGGTGGGCTACGGCTTGAGTCCCCTTCTGCCAACCAAACCATGCACGGCAGCCACATACTCTGGAAGCTTACCAAGCTTAAGGGCAGAAGGTGTTGCCATATCACAGCACGAATCGAAGCAAGCAGGAGCTTACAAGGACGAACTAATGACAGAGATAAATGGAACTTCTAGTCCTCCACATCAAACTGGGGAATGAATCTATGCCAACCTGAATGGCTGTCACGCCCACATACTTCCCTCCCAGGACAGAAGCAAGGGCCACCCTTGGTCTGCCGAGAAAGGATATAAGGAGGACTATTCCTGCACATCCCTCCAAGCTATTATCACGCCTATATTGACAATGCAGCAGGTATTCTTTCAGACGGGCCTTGAGTAAATGGTGCCGGTCAAAGCGTCGTTTGAAGGCCCTTTCGCTTTTTCGATAATTGGTCAGGGGGTTGTATAGGTCCATTTTGCACTCCTCTGATTCTTCAACCCGTTTTTCAACTGTCGGTTGTGCTTAACAATCCTTCACACGAGCTGAGCAAGCGATCGATCGGTTTAGCAGTGCGAAAAAAATCCCTGTTCGCTCAACGTTGAAGAAAGTTGTGACATTCGTTGCGCTTGATGTTTTTCAGTCATCCAGTCTGACGTTCGTTCGTTATATGTGAGAGTGAATTACGTTCAATCGACTATTTAAACAAAGTTGAAAAAATGTGGAAGCGTTCGCAGGATCAATTTTCCACAATAAATTCATTGATCGCTCGAGTGGAAGGCAAAATAGGGAAATTTAGCGAGCCAGAATATCCCCAACTCCAGCAGGTGGTGATGAGATCCGTTGAGTTATCGAAGAAAATTCAGGAGGAATTGAAGAGAAGCACCGAGGAGAAGCTCTGACATCGATTTTCAAGAAGAATTATTCTTGAGAAAGGCTTATTCATTGAGACTAATTGGCTATTAACTTAATTGTCAAGTTGAGTCGAATCTTTGAGAACAGAAGGTTTTAATCAAGTCTTGTTTCTCCGTAAACCATGTGCATTTTAATTAAGGCGGAGTTAAGACCCTCCACCTTTCGAGCAGGGCGGAGAACTCAATCCATTAGCCGGCTCTAAGTTAACTGATCGTCTTCACCTTTTCCTTCGCCTTGTAACTCTGAACTCCTATAACAGACGAAAAGAAGATCTTCAGTTCCACGTTGAGACACCTTTTCGGGATTAGGCTTCTAGGCTGTGCTAGAGTGGAAGGGTTAATATCCTAGGACTCAACTTCGAATAACGCCCTGGAATTAGAATGGCTTCTTTCTCTGTCATCTTGGCTAATGAAATTAAATTAAATTACCTTCGGTGCTTTGAGGAGTTTACAGTGAGAAATACATCTCCCAAGTGAGGGTTGTATTATATAAATAACCCAACGTCTAAAATATTAATTTACAAGAGAATAAACGCGACTATGTCTTACAATAAACCACTGGCGTACGTGAGGGTCAGTCATTCCTAGATCATGCAGCTGGCAAAGGCAGGTCAGGCCGAGTTTTCGATCTTCAGACCCATAAAAATGTTTTTGGATAAATGATTTGGTTGCCAATTCAGCAATTTCAAATTATTCCTAATAGTACTGAGATACTACGACGAAGAAGTGTTCTCCCAGCGTGAATGAGAAGACGTTACCAGGGCCCCTACTAGTCTACCCACCCGTTTCCCTATTCATTGACAGGGTGTCAATGGACTGAGCGCAAATGCTCGATCTCTAAGAGGCTCAGTCAGTTTAGTAACTTTCAAGTTCAGCACCAGGTATGTTTCTTTATCAAAACGACCGTTCTTTAACACTCATAAGAGAGTTATATCGTTGAAAACATGGATGTTGCGGTTTCGCTATCGTGTGAGACCCAGACATTTGTCATTTAGCCAGTCTCCCGGAGAGTGGGCTACCACGCGGAGGTATGGCCATGGGTCATCGCTACCACCTGGAAGGAGTTCTTGATCTGGTTACTTAGATGGCAAGTTTCAAAGGGAGAGAACGACTGTGGCATAATCTTCTTTGCAAACTGGGCGAAACAGTAGTAAGCTTGATTGGTAGTAGTCAAAGCTGGAAGGTTGCACGCAGGTGCTGCACCACAAGGCAAACATATATAATCTTTTCGACATCAATACCAGTTCATACCACCCTGTTTGCCACTCCAACCACATTTCTGTCACGCCCTTCGCTCCTTAAGCACCCAATGGATTGGGGAAAATATAAAGAAATCCTCTCACGCGAGCTTCCCTCTCTGTTTATCCTAAATTCGCCAGCTGAAATAGATACAGCAATCGACAAAATCGCCGACTTGCTAACTTCTGCTGCCATTCGAGCTGCACCTCAACGACAATTCCCCCTTAAAACTAATCTTCACTTTCCCCCCACACGTTTATGACATCTGGAAATCAAGAAAGATGGTAAGGCGAAGGTGGCTACGTTTGCACAATCCAAGCGATAAATTGCGTTTCAATAAACTCGGAAACGCCCTCCGCATCGAAATCAATGCTTTGAGAGATGAGTAACTTAGAGAGAAAATGCTGTCTTTGAGTAGCAGTAACGGGTCCCTGTACAGGGCCACCAAGATCCTCACCAAACCTTACAAACGTATCCCACAACTCAAGCAAGGCTTGAACTGTATATAGCTTCCTATTGACAAGGCCAATGCTTTTACTGACACACTTGAGACCAGATTCACCCCTCGTAACATGGATTCTCCTTCCCTGGAGCAACAAGATGCTACTGCTTTCCCCTAACCTGCTATCTTCTTCTCTCCAAGCCTAATACACAACATAATAAGCAAATCTTCGTCTGGCAAAGCACCCGGCGTTGACCTTCTGGTTCGGCCTCAGTTACTCAACGCCCCACGTAAACTTCTATCCCACCTTTCACGCATAAACACATCTGCAGCTCGTATTGGGCATTTCCCGCAGAAATGGAAGCATGCCGCAGTTACTATGATTCCGAAATTTCTTCAGAAAAACCTGAAGATCAGCTAACATCTTACAGGTCAATCAGCTTTCTTTCCACCAAATTATATGACCTACACAAGCCATCCAATTCCTGACCAGCAGTTTGGGTTCCACACTTCGCTTTCCTGCCCACTTCAGCTACAACGGATCACCAACTATATAAAAAACTCTTATCATCAGCGACATGTTGTGCCGTGCAGCTTTTTTTGATGCGGAACAAGCTTAGGCGTGACGGCGTTCTTTTTAAAATCAGGTCTGTTTCCTTATTTGATGACTGTACCATGGAGTTGCAGTTTCGCTAATATGCAAGAGGCCGGCCCCTGCAGCATCCACCGAACTCAGACCTGTGGGGGTACGGCAGGTATTTGGTCGTTAGCCAGTCTCCCGGTAGAGAGCTGTTGCCAGTGTGCGACCGCGCGTAGGTGACTACCTGAGGAATCCCGTACCATCTGGGAGGAGTTCTTAATCTGGTTTCCTACCTGATCTAACTATTTACTTGGGTGGCAAGTTTCAAAAGGACAGATCAACTATGACCACGTTTCTTAGCCTTCAACCTTCCTCAGGGTTGAGCTCTGGGTCCATATTTGTACTCATTCCGCTGCCACGACCTGCCTCTGCTTCAAACACCCGATTTTTCTGGGATGCATGCAGATGACATTGTTTATGCTGTTTCTGGGCCAGATGCTAATCCTGTTGCGAGACTCCTACAATCTAAAATAGAAATCCTTGGAGTACAAAATGGAAAATAAAAATTAACCCAGTGAAATCATATGCCATGACCTTCACCTATAAACGTTACACAGAACCACCCCTCACGTTTCTAGGCGACACCATGCCAAATGTCCGATCAGTTCGGTATCTAGGAGTGATCCTAGATAGACATTTGACATTCGAGGACCATATTTCTGTATTGCTGCATCGATTACGGCCCCGTGTGTTCAGCTTACGGCCTCCTCTGCACAATCCCACCACTTCCCTGCACAATAAAGTAGTTGTTTACAGTTCCCTTATCCGACCAATATGTACTTACTCCATCGCTGTTTGGGGCACGTGTTCACCGTCGCAATGCCGCGGTATTGAGCAACAGCAAAACGCAACCCTGCATAAACACATTATCCACACGCCTGCATTTGTTCGCAACCTGACTATTTATAATGATTTCTCAATGGAAACCCCTACGGCTCCTTTACATCGCATCATGTCCACATTCACTACGCACAACCTCCATCACCCTAATCATCTGGTCCATGAAGGCTTCGCCAGACCATCGCATCAACGCCCGGTCCGTCCCCGCCATAATTTAAATATTGTTGGAACGCAGACCCGCTTCAATGTCAATGGTTACTCCTCTGAACTAAGTGCGTAACTTTCAGTTTTAGAAAAACAGTGCGTTCCATCACGCCATTAAGGTACATTTATATTTATAAGTAGTCTTGATAAAGTTACAAAAAAAAAAATACTCCGCACACATACTCTGAAACCTACCTCAACTTCTCCAGGGATAATTAGCCCTTTAGTAGTTGAGATCGGCTGCGTGGTGAAGCTGAAGAGCTGCTACTCTCAGGAACTGTTATCCTACCTATTTTGGGTTTCTCCGAGGCACACTTTTTAACAGGCCATAGTCTCTTGAACAGGCTCCTGGCCTTCACACTAAAGTTCGTGAACATTTTGACAGAGTAAAGAGCACATAAGCCAATAGATCTCAGGAGTTTTGAAGTCCCTGCAAGCTTTGTAACCACAGCTACAATACACAATGCATATCATCTCTTGACTGCTGGCACGTACCTTGAATTTCACCTGTGCTTTATTGGGAGCCAGCTGTCCAGCAATCTTGTATTGAGTGTTGGCGACATAGCTTGAATTTCCCATTAATTGCAAGTACAAGTATTGTAGCTTAGTATTTTTACATCTTCTCACGTCATTCAATTCCACCCTGAGCGTAAAATCAGCGAGTTTCAGCCTCATCAGTAGTGCAGCAGCAAACAGAATTTGAGATTCATTACTTCAAGTTAGTGTTCCACCGTGGAAGTGTTCCAGGAGTGGAAGGAAGCTCTTTACTCCCGCCCATAGCAGCCCCTGCTTTACCTCACTTTTGGAGCAATTGAAAGCTCGTTTGACGGCATTACGATTCAAGCGTCGAGGTCACTAGTGCCCACTCTGTAGTTGGAGAATAGGCCTTCGTCAAAGAATCACAAAGCTTGATAAATCCCCTGTTTTAGAATTAGCAGCGCTATTTTATGATCATCCTGCCTAGGAATAAAGTCTATGGTTAAGAGAGGCCACAGAGGACACTGGGCCCTCAGGGTCAGATCACATGTACGTATCTCAAAGGTTGTTGTTTGAAAGTTTGAAAGCGTGACGCCAGATATAACAGATTACGTTTTTGTTACAGCAGGGCTGATGCTGTCATCTCAAGTTCACTCGACTCCTCCAGTTTCTACTCCGCTGGAGCCCTGCAGAGTCGCCCCATACGTTAACCTCCCCAGATTACCTAACATTTCCTTCCCTCCACCTTCAAACGCCTTCTCTGCCTTCGACCCTGCTGTTATATCTGCGGCACAACAGGTAACTAAAAAACCAGGAAAAACTACCGTGTTTTCTGTTTCAATTGTGTAGATCGCGTATGTAGTATGTATATTTATTTAGTTTAGACGGTTGCAGGGCCTGTGTCTGATTGTGAATAGTAGTGAAGACGCATTCGGGGTTGTTTGGCAACACAGGAGATAACTTCAAGTTCGAAGAGATTAGATTTAACGGAAGACTACAGTCGGTCTCGACGAAAAGATCTTGCAACGGGCACGTGAGGGAGAAGCTGTCAATCACAGATAGGCGGACGCCTTAGTTGGTCTAGGCTGTTGTTTGAAGAGCGGCACGAAAGATGAAAAGCAGCTATGAGTTTGAGCGCCTTAGAATTCTAAACTAAATTCTCGTCATGAATGCACGTGCTGACGAGTGCCTGCAGAGAGAGCTTAAACCTATGAACGAATATGAAAGTGGAGGTAACCCAAACCAAACTGTGGATCCTCATATAAATACGGCAAGGGTACAAAGACGTAATGGGGGGACACAAGGACGTAAGTATGACGATACAATGGCATGAACGGACTCTGTGACTCTGTTCATTAACGAAGAGAAAGTGGTTGCTGCCATCCCCAGACGGTTACGAGCCCTGAGTCTCAAATCGAAATAGTATAGCCTGATGGTTACTGGAGAGACCAACCATATCTAGGATCCTCACGTGGTCCTCAGGGTGATGACTGGCCCAGTGACAGCGTCCTGTAGCCCCACAAAATCGATGTGATTCATGATTCACTCCTTTTCAACTGTTAGATTTACTAGTTAATATCTGAGCTCTTCAATGCCTCTTTCTCTGAGCTCTCCTGCTCAAACCGAATCGAGCCTCTCGAGTAAGCTGCAGGAAGCCTCCTTTTTTACAAACCCCTCTACACTTTGACACTACGTTTCAGACATGGGGATTCACTGTCCGCCGTTCAGGTCATATTTTGTCATTACGGTGGTCTAAATAACCGTTTTCTCGCTCCAAAATTCCGAATTGGATCTAGGTACTCTGCAATCCGATCGGGCGAAACACACGGTTGTTATAGGCAGACAATGGAAAATGGAAAATTCCAGCTCGTTTTATGGCAATTAAAAGATGTTTGGTATCGTTTCCTAGATATTTTTTATTGTTAAGACGGTTAAGTCGGTTTCGGAGGTGTGACACTACGTCAAGCTGTGCAAGAGAATAACTACCCGTTGTGTAATAATTTGCAGCGTTAGATCAAAGCCTTTAAATAGCACGCCGCTCAGGAAAGTCGAGTGCAATTGTGACATAGTTTACGTGATACGGCATAATTTACAACAGCATCTCGATTTTACATTCATTGCCTTTTTTCAGTATGCGGCGGCAGCAGCAGCAGCGGCGGCTCTGAGCGGGTCAACAAATTCGCACAGTGCTTCACCTCTTCTCTTCTGCCCGCAGTACGGACTCGCCGCTCTTGCCGCATTCCACCACGACCGCCTTCTCACCAAAAATTCTTCCATCGCTGACCTTCGACTGAAAGCCAAAAAACATACCGAAGCCCTGGAGCTGGATCGAGAAAAAGAAAATCTCTAATGCACGCAATCAATTCGAAGTCCTGAATTATTTGAGATCCCCCCTTTCTTCTGTCTTTTTGTCTAATGGTTAGAGCTGCAACAACCCTTATCCCATCAAACCCGCCCCGCTGCCAATCTTTGTACGATCGAGTCTTCTAAGAAAGTACGCAGTACGTTGTTAATGTAAGTTATGTACCTTTGTAAATAGTACAACTTGTATTTAAATAGTTTGGTTAGATTACTTCAGAATAGCATTTGTCATGATAGAAACGAAAACATAGAATAAGAGAGTCTGATGAAATTAGCTCAAGTTCTACCATCACCTATTTCTGCTAAGAAAACTGATTCTCATAACAATTGTAAAGGAATCCTGGAACGTTCTAACCAGTTAAATTGCGTGAGGAAAGGTCACAAGAATGTATGTAAGGCATCAGCAGAGTAGATGTGGGCTGTGCAACTGGCGAACTTGTGAGAAGCTAATTCCTGTCGCTGTAGTTCACATGATTCAGCCATTTCGAGTTCTAAGTGATGAATAGGTATATGTGGCATTATTCGTTTTGCTCGTGTCTGCGGTGAATGAGAATTTGTAGGATTTTAAGAACGTGTAGTTGGCAGAGATAGTAACGAGCTGTAGGCTGAGCCGCGCCAGAGCAAGAAATGTAAATGGTTAAGGGAAAAGGGTCGACCTTTTCCAGTCGATCCACCTGCGTAGCGAGTTCATAGCGACGCAGCCACTGGGTAGGAACCGATATGCTTCTTTACGAAAGTTACAAAGTAGTCATAACCTTCGCACAACCACTAAAAGCAGGAGAGACCAGGTTTGCCAGAGGTCGTGGCTATTTCTTCAAAAATATCCGACGAAAAACGGATTGTAAACCGCTGCCAACTGGCTGTTTGCCTCCGCGGGAAAGTTTCCACAATCACGCTCCACGAAACAAACCTCAAACTTTGTATTTCATAAACTACGTTCATACACTTTCTCATAAGTTCACTCACTCAGACGATCGAATTCATAGACTGCTATCACACCAATTCCTTCTTCACCGAACAACCAAACAAACCATCCTGCTATAGGCATACTCAACAACTTCACTCCCGAGCTGTTGAAGGGAAAGTATGTTTCAACTGTCACGTCCTTTTGAGGAACGTTGCCACTTCCACAGCCTACTCGCTGAGTCTGTATGATGCCGTTTTGGAGTTGATGGCCTTCAAAGAGTTTATTTCGCAGCGGCCTTGATCCTTTGTTTCACTCTCCAATTTTCCACCAGGCACAATACTAATGAAAATCAACTAGAAATCAATCGGCGGATAGGCGTTTGTGATTCGAGGGAGCGCTGCTGGCCGGAACTGGGCTATCAATTCCGTTTGGATGTGACTGCTAATTCACCAATTCTCGGCTGGCTATCAGATTTGTTTCCCTCCTGAGCGTATATCCCTTCCCTTTGGATCCTCCCCTGAGACTCTCCTACTCTGAGTGCACGAACACGCACTTCATGTTTGGTTGTGCTCCTAATACACTGCAGTTGTGCGTTTTTCTGAGCATAACTAGTGTAATTATGCAGAAATTTCTGACTAATTGTACCACGAATCACGAGCATGCTCAGAGAGAGCGGAATTTCCGCCTTCTTAGCACAACGACAGCGTGCGATGAGGCAATGTGGATTTAGCCCACTGAACGCATCGCTGAGAGCTCACACTCGCCAGAGCGGAAACGGGAATAAATCAGTGGCTCTACGACAGGAAGAGGAGAGTGGGTTTGAGATGAGAGAACTAGCTGATTGGGCTATTGAAAATGGAATGATCACAGGACACTCAAAATCCCTCAGGGCCAATCCCAGGTTACGTGAATAGCGTTTCTCTTAGGAGTAGCTAGCGTTCAGTACTGCT
The DNA here is from genome assembly GCA_020466155.1 of Pachypeltis micranthus. NCBI lineage: Eukaryota > Metazoa > Arthropoda > Insecta > Hemiptera > Miridae > Pachypeltis > Pachypeltis micranthus. The sequence goes on from CM035768.1 coordinate 36,227,549, forward strand.
CCCCAGACAATTTCAGCATTCTATCTCTAGTTTCAACTGACCCTTTTCTTTTTCCAACATCAAACTATGCAGAATTCATCGCAGAGTTGTTCGTCAGTCCCATCCTTTCCCATATCTTCAGAATGCCATGCCGCAACAGCTGCGTAGCGTTTCTTTGCACCTAGATTTTTGTCAAAATTTCTTTGTCTGTAGCAAAGTTGTAGAGAGTCTAAAGCAGAGCAATGCCTATGAATGAGGTATAACAATACGGGTAGCCAACTAAATCAGTAGCTCTACGACATCCAGGGCTGGATGACATTTGAGTGTAGGCTCAAGCTTCGCTGCAGTTGAGTCAGGCGGTTGTTTTTACTATACATAGGTTACCAAAAGATGAAATTATAGTTTTTGAAAGGTATCGTTACCTGATCTTGTGATTTATGCAGAATATTAAAAGAGAGGAGTCGTATTGTTAAACACAGTACAAACTGCGAGTCGGGCGCATTAGGTTACGTACATGTATATATATATATATATTGATGATGAAACTGACCTCTACTTTTGATTCTTAACTTTTAGAAAGGGTGAAATACTTAAGTTACCGAAAGTGGTGGATTTGTGCAATAGAATTGTGCAGTTGTGCAGCTAATATTTCTTTAGTTCTTGTTGAGTGTCACTTACATTTTTTGGATCGTTTATTGTTCATTTCAACTGTAAGATGATTATGTTTTTGTATAAATAAGATATTGGTTATTATGTTCGGAGTAATGTTTCTATTTTCCTTCATTCTGCGCCTCGGGGCCCTGGGCCGTTTTTTAAGTTATTTCAGGTTGGGTCTGTGTGGGTGCGTGAAGCCATGTGCCCAACGGTTTCCCACCCGCAAATAACTTGGAGCATGACAGTCTCGTACGGTTGAAGCGTCTTCCTGAGTCATATACATCGATTCACAAAACTTATGCTGCCCCTGTGGTGAGGCTCTGCTTGAAAGACTCGCCTTCCTTTTTGTTGGCAACCAATTGACTTTGGACGACGACTTGCAGTGATAGAATCTGATTTCAGTTTGTTACCTTGTGTGCTTTGTGGAAAGCTGTTTATTTAAAACATGAGCTGCCGAAGTCGTTTCTAATTTGACTTCTGAATGCGGCGTTCCCCCCGTTTGTTCCTTTGCAGTTGTTTGTTTCATGTAGAGTCCGAGGATTAGATTTTCCTTTTCTTGGCAAGAAGGAGCCATTTCATCTCTTTTCATTTTAATATAAACAGTGGGCTCATTCTGAAGTACGATTTCAGTCGCCCTCCTTTTCTCTTGGGTTGTTTAGTTTAACCAAAGATAAGAGAGTTAGCATTCTTATATTCGATTTGGTTTATCAAGCAATTCGCTGCAAATTCAATAGCTGGTGAAATCTTCGCTGATCAGCGATCGGTATTATTCGTGTTTGGCACTAATGTCTGTCAAATGGGGCGAAGAAAGAGACAGTTGCAAGACTGCGCCTAAAGTCAACATGTTTCAAGAATACGGAGGATACTGTCGCTGCTCCCTGTCGTCTGGATTTGCGTCATTATCAACCAAATGTATGGAACGCCCAAAGTGCAATTTAGGAGTTGTAAAAATGGCTTACTTTATTCAATACACAACCTTTTGGAGACTCAATGGCTTCCATGCAGAGCCCATGAACAAAGAGACTTAATCAAAACTACAGTAGTGCTAAGTGCAAGGGATGTTTTCTGATGGCTAAAGAACAAGTGGAGATCAGCAACCATTCTTTCTAGCTCTGCATTAAACTGATTTTCTTAATTCCGCGTGAAACTGTGGCTGAGAGAGTCTCTGAAATAGTGTGAATTGGCTGTGAGCTAAACATGAGCATCAGGAGCTGAGAGCGGAGTGAGACTGTAAAAACGCTAAAAGGGCTTGAAGACGGTTAAAGGTGTTACAAGTAATTTCTTGCAAAATCACGCTTTCTTATAAGAGTTTTCATCATGTCGATTTGCTTCCCCTTTACCTCGACTTATTAGCGTTCGTAGCCATCGATCACGTTGCGAATTTAATTTTGGCATTTGACATGCCTCCTAAATGTACACATTCTTTTGTCGTTCCCTCGTTCCTACTTCAATTCCCCAAGCAAAGCAGACTCTTTATGCGAGTAGTCATTCAGTCGGAAGAAGGTGTGGAAGTGTGTTAGAGGGCATTAGATGGAATTACCTTGTGGATGCAACCAATGTTGTCCATGGCTTTCAGAAGCAACGAGTTCATGACGAGGAGTTGAATGGACTCGGGGCCGATTCAGCCTCTGGAGAGTTACCAGTCAATTCGCTTCCGTCTAACGTGGCGCACACTCGAAAATTATAACTTTGAGCAATCACTCACACTCACTCAAGAAGAGTGAGCGACTCGATGCTTAGGGACTACTCGATTGAGAATGAACTTGAGGTCATGTTTTTATCATCAGATGGCATCTCCGGTGGAATCGTTTTGAGTCGAAATCGCGGGAAGTGCTAACGTTTTATCCCTGTTTTTCCCTTCGTTGCTTATAGTGTATACACCGGTCACCTAGTGACGATGGAGAATAAAAAGTATTCCAACGAGAAGATTAATAATCGTCGTTATATTCATTCCACTCCAAATCAGTCATTTAAAACAACTTCAAACTAACATTTTGAATTGATAAGATTAAATTAATTTAATAGGAATTATTAAAATATAGACTGAACTATTAAAATGACTGGTTGAAAATGAAAATAGTTACAACACAATATGACTTGTTATTCAATAATGTATTGACTAGTAAAACTTATTTTATTTGGCTTCGAACAAAGAGTTGGAGATTTGATGAGGAATTCCTCTGATTCCTACTATGAACGCGAAGATTCCCTTGAAAGGTGAGAGGACCTTTCACTTGAGAGTCACACTTACCGCCCTAACTTTTAAACAGCAGTCTGTAACACTTCTAGACGCCAAAGAGCCCACATCACGTTCTTCCTTGAACACCACCGCCAGTCCAGTGGGTTTCGTAGTAATTATTTCAAGGGATCTGCTCATTGGCAGACAAACCAACAGAAGGGCAACAGCTGGTCAATCGCAAGGTTAATCAACGAGGTAGATAAACCACAGGTCGGGTGGTTACCACTGCCTTGTTAATGGAGCGTGACTGATGCGACGCCGAATGTTAGAGCAAGTTGACCGGTCAATTAACCTCGCTGCTGGAAATAGGCGGAGTTGGTTCATGCTGACTATACCAATTTATTTCATATTCGTGCCATTTTAAATATTATTTCTTCGAGACATTTTCCTGTAAGTCTTATGTTTATATTACGACTGTTTTAGAATTTGGCGTACATTGGTATCTTTTGAATAAGTCCGATTTCCTAACGAAAATGCGACGGATAACACTTTCCTCACGCCCGCCCCCTCCACCCACCATCCCGTGCGTTCCGCAATTTTTATCGCTTTAGCAACTAATGAAAGCAATACAACGTTCCACATCGAAACTGGAGCGCTCAAGGTCCCACGACCACATAGGTGATTTATGAGACAGTCTTCTGAGAAGAACAGCGTTTACGGTTTCTGAATTATCGGACAAAATCCGGATTAATTAGATAAACCGTAGCATATTATGCAGCTACTAAATATATACAGAGCCACCAATTTACCTAAATAAAGGCGTTGTCGGAGTGGGGCAATTAATTTCTTTAATTGAATTGGCTAATGAGCTCAGCACACTATGCCCAAACTGAGCAACAAAACCTTGCCAGAGGAAACGAATAGAGTCTATTTAGAAACAGTATCGACATTGGCTTTTATAAATTCTTCAAGGACTGGACAAACGGTCAGAAAGTGCTTCACGTCTTCCAGTACCCCTAAGTTGAATAACGAACAGTTCTAGCCCAACTCATCCTCTTCATTCGGCTCATGCTGTCTTCAATAAACCTCCACGAATCCTTCAGACCCATCTGAAGACGAACGTCGAAGCCCCCTGTGCGATCAATACACTTCATCCCACGATCCAGCAGGCAGTAAATCCAGTCGCGAGACGTCAGGGCTTTCGCTCTGGTCTGGGTCAACCAATCCTCCTTAATCAGTTCCTGGAGTGATTCCAGGTGATAATTAAACCCATTACTGCCCTCAAAGGTAAGGCTCAATGGACGCCCAACCAGGTCAAAGGGGATATCACACCAGTACACCGCCAGTACGCCGTCTTAACTGTCAATATTCTTCGGAAACGGCCAGCAGGCCCCCCTTGACCTTGACCTCAATAGTAAATACATGGAATGGAGAGACAAGGTGTATATGTACGGTGGTTCCACCCCAGCTTTCAAATACATGACGTAACATGCATAAAACTAAAGCGATTATTGTGACACAGTAAAATTGACGTGACGGTGGTGTCAAGACTGATGCTCGATGATATACTCCTCTAGGATATGTCCATACTTCCAAGCGTCCTGGTTTACGACACGCTGTCTTGGGAACAACACGTAGGAGCCACATGTAGTAGCGCTTTTAAAGCCATATCCGAATTTTGTCGTTTAACGTCGAGCTACACTGACTGAGAATGCAGCTGTATGTTTCACTATGTGACTGCGCCTGAATGATAGCGTCACATCGCACTATAAACAGCTCGGTTGGTTGAAGATAAGAGAGCTTGGCCGACTCCAAGAAGCTGAGACTGCTGCCTTTATCTTCAAGACTCTACAACATCGACGGCCCCTATACCTTTATCAGATCTTCAAGTTCCTCTCCGCCACACTTGAAGCGATGGCAAGGTTCTGCGGATTTCTGGCCATTGAACGAATGCTCTGGCACGATCATTTGTCGTTCAGTGGTCAAAGACATGCAATGAGCAAGCCGTCATGTTTGAACATTCCGGAACAATAGAGATTTTCAAAGAAAGTAAGAAAATGTTGCTTGATAGCGATCAAGAACAGTTTACTTATGTTATTGTGTATAATGTTGTATTATATTGTACTATGTAGACAGAAAAATGTAACCATATTGGGTTACCCGGGGGAATGGAAGAGAGAGCCTGATGGCTCCCTGGTGGTTAAACGAAAACATTTATTCATTCATTCGTTCACGCTCCTACAGCTCCTGGTGTTTCGACATGTTTCTGTTTCTGGAAGCAGTTCTCATCCCCTCCTCGTGTCGACTCGGTAAATCGTACTCTCGCGGGGATACCGATGTACTGCTGGCTGCTTGATCCATGAATCACTCTCGCGCGAGATCTCACTTTGCCATCACACTGTTCAGAAGTTTGGCAATAAGCTTGGTGTTGGTTGTTTCCCCGACGTTGAATCTACCGCACTCCACGGTTTACATCCACAACAATTCAGCACAGTAGTTTGGCCGGTGTTCATTGTGTGGAAGAATCTATTGACGGAAAAATGAATCCTCCATTACACTTGTTCTAGACGCTGTTGAAACTCCTTCGACGCCTACGAACTTTGATTGCAGAAGTTCAACCCACATTTGTTGTCATTTCCAACTTTTAAATTGCGTGGAATAGTTGTTAGGCGGAGACCAACGACAGTCAGGAGTTGAGAAATGAGAAACAAAGCCGTTGGAGTGCGACAAAGATCGCGCAGATGAAGTTAATGAAGCGAGAATCATTTGGAAGTCGGAGTTGAAGAAGCGTTGATGGCCTCTCTCCTCATTTTATTTTCTCACTTCATTTTTTTATTTCATTTTTTGGGGTCGTGAAGGCGTGGAAATGTACGTTATTGTTAGGCGGCGAGGAGAGTAATAGTAGGAGTGGGGGAAGCTGTAACGTATTTATTGATTTCCGGAGGACTAGGCTCAGCATCCCGTTCCACCCTCTCGAGCGTCCAGCCAGCGCCTCGTCCTCTCACTCTTCTCCTCCAAACGCTTTAACGCCCCGCTTATTGCCTGGCATTAGGGACAAAGTTTCGTCTCCGCTTTATGTAAATTCGTGTAAAATATGGAGGACAACGAAAGAGAAGGGAGGTCTCACTCGTTTGCCACCAAATGCTTCTTCTGGTTGTGGTAACTACGAGAACTCGCTTCCTTCTAGACCCTCATTTCCACTCTCTCAGACGACGAGAGAACAAAATTGTTAGGCGGAGAAAACTCTTCCGTCCATTTTCCGAAGTTCGTCGACATTTCCACTTGAAGGCGTGAACCCCATTTTAAGCAGAAGCTCCCGATATGAGGAGAAAATGGAAATTGGAGCACTCATCAAACTAACCATGTTTGTTAGGTGCAATAGCCTTTTTTCAGGAGGAGATTAAAGAAATTAAAGCGAAGCCTCAACTCAAAGCCTGCTGCTCAAAAATATAAATTAAGGAAAAACAAATGCTCAAGTAAATTGGAAAATAAAATAATATAAATAAAGTGTCAGGCCTTGTATGGTCCTCATGTTTGCTGTCGCCCGTGGCTGTATATCCTAGAGTCCACCTGGGGTTGTCATGAGTCGATGCGCTGCTCTGAGAGTTCCAAGACTCACAAGACGACCCTCCTCTGGATTTCCTTCTAATGGTGGATCCTGAAGAGTTTGACGAAGAAGCTATCATGAAGGATCCAGAAAGGAAAATATGATTGGACAACTTGCCAGGAGAAAATTGCTTATTAATTAGAAGTTGGCGATGGTTCATCGGAGGATACACTGAACAGAAACAAACGTCAATGTCTTTCTGCGCACTCGCCAATGTCTCTAGGGAGACAGAGGACGGAAAACCGGTTGCGTGGCAGATGAGCCCCATAGCCTCCACCCACTGCTAGGCCCAAGTCGCAGCAAGCCCAAACTGCCTCACCGTGGGATAAGGAAAAGCCGTAAGTGCCATTAAAAGAAGGTGCGGGTCAGTGACCATTCAGGCCTTAAGGATTGTTTGACCCAAAATGGTACCACAGGAATGCATAGCCTGCGACCTTGCACCGGTGCATTATTGGTTAGGGCCACGTCAGGTGACTGCCTCCTCAGGGCAAGGTAGGTAGAACGGAGCAATCCAACTCCTACCCAGGGCAAGGCCTGATAATGCTGGAAAATGCGCTTACTCTGCGGACATCGTGGTGATCGGGGGGGTCGCTGGAGAGTAGAAATCCCACCCCCTTCTTTCGTTTCTAAACTGGGGGGTCTGAGGGAGGTAGGAGCCACCAGGTCGGCACTCCCACAGACATCCCCTAATGCAGAACAATAACTGTCTCTAGGGAGACTTCTGCCGAGACCACGTCAGGTGGCTGCCTCCACAGGGCAAGGCCTGGAAAAAGCTGGAAAATGCGCTTGCCCAATGGACATCGTGGTGCTCGTGGGGTCCATCCCAATTTTATTCTTAACCTGCGGAGTTTGAGGGAGGTGGGGGCCAGTCGGTCAGTACTCCCACAGACATCCCCAAATGCAGAATCGTAACTGTCTCTTTACTCGCCCAAACTGCGGGTATATAGTATAGCGTGAGCACATACGGGAATGGGATCGGGGAACCCAACTGATACCATGAAATCCGTTGTACTGTTTCTTTTTGATTTCCGTAGCCCTACAAAGTAGGAAGGAACGTTTTGTATTCTTTTGGTTCAGAATGAATGAATAATACACATACATTGTCCCTGGGACATTTTTTTACAGCCCCCCTCAGAACTTGACACTTTACATTTTAAGGTATCCATATTGCATATCTGCAACGTCCGTCCGCCGTCCGCAATTAAGTCGCGTTTGATATCGTTTCCTAGATATGTTTGACGAAGAATCCCAGTAATACCATAACATAGTAAATATATAGTAATAGAAAGAACTCGAGGGACCATTTCTTCCTGGACTGCTCTCATTTACAACGCTGCCGTCATCACGAGTCGTCACGTCATGTCGATTGCCTACCGTTGCCTAGAAAATGTCAATTTTCGTTGTTCCTTTTGTAGTCAGACCATGTGTCGTATGGTTTACTGGTATTTTTCGATGCTGCATCGAATGGAATGGGTCTCGGAGGTGTGAGACTACATCAAGCTAGAGATTGATAAATCGTTGTGTAATAATTTACAGCATTTTTTCTTTAGATCTTTACGTGTCAATAACAGCCGAAAAAACCATTTGAGAACATTTTAGTTCGTGAATTACAGAAGAAATTATGTGTTCACTTCAGATTTCCATTCACCAGATGAGCCAGAACAAGGAAAAACGGTAATTGAATTTAAATTACCTTGACGGCACGCTCGAAAATAGGGCTAACGATTATTTAAGAGATGGATGGTTTGGACGTGCAGTCCATTTCGATGTACGGCAAAGATAAGCCTGCCTACCATTTGACAGTAAATACCCTGGAGAGGTTTTGTGGAAGAAAGTAGATGTCAATACGTCCCCTGAGAAACTCGCTCCTTCCTATGGTCAGGGTCCGCTCGCTTTCTCGAGGTTCTTTCAAGTCACAGCCTTTGAACGTGATTTTGCCGTCTCCTTCGTCATTTACGAAGCCTTTATTAATCAGGAACTGCCATTTTGCGGTCTGTGCAGCGCACAACACATGAGCAGCCCATTATTCACTCTTCAACGACCAAGGAAGTGTCTTTTATTGAATTATTGTGCTTCTGTGGACGTGGGTGATGGGTTTCCGACTCGAAAGCCCTATCCCGGAATTATTTGAAGAAGAAGATTACGTAACTTATGATGAAGTTACCTTTTACGAAGTACATGAGATGAGTCGCATCAGATATTTTACCAAGGTCTTTTTATAGATCCCCACCTCGTAAATGACACCTCACGTTGACTTTCGGTAACAGAAAAAATTACCGTTGATTTATTTTCGATATTCGGAGTGGTCCTCGTTATTTCTGTTTGTTATCGCTAAAATAATTGAGCTATTCATTTCGTAATGTCTACTTCCTGGCGTTCAGGTTGTTTTTTCAACTATTATTTTAGCGCGATATTTTCTTTAATTGTGGCGTTACTGAGGAGAAACGTGACCCACTTCATATTAACACAACGACCGAGTTATCGTTCGTAATTTGTTCGTAGGGCTAGCTAATGTTTGAGATTGAGAGAGCGGACGTATAATGTAGTGCTGAAGGAGCAACACTTCGCTGCCGCTCTCAATCAATTGTGAAACGAAACTAAGCAATTGGACGGGGTAAATTATGTCCCCCTCGAGAGCAGCCCTGCAGATTCACTGTTCGCTCATTTTAACCGTTTTTTAATTTAATCTTTCCCTAATCTAAAATTCATGGGCTTGGTCTATGATGGAGAGGGGGTCTACCCCTTTATGCCACCCTGGGGACCGATAACGGGTAAAAAAAAATCCCCTTTCTCCGCTCCTCTAAAGCTAATTCCGTTGTTGAAGCAATCTGCAACTTCCTTCAACACCTCTCAGCTATGCACGTCCCAGCATCACCTCCAAGCGGCTCCTTCTCACGTAAAAGGATTAGCGACGGAGACAAATGAGGGCTCGTCCTTGTACCGAGTTATAGATCTCTTAAATGAACTCCATTTGCCCCCACTTTCTATCCGCCTCATGATGAGTTAGGATAGTAGCGTTCCTTTAGGCTCACGTTTATGTAACTGCCCACCAAACAGTATAGTACGGAAGTAAATGAAATAAATTGGTTGTGCGATAGAACGAATTGCTCCGGGAATGCTTGCACATTTGGAAGCACTTGATGAGGTTTTGCTTCGATTTGTTGGATCATCTGTGCAACTGATCCACTGAAGAACGCTCCAAGATGAAGGTCTTGTGCTTGCATGATCATAAACGCCGAACTGATGTGACGGCCCGGGCAGGTAGCGTAATGAATGCTGAATATTATTTTACAATTAACCGTCTGAAAAATTCAAATTAATATCTGTAACTAACAGTTATCAGTCATAAATAAATAATATTATTTTCGGTATAAACCTGTGTACAGCACACACTTGTAAGTGTGTTTGTTTTACTATATTATGCCAAATAAATGAATTATAAAACTATGTGGATTTGAAACCTTGAGGGATGAACATTAGGCGGTCTCAAGTATCGCAGGTTTTCCGAAGGTCTTATCGATTGGACATTGAATGTGAGTTGGGACGGCTTTTGTTGTTTTTGCTGATGTTTACGCGGAGCTCACCGCTGAAGGGGACGAGCTAGTGACGTCATATTTGCTTTCCTTTAGTTACTTTATCAAACGAGTGTTAATCCGATGACCGGTTCCAATCAGCGCTCAACACCCTCCATCTCCAGCTTCCCATTCAAATAACGGCTTCAGAAATCTCTCATTTGCATTAATTATTGTGCACACACTAGTTTCCACCCGCAACGAGTCTATTAAATTACTCTCATGCCATTTCCCAATGAGCCGTTTTCTAGGAACTTCGCTCTCGTTCGTCCTTCCCTAACGACAACGGCAGCGAAATTCAATTAATTTCCCGGCTTCGGTAATGAAGCGGTTTCAGAGGCCACCTCCACGTATCTGTGTTCGCGCTTTACGGCCGTTAACGCCGAAACTGGCAAACATTATCCGAACGCTATTTCGCCACAAGTTATCAAAAACGTCACAAGTAATCAAAAGTTAATTCAAAACGTATAAAATCCAAATTTCCCTCAAGTATGGGCAACTAAGTCAGATAAATCTCATCTTTCGACGTGGTTTAACTAAATCTACGTTCAACGTATTCACAGAAGTAGTGATGGGGAACAAATTGTGGGTGTAGGTTGTGCAAAGGATACAACCCTTAGGGCCGGTTTATCAATGTCATTTGCTAGCTTGACTAAATGCCAAATAAGTCAAATCTTCCGTTAACTCCTGAAGACGCGTTTATCAATTCACTTTGACGCCCCTGTTAGCACTAACTGTTAGTTATTTTTAACTCGTCTCTTCGCTCTTTAGTTATCGGATAACTAACCGTTATATCTGTCAAATAATGTGTTTCGCTCGCCTCGATCTGTTTTTATTTATTTATTATCTGTATTTATTTATTTCCCACCGGTTATTTCAGTTATCAGATAGTTGTACAGTAATCTGAAAAATTGATTGGCAGCCATGTTCTCGTTATCATAATATTGTTATCTTTCTATTGTTTATTGGGATTCTGCCAACTCAATTTAACATCATTTTATGAGCAATGGACTCCGATTGGGAGCTCACAGACTCTAATTTCTCCGACGAAGAGATAGATACGCACCAAGAAGCGAGTTTTTTGATACGCTCGACGACGTAAATTCTCATAATAGGGTCCGATTGTCAAAAGAAACAACGGTGTTCGTACTTTCGCTAATTTTAACGCGGATAGAATCGCCAAGTAATCGAAATCACACGATTTCGTCAATGAAAAAACACCTAACGCTCAGGTTCTACGGCCACGGTAAGTACAGACCTAATATTTTATCGACCTACCACGTTACATTCGTGCGTGATATAACTTACGTCAAGATCGAAAAGTAATTTAGAGCTTCCATCGAATGTTTACGTTTCAATCCCATTAGTTCCAAAATCTATTTCGTCGACTCACAACTTTCCTAATCCCCTCGTACGTTCATCGGGTTTTACCTAGTAATGCAATGGCGTTCCTGACTGTGTACGTAGAGCTGATAGAGAAGAACGTTGCGGCATTTACAGGGGCATGGTTAACGTGTGACGAGACGATTGTTGTGGAGTTCCGTTTTGATTCTTTTGGAATTATAGGAATATACGGAGTAGTATACCGTACTTTGTTTGCTTATTTGTGATTATTATTGACCTTCCATTGCATAGCTTATTGGAACATGAGTTTAGTGTCAATAGGTGAGAATTATGCGTTTTGACCTCGATGAGAAGTATAATTTTGTGCTCATGCTTTCTGTGACCGTCCGAAGTTGGTGTGGGATCGTGAATATCAAGTTTGAGCTGACTAGGTTCAGTCGTTATTTCTCATATGTGTCTACAATCGCACACCATGTGCTGAAAAGGATGGTTCTGGAAGTTAGAAACGTAAATATCGGAAGGAAACTCAATAATTTTCTTTGTTACCAATCACAAAGGCTATACGAAAGAAAAGGTCCTTACTATTCAAGGCGATTCGTATAAACTTTGGAATTATGTGGAAGTAGAACACGTTAATCATTTTCGTTTTCTCTTTGCAGGTTCGATGCTACTAGCTGTAGGCGACTTCTGTGGCGTTAGTAAAACTTCTGCCTCCCTCATTGTGAAACTAGTTTCCCAGACCATTGTTCACTTGCCCCTACTTTCATAAAGACGATGTGTGGAGAAGAAAAAAAATCTTAAAAGCCCAAAGAGCAAATTCTTTACTCTTTTCAATTTTTTTAAAGTTTTGGTGTATGATTGATTTTGAATAATACACATAATGTTTTCTGTAAGGAACATTTTTTACTTATGTTGGCCCCACTCACGACGGGAAGTTATAAAATCGACGGAAAAAACGCGACAAATACGTACTTAACAAAAATAATCACAATACGTAAAATGAGCTACACAATAAGAAGAGGAGTAAGAAAGGAATGGGAAGTAAGGAAAGATACGAAGAGAATTGAATAAAAAGAGAAAAGTATCAAGTAAGATCACAAATATACTATTTAACAATTCTGCAACTGATATTTTGGGTATTCGAATGAAAATGTCAAACAATGACAAATTATTTTGGATGAAAACTCGCCAAGTTGCCTCTTCGTTCGAGGGATTCTGGTTTGAGCGTAGTGGTAGCCCTGTTTCCCCGCGTTCAAACTCCCGCTAGCTAGTCAATTGGCGATTGATGAACGCGACCCGAGCTCTAGTATTTTTTCACTCCTTGATTATCGTTAACAGATCGCTACCAAATCGACGTTTTAACTAAAGAATTGATAAACCGGCCCTTAGGCTTTGCTAGCCCTCCTTCCTTCGAGCACTCACCTTGACCAGATTTCCTGGGCCGGTGCCTGCTCGATGGAAGAGGTTGTTGGATTTCCGACGTCTCATCTCAATTGAGCTTTCTCTGTTTTTTGCCAGCGATAGTTTTCAGCGCTTTCTTCCAGTTTAATATTTATAAAGGTGAGCAACCCCTGGGTGTATTTATCCCTAGTCCTCTCGTCTTTAATTATGATACTGTTAGATTAACTTGACTTAATCTATTCATTTTCATCTATTCTATTAAAGTCAAAGCGGGTCCTATCACGTTCCTGATTTCATTTTCCTGTTTTCTCTCCTAGAAGTCTTATTTTGTTTATTTATAATTTGAGGTGTTTTTGTCTGATTTATTCATTTGGGTCGACCAGCCTCCTCAGTTCCGTAGGTGCTGCAAACTCCATTGATTGAAAAAAATCCAGCAATGTACTTACTGCGGTAATTTCGAAAATGCTAAAAAAACGTTCTGGCACACATTTGATAGTTACTTTTGTTCGACGATCTGCCAGATGAACATTTATTGAGAACAACGTACAGCTATTGACAAATTGAACATACCCTGGGAGTTTGACGAAAAACTTTAGAGCTGTTTCGCGAAAAAGTAGAAAAAAGCTCTGATGGTTTCATAGACCATCTCCGTATATCCGAGATATTCAGAGAGAACCGAAGTACTGGAAGGGAATGCTTCCTGTCGATGGAAACTGTTCATAACCTTATTTAAATCGTCCAGCCGTTCTCCGCCAGATAGAATCACTAATACACAGAAAAATATAAAGCTCAGCCGCCGAAATGAGGGGATTTTGATTCAACAAAAAACAATTGGGCTTAAAACGTGAAGATCTGAAAAAACTTCAACATTTCATTTCATTTTTGTTGAACGAAATGACTATTCCTGAACACTCACAAGAGAGTCATGGAGGAGGAGACACAAGTTGCAGGACCACGTCCCCCTTTGGTGCAGTTTCAGTATCGTGCAGGAGCCCGAACGTCCGCTCAGCATCCACCAAACCCAAACCTGTGGAGGTACGGCAGGTGGTCATTTAGCCAGTCTGATGGTAGAGAGCTGTATGACCCTGGGGAATACGTTCCATTTGGGAAGGAGCTCCTAATCTGGTTTCGCACCAGATCTAACTATTTACTTGGGTGGCAAGTTTCAAAGGGAGAGATCAACTGTGGGCACGTTTTGTGTCATAACCTCCGCAAACTGGGAGAAACGGTTTTAAGCTCGCAGAGCAGCAGTCAAAGCTGGAATGTTTGGCTGCTCTTCCAAAAACAATCGCTGACTGTCGTAGAAACAACAGTAGAGCAACACATGGTTTCTTGTTTCTTCTGCACTGGAGGCGCAAGACGTGTACGGTGGAGGGTCTTTGAGCCTTGCATTGAAGTCGCCAAATGACCACGGCAATCATGTGCGTTCTGATGATGATGGCAGTGGTTACATAATCAGAATACCTCCATCTGACGTACAATAATAGCATAAATCGTGACCGAGGAGTAAATTGGTGCAATTAGACTCGACGCTAGTTACTGCTGGTTGCTGGTAACAGATAGCCCACTGTCCACCGGTAACGTCACAAGTCACCAATTAACAAACTCGTCAGAATCTGTGAGCCAGCCCGTGGTCAGCGTGAAACTCTACACGGTTTTTGTCTTAGCGCGTGCGTTTGTACATCCTTCGGGACTAGGGGAGGCTTTACTTGTACTTCGGTCACCTGGAGAGGACGAGGGCATCACGAGGACTCAATTTACGAACAGACCAGGAGAAACTGAGGACACAATTCTGAGCAAGCGACAGCGAAAGGGAGTCGAGAAGATAATTGCGAAAACTGAAAGCATTAAAGGCTTAGTATGCCGTAGCGTGGAGGCGTGCTGCCCTGTGCTGTGCTGTCCTGTGCTGTGATGTGTAACCAACTCTTCGCCGAGATCTTCCCTCTCCCCCCATCCACCACAAATAACAGTGGTTTTTTATTATTTACACTTAACCTCGAACCCTCCACCCTCAATTTCATTCATCTTTATTATTATTTCATTTGAGCGGGTCCGCAGAAGAGAGAGAAAGAGTAAGAGCTGGAAGATGATACAAAAAAAAGGCAGCGGGAGGAAGGTCGAAGAGGGAAAGCGCTTTCAGGGCAACTTCCCGCATTAACCGTCACATTTCATTCGGTTTACGAACTGCCAAGTGCCGAGCGAAAATTGAGATTAAAACTGCGGAACTCGACGATTATGTGCTTGGGAGAGTTGTCCCCCTCGTATAGAGTCATCACTGGTTTAGAGATGAACTAATCATGTGGTGCAACCTCGCATTTGAAGAATATCACTGTGAAATAGAGACGAGCTTTTAAATGTTAATCAGCTAATCCGAGCATTTATTTCATTTATCTAGTTAACAAAATACGAGAACAACTCAATGAACATAGAACACTGTTTCCTATAGATCCAGCAGTTAGTGCCAACGTAAATGGACGTTACAGTACATCGTGGCACAGAGACACTAAACACGAGGTAACAGCGGTATTTGCGGTACATGCAGATGGCGGGAGCAGCCAGTTCTGGCAGTTCGCAGAAGACGGCACACAGCGCACATGATTTCTGTATGAAAAGAACTGTGCCAAGCTGAGGTGCACACAGATCAACCAGTGCCAGGAGGAATGGTGCGTCGACACGTCCGGGAAGAACACTGTGGAGGTAGATCAAGTTTAAAAGAATGCACGATGGCACATTGATCAATGTGACCCTTTAGATTGGACTTCATTTATGGAAACGTCCTCTAAAGACGATAAGACCATGGCAATGTTGAACAAGGGCGAGCGTGAGTTCGTCTTGAGGAAACTGAGTAACGAGAAGATGCCTGGGCAAAGTGGTCTGAGAAGTAGAGTCATCCATGTAGGACATGTACAGCAAACAATTTACAAAGGATCTGGTTGTAGAAGGGAACAGAATATGAAGAATAAAGGATAAGAGTGCTGGACAATGAGAACACAGTCTACAGAAAAACACTAGAAGGGCGGGCGCAGGAAAGCTAAGCAGCCAAATGATGCGCAGAACTACCCATGCAGGAGAATACCATCCAGCAACATATTAGCACTGCGCACTACTCAACGTAAATGTCTCTTCTTTTCTTTTGAAATCAATCTGTTAACCACTTCTTGAATCCTATATTTATATACACACAGCCGAATCGGATTCGCTATAACAATAGTCCCCCATCCAACGAATGGTGCATCTGTGTCTATGAACGCGGTTGAGAGGAAACCACCATAGTAAATCGGCTCAAATTTGTCAGTCAGTTATCCAGAAATGCCAGAATAAGGTGTTGGGTGCACGAGAGAGGAAGTATGAGGTGGAGTTTGAAGTGTACCGCCTGACTCCCATTTTAGGTACTCCAGTGGTCATAGTCTAGTGGTATGGACAAAGGTTCATAATACAACGGTAATTGGGAAATGGATCGGAGCTCGTGATTGCAGTAATTTTTGCCTGAGTCAGCGGCTCTCCAAACATTTCCCCCCCCCCTCCCCCCTCGTAACACAAGATAAATGGATTAAGGTAATGGGTGTGAGAGAGAAAACTAAGTAGCGAAAAAGAGTTTCAGATATGAGTGTGGGTAAGAAATTACGTGACACTATGTAGTCTCTGAATAGGTGAATTGGGTAGTGGGGACGAGAGCAGAGAGTTAATGAGGAGCATGAGAACTGAATGACGAGTGCGCGATTTTGAGTCGGTTCTGGGAAGAGCTATGAGTTGGTGAAGTGAGTGATGGGAAAGAAATAGTTTGGAGAGTCCATGAAGGGCACAGCCGTTGTAAGCTTCAGAAATAAACTTAGTTGAATTATCCCTAAAATCGTGCTGGTAGCACAATAGCTGCAAGGTGAAATATTAGAGCTAGGGCAGGAATAAAGTAGTTAGGAACACCCCAAGGAATTCTGGAACGCAAACTACTACTTCTTACTACGCGCTTCTTTCCAGTACGACCTACCTACCTGGCCGACCGCCAGGCGAAGATTCACCACTTTAGCCCAGGCATGGGTGACCAAGCGGCGCCTGGCCGGCCCTACCCCCTCCAATTAGCTCCCCTCGCCGCACAAGGTGCTACACTCCATCCAGAGCACACCTTCCAGTGCTGGAATCTGCAGTGCTGCGTCTGCTAGGCTGGGCTTCTAAATAACTCCTATCCCCCTCCCCGACCCACACCCATTCGCGCCAACGAGCCGGTTGGTCAAAACCGGCCTGGTTCGTTAACCCAATAGGGATTTCAAGAAGGGAGTGAATAGGAGAGATTTTTTTCTAATGTATCAATTTTTCGTGTCCCGGAGAATTTTCCCACGTTGGGTTGCCATTCTCGCGATGATTTGGGAGTTTGGTTGACGTCCAGGCTGAAAATCGATTTGAGTTGGTTTGGTTTGGTTTGGATGTGGAGCGGCTTAGGTTTTAGACGCATAGAAACTAAGCGGGGGAAAAAAGACGAGTTGGTCCCATTGAATATGTAGAGCCAGCGTGTTGCTGAATGGTGTTCTTTATGCCTCAAAGCGCAACGGGGCTGGCTGCCTAGCTCTCCCGCTTCCACACACCCTCATGTTCTACTCTGGATCTGCACTCTTGTGCTTTCACTCTTCTTATTCTGGACACGGCTACTACCACAGCATCGAGTTGTCGCTCTCATGAAGCAAATTTGTGTGTCGTAAAGACGATGCCAGAAAAGAAATGGTCTCGGCGGTACGAACTTCCTATTCCACCAATGCGTGACATTTCAATTGTCGCGAAGGTGACGTCGCTGGAGCTCTCAAGCGTTCAGATCGTGTCTTACTCCGAGAGAACGAGTTCATCGGACAATCGACAGAGCGCAGGGCGTCAAGTAAAGACCGCATGTACCAGGTAGAATTTAGTTTATTGACATTATATTCCAAACACCAACACACCTAGTCAACTATCCAGAAATGAAAACCCACTATTTTCGGTGGTTCTTCAGAGTTAGGGAAGTATCGTAATCGACCAAGGAAATAGTTGGCTAGACACGCCACGCACAACTTTTCCTTTAACAACTCCACGTTGGCGCTTTATTGGCAGACTTTCTGATTCACGAATACTACGTCGTGTCCATCAACGTGAGTGTACATCACATTTAGCGGAACAAATTCGTATGGACCAGCACGATCTAATTGTGGTGATCCGTGCACAGTCGTTCCGCCAAATCGGGGGAAACCCCGATCAAGTGCCCCGAATGGTGCGAACACGTCAAGTTTCAGGTCTGGGCTGAGGAAAAAACCCAGCTCATCCTCTTAAAGGGACATTTAAACTCAGCAGATTGTCTCAGGTCCGGGTAAAAAAGTTACGTCATGGCAGCGTCGTCTAGAAAACGTCAATTTTCGTTGTTCCGTTGTAGTCAGGTCGTATTTTTTGTATCGTTTACTGATGCTAAATCGAATGTGATATCTCTCGGAGGTGTGAGACTGCGTCAAAGTGGATAAATTGGGAATTATCGGAAATATTGATTGAAACTTCAGGTCGTGTATGGCATCCGGCAGTATCTGTCTCTATCGAATGGTTGATATCAGTGGTAACTACTGAACCAAGGTAGTTACTAGAAGGTTTGCTGAAAGTACGTATTGAAAACTCAACTCTTTCGTGATATCGTTTTGATTGAGTTTCTTCGCTCTTCTTGAGTTACATAATTCAGTTATTTTTTGCTCGGCAAACATTGTAGGTTTTCCGGATGTTGGTATAGCCTCGTTATATTCTTAATACGTTTTGACGTCGGATTCAACAGGATAGGTCAGCGTCATGCGGTGCAAGAGAATAATAAACGGCTGCGTAATAATTTTCAGGGGTTTTGAAGTGCAACACTTCCGACGGGAATCTTTTCGTACTAGTCGGACGGAGAAGTTCGCCCTGAGCCCTCCGGAAGCCGCGTCGACGGCCTCTAAAAGGCAAAACGTCTTCCTGCCGCGGGTTCCCAAGGGCGTACGACAGCCGGCGGGCACCGTGCACGGGGCACTGGGCACGGAGC
Organism: Pachypeltis micranthus; assembly: GCA_020466155.1. NCBI lineage: Eukaryota > Metazoa > Arthropoda > Insecta > Hemiptera > Miridae > Pachypeltis > Pachypeltis micranthus. The sequence goes on from CM035768.1 coordinate 36,246,298, forward strand.
AGCGATCTGCGTTTGCCAGCCGCTTCTCGAGAGTCGTCGAGAGGGGGGTCGCGATGCGGCTTCTCGCTGCCCCGACCTCCGGTTGCTCTGGTTCGGCTCCTCATGGGCCAGTGTTGTGCAAGACGCTGACGGCGATCGCAGGGGTTCTCTTATAAGCAGATCCGAAACGGCATCAACACGGCGCCGATATTCGAAACCAGGTGAGGATACATTTTTATTTTACCATCACGTCTCACCCTTTCGTCTCGTAAATATCTAAAGGTTAAAACAATAAATAAATAAAATGCAAAATTGTGCTACTTGAGGCGGACATTCGGACGACGCACTTTGAGCCCAATTTGTCCGCTTGATGTTTTGGTTGCTTTATCCCAACTTATTATCACCAAACATCAGGTGCGACGTACCACACTACTTTCCACACACCCTCAAGTGAATTATGCGATTAGTCTCCATCGAATTCGATAAATGTTCAAGATGAAATGTGTAAGGTGGAAAGCGCACCTTCCATGGCCCTACGTACGTTCAATGGTTTTCACGGCTTCAGCTACTAACCCAATTAATTTTTCACTCAGTTAGTTCAACGATGTAACACAACTTGCTTGTTTTACGTAGCAAGTCAAATTGCTTAACAATTCCGAGTTTATTGTGCTGCTCCTACTTATGGCACGATCATTATTGAGCTTTATTGAGTACTTTAGAATAATCGAGTACGACTTTTTAGAAATGGTATAAGTGAAACGCCGTTGTATGAAATTTAGTTTTAGTGATTGATCCTAATTATCTTATGAGCGTTATTAAACACTCGACCTACTTTATTGACTACATCCTCACTTTTTCTGTAGATTCTATTAACATTTGAGCAGAGTTTTGTGAGGGAAAAACTGCGCTAAAACGTTCGTCGAAATATTTGCTAATTTATTGTGCTGCTCTCACATTCCCATTGGTGATAATTTCATGGTATTGTGTTGAGTGAAAAATGCATTCAACATCGTTATTGCTGTTAACGAAAAACAGTATTGTGTTCTGATCACTATGATAACTACAATTAGTTTTGCGCAGATTTTGCTAAGACTCTTATTTTGTCGTCACATTGACACGCGGGCTAGATATCAAGTTTGAACCGATGTGGATCAGCCATGTCTCTCAGCCATATTCACAGACACACACAAGCACAGAATATTTTCTCAAACGGCTTTTTTCGGCCTCAGAAGCCCTTGAAACGTAAAGATTTGAAGACGACTAAAATTATATTTTCAGCCGATTGCGTAACTTTGCTTCCCACTGCGCAAGGCTAAGTACAGTAACAATATGTCTCACGCCATCGGAGTGATAACGCACAAAACGACGCTAAAGAGTTTATTGACATGCCGAACGTTTCGTATGCTTGCTCTTTTCTGTGTTGCCGTGATTGAGAAACAATATCGTAGAATGTACAAACATTTTGGTGCCCAACATTCCTCACTCCCACGATTCAAGAAGAAAAGCTGCATTAAAATTTTCGTTGAAATAGTTTATAATTAATTGTGCTGCTCTCCTCATTTTCCCATCCGTGAACATTTTGCTCGACATCGTAAAGTTACCGTTAAACCACACGAAAATGTGTTTATAAAAAACTTGTGCACTACGACAAATATAGTTAGTTTTTAACGGAGTTTGGTCGGATCAGAGGGTGTCGTAGTAAATTTCGTCGTGGGGGATCCCAATCTTGCAGGCGAGGTAACGCAGGAAGGCGCGGTGGACACGGTGCAGTGAGTCGACGTGACAGTCGTAGAAGGGGCTCCAAACTACAGATTCAAAATGGGCTGAACGAGAGTACGGTAACGCAGGATAACAGCTGGAGCATGGAACGACTCTCAAGTATGCCGCTTCAAGAATCCGAGAGACTTCATTGCGCGGACAGACAGCTGAACGACGTGGTCACTGAAGACGAACTGCTTGTCGAGAATAGACCGGTGACGGAAGTGGACGGCAATGTAGTAGACATGGGACCACAGAGCAAGGGAGCAGTGATAGGTAATGACAGAGCACCATGGAGCGAACAGCATTGACGGAAGGCATCGAGGCGATCCAGGAGAGACATGCAGTCAGACGGGCCACACACACGGGCCCCATCTTTACATCATCTGCGTATGCAAGGTATGATTAGACTTTCAAAATGTTGCACACGCCGATGATTATAGGTGTGAACTAGGTGTAACCCATGTGGTTCGGTGACAAAGAATTGAGCTGAGGTGGTCCCTAAGAAATAACTCACGATCCAAGAAAAAAGGGGGACAAATACATCGAAGGACTCGAGAGTACGGACAGATGGTAAAGTGTGGCGGCTTATGGAAGACACGAGAAAAATCAGTAGACACAGTATCTAACAGCCACGCTCGAAAGCTTTGAAGAAAACTCCAAGTCCGAGTGAGGTGGATGAGTCCAAACCACCATTTCTGCGTAAAAACAGGTCAGATAGTAGGCTCACAGTCCACCTGAAGGAGTCCCTTGGATCACCACCTCACTCAAGAGTTGGCCCATATGGTGAAAGTGGTGAAGGGACTAATGAGAACTTTGTGACGGCTTTTCTATTGAAGAACTAACGGTACTGAACGATTTCGAAGCTGTGCCAAATCGTATGGGTTTCAGAAGTGAAGGACTGCGTCCAGATGGAAAACAGTGAAATCACAGTAAATCACAGTCCACTATTTTAGAGAACTCAGTGGACAATGTTGCGAAAGTTATTGCTTCTCCCAGGCCTGCGCTTTTTCTACTCACTGTCCCCCGTCTCACTCCAAGCACCCGACACTTCGACTCGTCACGTCGTGTCAATTGCCTAGGATCGCCTTGAATATGTCCATTTTCGTTGTTCCGTTGTAGTCAGGTTACGTTTCTTATCGTTTACTACTATTTTTCGATGCTAAATCGAATGGGAGGGGTCTCGGATCAATTTTTCCGATGATCTCAATGATTTTTACTCCATTCCCCAACCTACCTCACTAAAACCCACATCCACGGGTTTTCAACAATTTCTATGCCCAAACTATTTTTCCTAATTTTGTATTTTCTTTTCAACGTTGCAATGAACATTTTTTACAATTTCTAACCATTAAAACACACTTATAAACTATTGCTCACTTTCCTAAACACTCTCTCCGAGTTAACGAACAATTTTCCGATTTGTAATGAAAAACCATTTTAGAAATTTTTTTTTTAATAAGAAAAAAAGTATCAACTTCATTTGCACCGTGTACGTTAGAGCTTTGGTCATCTTAATTTAGTAGACTAGTGTCTAATTGGGATGGCGTATGAAATGGGTTTAGTATCCACCGATACGCTCTTCGGGGAAGAAGGACATTTCTAACACAATTTTTTAACGTAGAATATACGTTTATATGGATACCGAATTTCCTAGAAATGACAGTCGTAACTGTCACTAATTTTGCAGATGTTATAAATGCGGGTAGATGCCACGGAAACTGTAAGAATGTGAAAACAAAATTGTAAAAACGTATTTTACGTTCCTCGCTGTTTAGCCTCCCTGCTCAAGACGACAGTTTTGTTACAGCACTGGTTCGCCGCAAACTTTCGTTCTTTTCACTCAGTACACCTCATTCAAACTAACAGAAATCAATTTATATCCAGACCCCGCAACGATAACGTTGAAAGCAAGTGAAAAGAGTGAAATCACAGAAAATATAGTGAGACAAAACTCAACTACTTGAAGGAACTAGCGGGACAGTAGCGAAAATTATCGTCTCACCCCGCTCTGCACTCATTTCCTGCTCTGCCTCCCGTCTGACTGCAGCCACCCGTCGTAACAATTGCCTCGCAACACTTATAATATGTCAATTTCCGTTGTAGTCAGGTCATGTTTCGTATCGTTCACAGGTATTTTTCGACGTTAGATAGAATGAGATATGTCCCGATCGTGCTGGCCAAGAGAATAAGAAACCGTTGAACAATGCTCGTTTTGCGCAATTGTAACACTTGCCCTTTTGGGTAGCGGAAAGTGAAGAAAAAAAAAACCTCACGTTACAACTCTAATTATAATCAACGAATACACCGTGCCAGTGGGCGAGCTGATCCCTTTAAAATACCTGCGGCGAACAAGGGAGAAACACGTAATGCCTGTAACATCGTCATCGATGGCTTTCGATGTGATTTCCATCAGGAAGAAGAGATTTTTTGTAGCATCTTTTGGTTGCACTCTCCGTTCCACGGACTGTCAGTAAAAAATTTTCGGAAAACGCATATAGGCATCGGCTATTCAAACCGTTTTTCGAAAAAAGTAAAACAAAACAACGTTTATTGCTTTTCAGGCCTATATCTCCGCTCACCGTAAGTTAACGGAGATTTTCGTGCAGGGGGAAAGTTAGGGATTGATCCATGTAATCATAATCGCGCCTTCAAAATGCCTCAAAACGATAAGATCTGAAAAAATTGACATTTTTTGGCAGGATTACGCTAGTTACTTTCCTCACAGTTTGGGCAGTTGGAAAAATGAAAAACAAGTCTTGGAAATAATTGCCTGCATCAGTTGGTCTATGAACCATGATTATGCACGACTCCTCGACATCTTTCCTTGAGTAGTTGCAGTATTTTAATTATACTATATGGTTGTAATAGTATTGTAACAATATTGGTTGGTATTAAAGTAAAGCATGCTTTCTCTGTCACTCTCCCTCTCACGTCACTGGAGACACACACCCTTCTTTCGTTCTCTCGCTCTCTTTCCCCCTGTCTGTTGGTGACCTCACGGGAAGTTCAAAGTCAAGAAGAGCGGTCTTAATAAGACGTCTCGCGAGAAATCCCGGGGCTCCGGGTTCAGGGGCACCCAATTGTTTGTCGGCTATGGAAAATGGGTCGCAACGGACTCGCATTGTTTCATCACCCACCAGGAGTCTCTCTCGTATGCAGGGAATTTCTTCCGAATGTTGTCTGTGGTTCTCGTCTTTGTCCTCAGGTGAAGGACACTTTCCCTTTCCGAAGAGAATCACGGCGAATTCTCGTTGAAAACAATGTGCGTTGTCGTCCTCTACGTCAAATATCTGCGACTCGCCAGCTCCAAATAAATAAATGAGTTTCCCTCGTAGTCTGAAATAGCGAACGTCTGTGTTTTTCTGCGAACACAAAACTAGCTGTTGGACTGTGATGGTAGAACAAACAGGTTCTTCAACGTTGAAATTTTGGATGATATGTTGAAGGTTATGATGGCGATCATACGCACTGTGAACTACTGGTCGTTGTTATCCATTCTAGTTGGGACCACTGAGCTTCAGAAGAGGGGAACGGTTCAATATCTGGCCGTGATGGTGGATACTATGTGCAAGGCGGGCATTCATGAGCTGTGTCCTCTTATATGAACTCAAGTGTCGGCTGATGAGCTCCGTATTGCTTGCCCGTACTGTTCTGTTTCTTAGGATACCTTCTGGCCAGAGGGAACCCTGAGAAGAAGATAACTGGAGGACTGTGAACCCCTTTGATAGGGGGGGGGGGGGGGATTCCCAGCACTTGGTTCGAGAAACGTCGCTGTGAGGTGGATTATTTCTACTTCACCTAGTTGCTCACACCGATTCAGCAAAGCTGCCTGTAATGAAGGACAACGGTGGATATCCTCTTACTCATCACCACTTGCCAAAGGAGGGCAGGCTAGCAAAGCATGGTGGAAACCCAGTTGACCAGCTTACGCAAGAAACGCTCGTTGATGTTCAATTCTGAAGAAAACTGAAGGTGCATTTGCCAATCTGCCAGGATAGGGATGAGTTGGAAGAGGATGGAGCGCTTACTGGTCCGTGGGTGAAGACTGTTAACTAACTGCAGGGCAGTATGAGAGGATGGATAGGAGTAGTAGCACGCTGCAGATCCTCGTGACAGCGAAGAACACAAGACAGAAGAACTGCCATCGCTGAAAGAGACCGCGGGCGCGGTAGACTGGACGTCTCTTCAACTAGTCAAAACGTTTATATTGATCAATACGTTCCTCTTTCAATTTATTGAACATAGATACCCAAATGTCCCAAGAATCGTGTTTTCGAAATTCTTGCTGTAATTACACAGCTGAATTTGATGAACACATATTTTGTACCTCACAACTATTTCTGTGAACATCCGTTGAACTGAGATACAAGCCATGATAGGTCGGAAAATGAGATTTACCGAAAGTTACATTTGTCTGATTTTTTGTTTTTGTTCATCCTGATTCGTCTCATTCATAATTTTTTCATTCGTTTTCACAAATCTGGGGTCAAGGAATTCTATCAAACTTACGGAGTATTCTCAACTAATCAATTTGCACATTTTGATCAACAAATGATTCCGAAGAAACCCGTTGAGCCAAAGATAAAGGACTCAAATAGGGGATAGCGGTGTGTTGAGTTGTTATTCTTTATGTTGACGTATGAACAGAACCTATCAGTTCGGGTGAGGAATCAATCATCTTCCGCCTAATCGTAACAATTTTGGGAAGTGTCAAGAAGAATCGAGCAGTAATTTCGTAAAGTTTTCAGTGTGACATACGCTGCCTTTTAACGAATGGAGGAACATAACGATTCTTAATACTTAGTAACGAGGAAATAATTAATTAAGAGATTACGAGTTGGTTATGCATCGAAGATAATGTGGGTAGTTTGGAATATTTAGATAACTCCAGTGGCTCTGTTGCCGTCCTTTTTACTGCTCTCTGCGTATATATTAACAATGAGGATGGAAAGGAAATTCTCAGCCGATGGAAAACGATATTTCTGGCGGACGGATCTCGACCGCCTGAAACGTTATGTTCGCGTGTTTTAATGAGTTCGAGGAATCTAAATACTGGGGAGCAACGAATCAACAGTTGACGCTATTTTCGTATAACGGTGGCATGTAGCTAACGATCAGCTGCTATTCCGAGATTTCCGTTGATCGGCAGCATCTCAAGAATAGCTTGTCGCCAATTGCCCTCTCAGTTCTGACAGTCGGCATCTTCAAGTAAAAGAAAAGAAACGAGTCTCGCCCCCTCGTTACATGATGAGACCTCATCAATGGCGATTTGCGGCGTTAGACTGATTTGGTTCGAGGAACAAGCTCCGGATTTCAATGTGACGTCCTCAGCGCACGAGTCCTTGGAGCTGGAGCGAATATTACCGGGCCACTCCGTTAGCGGGGCAGAAGGAACCCTTCGAATATGCCAACTAATTGTTTTGGTTTGGGCATTTCACGACAATCACTCGAATCACTCGTCACGCGCTTGATCCTCACGATCTGTGGGCGTTACTCGATCATCTCCATAAATTAAAAACATCGGTCCTTTTTCGTTCTTCCCCCGATAGCAAAATCATTTTAAAAATATCAGCGCCGCAACCCACAACTTTCCTTAGCTCTACATAAATTCACTGGTTTTCATGGCTTTTGGTACTAATTCAATGTACTTTTCACACAGTTCATTTGAACTAAAACACCACTTCACGGTGGCAAAAAGCCATTATTGAGCGATTAGTAGACAGAAGTTACGATGCTGTAGACCACGATTTTTTTATGAGAATAACAATCACTTTTCCCGAGGAATCGAGTAATTTGCTAGTTGAGATGAATTGCATTAAGAAAATCTTAAAGGATATGAGTTTTTCCACGCCTGCGCATTTGATTTCTACCAGATTCCTTACTAACAAGTTTATGGTGGTCGAGTATTTTCGTACTACTTTTGGGTACAGCTCTTCCTGGCTAAGGGTGTACGGGGGTTTAATGCTCTTCCGGATTTCTTAAGGTCTGAACTTCTTCTTGGACCCTTTAGTTCGAGTTACTTAAATAAAAAACTGAAGGATCATTTCATTAATGTTCTTTACTGTGTTCATCCGTCCCTGTTCTTTTAATGTTAATCTTTCTGAGTTAAGCTTTTACTATATACTTATGGCACGTACTAAGTAGGTGGCTGTTAAACTGGTTCAAGATGTTTGTTTGTCTGTACTCCAGTAAAAATGTTAATTTAGCGAGCATTTTCTTAAATGTATTGCTGTTGAAAATTGTGATTAACTCTTGTTGGCCGAGAGGTATGACCCATCTCCGTGCCACGGGCTGTGCCCACATAGGGGATTAGTTTCTGCACTCTAGTAGTGTTTAATTTTAAATCTATCTTTTTGTTCTTTTTTTCAAGTTTGACTTCTTTTTATTGCCTTTGTACTTATGGAAGAAATAAAATAAATAAACAACTTTTAGAAATGGCTGGTAAGTGACACGGCAGTGGTTGAAATTCCGGAATTTCTGGAGTAGCTCCTATATATCTTATGAACGTTATTAAAGACTCATCGTAAAGATACTTGATTGAACTGCCACCCTAGATTGCCTGAGGATTCTAGTAACATTTGAGTTTTCGAGAAAAATGGAATAACAGTAAATTAACATTTGACAAATCTATTTTTCCGAGCTATCCTGGCTTATATCCGTTCGACAGATAGATACAGAAATAATTAGGAAGAGCGACACGTGGGTACAGGTTGAGACAGAAGACAGTCTGTAAGATTGATCAAATCCAGTGAAGCGATACAAAAGTAATGAGAATCGGATACAGGTAATCTGATGGCTATAATCCTGGAAATGAATCCTCACAACAAGCAGAGCTAGTCATCACGGAAACGCAGAATGCGAGCACGAAGTACCTCGAAGATTTGAAAAATTGAGGAAAGTAATAGATCTAGAAAATATTTCATCTCTTCAACAATAATTCTCTCTAAAAATAATTCGTTTCTGCTCTTAATAATCTCTAAAAATGAATACCCATACAAAAAGCAAAAGGAATACATTATTCCGACTCTAGCCGTCCCAAGTAATGCCATTTCAATTTATTGGTAAAGTGTTTAAAATTGTTCGAAGCCGAACAGATGAACGACCTGAGCTCTGTTGGATAACCATTGATAATCCCAACTGAACAAGACTCATAGAAGTGTTTCCCCAGGGTTGTTGTATTATAGGGAACTACAAGGTTACAGTTCGTTTTAAACCTAGTACAAATATCGTGTGAAGAATGCGCAGGACGTTGACATTTTAAATAATGTTTCATAAAAGCTAGCTCTTTAAGTATAAAGAATGGTAAAATATTGATTTAAAAGAAAAGAAGCATCGTGTGCTCTCGAGAACTTTTCCTGGAGATTATTCTCACTATGGCCTTCTGGGCGGTGATTAACGGGACAAGCGTGATTCGATATACTCCACCCCAACATGGGAGACAGTACGATAAAACCGATTGAAGTTCCTGCGGAAATGTCCAAAAAAACATTATTTTCGACACTATTTGATTTTTATCTTCGTTCAATTGCCTATCAGAGAAACATTTATGAGGAACTATACATAGATATTGTCGGGAATACCTTAAATAAGGCGAGCTGTGGCCTAAATTAATTGAAATTAATCAAAACACAAATATTCGTCCTCGAACTCTGGTGAACAACTGGATTTAATTTTGCGAGTCATATGGGAATTAATAAATCAAGATTTTATAATCAACTGGAGGAGACAATATTTTCGACATTCTCCCCCCACCAAAAAATTAACACTGAAAACGGTGTGGCTTTCGGACAACTCTTCCACTTCTAGTCTTCAGACTCCCAGCTTCTGTAGAATCTTCCTGATTCTTCTGTTTCTCTTCTGTTGTCTTCTGCCTCAGCCAAGGCTCTTCGTCTGCAGCAACTTCTAACGGAAACAAACGCTGAAGAGGTCGGATAACTTCTTTCAAGTCCGTCAAACGGAGCTTTGCCACCCGACTATGTCCGTCAGCTCCAATCTTAATGTCGAGCACAAGTCCAAGCGGCCAGTCTTGCCGTTTAATTGTCTCGGTTCCCACCAAAACAACATCTCCTGGCTGAATTGCGAGCGGAGTCGCCTTCCCTTGTTGATCAATAAGGCCAGGTATTCGTTCCGGAATCTCTCCCGCAGCCCTTCTCGCAATCTCAGAAGATACTTCAAACGGCAATTAAAATTAATTTTGACAATATCATCGAGATCTGAAACGCCTGACATAGGGATGCCTTGCATGAAAAGAGCCGGAGTAAGAGGACGAGGCTCATGATCTGCCACATACAAGTAGGTTAAAGGCCTTGCATTTATGGTTGATTCAACGTCACAGAGAAGCGTAACCAACTCCTCATACGTAACAGTAGCCCGACCCAGGTTGCGCCTTAATAATTGTTTCACCATGGCTACTAATCTCTCCCAAAAACCACCCCACCATGGAGCTGCAGGAGGAATGAAATTCCATTTTATGGGTCTTGTATTAACGTCAATTACAATTGAATCCCAGTCGATTGCCCTCAAGGCATTATTTGCTCCAACAAATTGTGTACCATTATCGGTATAAATTATAGAAGGACGTCCTCGATGTTTTTGAGCTGTTTCCTTAAAAATCTCAGGAGCATTTGACAGGTGATAGTCAATGGTAGCATTAAGAAGAAAAGGACTAGACGTGATTCCGAAAACTACTCTTTTATGTCTGTACTCAACAATCTCTTTCCTTTCCTCAGTCTCCCACCATAGAAATTTAAGGAATTTTCTGTGTTCCGGTAAAATACTAATTTGTAAAAATGCTTTGGCAATGTCAGCTGTCACCCCAATAGCACCTTTCCTAAACTGATAAAACAACTTCAAAATATCTTCAGTCAAATTTGGTCCTTTTTCTAATTGTGAATTTAATGAAACACCATTATAGTCTCTTGCTGATGCATCGAAAACGGGTCGAATTTTCGTTGTTAGACTGGACTCCTTAAAAACCGGTCGATGCGGCAGATAGAATCCCTCATGCTTGTTCTCTTGGGAGGATCTCTTTCTATTATATCTAAGCCAACCCATTCAAAAAATATTTTGTGATATTCCGAGAGTTTACTAGAATGCATTAAATTCCTGGTTGTAGCCATAAGCCTCTTTTCTGCTGTTAGTCTATTACATACCAAATTAGATGTTTCACTTTTCCATGGGAGTGCTATTTCGTGTCTACCGGCCTCATTTTGTGAATTTTGAGTAGGTCGGTAGCCGTCTGCCTTCGAATATTGTCCTTGTTTAGATCATCAATTTCAGTTATCCCGAGCGCTTCCAAGCGCCAAAGATCCTGCAACTCGAACGTTAAGTTAGACATTGCAACAATGGGAGCATGTTTTTTATTCCTGAAAGTTGGGCCCATCAACGTCCAGCCCAAAATTGTTTCCATGGCTATCAAGCTGCTGTCCAGATTCATCGTCAATCCTGTCAACAACTGACCCATAACATCGGCACCGATTAAAATTTCGATTGCAGGAGGATGTGGTCCTACGTCAGATAAGATGATGTTTGCTCGATTCAGACGCTGTAACACATCTTTATTGTCCAATCTCGGCACGTAATTGCATATTTTGTCCACGTCTAAGATTGAACATGAGAACTTAGGAGTCGAGTTGAGGCCTTGTAAAGTAATTTTATATTTTTTATGTGTTTTCACGCTCGTTTCTGATCCACCAAATAAACTGTGGCTCAAATTTTCTTCACCTGCACTTACCAATTTCAAGTCTGTAACTAATGATTTTGTGACGTAACTTCTCTGGGAACCTGAATCAAGCAAAACTCGGACTACTTTTTCTCCGTTCAGAGCAATAACCTTCACAAGTATCGTTTGTAACAATACAAGCTCTGATTCGTGCGACAACATTGTCGTAGCCCTCTCCTACATGCTCTTCACTCGGCTGTTCGACCACACAGTTTGATGCTGAGCTGGCCTTTGAGTCTGACTTAACACTTTTTACAAGCTTGGAGCATATAATTGTGTAATGCCGACCTGAACAAATCAAACATTTAACAGTTGCCTTACAATTTGATGCAATGTCAGTACCTGGTTTAAGACAAACATAGCACGCACCCTTTTTCTTAAGCCATGCTCTCCTCTCATTTAGTGACCAACAGCGTGCTTTAAAGCATTCCGGTGATCCGTGGGATGTCATATCGCACCACACACAACCTAAATCGTTTGTTGTCACGGGCTTTTCTCTCCTTTAGAGTCCAAACATTCTACATTATTTCTAATTCCAATTTTACAGTTTTGTTGGCGCAGAGCCAGTGAGCAAACTAGAAGCGGTGTATGGCACATTCCAAGAGCATGAATGTCCAAAAGAAGTTTTTGCTAACTGTATTCGTTGCTCAGCTTCTACTTCGGAACGCAAAATTTTAGAAGAGCTTCCAGCTCTTCCCCTTCACGATTTATATGATCTTCCTCGATCCTCAATTGCATCCGCCATCGCTCCCATGCTCTAAGAACATCTTCGGGAAGTGTTGATTCCACGAGTGGTTTCAGCATAGCGGCAAATTTATTAGACGATAGCCCCAATGATTCCAACGCCCTCAACTGAGTTTCTAAATTATCGAAAAGCTCGCGCAATTCGAAGCTCTGTCCACTCTGATTACGTAAAACCAAAGACAAGAGTTCACGCATGTACGTCTCAATCAACAGCCCATCTCGTGCAAACCGAGATTTTAAATGCTGAATTACATTTGGATAACTTTCATCGGTAGGAACATAACTATTTACCAAATTGGCAGCTGGTGAACCTGATACCATAGCATCACGTAAATATGCAAATTTATCTGTATTACACAAGCGTTTATCTTCGTCTATTTTCGAAAACTGAGACCAGAAAACTAACCAATTTTTAATGTCCCCATCAAATTTTTTCAGCTCGATTTTCGGAAGTAGTAAATTACGCTTTTTCTCCTCACTATGTTCTACATCGCTTACTTGATTTACTGATGAGCTCTGCAAAAAATTTCGAATCGTTTCCTTAGATACAGAACATTACTGTGAGCGTCTTCAATTTCTCGAAGTTCAACGTCCATTTCATCCGAACTCATCTGCGCTGACCCATCCGTTATCTTGCTCGTAATTTCGTCGTCCACTTCCATCATTCTTTCTGATTTCCCCATCAGAACCTCGAAGTGAGATTGAGCAGCGAACACGTCACCTGCTTTTATTGCGTCCTCAACGTTCATCGAAGATTGCTGCACCAATTCTCGGAGAATATTACGCCTTCTTCTTAATCCTTCCATCTCCACCAACTCACCTTCTGTACTTCTGTCCCACCAGGGGTACCAAAAATGTCGGGAATACCTTAAATAAGGCGAGCTGTGGCCTAAATTAATTGAAATTAATCAAAAACACAAATATTCGTCCTCGAACTCTGGTGAACAACTGGATTTAATTTTGCGAGTCATATGGGAATTAATAAATCAAGATTTTATAATCAACTGGAGGAGACAATATTTTCGACAGATATCAACTATTTAAAGACATCCTGTGAGTTTGATGAAAATCATTGAAGCCGTTTGGCCAAAAAGTGAAACGAAAAATTTATATCTTGACACGATCACTATACTTCCTTGTCCTTTGGGTAGCGGAAACTACAATAAATGGTTAACATGCGTGACAGCTATCTGTGCACAAACCGAAAAGAAAAAAAAGTAACACGAAGGGAATTGGAAGAACGTGAAGACAATTGAAGGAAGCAAAATGTGCATAACTGGAGATTAGCTATAAACAACTGTCCGTAACCCTTAGAAAAGTCGACGATCTGTTACAAATTCGAATCTGTATTTAACGCATTTCAACAAAAACGGCTTTTGAGAAGAAAAATGTGGTAATTTTTGAAAAAATCGTAAAACTGATACCTTATTGTGTCTCGAATCTCATTTTCCGAAATATCACGACTTATATTTCTGTTCGACGGATAGTTACAGAAACCGTTGTGCGGTGTAGGTTGCTGGAAGACATTTCGAATATTTGTAAAACTAAATTAATTGTTGACAAATTGTGGTTATCTGTTTTCAATGAACTATCAGGTGAACACTTATGGAAAACAGTTTGCGGTTATCGAATAGTTGACGAGAGCATGTGTTTGGAAAAAACCGTTGGTGCAAGTTTTGAGTTTAGGCTCATTTTGTTGTTATATCAGTTGTATGAACTGTTGGGTGGAAGAGAGATAGATAGAGAGAGAGAGAGAGAGAGAGAGAGAGAGAGAGAGAGAGAGAGAGAGAGAGAGAGAGAGACTGACTGACTGACTGACTGACTGACTGACTGACTGAAGAATTTATTTAACAACCTGGGAAACAATAGAGAGACAGAGAGAGAGAGAGAGACAGAGAGAGCAATAAAGACGAGAACCAATTGACGAATGAGACGACCGAGATAGAGGTATATATTGATACACTTGGTTTTAAACAGTGATTTTATCACCATAATATAGTTCTAATGAAAAGGTTACTTGATTAGCGCGATTGAGCTCTGATGGAAAGGTCGCTTGGATAGCGCAATAGAGTTACTTGATATGAGTTCTGATAGGCCAGCCAGTAGAATTGGTTCATGTGACACCTGTTGTGAGAACTACTGAAAGCTGTTTCGAGTTGGGCTGGAGGGTGGTGAGTATACCCGGAATACTCCGCAAAGCCTTTTGTTAGCAAGAGAGGCTAATTGAACTCCCACGAGGTGAGGAAAGAAATCACGCCCCCCTGGGAGCTTTCCCGTTAGTGCTAAGGGCCACGGCCTTTTTACTTTCCTTGGCTCTACAAAGTAGAAAGGAAAGTTATGTAATAGGCTGAACAAAAAGTTTTGAGTTTTCTTCAGATCTTCACCTTTCAGACCCTACTGAGTCCGAAAAACACAATTTGGGGAAATGGTCTGGGTGTGTGTGTGTCTGTGAACGATTTTTAGAGAATACCACCGTACCAAATCAGCTCAAACTTGATATCTAGCCGGCAGGTTACCATGGGACGCCAAAATAAGGGTATGAACAAAATCCACCGAAAGCAAAACACCAAATATTTTTTTCTCAAAAATAGCTTCAACGAGTTTGATTAAATTTTTTATGTCGATAGCTCTTAATAAGGCAATTATAACGTAAAATTCCCATTTGTGGGAACGTGACGAAAGCAGCACAATAAATTACCAAAATGTTCGACGAAAGTCGATTTTAGCGCGATTTTTTTATTACAAACTCCGCTGAAATGCTACTAGAATGTTTTTAAAAAATTGGTGTAGTAGTCCACTCCAATGCCGACAGGGTGAGCGTTTAAAGACGCTCATAAGATATATGGGGGTCACTCCAGAAATTGCGGGATTTCAACTACTGCCGTTTCGCTTACTACCAGTTCTAAAGGTTTTTACCCAACTCTGCAAAAGTGACTGGTATCCTCTTCAAAAATCTCAATTTCCTGTGTACCAATTGCTCAATAATGGTCCGGGAATGAGTAAGAGTAGCACAATAAATTCTGAAAACTGTAAGCGCTACCGTTTTCTGCTGCCGTGAAGTGTTGTTTTAACAAGTTCAAATGAACTGAGTGATAAATGAATTGAGTAAGTAGAAAAAGCCATGTACACGAGTGAATTGACGTAGAGCTAAGGAAATTTGTGTGTAGCAACGCACCAGATATTTTCGTTCAGATCTGGTCGAACATGAATATTTATTCAGAACGATATAAGGTGATTGACTATTTATTCTAAGAGTTTGGTGAAAACCATTGAAGCCGTTGTTGAGAAAAATGCGATTCAGACAAAAAAGACTAATCAATCGGTCCTGCCGTTGTCCCGCTAATTAAACTACAGACACACACAGGCCATGCACTGAAAAATCGGTTTGGTTGAATCTCAAGAAAACTCCACTTTCTTTTTACTTTTCGCCGTTCAAAGGAAGAAAGAAAGTAAGGAAGAAAGAAAAACAAACAGTTGAGTGTTCTTTAGTCATTTTCGTATTGAGGCCCACTGAACCGGGAAAACGTGATCTCTCCGCGTGATCCAAAAATAAAATAACGAATCAATTTAATTATAATACAACTGTAATGAGGGTAGATAAGAGGCTTAAAACTCGCATGGATGCCATTAAAATTGGCACGTGAGACTGCTTTGTGATGGTTCGCGTAGTGGTAAGGAAGCAATCCACTTTGCGATAAAATTGTGGTGCAACGCATCACGGAACATGCCTTAGAACCACGTGCATTTAGTTACTAATCCGATCTATCTTAACTCGGTTCATTTGAACTCGGTAAAAGATGACTTCACGTTCTACGTTGAATTTGGTAGCGCTGCTCTCGTTAGTTTTTCGAAAACTGACAATTTCGCGGCACTTTTTTTGTCTGCAACTGACCATATAAAAAGTTCAATCAAAATGATTAGAGCCCTTTTTCAACATAAAATGTGCGATGTTTCGATCACAAGGATAACTAGAGTTAGTTTTGCTTGCCCTTCTTTCGGCATGTCAGTGATCTGCAACACACGAAATTTGAGCCGATTTAGTTCTGCCATTTTCTCTCCATCACAGAGACTCAGACCTTTTTGCCAAATAGTGTTTTTTCAATGCAGAAGCCCTTGAAACATGAAGATTTGAAGAAGCTTGACGCAGTCTCACGCTTCCGAGATGCATCCCTTTCGACTGAACATCGAAACACACGGGTGAACGATACGAAACATGACCTGAGTACTCGACAACGAAAATTGACGTTTTCTGGGGACCCCAGGCAATTGGTTAAAAATCATACCTGGTGTGACGCTTTACCGAACTTTCGTCACAATCAGGACCGAATTCATCATCTTTTAACTAAACAAAATTACAAAGAACGTAAAGTAATAATGAGTTAACGTGAGTCACCTTGTAAATCATCGTCTGAGTCATTTTTGAGAAAACTTGAGGGAAAAAAATAAATATTTAACGAACCGCATTTTCTGTTGTTCTTAGCCTTATAACGTACGTTAGTTCACCAGTTTGTATGAGAAATTGTTCCTGAGAAACAACGAGTTTATTATGACGGTATCACAATCCGACTTTCAGTAGTTAATTACATTTTGGTTTGCTATTCAGAATGAATAGTACACATATATTTCCGCTCGGGAAAATTTTTTTTACAACCGTTTTTTTGAACAAAAATCCCATATGGTAACGAAACTCACGGTTGTTATGTGCTACAAATGGTTTAAAAAACTAACGAAGACACAATTTTGACAGTTTTACCGCAATGACGTCGTATCTGGTATCGTTTTTAGATATTTTCCGATGTTGAGTCGAATGGAACGAGTCTCTGAGATAGACGACTGTGTCCAGACCGAAAACAGTGAAATGACAGTAATTATAATGGAGCAGAGATTACTAATTAAAAGAAGTCGCTAGATAATACGGGAAAGTTTCATCATTTTAACTCTCTCTTTTCACTTCAACCACCCGCCAACTCGACTCGTCACATTGTGCCAATTTCCAATTAGTTTTCCTCGTTCCGTAGTAGTCTGGTGATGTTTCGTATGCTTTACTGGTATTTTTCGAAGCTGAATCGAATGGGATGGGTCTTGGAGGTGCGAGACTACATTAAGCTGTTCAAGAGTTGCGTAATAATTAAATTACTAAAGTTACCATACCCGTTTGGTGAGTCCGTCGCCTCTGACTGGTGAGATACTGTGGGCGAGCGATATGAAAGACGATAATGTCTGTACATCGAAAGCGCTAATTAGTATTACAGAAAATGTGTTCAACTGCCTTTTTGTAACCTATACCGACAAGTTAGCTGCTCTTAGTAACGACATTTTCTGGAAAATTGGGCGAAAAATAAGAAAAAAATCATTTCTTATCTGCAACCTCTCGCCTTTATCATTATGCTTTTCTAGAAAAAAAAAACATAATCTGCGGGGGATCTACTCAAATAAATATCCCGTTCATTGAGTACAAAATGTTCTTAATTCGAACAGGAATATTCGACAATTATAATTATATTCAACGCACAAGTTCTTTGCAATACATGAAAAGAGGAATTTTTAAATCGGTATTTTCTTAAGCGAAAAGAAAATATAAATTTTAAATAAACTGCCAAACTTCTAAAACCGTAAATATTCGTATGATACTACCTCGGTTAGTGCTCCAGCCCTCTTCATTAATCATAGTACTAGTAGATGATAATAGAGATCAATCACAAACCAAGGAAATGTGATACTAAAAACGGTAGGCAGTTAGCGAATTTGTGAATAACAAAAACGCCGCGAGTTCTACACATGGGTTTCTTATTCAAATTTCTAGGCCCCATTTAAGCAAGAGAGGGGCTAGAAGAGAAGAAGACAACAGGGAGGCAGCTGCGGGCCACAGGACTCTGCCACAGCTGCAGGACCAATAGCATTTGGCTGTGGCCTCGTACCCATGTCCTAACTACCCAATGAGCCCCTGGGGGGCCCGCTAAGTGTCCCAGCCACCGCCCGTACCCATTACCTCACCCCCTGGGTTTGTAGAAGGGCGGTGCCTGGTCAGGGACTGAACCAGAGTCCGCTGGTTCTATCCCCACATGGCTCGGAAGGCCTCACGCCCTAAGAAGGGCTAATGCACTGAAACATTGGAATATGAAATACCAGGTGCGCCGCATCACACAACTTTCCATAGCTCTACATAAACTCTCTGGTTCTTGATACTATTTCAATTTATTTTTCACTCAGTTTATTCGAACTTGGTAAAACATAGATTTCTGGAATTTTTTTTGCTGCTCATCCTCATGCCCTGACGACTATTGAGCAATTGGTACACAGAGAATTGATGAATCTATAAACACAAGTCTTTTAGAAGGATAATAATCATTTTTCCAGAGTTGTCGGGTAAAAACATTTAAAAACGGCTGAGCTGGAAATTAAGGATTTTCTAGAGTAGTCCCAATGTATCGTATAAGCATTATTAATGACTCATACTTATAGACACTTAATTGGATTATCACCTCAATTTTTCTGAAGTTTGTTACTACACACTTCTGTTTGTTGTTGTGAACACTTATTTCAGTGGAGTTTATAAGGAAAGATGTGCTAAAATTGATTTTTGCCTAAAATGTTTGCTAATGTATTGTGCTGCACTCGCCATATTCTCACGCAAGAGAGTTTGACGGTATTGACACGCCATCAATTAAATCAAAATCGTCACAGCCATTGTTGAGAAAAACAAATTTTTTTTTCATCAGGATGATAAATAAAAGTTTATACCTTTTTTTTGACGTCCCATGGTGACCTGCGAGCAACATATTAAGTTTGAGGTTTCGTGCTTTAGCCGTTTTCTCTCAATCGCGTCCTCAGACACTTGAACACACAGACCATTCTGCCAAATAGTGTTTTTCGGACTCAGTAGGCTCTGTAACGTGAAGATCTGAAGAGAACTCAAAAAATGTTTCTTCTACTTCTACTTCGTAGGGCCAAGGAATGTAAAAACGTGCTCGAAGCTGTCAAATTTCAGTAACACGCAAAATTTAGTCAGCTTATATTATATATATATATATATGTAATATACAGGGTGCTTCACAAACATGTATGCACACTTTGAACTTCCATAGAAAATTTATTTACCGTTCTACAAAGTTAAATTTCAGGAAAATAGAAAGCTGAAAGTCCAATGTAAATGAAACATAAATAACAAATGTTAATACTGTTCAAATTGGTGACCTGCAGCATCAATACAATTCTGAGTACGAGTCACCACAGATTCTGTACATCGTATCAAAACGTCCAATGAGATTTCTCTACACACTGCTTGAATCTCATTCCAAAGAATGTCCAGGTTACGTGGTTTACGTTTGTACACCTCATCTTTTACTGTGCCCCACAAGAAGAAATCCAGTGGTGTAAGGTCTGGAGAGCGTGCTGGAAACTCGATTGGCCCCCTGCGTCCTATCCATGAACTTCGAATTTGTCTCGTATGCGTCTAATTGTTAATCTTGAAGGTGGTTCTGTATCATACTTCCTTCTCCACTGTCTTTGAACTTCATTTACATTCTCAAACTTCCAGTACCACTTAATAACCTGCTTACGTTCTTCAAAACTCAAACGTACGTCCCCCATGTTGATATTACAAATTCCAACTGTTTGGGCCTCGTTGCGAGACGGCAAGCTCGGCATCCAGCGACAAGTTTCCTCTTGCCCATCGTCTTCCCCCGCCACTCCTAGCTTCTTCCGACGAGCCGCGCGAGGCGGAAACCAGTGCTTTTCGCGTCGTCTTCCGCCCTGGACCTTCGCTATTTTCTCTCAAAGTGTGTATACATTTTTATGAAGCACCCAGTATTTATGGGCAATTCAAGGAGTTCTCGTCAATTTCAAGGAGAAATTCAGTTTTATTACGAAAAAAGGGCGCAAATTATTACGCGACGGGTTATTATTCCCTCGCACAGCTTGATGCAGTCATCCCTTTCGATTGAACATCGAAAAGTACTAGTGAACGATACGAAACATGACCTGAGACAACGAAAATTGACGTTTTCTGAGCGACCCTAGGCTATTGGCACGATGTGATCAGCTTTCTAACGGTATGGCCAATTTTGCGTGTTCTTAACCGATTTCATGGAAAAATTCAAGATCGAACGTATAAAAACCTTAGGAACTTACGTTTTTTATGACGAATGTGGACTATGCATATAGGAACGTTAACGCTGAATCCGAAAATGTAATCAATAGTTAGAAAAAATTTTTCAAGTGGAGCCGCATGGGGATTTATGACAAAAGCCGTGTTTTTCTCAGAACAACTTTTTAGAATCATATCATGGGGTGTGGTGGGCGACATTGTACTCCACTTTCAGTCCATTTTTACCTAGCGCAAAATATCCTGTTTATAAATTCATAGAGGATATTGGATTGATACTGTAAGTATATTAATCTTCTATTTTATAACATGAGTATGTTTTACAAATACAGTGTCGGCATGTTGAATTAAAAACCATGCCAAATATCGTAAAATTTCCTGGAATTTTGCTTTTTGAATCGACGGAAAGAAATTAAATACCTGGCGACGGACGCTGAAAAGACTTTAAGCGTATCTCTGATCTATTTCTACTGAACCCGCGCGTACTCCGCCAGGCCCCGTTAGTTGCCTCCACTCAGCACACCCTTTAAACGAATTAAACCTGCATGCCGAGTGGCGGATGCCAGGTACGTCGCTTTGGAAGTGCCAAATAGGTTGCCAAGTAGTGAAACGCGAAAAGAAGTTCAGACGGGAGTTGGGCATTATGGGTTATACACGTCAGTAATGAAACGAAACTGTTGGCTTTCATCATGTTTTTCATTAATAAAAATGCGACTTCATCGGCGTACAATCGGTTGAGGGAAACGGGTAGAGGCCATTGAGTTATTCAAAGCGAGTCCTGTGCGGGAGCGACGTGCAGTGAAAGGTGTACACCGTGAAGCGAAGCCGTCGTATAGACGAACTCCACGTAATGGGATTTCAGAATTTTTTTTTTTTCCTCTCGTTTTCCGTCGACATATTTTTATCTCAACGGATTTGCTAGGTTGTTAACGGTAATGAAAAACTACCGCAAGTGACGGAGCCGAAGGGGGAAATATCAACACACTAAGCTCGATTTACAGCCGCTGACGAGTCCTCGGGAACTGCCTGTCTATTTACCTGTAATTCAAGGTGAGGCAAACCTCCCCCTTGTGATTCTAGCCAACAAAAATTCTTCGCTTCAAATTTAGCCTCCGGCGTATTTTGCGAGTCAGAGGTCACGTCACATCAAACTGCGTGTGCGCATAATAATTGTGAGCGAAAATACGACGAATGTAGGTACCAGTTGGCAGAAAGCATCTCGTAATTTGAGTCAAAATGGTGAGAACCGGCGTTGTTAATGTTCTGCAAAATAATAACCTCCCTCTCCATCAAAATAAGACAGTTAACGTTGCCATAACTTTCCTTTAACGTGGTCTAAAATTTATTCGCAACAATTCCGTTTACGATCTATTTGTGCTCGCCCACTCAGAATGAAACCCATGGCTGTTATGGGAAGAACGGTTTAACCAATTAGCAAAAAACGAAATTTTGGCAGATTTATTGCAATCACTTCGTGTTTGGTGTTGTTTCCTAGGTATTTGTCGACTCTGAGGTAGATAGGACGGGTCTAGATGTGAAACAGAGAAATAACAATGAATATAGTGAAGCAATTTCTACTACTTGTGGGGCACTCGCGGGACGATATAGCGACGCCTACGCTCATTTTTTTCGGACTGTTCTCCGTCTCACTCCAACCACCCGACAGTCCGATTCGTCGCCCCATGCCAATTGCCTTGCGTTTTCAGAAGATGTCAATTCTCGTTGTTCCGTTGTAATCAGGCCATGTTTTTTTATCGTTCACTAGCAGTTCATCAATTCTTCGATGCCTAATCGAATGGGGTAGGTCTCGTAGGTGTGAGACTGCGTCAAGCTGTGCAATCATGCAGTGCTAGACAAAAATAAAATTGTGTAATCATTTATAGAGTTTCGCAACATCTCCATTCTCCATTCGTTCGATACTCAGACAAATAGTTGTGAAGAATGAAATCACCGTATAGATTGACAGTTGATCTTGTTCAGTTCTGCACATACTGGGGAAATTTTCAAGGCGTTAAAAAACACAAGTTTTCGCACACTTTGGTTGTTATTTCTGTTCGAAGAATTTTCCAGAAATATTTATGGAAAACAAAGTTGAGGTACTGATTACTAGATCATTTGAAAGTTTAATCAAAATAGTTATATCCATTTTTGAGTAAAATGTGAAAAGTTCGTTCTGGCCTTCAATAAATAAGAGGTATTCTTTAGGCCTCAAAATGTAATCTGCAGAAAACTCAACTTTTTTAAAAATTATTGTTGATCGTAGAGAATAATTTTTTTCGCTGTTTCTGTTTGGCACTATTGTCATTACTAATTCACTCGGATTTACACACGTCATGCCTCAAACACATTGTACTCAAAAAGTTTCCCGAGCATGTAGAAACATGCTTCTGCTACACCTACTCAACGTGTATTTCCAATCTTAGGCGTACCAGCTTGTTAGCATTCATTTAAATAAATAGTATCAGCGTGTTATTGCCATAGCTATGAGCAGAATCACGAACAAACACCAAATGTTGTTTTCAATCGGCCGTAGAAACGCATCAAACGATTAACTGTGCGCGGCGATAATGCGATAAGTCGTTCGCGAAAGGTCGTCAAAAAAAAGGAAGAGACCACAAATCCGTGTTGAGTCGAAATGATTTGAATCTTGAGTTAGCGTCGATGAAGTGTGACTGCCGAATGACAACACAAATGGTTGCAGAGACGTTAAACACTGGCGTAGAATCTGTTTTCAACATCATGACACAGAAGATATCGAAAGGGAAGCTCTGTTTAAGGTTTGCGCCACACTCTCTCGCCCCTGAACAGATGGACCATCGAATGTTCTCCTGCCACCATTTGGTTTTAACCGCCGCTCCGCTTCTTTCGTTTTTTTTTTTTTTGTTTTTTGACCGACAATGACTGGAGACGAGACTTGGCAGGTTTCTAAAGCAGCACAGGTGAACTTCTCTGGCTGGTTGGGAATCCTGGCGCAGACACAACTCGTTGAGACGAGTTAACTTTTGAGGCTCGTGAGAGGGATCACTTGCACGTTCTTTCTGACTTCCTGACAGCCGCACAAAGCTGAGTGAGCTCATCTCGAACTGAAGCAACCTTCTGCACAGTTAGCGTTGAGGAGCCAGTCAGGACGGTAATTCGGAGGCAAATGAAGTACTTGATTAGTGGACCGCGCCTGCGTTAGTAGATTACTAACATTTGGAATGAGTCCAAGTCCGGAGGCAAATTCAATTGAATTAAACGTAATCACATAAGAATTGAACTCCTAAACAGAACCCCCCACCCCACCCCCCACCGCCCGTCTTTCAAATTATAGGTGCCATATAATACGTTTCAGCAGGAATGCCACAATTATTGAGAGTTTAGCAAACCCCGATGGGAAGTCGAGTAAAACTGTGCGAATTGGCGATAAATTCAGTAACCTCTAATCAAAATTGAGTAACAAAGAGACTTGTTTTGGAGATTTGAATAAACCCTGTTGGGAATACTAACAAATGGAGGACAATTTGAAAACCATCAAATCGCGGTAGCTTGAAGAGTTTTAACTGGGAGTTTAGAAGAACCAACTCTAGTTTTTGGTACATTTTACCCACTTTCCCTTCCCATTGATAGACGTCGCTCAAACCCTATTTTCGAACCTTCAGAAGATCGTGAACACAACAAAACATTAGGCACGACGCATCACGAAACTTTCCTTCAGAGTTTTCATTGCTTTTGCTATCGATTCAATTCACTGGAATCCACAAATTGTGATAACGTATATTCATTCAAGTCAAAACATAACTCACTTTCCATATACTACGAAGTGCACTCGTATACGCCTTGTTTCGCGCCTAGTGTTACAAAATTGGGTAAAACTGGACTGAAAATGGAGAATAACGTTGCCAACCACACCTTTCTATTTCAGTCTGTTGTTGACATGAGATTTTTTTGGTTTTCGTTAGAAAACTGCGGTTATCACCATAAAACTCGACATTTCTCCACTTTGGAACATTTTTTCCAGTTATTGATTACATTTTCGGATTCAGAATTAAACACGTCCAGTGTACATTCATAATTCAAAACGCTCTCAATTCCTAGGAACCGCTATTGCTGTTCAAACAGTGAGTGCTGCAAAGAAGTTAAGTTTCTGACAATACTTGTGTTTCCAAGAAACATTACAAATTATTACGCAACGGTTTTATTGTTCTTCAAAGGCTTTCTTAGTCTCACACATCTGAGACGCGTCCTATTTGACTCAGCACTAATAAATAAGTAGGAAACGACACCAAACACAACGTAAATGGTATAAAACTGCCAAAATTTTGGTTTCTCCCAAATAGTGTCTTTCAGACTCAGTAGGGTTTGAATCGAAAGGATATGAAATGATCTCAAACAAATTTTTTTTGAACTTGATTGAAATGGCCACTACTAGTGGGAGCGTTCGGGGAAGCTTTTAGGGACCTTTACACTCGCTTTAAACGCTGTATCGCATTGGAGGGAGGATTTTGTAGAAGTATAATAGTAAATATATTGTGGTACGCGCTTCGTGCGCTTCCTGTCTTAAAATATTTGAAACGCATAGTGCGTCAAGTAGATTTGTCATTTTGTATCGGAATGAAAGAGATTTCATTGCCACTAGACTCATCTCTCTTGCTCTGTCGGTGAGTAATCATTGTGCACCCGATTCGATCACATATCCCCGGCTGCCTTTTTCAAATGCCGACAACAAAGTCGCACGTACGTTTATCTACGTTGTTTCTACTATTACAAAATAAAGTAGAGCAGAATACTTGCGACCTGCTACGACTACGTGACTTCTCCCACGCAGGGGGGGCGCACGCATCGCTATCTCCAGCGAACGTGTTGGACTCAGGTTCTGAAGGTAACTCAATCTCCAGAACAAAAGACTGCCCACTCCGACTGATGTTGGCAGAGGCTCAAACCCCGTCGTAGGCGCGCGCTGCTTGGCCCTGGATTTGTCTTCGCCTATCTCCATAAAGCGACTTCTGCGTCGACAATCTTACAGCGCATGTTCTTCCAATTCTCCCAACTCCGCGGCCAGTTTTTCCTTTTATTGGGTTCCGGCAAATCTTATGCAGCCAAATTGCGACTGCAAACGTTGAAAATTATTCTTCTCTTGCGCAGCATGATTGGGACTTACAGCATCAACTGTATTTGATCTTGAAAAATACTAGTAAGCGGTACGAAACATGACCTGAATACAACGGAACAACGAGAGTTGACGTTTTCTTTGCGACGCTAGGCAGTTGGAATGACGCGACGAGTCGATGGGTGGTTGAAGTGAGACGGGAGACAGTCCGATGAATGCCAACGCCCAGGGAGGGACGACAACTTTAGCAGTTTCATCCCGTGAGTTCCTCCAAGGAGTAGAATATGCCGCACTATTTTAACTTTAATTTCCAACTAAACGCATCCCTACACCTCTGATAACCGTAATTTTCGTCCCAACATCCGAAAATAACTAGAACACGATGCCAAACACTACGCAAATGCAATAAAACTGACAAAACTTCGTTTTCGCCTAATTTTTTTAACAATTTTTGCCAGTAACAACCATGAGTTTCGTCCTATCGGACCCCGAACAGACTTTCTAATGGAATTTTTATGCGAAAGAGTTGATTTTTTTGACCACGCTAAAGACAAAATATGGACTGGTCGGTGAACGACAGAGGATGGATATTGCAGAGTTGGAATGCCCATGCCTTCAAACGTAAAATGTCAAATGTTGGGCAGTAGGAGGGAGGGGAGGTTTAAAAGAATGGTGTGATTTTGTTCAACGATAAATCAACCAAAATGGGTGAAACCGCCCCTAACACAATCCTGCGGATGATAGGTCTGCGGTGTTCAACCCACAGGCGATTTACTCCTATTCCTATGCTCTTCTTCTAATTGCCATTTGCTAGTTTGTTAGTGTTCTTGACGTTTTTGACTGCGAGCAGCAGAACCAATTCTTCTGTATATGGTATATATCCATAATCACAAGAATGGGCCATCAGGGAACTGTTCGAAGCGTTTGAAGGTGAAATTGACAAGACGAGAACCGGACGAATAGTTGGACCACAGAAAACGGAAGATCTCGTCGATTCTGGAACTAAAAGCCATTTTCTTCCGATCGTTACTTAATTAGGTCAATTGTATAATAAAACCTCCATTTAAGTGCGATGTTTGTGAGTAGCGTCGTTTGTTTAAGTGTTTCGTCAGTTCGTAATCTCCTTCGGTCGCTAAAACCCGGTAATTATGTCGTCATTAATTAGTATTTCAAAATAATTTTTCTCGACATCACATTCATTCGGCGATTATTATCACTCTGCGCAGTAATTTAGTTTTTCTCGGATCATGTAGAGGATGCAGTTGCACTTTCTCACGCACAGTGGCCCGCATGAAGACGGAAAAAAGTTTCGACGGAGAATAGTATCGCAGATAAGTTTGTGCTGCTAATGGTTCTAATATGTTGGCTGGAAAACATTCCGAATATTCTGGAACATGTTCGCTAGCAACAACTTATCTCACAACATTCAATGGATAAACAAACCTGTGTGATATACACGGCTTTTCTTCTTCATCGTGCGACGGGGAGTAAAAAGGGCAATATTTCCCAGAGCAAAATGTTGAAGCCGTTGAGGTCATTACCGAACATTGTGCAAGATACGCAGGGTAATAAACCCAGGGCTGGTAATAATAGGAGGGGGGGGAGATGAGTCTCTTGTTGACGAATACCTATTACTGTGAAATGGAAGAACAGTCAGAGGCGCGGAATTACGCAGTATCGAGAATCGAGTCTGGTAACCGATCAGGAATCCGTCTCTCCATCCGCCCAAATCAAAAATATAAAAGGCATTAGCTGCCAGCTCTGCTCGTCCTTGAGTCGACGAGGAAACAGGCTCGGGTTGCCGCCGCACGCGTCCCGCACACAAACCGGCGCCTCGGCCTCTGCTTTGCTGCGTCTAACGTCTCAAACTTCCGGATGTCGTCTTGAAACTGCCTGCCAATAAACCGCCGCTTCCTGCTTCATTAACATTTCTCCGCTAGCTCTTCAGACGCATGTCCGAGAACCGGAATTTTATCACTGAATAGGTCTTTGGGATCTCTCTTCAGGGAGACATATTTTTTCGTTGGATTCCTATGACCGCTAAGAACAGTCCTTGAAAGTGGACGAACTGACCAGTTAATGCCATCTTAACGTTCATGTTTTTTACTTCACAATCTCAACAGAACTTCTCGTTTCAATCAGTTTTTGCATAAAACTGCATTTCTTCTAGGACAAACAAGAAAAAACGTCGCGAAGGGTCATTCGAATCACCCCTATAGCGAAGTATCGTCGCAGTAAATATTATTAACAGTTTGCCCCACCTAATCGTGTAATCATCCATCTCCTCGCTTAGCGTCTCGACTCTTCTATCGGAGTGATCACGTCAGCATGTTTAAAAGTGTGTTGGACCGTGCAAAGAAGATTTTGTTCACCTTCACGATGAAAAAACGTGTGTACGGTCATCTCTAGTTCTAGAAGAGTTTCATGAGTTGATCAAATAATTCGTCGGATGGTCATCGACACTACTTTCTTTCCTCGGAAGCCTTATTAATGAAACTGTACCGAAGCTGTCTGTGAAAACGTTGATTCTCAATCTTGTTTTCACTGAGAAAGAACTATTTTTCTAATGCGCGGAAACTTAGAATAATAATAAAACCCGAATTGGCATTGTCACATGACTAGAAGCTTCACTGGAAGTCCTTTGAATGTTTCAACGTGGAGAACAGCAGTTGGACGATAAAATCCGCGTAATTAACTGCACCCATTGTGTTTGAACTGTCGGATCATCATTTCGAGTAAAAGTCCTAGTTGGATTCGTCTCTATTTCTGGAGCAACACTGACGTTTCTACGTGCCCGGAAAGAGGAAACAGTCGATTCGCACTGACTCGTTTGATATCTGGCGACTGGACTAATTACGGAGATTGTCTCTTAGTCCGAATGATTCCTTACTCCGTCAGCGCTTGTCCTCCGAACACACACAGGAACACCTTTCCTTTCTCTTGTTGTTTCAACTTTGTAACAAATCGTGGGCTAAAGAAGTAACCAAAACTTTGAGGCGCTCAATTTCTACAACTTGTCTGGTTTTTTTGGTTCCTTTCCAGTTCATTTTAGAGAAATTGAGGTGTTTTTGATACAAAGCTAAATAATAAACAAGAATCGCGTAGATCAGCGGTTTTTTTCCCGATCAACCCTTACGGCTTCTCAGCAGACCATTCGCGAAGAAGGTAGTTGGTACAAAAACGTCTTTACGGCTTCTGAGTCCGAAAAACAGCCTTAGAGGAGCTGGTCTGTGTGATCGCGGTCGGAGGCAAATCAGCTCGAATTTTATATCCACCTGCAGATCAACATGGGACGGCTGTTGGGTGCAGATGAATAAAGCTAGTCTACGGAATGGGCTGTATTTAGAAAAGCGAAAGAAGCGCGGTGCTCCCGGAAATATTTACAAGATATTTACAATTGGGATTCGTGTAACACTGAGATGAGTCGATATTCGCGTTAATTGTAAACACTCCACAAATTTTGTCTGCTTACGTTGTTGTAATTGAGACTACAATTACACGAGGTTTGGGCGTTGGGAGAGTTTAACAGGGAGACGGATAAGAGCGGAAGAGAGAGCCCGGGCTATCGAGTAAAACTGTAATGTCGCAAAAAGGGAAAGAGAAGGGGTTTTATAACATGACGTACAGGGGGGGGGGCTGTCTCTTGAGGAGAGGAGAAATAAAGAAGGAAAAACCCCAGTTTCTGGTAAATCCGCGGCCGTTAGCGGAGTGAAATTTCCACAGGTACGAGGGGGTAAGAAGGAACAATAACCTTGTCATTAAGCGTCGGGTAGTCACATTAAGGCAGACGCAGGGAAATCCGAGGTCAAGGGACTCGGGTTGAGTCGACTTGCGTCGAACAACTCCAACATATAGATATTCGGCACAGGCAAGGGGACAGGGGGATTGTAAGGTCGGGCCTTTCCCTGGTGCGTTCAACCCATCTATTTCGGACCCTTCATGTTTGCTGCGGGGTAATCTCAGAACTGCCCGTTCAGTCGCCTTCTCCTCCAGACAAAGGGAGTAAGTTTGATTCAACTTTCGATGCGGCAACTTTCTAAAATAGCCTTTCCTCCCCTGGATTTACCTCCTTGTCCACAGCTCTTCCTAGGTGCACTCGTTTCCCAGTGCTCACTACAGGCATTCCTATATCACCTCCCGGGCCAGTCACTGCTCTAATCACTCTCTCTCCACTGTAGTTGCACCCCCATTCAGACCCCCCTTGTGTCCACGCTTACATACCAACCTCATATCTCTATTCTGTTAAAGCTCAATACAGCCGTTACTCACGCTCACTGAGTTCCCTTTTATTTATGACTCCGCTCTTCAGCCACCCCCCCCCCCCCGTGCGCCCAACAATAGGGTTCAGCAAACTCGGTACAAAACTAACTATAATTATCACCAAAACTACTTAACACCAAATTGCTTTTTTTCGAAAACAGCGATAACGATTTTGATTACATCTTTTGTACAGAGTGTCAGAACGACAATACGATAAAGTACAATTTTCATCAGTGGGAAAATTTCACGAGCAGCACAATAAATCACGCAGACATAAACACGTTTTTGTTTACTGAGTCTGACAAATTATATACCTCCCTACCTGTTGCTTGGCGACCTGAGTACGATGCCGCGGTCGAGTTTCCCTGTACACATGCGGATTTATCGCTGTTCCGGGAGTTTTCGGTTGCTGTAGTGGTAAAGACTGGAACTGCTTGTACTAAGATGAAGGGATCTATTCCAAGGTTTGTTTGAGGCCCTGAATGCTATGCTATGCTACGAACCCCTAACCGTGTTCCTGTGTCTTCCAATAAACGGTATAATTCCACCCTGCGTAGTAGATCATGATCAACCCAACCAAATTGCAATCAATATAACACAGTCGCATCCAAGACAAGAAACCAACTAAATCCAACCAAAGTAACTCCGCGCGATCCAGGCAAATAAAGCAACTCAATCCAAACCAGCATACCTTAGTCGATAAACGCAGTCCAACCCAATATTACTCAGCCGAATCGGTATGGCCACCACACGAAAAAGTAAAAAACAGACTTGTACAGGAGAAACCGACAGTGGCATCGTATTCAGGGCCCCCAAAAAACTAAAGAATCCCGTACTTTAACATCCTGGTGTGGGGATTAGCGTCGCTCCTAATTCTCATAAAATTGTGTTTAAATTAAACGTAAACTCGAGAACACCTTTTCACTCCGATCCTTTATTTTCTCTGGCTGAATGTGAATTTTTCTCGCTTGGTTGGTGACACCTGGAATCCGAAAATCTTGGCGTGTACAGGGAACAGCGGCCTTGTATTCAGTGCCATTCATCCCAGTGCAATTGTTTCCCGAACTTTAACGTCCCGGGGACCTGAGAATTCCCAGAAAATCTGGAAATCCAGACGCGTACCGGGAAAAACGGCAGTGGCATCGTATTCAGTGCCACATAAACAGGTAGGTTAATACGTTTTGTCAGACTCAGGCAAAAATATTTTTCAGTGGCTGTGTTATCATAAATTTCGACGAAAATCGAGTCTACTGCCATTTCTTGTTACATATCCCGCTTGTATGTTACTAGCTTTATAAAAACCCCTATCGGTATTCCAATAAGTTACCTGCACAATCGAAGTTCAATAACGTAGTGCGATGGTTTAGCCCTAATATCAGCACAGCAACCAAACATCAACGCAACGGTGTCTTCAGTGACACGTAATCGATCTGTGTGCGGTCAATATTTCAGCTAGCGTTGGCGTAGAAACCTCATAAAACTTCTCCTCAAAAGAGAAGTGTATCACGCGGAATCTTCACGTTTCAACTTCAAATAATATTAGGTAACCGTTCAAGTTGACCAGCGGCAGATGAGTGTGAATGGGTTAGTCGTATTAGCAGCAGTGGTAGGTCGAGAACGGGAATCCTTTCAAAAAAAAAAAGAAGAAGAAAAGTAGGAAACAATCCAATTAGGAAGTGGAAGAAAGTTGAATGGTAAATCCTCATATGTAACCAACATGTGGGGCCAGCGCGTTTACGTTATGTCGACGTTTTCTTATGTCACCTCATTCCGTCGGATTTACATCGAATTGGCCGCTTCTGACTGCGCCGCGCCAAATAGAACTGCAGAGCCCCATTCGCTCGAATTATTTTACTGTACCTCCAAGATCAGTTTACCAAGGCCGGAGCAAATTGTGTTGTGAGTGTGGAAAGGAGAGGAAAGGGAAGCTACACAAATTCCCAATTATTTGGAGTTGACTTCCAAACGTATTGAAAGGAAGAGGCACCTAAAATGTCTTAACTTATTCGAGAAAACAACTCTTCTTGCTTTTAATATTCCCAACAACTCGTAAACACCTCGTCGCCTTACAAATTACAACGCACCTTCTGCCAATTCATACCTACCTTGAGGTCTCAGAAGATAATTTTTGCCCGACTAATCGAGGAGTGTATCTCGGTACAAGATTTCGCTCGGAGGAAATGCCTCCGAAGCATTTGAAAGGAATTGTCAGTTGAAGTTGAGTTGTTGCGTAGTTAATGCTATGAGATATAGACGGGAAATAATCGAAGAATTAATATACCGAGCTGATTATAATACGCGGGAATTATTGTCACGCGAAAACTTTGAAAAATCAAATGAAACAAGAGGAATTTCTGATTTTGTGTTGTGCTATTTCTAAAAGTACAATGAATAATTGTACTGTCTACGTTCCATGTTGTACTTTTAAATAAAAACTAGCTGTTTTTTTTGTTACATTTCGTTAACTAGACATGATGACTCATTTAAGATGTATTACGTGTGGACCTCCTGCAACCCTGTCGGATATCTGAATGCTCACGCCGCACAAAGCGTCTTATCCTTCTCCCTTCCCCCTCTCCAATGTCATCAGTCTCAACACAACCGCTGTCTCGAGGTTAACACTCAGTTCCCTATTTGTGGCGGTGAATCTTCTCCAGACTGTATTTGCAAATAAAACTCCGTATGTCAATTACATTCGGTAGTTGTCGTTTATTCTCTCTCGCACTTCGTACGATAACCTAACAGCTCAAACCCTTCTGGAAATACAGTTATCGGAAATTAAAGGGTTCTTGTATATTCCTCACGATTTTTAAATGCCTAGATGGTTACCTGTTTAGAAATATCATGCATTTTGTTTTGAGGTTTATTTTGAAATGATTCGTAAAAATTCTTGATTTTTTTCAATAAAACCGCTTTTTGCGCTCGACCAGACGTAATTTATCCAATACTCCGAATTCACACAACCATTAATTTCCCTGATTTCCAATTGACACTATATTGACCTTTCATCGTCGTCAGTGACTGCTACTTCCTTCTTGGTTCCTCTGCGGATAAATCGCCATCTTTGTCGGGATCGCGGTTTTCAAGTCTCGAAACTGTCTTTGTTTTATTACTCGAGCTACAACGATGTTTTTTTCAAAATTTAGCAAGTAACGTTGGAATCGCGACAGTAATAACCTGGAAAAAGTTCACGGAAGTCACACCAATTCCGACATATCTATTCCCTGGGAAAGAGTAGTGTTGGTCCACAAGTTTTTGATTTTTTCATTTACTGTTATTTATACCGAACTCATCGAGCAGAATATTTGATTAACATCATTAGTTCGCAACATAAACCTTGTAGATACGGAACAGCAGTCGTTAGTGGAAACGTACAGCGTGAGAAGTGAAGAGTTGGAGAATGAATTGACACTGACTTGTACTGCGATATAAACATAGGCCGAGGTGATGGGAGACTTTAAAAATCGTGTGGACAGAAGCACAATAGTGCCTCAAAAATAATGGTGATCCTCACGCGCGAGCAGAGAACCGAATTACTGGACGAAAGGAGAACCTAGAAAAGGTGGAGTGAATTAGAGAGGGCCGTGCTAGTTGGGGGAGGAAGGTGAGATTACTGGAAGATGAACTCCAAAATGCCAACGAACTGGAAAATCCACTGGTGGTTTTAAGGGAACTTTATTGTTGGCGACTGATGGGGGGAGGGGATCCTTAGCAGTTTCCTAAGGACAGTGGAGTTTTCTGCATGGTTAAAACGCAGCCATCGGGAAACTCTTCATTGGTTGAATCGATTTAAAAAAACAGATTGGAGGGCTTTCCTGGCTCTGAGCACAAATCCAAGAAGCCTTAGGGTTAAAATCGACGACTTGGAGGAAACACGGCAGAAATGTTGCGATCAAATTCACTTTTGGCTTGTAACAAACAGAAGATTTATTTATAATGATTTCACAAAAGCTGGATTTCTGTATTTGCCTGCCACAGAACTATCATTATCGGCTCCTGACAATACCTTGATATGTTGATTGTATTGTGTTGCGCTCCGTTAAATTACTGTATCACTGATGAATGATTTTGTTTGTTTGTCCGCAGATATGTTGAGGATGTGATGGAGGGATTGAGAGAGAGAAAACAATCCATCGTCATTCCTGGAGACAGTCTGTACCTTTTTAACCTCACTAGCCCCTCAGACATCCATGAAGACCAAGATCCTGTGGTGCCTGATGTCTGGGTGGGATTTGTGTTGTTTTTCATGATGCTGTCCTGCCTTGGATGCTCCTGTTCCTGCCTCCTCTACTATAAATTTCAAAAATGGAAAGCGTCTGGTATGTATTCGTTAAAAACTAAGGACTCGTCCACTTTTCCAGTATCAGGCTATTGCCGCACCTACTATTGTACCACAGTTTTGACGTAAAAATGTAGGTGAAGGTTAGTTGGTGTGATTTCGCCTGAATGAAGAAGCCCTTTGGCGGACCGAATGTTGGGCAATGATGTAGATCAGGATTACAATCATACAATTTAAGGAGGAGGTTCTAGAACCGAATCCCAACGAAGAATAAATAATCACTACGAATACCAGACACATTACATTGCTGCGCTTACGTTTCTGTTCCATTGATGTGAAAAATGGCAAAATGACCCTGTAGTGTGTGTTCCTGGTGTACTCCAACCCCCCCCCCCCTCGCCATGGCGTCGGCCTTGCCTACGATCTCACCTGGGCGCGCAGAGTAGAGCACTCGTGACCCTATAGGCAGAGTTGTATCCCCAGATTCATGGGCTACGGTGCTAGCATGACCTTGTTTTCTGGGGTTATTTCTACACTTTGTCCCTATCACCAGCAGCTAGGTTTTTTGTGCTCCCGTAGTGACCGCCCTAACAACCACTACCACGTCGTCCACATAAGCTACGGGCGTGAAGGTGCTCTAGGAACCTTAGAAAGATGTCGAAGAGAACTGCCCACAGCATTGTGGGCAGCACTTATTGGTGGATACCACATTGTTGATGGTATCGATGTGAAATAATCGCAACCCGACTTTTTGAGTACAATCCATAATTTGAAAATTCGAACCGAAAAAAAACAAAAACTGACAACCGATCGACACTAATCAAGAAAATCCATTTAAGGTAAATCAAATAAGGTAAGAATAGGATTTATTGTGTAAACATTGATGAATAATTTGAAAATTAGCAATTTGAGAGTGAAAGTGTTTTTAATGATCACCATCAGCGTGAAAAATGAATTATAACAGTATCTTGGGAAGAATCAAACATCCTACACCATTAACGTTCAAGATTCCTTAATATCTATATTTATAATTCCTCCAACCATCTTGACATAATCATGCTGTGTATCGTTTTGTGAAACCATAAGTGTAATGTACTATTTATAATATATTCGTAAGATAATAAAGAGCGAATTCCGGAATTTGAATTACTGTCGTTTCGCCGATTAGCTGTTTACTTTTCTTAGCACTGGGTAGCAGTGTGGTGGGACAAATAAGCGATATCGCACTGTGTGAGGAGGGAGTGAGAAGGATATCAACCGAATGAATGAATGCAATCAACCGAATGGAACGAAGAATTTTATTCCCTAGTTACACTCGGTGGAGTTTTACCATCACAAACAGGGAACTGGGTGGGAGTGAACGCGGGCGACGAGGAAACCGCACGGTTACGACTGATGGAAGCGACGTTTCGAGCGGGCATGCTGACTAGGCACCTCAACTGCCCTGGCCGAGCCCGCGCTGAATGGAAGACTTAGGTTCGTTTCAGTACACTAGGAAGGAAACTTGTGTAATCGGTATTTGTCATTGAACCATCAATATGAACGTTTCCACACAAAAAATCACCTTGACAGCCTCGTAAATTATCTATGCAACGGGCATACTGTACTGAGGTAGTTTGGAGATGCTTTGAAGAGCTGCTGACTAAGGCAAAAATTACGGCAATCGCGCCGGAGATTCGATCCACAACCCTCGACTTACGTCGAGAATTATGAATCGTCTGTCTTGACCACTAGACCACGATCAACCGCTTGCCTTTAACAGGAGTCAGTCAGCACAATATAATGAAGAGCGTGACAAAAGGGAATTGCAAAACTCGAAACCTCCTCAAACGAATCTTGTTGACGGTCCTATAAATCACCTATGCTCTGAATATAATGAAGCTTGTGACATATGTAGGCGTAACCAATCAATATTAACCACTTCCTCGAGGTTTCCCAAGTTCTACCAAGTTCGTATGAACTGAATGAAATACAGATTTCATCCGTTTGGGATTGCTACAAATTAATTAATGCACGTGGGGCTGAAGAATGTTTTTGCTGCGCAGCACCAGATATTTGCGTTTTCGGGGTGTAGGCTTTCTCACAAGTAATTTCGCACTCGACTTTTTTTTCTAGTTTTGTCAAAGTTTCTTGTTTTGAAGGTACTTCGTGCCAAAAATACCATTCGAAAAAATCGTCTGTACGTGTCTGTCAGCTCAAATTTGATATTCAGCCTGCGGCTCAAAAAGGAACCTGCAAAATAAAGATATGAGCAAAACCTATCCAAAACTGTCTGTAGTTATCACAAGAATCAAAATACCAAGTGCTTTCGTTTTGGCAAAGATAACTCCAACAATATCGACTACATTTTTTCTGAAGACAGAAGCGACCAACTAGCTGTTACACATGAAATGTTAATGTAAAGTTACTTACACGATACAAGTTCGGTAACACCCGCCAATAATTAGAAACAATCCACGAAACTAACTGCTGTCGTCTCTTTGACTACGTTTTTTTCTTGTGTTTTAATTCAAGAACAGTAAATACGAACACTCCCTGAAGAAATCGTGGTGGCATTCTCGTAAACTACCTAGAGAGACGTAGAGGCGACACAATAATGATATGATAAGCTGGTTGGGCGATAAGAATATCTGAGTATGTGTGAGGAATGTTGTGAGTAATGGGTTTTGCAATTGAATGAACTTGAGCGGTAAGCTATTTCCATTGAGCTACCTTCAAATCGTCCCGTGTCGTTTGATTTCGACTCTGTGTTATTTGTTTTTAGATGATGCGTTGATTCGTAGTATAAGTTTGCCAGAGCTCACCGTTCGTTTATTCTGTTTGGGTGATGCAGGAGGAGGCCGAGAGCTGCACAGTAACCACGCCGATATGGAGAGGCGGCCGTCCAAAGAAGGCCCTCCAAGCTACACGCTCGTCACAGGTCTTCCGACTTACGACCAAGCAGTGGAGCTCGCTCGCCAATCGCCCGCCTTCGGTATAAGCCGTGCGATTGCTACAACTCCTGTCAGTATGCCATACAGAAACGAACCTTCTCAGGCAGTAAGCGGCGATAAAACCACATTGATTTATTTTCGAAACTGCTTTTGCGTTTTATTTCACTGCTATCCATTTCAGAGAACCCCTGGACAGGAACTATAGAGGAGTTCGTTGGCTGTGTGGTATGGTGAGGTTAGGTAAAACGTTAGGTTTCAAAAGGGAACAGAGGCCAGACGTCAAAGCCCCGACTGGCACCCGCAATCGTCTAAAGCATGTCTGTGCAAAATTAGAACCAATGTATCAAAAGAGAAAGATGTTCCTCCCTCAGCTGTGATGTGAAGATGGGTTTGTCCTCCCACCAGGTTCCCTGCTTCCTGAGTTTTCCACAAATAATTTCTTCCAAGAGTAACGGTTAAACTATTGTGCCACTAACAATATTTTGTTGGTTCTATACGTTCGAGAAAGCAAGGCCCTCAAAGATTTATTGAAAGCTATCATGCTCCATGTTCAAGCCTGTCAGACCCTATTTCTTCTCATCGTATAACACGAGCACGTTTTCAGTATTTGTGGGCGCGCACTGAAGTCACCATGTCCTATAAGAAACTGACAGAATTATTGGGCAAAAACGGTGAGAAGCGGCTTGGTGGTTTGAAATCCGGGATTTCCGTGGTTGCTCCTAAGTGATCCATGAGCGCTATCAATCTCTCATCACATGTCCAAGGTTTATTGGACCACACCCTGCTCTTAATTAGCGGGGCTGTGGGGGGGGGGGGGATGAACATTGATCTTTAAGACAACTACAGTTAGTTTTGCATTCATTTGGCTCAAACTTCGGCATTCCATGGTGATCTGCTGGCTAATGGTAACATTTGACGTAAATGACAAGCGAAATAGTAATCCTCGTCAAAAGGATGTGACCCGTATGAGTTTTTTCCCAATATCTGTGAACGCCTTGGGAGAAAGTGGGTTGAGCCAGACCACTCGATGAGCCAGTTATGCGCGGCTCCATTTCTTATCTCTCTCCATCCACCCTGCACGTCTGCGTGAACTGTCGGCGCATTGTTTGCTGCGTCAAGTTTCTACATAAGCTTAAAATAAGTAGAAGTCGCATCAAGCTGAGGCTGACAGTTAACTCAACTCCGCAACCTCGTTATGACTGTCCATCGTATCATTGATTATCTTTCCGCTCCATTTGAATGTGACCCCAGCGCTGTCAGGATCGTTGTTTGTTGTGTGGATCGTTGACTTTTCTACATTCTCCACCTACCTGCCAACTCTTTTTTCATGCCCCAGATGGACCTCAGGCTAATCCAATCAGGCGCAGAACGCTAAAATAGATTTCAAGGTTAAGGAAGGTTTTCACTATATGTTTACTGCTCAGTTGCATGCATGAACCATCACTGAATTCACGTTTGCTTGTTTGCAGATGTCAATCATTCCCATTCGGGAGGACAACAACCATTTCGTGAAAGGAGTCTACCCTAATCCACCGCTGACTCCACCTAGTCCCCAAAGAATACCCAGTGGCTCCCATCGCGTCACTATTGAAACCCAGTCTCTACCAAATATCCATCGACCTTTCAAACTTTGATACTCACCGAATTGTTTTTTTCACTTACCAGTCGTCATAATCGACCGTTGATTTCAGGTTTGTGTTCGTTGAATTAGATTTTATTGTATTCACCTTACGATGAGGTTCCTTCGAGATGTAAATATGTTGTTCGTCATTTTGAATGCGATTATAACGGTTTGCCAGGCCTGAGGAGACCTGTTCAATTTGTTTAAAACTAGGGTTGCATCATAACGTTAATGTAAGCAATCTCGCCTGTGATGAATTTGTAAAAGTATCAAGCCTTAATATTCTTTATTTATTTGTTAGACGTTTAATAACGTGAATAAACGATTTCTCGTCAAATACATCGCTGCATTCATACACAGTGCGTTTCCAGAAACGAAAAAGATCTTGACAAAATAAGCGTTGAGTGGTTGATGTTTGCTATGTCTTCGCTCCGTCGCTTGAGATTTATTCCTGCAGTTACCCTCGACACAGACGTTTTATCCTGTCAATCCTTTCACCATTCATGGAGCACCTCGTCTTAATAATGGGAGGCAATTAGTCGTAACACCTCAAGTTTTGCGCGGTAGAAATGCAGGAGTGCTTGCTAAGTACAATCAGAAGTGTTTCGTGAAGAGCAAACTACAATTATTAACGAAAAAAGCCACGGTGAAATGGACCCCGAATTCTTCTCAGAGCAGAAACGAATTTATATGAGTGCAAGGATATCGCAGAGCTGTGTATTGAAGCTGAAAGTGTACATGAGTGGGCGTCGAGCAAAGAATGTGAACAAAGTGGCTGAAAGCTAAGCGAATAATCGGTGTGCAAAAAAGAATAAAATGTTCTTGACCTGCAGACTACGTAATGAGCGAATTTTCATGGATCATCTCAGGAACAGCCATAAAGCATACGAAATACACGCATCATGGCTCTTGAAAAATATCTGGTACTCTCATGCGCATATCCCGGCCAGCAATTTACTCAATATTATTATTAGAAACATTTTTGTGCTACTATGGAAAACCTATCCGAGTAGCAAACCACTGTACTGGGCAGCATCTGGCTAAATGAAAGTTAACCTTAATTACACGCGTGTTGGACCAACGTACCGACTATATTTTACGGTAAGTTCGACACATAACACAGAATTATTAAATAAGTAAGCTATTTACTTAACATAAAAGTCAACAGTTCAGAAGTTCAACATTACTTGGACACAGTTTAGTCAGTATTGTGCTTTCTATTAAGGCGTCTGAGATGTTGGGATAGGGGCATTGGGGTAACAAACGGATTTGAACGGGGCAGTATTTTTTTGTACGAAGCACGGTACGCGGCAACCAGACAGTCCTTCACTTTAAGCACATTCTCGCTGCATTCTTAAGCACCAGTGATCATTCGGAACTTGCGATTTTGTAGCACTCGTACCTCAAGAATTTGTGAGTCTGATCCAGAAGACACCGATCCCACTGCTCTTGTTAATGGTTGTTCAACAGTTGACACTTAAAACGCAGATACCGCTCCAATTTCTGTTGTTGTTTGTGTTTTATAAGTATTACTCGTTTTAACTCTATTTACATCGTTTTTCAATGAGTAAAATACATTATATGCACCCAATCATATTTAAGTATTACGTCGTATTTACGCGAAACTGTTCCCTCGCTGCAACTGTTCCTGTACAAGGTTAAGCACGAAATTCATTTCATCGTACAAAACTCGTCGGTTGTGAGTCTGGCTTCATCAATGACCCTCCTTTCCCATTCGGAGTTTGCTTCGAATGCCTTATCAATCCAGGGAGATGACGCGGCGGGAAGTCTGATCGATTGAGTAAACAGGACTTCTGATCCTCATTATGTGGCTCCTTTTGTTTTGAGAGTCTGAAAGTAATCCGTTTACACTACTAGTAAGTTCATTGCTCAATTTAATGTGTACAATTCTAAATTACATACTCCCGATAAGAGACAGAGGACTAAATTAAGGGTTAAAATGTAGTAACGGGGCCGTCACGTAACATATCGCGGTCAGAATTTTTTTAAAAATAAGTAAGTAAACTAATTATTCACTAAATAACTTAAAAGTAAAGTTAACGAATGGCAATAGAACTGTGGATAATAGCTTTGAATAGGTGAACGACTTTAAACGCGTAAAGTAAATATTTGGTGCGTAGCAACACACAACTTTCCGCAACTCTCGTAAATTCGACGACCGCGCTATAAGATATGTACGGCGCGGTATATTCGTTCAACGCACTAATACGGAAACGTCATGAAATAAAAACAAATAAAAATTAAAAAGGACAATGGGGAATCCGTACCATTTGTAAGGAGTTCTTTAACTAGTTACACATCTGACCTAACGATTTACTTGGGTGGCAACTTTCAAAAAGATTGATCAACTGTAGCCGCGTTTCTTTGTCATAATCTTCTTTGCAAACTAGGCGAAACGGGTACTAGCAGTCAAAGGTGGAAGAGATGATTGTTCTTCGAGTAACCCTCGCTCACTGCTCTAGGTACTACAGTGGAGCAGCACGCGGTTTCGTGTTTTCCTCCGTGAGAAATGACCCATTGAACTCACTATGTACCGTTAGGAACTCGCTCGTCCAGGGGTCTGGCTCAACCCTTTTTATCCAGAGACGTTCACGGGTGTTGGAAAAAAACTTATACGCGTCACGTCCTTTTGACCAGGATTCCCATCTCGCTTGTTATTTACACGCATACAGACCACGCACCGAAATTAGGTTTTGGGGATTCAGTAGGCCTCAAAACGTAAAGATCAGGTAGCGGAAAGCAAAAGAAAAAAAACAGAAACGTTAACTGATTGAAAAACTAAAAGCTAAAATGATAATAAAAGACTGAATGAAATAAAACTATGGATGAAAGAATTGGTTTATTGACTTGTTTCTGCACATATTGTAAACGCTGATTCATCTGTACTGTGTTATTCATTCACGCAGACTCGATAACTCAAAAACATTCTCCTCGATTTTGAATGCAGTCGTTCACCTTCTGACTTTCCCCTGAAATAAAAAGAAATTAACATTCGTGGAAATAAAGAGGACATAAAATATTGGGACTGTGAATCAATTCCTCCCACTGTTCATTGTTCAGTAATTCATTAACATTATGTGGCTGGGGTGAGTGAACATCGTTTTGGTTTATCATTAATTCTGAACAACACACCGATGTTTTCGGTCTAAATTTGACAGTTAACGTTTCATGGCATGGGGAATCTAAATCTCCACCGTCTGCCCGCCTTCCACCGTCCAGGCCACGTTATTTTGCCGCTAACGCGGTCTATGTTAAAAAAGTGAGTTCTGTTGCACACAAATTCCATTTGAGATCTAGTTGCCCCCGCCTGGTTCAACCATCCTTAATTTCCTTCGAACCATCCTTAATCCTCCTTTCATCCATTTAGCGAGTTTGTAGGGTTGACGTCGTAACTGTTCGAGCGAGCGTCCAACTAATCGGCGGCTCGTGATGCTCGCTGGTACGTCGCTCTTGAAGGACTGGAGGGAACGCAGCTACTATCAAAGTAGTAATGAGTTTGTCGACTCATTCGATGTGATGGTCAGGGTCATTCGTCATTGTAATTTTACGCTCCGTTAATATGGCCCTCTTCTTCGTCGCTCCTAACGCAGAATTGGGAAATGGGAAAGCTAGTTTCATTTGTCGCACAACAACGCGTAAAGATTTACGTCATTTAACTTAAGCTACGAATTAATGCATAAATACGACTCTTGCGTTGCTTACTTCCAAGTAGTTATACAGCGAAACCAATGTGTCCATGGTAGGCTTGCAGTTTGGTACGCGTTTTCCGGTATATCGATCGATTGAGGTTATAAGTTGGCAGTGAACGTTGCAATATATCATCGCTGCGACGATTAGAATTGCCATCCAACGCTGCATATCTGGTCAGTAGAATCTGTGGGGTGAAAAGTCATCGAGATGAAAAGGTCAGCCTCTCAGAATGTCACCAGGAGTGTTGCCACAGGTATTCACGGGTCGAACTGCAGTTACATCCAGTCTTAACCAGGTGGAGGAAGACAGGACTATAAGAGCGACTCGTCATAATTGATTACGCCCATCTTAATTACTTTCCGCCACCACGAAAAAGTAAACGAAGTGTTACGGTAATGTAAAGTGTCTCTACAGGTGCTCTGTCTTCGCTCTGACACAGAAATATTTATTAAATGTGTACCAGTAAAAAATGTAGGTACAAAATCTTTAGAACTGGTTTTCGAAACAA
The DNA here is from genome assembly GCA_020466155.1 of Pachypeltis micranthus. Classification (NCBI taxonomy): domain Eukaryota; kingdom Metazoa; phylum Arthropoda; class Insecta; order Hemiptera; family Miridae; genus Pachypeltis; species Pachypeltis micranthus. Next base: position 36,289,008 of record CM035768.1, read on the forward strand.
TTAGAAAAATGAAAAGACAATCTAATGTCTGTCCATGTCCGTTTCTTAGTCGGGACAGCGTGGAAAAGAAGTGTTTCCTCTTTCTCGTCATTCCCAGATACCATGGTACCTTTTGAATCAGTAGAGTGGGCTGTCCAACGGTGGAGCCTTTACGTTTTCTGACAGATCGACAAAATGGAGCTTTGCTGAGAAATGACACAAAAGACCATGTTGAAATTTACAAGTGACGACCCTTCAGTTAGTTATTGGTTGACCAGGCACATCCGTTATTTCTGTTCATATGATTCTTGTCTACGAAAAATTACAGTTCGTTTCGTAACATCGTCGAGTACGTTTATTCTCGCGAATTAACCGTAATATAATTTTTTCTTTCGAAAGGTACGTTCGTGTAGGGTTCTGGTTAATTGAAAGAAAATGAGCTTCCAGAAGATCGAACTTTTGAGTCGTAATAATTTCGATACATGGCGTCTTCAAATGCAAGCCATTCTTATAAAGAATGACGGCTGGATTTACGCTAGCGGCAAACTTGCGAAGCCCGCGGAAGATGCCGAAGCAGCGAAATGGGAGGACGCACATTTGAAAGCCAAATCAGATCTCATTTTAGCGATTAGTCCGTGCGAATTGAAGCAAGTAAAGTGTTGTGAGACATCTCATGAACTTTGGACGAAATTCATCATTCGAAAGGACCAGCAAGAAAAGCGACTTTGTTGAAACGGCTGATTTTAAAGCGAATGGAAATTGAAGAGGAAGTTCAAGATCACGTGTCAAGTTTCTTCGATACGTTGGACAAACTCGCTGATATGGACATCACCATTAACAACGATTCGCTTTCCATAATGTTGTTATATAGTTTGCCTAGCAACTTCGAAAATTTCCAGTGCGCGATTGAGTCGAGGGATAATCCACCCACCCCTGATGCATTGAGGACAACAATTTTGGAAGAATTCAATGCTCGAAAAACCAATTCACATTGTGATATTCCTAACGCGTTTTACGGGGAAAATAGGAATAAAAAGACCATATCTCGCAAAAGTGGAAACTTAAATCCGAACTTTAAAGTGCGATGTTTTAGATGTAAGAAGTATGGACATAAGCGACCTGAATGTCCATTGAATGATCGAAATGCTGAACACTCTAAGGATTTTTCGTTGTTTGTGTCTCTTTTCGGGGAATCCCAAAACAATCATGAACGTCGGTGGTGTTTGGACAGTGGCTGTAGCACTCATTTTTGTAGTGACCCGAACAAATTTTCGGTTGTGACTCCTACGGAGAACTTGAGGCTGAACTTGGCAAACGCTGCATCAACTGACATAATTGGTCAAGATTGTGTCAAGTTCATTGCTGGTTGTGGTGACATTGAAAAACACTCATTTAGTGGCTGCCTTAAGAAGTGACCTTATCTCAGTCTCTAAAGTTACGGTCAATGGATTCGATGTATTGTTTACAAAGACTAGAGCGGATTTGTTGAAAAATGGTAGTCGTGATTTCAGCTAAACGGGAAAACAATTTATATTTTATTTCGGAACTTTCGAAAATGATGATGTGACATAATCGCTTCGGTCATCTTAATGAACAAGATTTGAAAAGAATTCTCAAAGCAAATGCAGTTCTAGGCGCTAACGTAAATATGAACGAAAAACTTCCTGCATGCGAGACTTGCCTCGGGGAAAGATGAAGCAGACACCGTTTCCTAAGAGGGAGAGAAGAGAGTGTGCCCCCCTGGAAATCATACACTCCGATGTGTGGGGGCCCTGTACGTACTCGTTCTCATGGTGGCTCACTGTACTGCGTCACATTCATCGATGAAGCGACTCTGTGGTGTGAAGTGAGGTTTCTTAAGGTGAAGTCAGACGTTTTGAAAGTTTTTAAGGAACTGGTTGAAAACCAAATGGACCGAAAAATCAAGTTTTTGTAGTCGAACAGGGTGGCGAATATTGTAGTTTTGAATTCGAGGACTATCTACGTAGCTGTGGAATCGGTAGAAGGATAACTGTGCCTTGTACTCCCCAATAAACTGGAATCTAAGAGAAGATGGTGAGATGTTTTCTCATCGACTCTGATCTTCCTAAGGGTTTTTGGGCGGAAGCTGTTTCATGTGCTGTTCACGTATTGAACCGTTGTACATCATCTGGAATTAGAGGATATATGCTGGAGAAATCAAGGAAGATGATGAAGACATACGAAAAACTTTGTGCGAGTCAAGCGTGGATAATTATAACTTTTTGGAAGACACTCGCTGGAAGGCCGAAGTTGGACCAAACCACGCTGATGTGAATCGTGAAAATTCACGCATAAGGGTACAACATTCTGAAGTTCACTCTGAAGACTCTACTCAACATAAAGATGATTCGTAACCATCGGAAGACACATCCCAAGAGGACAAGAGAGAGGGTTCAAAATGGAAGAAGGGGGCGACCTTGGAAACGATATAATATGGTACCTCGAGACGCTGTTCTTCAAGAGAATGTTCCTCAACAAGAAGCACTTGAAGATGCTGAATATGCGTACTCAGTCATAATATCTGTTTCGGATGCTTATTCTAGCTCTGAAACCCAAGGCTGGCGGAAAGCTGTGAGAAACGACATCAAATCACTTCTCACTAACAACACCTGAACGTTGACAAGACTTTCTTCCTAACTGAAGTTCTTACTTGAGGGGGCGTGTTGAAATTTACAAGTGACGACCATTCAGTTAGTTATTGGATGACCAGGCATATCCGTTATTTCTGGTCATATGAGTTTTGTCTACGAAAAATTACAGTTTGTTTCGTGACATCGTCGAGTGCGTTTATTCTTGCGAATTAACCGTTAATATGATTTTTTCTTAAAAAGTCCAGGCCTAAGTACAGATGAGAAGACAGAAGACACTGTATTTTAGAAAAGCCCTCAGGTTTGGTATATTTCCCTACTTTTGCGTCTTCGAAAAATAACGAACAAAACAAAAAATGAACCTGCTCAATCGGTTCTTCCGCAAATGAAACTGCGCACAAGTCCGTTTCTTTCGTCAACACTCAACGGAGTTATATCATGTATCAATCGAAACCACAAAAGTTGCGGTTTCGCTAGCATGCAAGGGCACGGACACCCAATTTAGCCAGTCTCCCGGTAGAGAGCTGTTGCTCATGTGGAGTTATGACCCTAGGGAATCCATTCCATTCGGGAGGAGTTCAAAATCTGGTTTCTCAAATGATCTAACTATTTACCTCGGTGACCAGTTTCAAAGGGCGGGATCAACTGTGACCAGGCGCTTTTTTTGTCATAACCTTGTTCACAAACTGGGCGAAACGGTTGTAAGCTTGCGTAGTAGCGGTCATAAAGGGAGGTTTCACTGCTCTTCCAACAACTATCATTAACTTTTGTAGGAACTACGTGGATATTTGTTTACTTTGCACTGTAGGCGCAAAACGTGAAGGGCTTTGTTAGGAGCTGGTCCGTCCAGTGGTCTGACGTTACCTGCTTTCTCCTTCGACGTTCATGGATGTTGGGAAAAAAATTAAGCGTGTCACTTCCCTTTCGCCAGGATTTCTCGATTGCCATTAGTCTAGCGCGGCGAATTTTCGTTTGCTTATTGTACTGTATTGTACCCTTTACATTCTCTCAAATTTCCTTCTTACATCGTTCGGCTGAAGGAAAACAATACAACAGTACTGATTCGTTCGGATCGAAGCCATTTTAAACTCACGGCCCTTAGCAGCTCTCCCAGGATTACCTGACGACCCAGTCGATTGCTTGACACCCGGTCACTTTATTATAGGCGGTCTTCCTCTCGCAAGGCCTGAAGAAACTTTGCAGGAGGAGAACCCTAGCCGCCTACGCCGTTGGCAATTGGTTTCACAACTCGTGCAATCCTATTGGAACCGCTGGACTAAGGAATATATCCACTCACTTCAGCCTCGCTTGAAATGGACGGCCCAAACTCCTGCACCCAAAGAAGGAGCGGCAGTCCTGTTAAAAACCCCTAATACGGCGCCGACGCAGTGGCCAATAGCTCGGGTGGAGCGGGTGTTTCCGGGGTCTGCCAGGGTGGTGCGAGTGGTGCAGGTGCGAATTGCTAGTGGAGTTCTGGTGAGACCCATCAATAAATTGGTGGTGCACCCAACAGAATAATTTTGTTTTGTTGAGTGGCCTTTTCCTTTCTTTTTTTTTTTTTGAAGATGGATATAAATATTTTCTTTGTTTTTGGATATTTTTTTGCCAAAATGTTCGGTTCGTATTCCATTTTACTTTTTCAGGGAGGTCACCTACCTATCTTTTGGAACTAAAATGATAATAAAAGACTGAATGAAATGAACCACAATAAAACTATGGAGGAAAGTATTGGTTTATTGACTTGTTTCTGCACATATTGTAAACGCTGATTCATCTGTACTGTGTTCTTCTTTCACGCAGACTCGATAACTCACAAACCTTCTCCTCGATTTTGAATGCAGTCGTTCACCTTCTGAATTTCTCCCTGAAATAAAAAGAAATTAACATTCGTGGAAATAAAGAGGACATAAAATATTGGGACTGTGAATCAATTCCTCCCACTGTTCATTGTTCAGTAATTCATTAACATTATGTGGCCGGGGTGAGTGAACATCGTTTTGGTTTATTATTAATTCTGAACAACACACCGATGTTTTCGGTCTAAATTTGACAGTTAACGTTTCATGGCATAGGGAATCTAAATCTGCACCGTCTGCCCGCCTTCCGCCGTCCAGGCCACGTTATTTTGCCGTTAACGCGGTCTATGTTAAACAACTCCGTTCTGTTGCACACAAATTCCATTTTTGATCTAGTTGCCCCCGCCTGGTTCAACCATCCTTTGTAAGTTAAAAAATCGGCGAAGCCGACGTCGTTACTGTACTCTAAATCTAGTTTGTCGACTCTATCTAGCTAAAGGTTATTCGTCATTGTAATTTTACGCTGCGTTTATATGGCCCTCTTCTTCGTCGCTCCTAACGCAGAATTGGCTGGTGCTTATATAAGCGAACGGAAATGGGAAAGCTAGTTTCATTTGTCGGACAACAACGCGTAAAGATTTACGTCATTTAACTTAAGCTACGAATTAATGCATAAATACGACTCTTGCGTTGCTTACTTCCAAGTAGTTATACAGCGAAACCAATGTGTCCATGGTAGGCTTGCAGTTTGGTACGCGTTTTCCGGTATATCGATCGATTGAGGTTATAAGTTGGCAGTGAACGTTGCAATATATCATCGCTGCGACGATTAGAATTGCCATCCAACGCTGCATATCTGGTCAGTAGAATCTGTGGGGTGAAAAGTCATCGAGATGAAAAGGTCAGCCTCTCATAATGTCACAAGGAGTGTTGCTACAGGTATTCACGGGTCGAACTGCATTTACATCTTGTCTCAACCAGGTGGAGAAAGACAGGACTATATATACCGATACAACAGTACTGTTAAATTTTCATCCGTGAGAAAATGACGGAAGCAGCACAATAATTCATCAACTATTTGGACCAAAACTATTCTAGTGCAGTTTTTTAAATAATAAATCTCGCTCGTATCGGGTTAGCGTTCACAATAAAATCAGGGTGGTAGTACAGTAACCTGTATGTACGATGAACGGTTAATAATTGCCTTTGGATAATCAGGAATAACTTCATAAATACTCATAGATTGTTCGAAGCACGAAATACTTTTTCCCCCAAATACGGCTATAACGACTTCGATAAAGTGGTGTATGTGAACAGTTACACACTACTGAACGGTGATATAACATTGTAACATCTCTAAACAATCGTGTTGGCAGTTCACAAGAGCAACAACCTAGGAAAGTCAAGAACTCATCCTAATGCAGACTTTTAGAGTTAAGTATTGCCTGCAATTCGTGAACAGTGAGCACGAAATGTCCCAAATAAATCATCCGGTCCTTTACATTATCTATACGCTAGTTACTCTATAAAGGCTGTGACACAAATAGGGGCACTTACCAGTTTCTACATAGAGCGTCCAGTTCTAGCATGTTCATTCAACCTGACGGACAAACAAATGGGAGAAGTTGGTAGTGGGGTTAAATGCACTAAAAGTGCGTGGGGCTCAGGAAAGTTGTGAGTCACCTCAGATATTTTACAATAAAAATTGGGGATGTCACTTCTAGAAAGGTGGCAAGCTCAAAATCGCGTAACTTTTCGAATCCGAATAGAAACCCGTATGACAACTCTTTTTTAAATTTCGAATAAATGTGCTTAGTTTGAGGGAAAAGACGGTTCGTAAATTCTCATCGCAATAGTCTTCAAGATGCAAAATCGTTAAAATAAATTGTACCTTGTTTTGCTGAGGAGAAGCGAGTGCTACGGTGCGAGGAATGCGCTCGAAATGAAGTCAATTCGGCTTTTTATTTCGCTCATTCCCCTTTCCACCTCTTTCCACCAACCCTCTCCGTCAAAGTTAATTAATGTCGTATTTCGTCCGATTCTGCGGCGCTTGTACTTCTTCTTTTTACAGATTAGTTTTCCACCACGAGCGCAGTTGAAGAAAACGACGCATTCACGACGAGCTGTTCCAACCGGCTACAAGGCCCTGCTGGGAGGGAGGGGGAAGCTTTTTAGGGTTCATAAAAAAAAGGAGATGCTATGACACTAAACAACATATGGGTAGGCATGCGTGCATTTTAGTTCATTGGCGATCTATTGTCAAACCCGTTTGGATTTTGTTCTCTCCTCCTGGAACCTGGGCGAGAGACTATCCCGGAACGCATTAGTGTTTGATTCTGAGACTCAGGAAAACGATTGTGTCCTTCAAGACACCAAAAAACTCAACATTTTCAAAAAGGAGTTTTCTGTTCTTAAAATTCATTTTAATTCAACTTCTCTGTTTCTTTAATCCCACCCATGACCAAATCATTATTTGTCTGCAGATTAGTTTACTGCGCTTGGCTCCTTGGAGGAACCTTCTCAGAAAAATCGTGTTGACAATCTCATGCCCCACTCATGCCTTGGTTACTCAATGACGGTCGTGACGTAAGAAGAAGCTACTCAATAAATTTGGGTTTCATTCATATGCACTTAGTGAAAAACATTTTATTAGTTGCTAGAGTGATGAAAATCATTGAATTTATGAAGTTCTGAGGAAAGTTGTAAGACGCCTCGCACCAGATATGTTGATATCAATTCAACCTCCTAGCAGTGAAATGATGTGATGAATTTGTACGGATAGGCCATGAGAACACAACTCCCACAACCAAAGAATCCTTCAAGTTGCGGGTATATCCATACGACGCTAGGCTTTTTAGTTAGTTACTTCTTTTTTGGAAGGAACCCCGTTCAACGTTGGCTTTCATGATCGCTCCACTTATGGCACTAACACAACACTGTCTCCTGCCAGGAAATCCTGCATCTTCAATCTATGACAAATCTCGTATTTCCCAAGCAGCAATTGTCAAAATTTGTTTGCCTGTAATCGCGTTTTTTGGTCACCATTTTCCACACACAAAGTGAGAGAAGTTGGAATGTCATGTTTAAAAGCTACCATAGCCAACTGGTGTCTTGAAAAGAACAGGTTAGTCAGTTCTTCCAACGACTGGCACCTACGCTCAAGTTAAGCAAGTGCACAATGCACAACTGAAAAGGGCTGAGGTCCTAGACTGCACAGGCACTCGTGTCGACAAGTCTGATGATCTTTTCTGCTGTATTGTACCTTGCTCCATGTGCGCTGATCAACCCCTAGCACTCTGCTCCCAGATTATCATTAGTTGAACATCGTTTGAGGCGATAATTGAGAAGCTGTCCCACCCACAAATTCAGTCTTTCTTATTAAAATGACTGTTCCTTAACACACATAAGAGAGTTACGAGTATATCAGTCGAAAGCCATCGAGATTGCAGACTCCTGGCTGATGGTAAGATGAAAAACGTTAGGTTTCAAAGGGGGCAGAGGTCGAATGCCGTACCTAATTCCCGACACGCGTCCTCGTCGAATGCATGTCTGCGCAAAATTAGAACCAATGTTTCATAAGAGAAAGATGTTCCTCCCTCAGCCGGGATGTTAAGATGGGTTTGCGCTTCCCACCAGGTTCCCTGCTTTCAGATTTTTCCACAAATAATTCCTTCCAAGAGCAACAGTTAAACTATTGTGGTGTCACTAACAATATTTTGTTGGGGGGGAATGAACTTTGATCTTTAAGACAACTACAGTTAGTTTTGCATTCATTTGGCTCATACTTCGGCGTTCCATGGTGATCTGCAGGCTAATTGTTACATTTGACGTAAATGACAAGCGAAATAGTAATCCTCGTCAAAAGGATATGACGCGTATGAGTTTTTTCCCAATACTGACTTGAGTGGCAAGTTTCGGAACAACACAACAAACTAACTCTGGCCACTTTTTTTGTCATACCTTTCTTCACAAACTGAGCTAAACTGCTATAAGCTAACCTAGTAGCAGTGAAAGCTATAAGGAACGTTTGGCTGCTCTTCCAACTACAGTCGCTCACTGTCGTAGGAATTTCAGTGGAGCAGTGTGTAGTTTCTCGTTTCCTCTGCACTGGCGGTACAAGACGTGCGGGATGGAGAGTCTTTGAGAGAAAAGAAGTGGCCATATTGAAGTGGCTATGTTGCATAAGGAACTAGCTTGTCCAATGGTCTGGCTCAACCCACTTTTTCCTAAGATGCTCAGCATTGAGCCAGTTACTTACATGGCAACTTCAATGCGGGACTGCACTCGTTGTCAGTGGAGTCAGCAACCCAGAATGGCTCACTAAAGATTAGGAGAGCTCATTGTTTGTGTTGAACGACGAAACATTTGTAGGAAAAAAGCGTTTCTCACGGAAACTGCCACCAGACTGCACTCACCCACCTTACTAATTAGATAGTGAACGACTAATAACAATACACTACTCCACCACCAAACTTTTCCAGCATACATTGAAACGACAATTATGTCAACGTAATTTTTTTATTGATCCATTCGAAACCAAAGTTATGCAAGTTATTATTATATTTCTAACATTCGACATTTTCTGCTCAGACAGAATGCATGAAACAATATACATAAACGTACAATACAATTTTCTGTATTGCTGTTTCTGTGCGAAATATTTGACGGGCTCTTGATGAGTGATACCGCTAACAGGGAGTTCAAAAAAAAGAGAGGTCGTCGAGGGCTGGGTTTTCGTGAATCTTCGCCGGCACAGAAAAATAATCTGTTGAAAGAAGATCTACAAGAGCCAAAGAAGCAGGAGAAATACGAGATTAATTAGTTTTGAGCGGGAGAAAGAGAAATAAAACTGAGTAAAAATCCAAGGGAACTTCATTCGTCCAAATCACCCTTTCGCAACTCATTCCTGCCATCGAAGCCGCAGTTCCGGCTCTGGGAAAGCGGTAAGTTTGAATGTTCTTCACTTCCGACGCGTAAATAGACCGGTTATTAATCGATCATTTGCCAGTCGCTGACAACTAACTAATAACCAAATCTTCATGGGCCATAAAAGAAGAGCCTCAGAACTTGGTTTAGAATTGAGCTATTGGAGTTAAAATTTAAAATAAATGGTGCAACGCATTGCGCAACGTGAGCAATTTTTATTGTTCCAGCAACTAATGCTATGTATTTTTCGCTCTGTTAACATGAGCCTAACGTAATGTTCCGCGTAGAAATCATTGGCGTTCAACATTCTGGATTTTATTGGGTAGCCCCTACTACGCGCGATCTTTAGAGAGTAACGAGTATTCTTTAAATAGCATTTTAATCAGGAATGAAAAGGACGCCAATGGGGACACATTTAGTCAAAAAAATACAGCCCATTGAATTCCGGAATTTCCTGGGATGACAATAATTATTTTTGACCGTCATTAATTGAACAGGTAGCTTCAATCCTAGCCTCACGACTTTCGTGAGTACCAGTTATATGAGCGGGATTTATAAGAAAAAAAAATTACCCTAAGATCGGAACAGTTGATCGTTCTGTGCTGTTCTCGCGATTTTCACTGAAATGAACATTTTAAATTACCATTACGTTATTTCGAACTGTCCACACACAACATTTAACGAAAATCGTATTAGCGGTTTCGGTCGCTAAAATAACTAACGTTGTGGATCGACTTTGCTCGTAACTTTATTTTAACGTTCTACGTTGGCCTGCAGGCTAAATATCAAATCTACGTTGATTCGAATCAGCCGCTTTTTCTCAATTATGTTCACAAACGCATGCCGCATTATGTTCACAGCTATTGAAATACGCGAAATCATTCTTTTGGCGAGTATCGAAATATATCTGGTGCAACGCATCACACACATTTCCTCAGCCCCAAGTAAATTTAGCAATTTTCGTGATTTTAGATAATAATCCAATCTAGTTGTCATCCAGTTCGTATGAACTTGGTGAAACATAACCAGACGTCACACGAAGTCATAGCGCTTGAAGTTCCGGGATTTATTGAACTGCTGCTACATATTGGAAAACTACCCCACAGAAACAGGACTGTTAATTCGATTTATCTGGGAACGCTAGCTCCACATAATAATTGATTTATAGGGAAAACTGCAGCGAAATCATTTTTCGTTGAAATGTTTGGCAAATTATTGTGTTGCTTTCGTAACGTGGCCACAAATGAGAATTGTACGTGAGTGTTGTGTTATTCAGAATCCTCCATTAACAAAGTTTTAATAAAAATCGTTAGAGCCATTTTTGAGAAGAAACACAACTTTTTCTGGTGTTTTGGTCACTATGATAACCATAGTTGCGGAACGATTTTCCTGCTGTCCTAATTTTAACGCCTACAGGCTAAGTATGGAATGTCGGTCCGTTTGGTTCTGGTGTTTTCTCTCAATTGCGCTCACACACACACACCATTTTCTCAAATGGTATTTTTTTTTAACTCAAAATCGTTAAGGATCTAGAGAAAACGAACAAGGCTTTTATGTCAGCAATTACAACTTCAACTTCCCTTCCTATTGCTCGTACGTAGGGTTAAGGAAAGCAAAAAGGATCAAAGTCAATCCAATTTGGCACGGAATGATCCAAATCAACAATGATGAAAAACCATTGAATGAAATAATAAAATATTCGATATATTATACAAAACAAATTCATTAAAAATACAATACGTTTAGAGAAATGCATAATCTCAAACAAAATTATTAAAAATACTGAAAATTTCTTTAAAACTGCAAGACCAAAATCTTATCTTTTCTATATATTTTTGGGCACATTTTAGCTCTCCAGGTAGCCTGAGAAACATTCATGAAAAAGAGTATAAGGACAACTTGCAAGTTTGTTCCGAAATGTTACACCCGTTTCAGGGAAAGTTTAAAAGTACTTTTTTCCTTTTTTGGCTTTTGGTTACACTTTCATACAGCCGTTTCTAGGGAAGGGCAGATACTAATCAATATAACGACTGACATTTGATGAAGATCATTAAAGGCACTTGGAAGCTTCCTACCTTTCCTTCCACTCAGTGGTAAATGGTATAACCATTTATTTTCGCATTTAAAAAATAGAATGAAAATTACGAGCGGTACGAAAGAAAAACGTGGTGAATCAGTTTAACTGTGACTACAAGCGCGCACAAACGTGTGACGACTCACAAAATTCAGAACGATGAACTGAACCATGTTTCTGATGAATGGTCACAAGAATCAATGTACAATTGCAAGGAAGTGCCTCTTGAGTTCCCAATATAAGCATGTCTCAATAAAGTTTGTTAGAAATACAATTTAGATCACTAGTGGAGAAATTACGGATTGTTATCAAATGGAATAAAAACTTGGAGTTTCTTAGTACTAGTAGTACCAATGATGACCAAATCTTTGAAACCAGTCTACCTCTTACAACATCCGCGCGGAAACGATAATTTCTCAGTTTCTATGGTAATGTGATGTCCTTTAAGGGTTATTTAATTCATGAAAACGCTAGTGTATAAAACATAATATGGCAAAATGCTATAAAAAACACATCATTTTCTACACATTTGAGCTAATTCAGCTGTAATCAATTATTTACAGAACGTTAATTGAATCTAGTTCGAGTCCTTCATTTCTTAATTATTCTTTTGTATTTTACCAGAATGCAAAGCACTGAACCTCTCTCCCATCAGTGCAAATCTATAGAGTAATTTTAAATCCATTGCTGATAGAAGGAAAGTGTGTGTCACGATTATGTTTTCTACTCCACAGATTCATTTCGTGTGCCGATTACCACAAACATGACGCAGCGTGTGTTGATACTGTTGATCGTAGCAATGATGGCTTGCAATACTTGCTGTCAAATAGTGACCTCAACAAATTGGAGAAAACGAAGCCTTGTGGACCAACTCTGTCAACCTGAAGAGGGAACTCTGGTTTATATGTATAAATACTTGGAAGTAAGTAGCTATGCACGATGAAATTACATTTTCACCGATTCACCAAACATTAAAATTGCTGTGCAACATTACAGACATGTGTGAGGATTATGGGTTTAGGAACAGTAATTTAATAACAAAACAGAACAGTGTGAGGATTATGCAGGAGTGGAGTTTACTCATGAGCAAACATGGAGTTTCTCACCTGCAGACTACCGACCAGCTTTGGACCACAGTTGTGGGATTCTTGAAGGTCAGTCACGAGAACACAGTGACTTATAATTTGTTGAAGAATTAATTGTGTGTGTCAATGTCAAAATAACTGAGGTGGTTGTACAGTCTCTAGAAATGGCTCCTCTGAGTGCTTAGGCAAAAACCAATCCATCACTGACCCCTAGGAAATATACCCCACACATCACGCTTACTGCTCTTCTTGCACAGCAGCTTGTCTTGGAAGTTATATGTACTTCTAACCAATTTGAGGTTTTTTTAAATTAGTTTATTGTTATCATTCAACTAAATAACATTAAAAAATGATCTTAGTTGATTTTTTGACGGAGACCTTTTAACAATTTCACACTATTATTTTCCAGTGTATGTAAGGTGACGCCAAATAGATAAACCTATGAAAAAAAACTGTTCATATATTCAGAAAATAAATTAAGTTGCACCTTTTAATTTAAAAACTAAAACACGTATTATTTTTAAATTTTCATCGGTTTTATTTATTTTAGGGAGAAATCCAAAAATTGGCTGGCTGTACTGGAAGTTCAGTGAGGCACATTGTATGAGAAAACCAAATTCTACTATCAGCAGAGTAGCAGTTTGTGTGATTCAATAATATTGTACGGAAGAATAAAACGTTACAGAATGTGTATATACTCTAATTCCTTTACCCTTCATATTCAATTTTTCCTTCAACCATTCCTTTCCTAGTTACTTCCATAAAGATTATAACAAATCAAATGAGAAATAAACAGTTATCGATTTTCCCTGGAAGCAAGACAAGTACTTTGGTTTCAATATAGCTGAAAGGTGGCGTTTCAGACAACACCTCCAGTCCATCAGAAGGCCTACTTTACTATGGCATAATTGGCTACTGCCCTATTGTCAGGGGTAGCAAACTCACAGTCAGTCAAAGGCTCCTGTGGATCACCAAGAGATCTATAAGACAGCATCTACTGGAGTATTCCAAGTGATGACTAGACAGTTACCCTGTTGACTTGGCCAAGACATTTTCTTGAATCTGGCCACTGAACAAGCCAGTTCCTTATAGGACACGGCTCTGCTTCTTTTCCCTCAAAGCCTCTCCATCCTGCATCCAGTGAGGAGGTACAAAACTCCTTTTTTGTTCTCTTACAGCAGAAACCTTGCCCAGTTGGAAGAGCAGCCAAACCTTCAAGCTTTGTCTGCTACTAAGCAAGTTTATAACTGTTTTGCCCAGTTTGGGTTAAAGGTTAAGACATTGGCAGGGGTTGCCTGGCCTTATACAGTCAAAACTCTTCATCCGACTCTCCAGAGGGAGGGCCAAGGAGGTGCTTTCACCGGGGAGGAAGGATATGATGATCATATGTAGCGGGTTTACAGGTCACTATCCGCTGAGGTATCTTGCAATAATTGGCAAGTGCGAGGTACAGGTATGCAGGTTCTGCGAGGTGGGGCTAGAGACAGCAGAGCATGTGTTGTGCATATGCAATGGACTCGCGGCATCGCGCTGTCGTGTGTTTGGGAGGCCCTTCCTTCAGCCAGAAGAGATGGTGAATGCAGAACTTGCGGATCTCCTCTGCTTTGTGTGGGGGTGGTGGGGTGTATCGGTGACGTGCCAAGTAAGCCCGGTGCCGTGGGGCCATGATCTGGGGATCATGGACGCCCCTACAAGAGGCCCATTTGTGGCCGCAGTGAGGGTATCGCCTGCATCCATCGTTTCAAAAAAAAAAGAAAAAAGAACGTAACATTCCAACGTCTCTCACTGTCAACTGCATTAGTAGCTGTTGAGGAGGCCCGTTGAGCAATGGAACAGATTGGCAAAGTAAACATTTGGGCCACATGTTCTAAGTTACCACTGGTGAAGAAGACATCCACATATTCATCAATAACAGTTATCACAAATCATGACTGAATTGATACCCATTGGGTAACTAGATGCTGTGGCACATGAATGAGAAGGGAATCCAATTTCCAACTAATGATGGAGAGCTATTAATAGAAGAGTGTGCATTTCCTGGAATTTCGTGTTCTTAAAAGAAATTTTTCTCCACGGATTTCTATGAAATTCCAACGTGATAATTACTCTGCATTCAATAACACTATAACAATATCACTGCTGTACCTCCACAAGTCTGGGCTCGGTGGATGCTGAGTGAGTGCCTGGGCCCTCATGTACCAGTGAAACTGCAACCTCCGTGACTTTCGACACTATGGGTTTTAAGGAACAGTCATTTAGATAGAGAAACTGATCTATACAGCCTCAGCCCTGGGGTATATCCGAACTTCTGCTCGCCTTTTTTTTTACTGAGTTATGACACCGTCGCTGACCAGATGAATTTCTGCCAAATATTATCCACAGGCTACCCCCCCCCCCTTCCACTACCAACGTCTAGAAACAAACGTGAGTGTTTCTAATTTTTTTCTTTTAGTTTAACATATTTGTTTACATTCGCGGTGACAACCGTTTTCGTTACATTCCGTGAACGTTTTCCGCTTTTTACTTGATTTCGCTCGTCACCGTCGTTTAAATTTTGTCAAACGGCTTCAACTGTTATCGTGAACTTTTATCGCGGGCACTTCTGCCGTGAGCGGTTATCGTGAACCCTACGGTCCGGACACTGAGGTTTTACCGGAACTCGAAAAAGCATAAGAAGAAGATGAGGTTTCGCTTAGGTTTTTACTTGGCTCACTAAATCAAACTCTCGGTCGGCACTGTGTCACGTATTGCGTTAATACATTATTTTGGGGCTTAAAACGAGTGTGCAACAGATTTGGGATCGACAGCTTATTGATGATTTCGAATCAGGAATATTATTTCGGTGTTTCAATCAGCTTGTTGAGTATTGAGGCAGAAGTGGCAATTATTTCGTTGGAGGCATCAGCTGCCCAGTTCATTATTGCGTGATACTATTTGTTCGCCCAAATCGACTAGCAGCCGCGATGTTGTTCGATTTCGGGCTTGAGGACTTTTTGCTGTTTTTGCTCATGTTATTTTGTGTTTTCGCGGCGACCGCCGTATTGTACTCAGTTATTGTTTACATATCTCGATTTCGTCTGAGGTAATTTCCTGCACTTTGATAAGACTAAACTCATCCTCATTTTATCGTTATCAGCTGATTTTGAATGATTCCTGTTTTTCAGATCGTCTCCTAACGAGTCTCTGGATGAAATGTACGAACCCCTCCGTGAGTACATATACTAGCCTATTGTTTTAGTGGCAAGATTTTTTAGTTTTTCCTAAGCCCTACGGAATAGGAAGGAAAGCTACGCTTATGGTTTTCCTGCAGTTATCTGCCTCCAGCCTCTGTCTAAGAAAAATGCAGTTACGAGACGGTCTTATCAGCTCATACTATAAGCTACAGGTACTCACTCATCCAGGGTTTGAACGGGATTAGACGCTGCGCAGTCTCGGGCTGCTTCCTGTTCACAGTTTCGCCGATGTGAGACTCAAGTTGGTTTGAAATGCCCATTGTTTGGTGCTACATTAGGGCGGACACAAGTGGTTTCGTAGGGCTCCGGACAAGCTATATAACTAATTTTCAGACCACGTAGAGCCTGACCAAACATTCGTTTTTATTCTAATTCTCTCTGCTCTTTCTTTCAACTGTATCTCAACAGCTTCATGCCAGAATTATTAAGCATGGACAGTCAACCACTTTCGCAGTGTACTTTATGGATGGCTCGTGAAGAGAGCTAGTTGTTCTCCCCGAGTGCCCTTAGAGTGGTGACTGTCTATAATGTAAAAATGGGGGAGGCGTATACATCTAGCTTGAATTGATGTTTTAAATTATAGCTTCCCCACCTACAGCAATCCTTCTCTTGGAAGGCGTAAAATGACTTAGAAAGAAGTAGCAAATATGGTATGGCCCACACTAAGATTCTAGGCTCTCTTAGGCTGCATAACAGAATCGTTAAACATGAAAAGTCAACTGCCGACTAGAGGCTGTACGGATCAAAGGGGCTGGTTGACCATCCCATGCTCTTCTGGTGTTATGGTCCACTTTAGGGCTGGCTCAGCAATGGAGCTACTAGTTCTCTCTGAGCATTTCGGGAGTGAATACTGATTCCCTTTGATGAAAATAGTCTCAGGCATCTAGCCTGAAAACAACAGTTTACCACAGTTTCTACACCCATTGAAACACTCCAAAAAGTAAAACATGAACAGGATTTAATTTAAAAACTGTGTACATATATATATGCCAATTTTAAGTCCCGACACTAAATATCTTTTTTAAAACTGTTTTATTTACTATTAAAAACTGGCAGAGTGAGGAGACTGAGGATTGTTGGAAGATGGGATAAATTGGGGGGAGGCTTTCTTGTCATTTTCTGGTTAACTTTAGTCCAGTCAGCCTTTGTTTGGTATTAGTTAACAAGTAAAATTATTGCACTTTTATTATAATAAGTGTATTAATTATTTAAAAATATGAAACAAGCGTATTTGCCCATCAGTGTGTGTCACTACATTTTAGAGATGAAGTATCGAATGATTTAAAAAAAATGTATTCATAGATTCTAGGTTGTGTCTATTTATGAACTTTACTGGTTTCAGGACCAACAGACCGACAAAATCCTCCTCAAGGTGGAGTATGCCCCATTTGTTATGCTGAACCTCCAGTTCTCTGCATTGAAACTAATTGTGCTCATCTGTTCTGTGGTAAGTGTTTTGCGTGTGCATTGCAGTTATCTATCAATGATGTAGTAGCACTTTGAATTGGGTAAAGCAAAGTTCAAATACATAGAATCAATCATTTTGTATTTGAGAATGTGTGTTTTTTCCTCCTTGGAGTGAAGCATGCGTTCAAAACATGTCTATAAATAGGTGTAGTTTGTTTATTAGTCATTATTTTTGGACAATGAACAGTTTTGTGATTTGTGGGTTATTCAACATTTGCAGCCGATGATCGATTTCTTGTAAGAAGTATCAGACCAATTTTTTGTAAGATAAGTAAGATGCCTTTGCTGCCTTTGTATTTTTTTTCTTCCCGAGGGCATATGGGACAGGGTCCCAGGGGTGTGGGTTACCGTGACACAATCCTCATGTACAAGGCCATTTACCTGGGTGTGATTGGCTACTGCCCTGTTTTCTGGAATACCAAACTCACTGGAAAGTATGACCCAACCCCAGAGAACCGCCCTCCTTGGAGCTTCCCAAACCAATCAGGAGGCCAAACTCC
Organism: Pachypeltis micranthus; assembly: GCA_020466155.1. Taxonomy (NCBI): domain Eukaryota; kingdom Metazoa; phylum Arthropoda; class Insecta; order Hemiptera; family Miridae; genus Pachypeltis; species Pachypeltis micranthus. Next base: position 36,306,677 of record CM035768.1, read on the forward strand.
ATATAGATCTCTTCACTAAGCAAAAATTTACCACCCTACATGAATGAGCATTATATAATGCCTATTAGATAAGTGGCAAGCGAGATGGAAAGCCATGTCATGTGACACGTGTGAGTTTTCCCCTACATCCGTAAATGTCTTCGGAGAAAGTGGATTGAGCCAGTTCTTTGCAGGGCGTGGCGACTTCATTGTGTGGCTCTACTTCTTTTCTCTCAAACATTTAACATCGTACACATCTTATACCTTCAGTGTGCCCCACAGTAGTTTCCATAATAGTGAGCGACGATTGTTGGAAGAGCAGCTGTTATGACAGAAAAACGTTGCTGCTGTTGATCTCTCCTCAGACACTATCTTATGAGTGTTAAGAAACAGTCATTTTGATAAGAAAACATACCTGTATGTGTGTGCCAGATTTTGAGTATATAAATAAAAAATAAGATACAATAATTAAAATAGGTGCTGAAATATAAAAAAAAAACTGATAAAAATAAAGTTGCCCTTGCTTAGAATGAAAAATAAACAGCCTACAAGATTGAAGGAGTGTAGCAATGTGCAGTGACAATAGCATTGGAATTGATAGCTTCCACGCACTTGTATTAATTTCATTTCACACGATAGTTAATTGTATTAAATCAATAGCATTTACGCATTTGTATTATTTATTCAGGTGACTGTCTAAGAATACTTTGGGGGCACAATAATGAACGGCTTGGATTTCATTGTCCTATGTGTCGCTGCCAAGTAAGTTTACTTAGCCAGCAGTCTTTATGTTCCCTCATCAATGAATTTATATTATACCTCACACAGATTGTGGTTGTAGCACTGGCTCTGTAAGTCTACAAGCTACTCATGATTTTGTAAGAAATTTGAATATTGCAATGCCCCAAAATGGATAGGGTGCTGATGTTTTCTTCTAAATCTGTCTTTGATAACATACAGAAAAAAGACGGAAATTCCACAATTGACAGATCATTCAAGACGTTCCATTCACCTTAGGGGTTTTCCCCTGAGGTACATGACCTCCTCTCCCCGACCCTTCCCCGACCCTCCATCATCCCGTTTTACCTGCCTTTCATATATAAAAACCACGACCAACTGACTGACTCCAGTACTGACTTAACGGCTAGACGATGATGTCTTTACATCGAAAGCGCTTGCCACTAGCAACACACCAGCCAGAGGAGACGGACTCACCTAACAGATACGTAAATGCTGATGTTTTCTTCTAAATCTGTCTTTGATAACATCTGCTAGCAAATTCTTAGTTTATAACAGTTTTGGTTGATTGTTCTTCTTAAATCATTGGGGGGGACAAATAAAAATAGGATCGCACATCAAAGGAAAACTTACAACAGAACATTTCACTTCCGCTTCTGTTAGTCTGATATCTACGAACAAACAATAAGTTTCAGAAGAAGTTCATTTGGAGGTTTAACTTCGTTCTAACCAAACTAGTTCTGATTATAGAGGCTAAGTTTGTGATTATGTAGTCCAAATGTGCTTCTGAAGAAGTTCATTAAATATTCGGCTTGGGGAAACATTTAAGTGGGGTTTACTTTAGTGTATTTTTTAATTTCAAATTGAAAGAATCCACCACTTGAACTTGGCAGAGATATTTTGAGTTTTGTTTATTCGACACAGTTTTTAAACGGGAGTTGTCTTTAAGTTATTTTTCTCTGTTGATTTGATTTCCTGGTGTTCTAAACTCATGGAAAAGCATAATAAGACTTATTTCCTCACTCATGCAGTGCTCCAGGAACGGCTGATTGCTTAGTTATTGAGCAATTAATAGGTTGAAAATAGGTAAGAGAAAAATTCTATACTGATTGACAATTGGAACAGGATCAGTTCCTTGCTGTGAAGTAAATGAACTATAATGATAATTTAAAAATTGCTTTTGTTAAAAACAGTTTGTTTCCATGTTAGATGGCAGCAATCCCTAGTCTTAAAATTTAGTGAGCAATTATGTTGGTATGTTATGCCTGATAAATTTGGGTCAATTTTTTTGTTACTATATTCGTTGGTCTAGGATATAGTATTAATTTGGGAGTTATCACCTCAATTGTCATTAATTAATTATGGTGGGCTTTTCTCCAGGTGACATTGCTTTTTCAAGCATTCTCAGTAGAGGAAAGAGAAGCAGCTGGTGATAACCCTTCTATGCGAGAAGATATAATCGATTTTATAAGGCGGTACAATTATAGACAAAATACATCTGGCGCTATAGCAGTAAGTGTCCAACTTTTTTAAGGTAAACGTTTAATGACGTTTTTAATCATGTACTCAGGTAATAGGTTTACTTGCTGTTTTCAGCTGCTTTATAGGAAATTCTGCAGACATAAGTGTATTATTAGAGGTTTATGTTTCAGTCGTGCATGGTAGGCTATATTGCTCTGTACCCTAAGAATAGAGGTTCAATGGATGCCCTGTACCATAAAATGTACAACTTTAGCAATAGCCGATAGCTTTTTCCGCCATGTTCAGGTTAGCCTTAGACTGGCTTGCCCCACTCCAAATTCTCTCTATCAACAATAAAGCAGTTCTCCTATAGAGCCAAAATTAATTAAGAAAATTTTGAAGATGAGTAGAATAATTGGCAATAATGTTGCCAAAAGCTCTGTGCTTCCTTGAGGAAGAAAACTAGAGAAATTGACGTGTTGTGCTGGGGACTCAGTGCTTCATGTTTGCTGAGCTAGTACTCTTAACTCAGTTTATGCCCCGTTTGGGCTGCTTGATACCTCGAATTCGGTTCTCAAGTTGCCAATTGGTGAAGAAACTATGGTGAAACCTTCTCTCTACATGAAGCACCTGCCACCTTAAAAACAGTCCTTCGCCTGTATTCCAGCATTTTCATAGTGGTACAATGAAGTTACCCTCATAGTGGGCTATGAAGGTATTAATGAGGTGGTGGATCGATTGTACAAAAAATTGGCATTGATGCTAGCGAATGGTCAGAAGTTGCAAGTGGGTACACCTGTGCTGACTGACTCCTAATAAAGGCAACCGGTTGATCGTGGTCTAGTGGATAAGACAGTCGATTCATAATTCTTGACGTTCTGGGCGCCAATGTACTGAGGTAGTTTGGAGATGCTTTAGAAGAGCTGCTGACTCAGGCAAAAATTACGGCAATCGCGCCGGAGATTCGATCCACAATCCTCGACTTAAGTCGAGAATTATGAATCAACTGTCTTGACCACTAGACCACGATCAACCGGTTGCCTTTAACAGGAGTCAGTCAGCACACACCCACCAAAGAACTGAAACAGCATTTTTGAGGCTAGTAGGAGGGGGAGATGCTGGAAGTAGCTCAGACTTTAGGGAGGTGATATATGTTGTGGATATACCGGGCCATTTAGTCTAGTGAGTTTTACTGGCTTGGCAAGGTTTTTGGGCCTCGCAAAGGTTGCCAAGCTCAATGCTGTAGTTAGGATAGGGGGTTTTATGAGGGAGACAGGCATTGTCCACTGTTATTACATTAAGAAGGGGTATTGTCTCAATGGACAATAGGGTTAGAGTAGTATGGGGTACATTGCAACTCTCCCCCCTCCAGCAGTATACTGAAATAGGGTGAGTATGCCCCCTTCTTATCTTATAAATGTCAAGATTTATTCAGTTGGCCTATGGATTCACCAACCTGTGAACTATTGCAGTAACAAATGAGCAAAATCCTATTACCAAAATTAAATGTCTTGGTCATTGAAATTCTACTCATCTGTTTACATGATTGTTTTTGGTTTATTATTCATTCTGAATAATAACCCTATGTTTTCGGTCACGAAAAATTTTTTACAACCCCCTCCCCCTCAAAATTTGATACTTTACGTTTCAAGACATGGAGATTCCAAATCTGCAATGTCCGTCCGTCGTCCCCCATCCCCCGTCTGCTGTCTGTGCCTTTAACGTCGTCTAGAAAATTCGTTCTTTCACACAAAAATCCCATTTGGTATCTAGTTGTGCCTGCCATCTTGGCAATCCGATCGGACAAAGCCCATGGTTGTTATGGGCAAAAAATGGTTAAAAAATTAACGAAACGCAGTATAATCGCAAATAAGCCGTGTTTCGTATCGTTTTCAAGGCCCACTCGACTCGCAGCGCCCTTTGAACCCGCAATGTCCTGCCAATTGCCGAACGAGGGTTCGCTGGAAGCCCTCGTCACACCCCTCCATCGAATCAGACGTTTACGGGCGCCTGGCGCCGGGGGAATATTTAGTTTCCGTGGTTCCATTGTAGTCAGGTCATGTTTCGTATGGTTTACTAGTATTTGATGCTGAATCGAATGGGATGGGGGAGCAGTAATACTAGGTCAAGCTTTTCATGAGAATAATAAACCATTGTGTAATAATTTTCAGGGTTTTTTACTGAGTGTCTACCAGTAATGCTTCTGAAAATTTTGATCGAATATTTTAATGAAACATTGATCATTCCTTTTCAGATATTGGATAGGCTTCGAGACGTTCCTATTCTTCTGCGGCACCTTTTTAATGAGTTTCGGAATGAACCACCCAATTCATTTCTCTCTATGCGACTACTGGTATCATTTATGTTTTGGATAACTTATTTAGCACTCCCACTAGATATTATTCCTGAAATGTTTTATGGAATTTTGGGGTTCTTAGACGACTTCTTGTTTACAGTTCTCGTTCTCTTTCATCTTTCTCAAGTTTATCGCTTTCACGTTGGGCGCCAAGACTGAATAAAATTTAAAATGTTCTTGGCATGACCAATTAAATTTTGAGGTGCCTTCTCACACGCTGTGTTCCTTGTGAATTCAATCTGCAATACTTGGAGGTGTTAGAAGTGTAGGGTTAAGCTCACAAGTATGTTGTTGTTAATACCTTACTTGTTGGAGAATGCCTGCACTACCTGTTGATGTTACCAGTGATGAGCGCTTTAAATTACAAGCCTCTTTATTAAGCTACTGATCAGTGCATTAAGTGCACAGTAACTGGGTGCCATTACAATAGGAGCTCTGCAACTTTGCTGATTCCTATGAATTTCACAGTAAAAGTGGGTTTAGAGGGGTGGAGGAGGGAGGGGGTTTGCATAGTGTGACTCATGGTTTTAACTTCGCATCCCTAACTTGTTCTGATACTGGGCCATTCTCCTTCTTGGCCCTTGGCTATGCTTGTTAAGAAAAATATGTGTACTTGCTTTCAAAACTCGTACATGATTTTTCTTGCTCGGGCCTCTCGTTGGTAGCCGTTTCCCGTTCTCCCCCCTTTTTTATAAGCTCGCCGTTTGCTTCTCAATCTCATTGAGTTCCTCTCCTTCCCTGACGCGTCTTCGCATAATTTACCTTTCGTAATCCGAAACGACCAGGTTGCCCGGCGTTTCTATCTAAAATTATATTAATTTCCAATTCCCGTGTATGATCCAAGTTGTCTGTGCCATCATCTACTGTCGTCGCTTCATCATCTGTACCCGTAAGTACTGGGCCCAGGAAAACGCCATCGTCATGGGTGAGTCAGTCATTAATGCACATTCTGGATCGAACACGTACACAACCAATACAGTCCACTCTTACCTCATCACAGAATCAGCGCATCAATTAGTCGTTTTGCCAACTGAGAATTCGTTTATTTGTACCGAACAGAAATTTGGTCCACTTTGGCCCGGATCTCAATAATTCCATTTATTACAATTTTTCCTATTCCCAATCCGTCTACATTTCCCTCAATTTCTCCATATTTGCAGTCAATTCAATTCTTCTTTATGGCTTTCGAAGACAATGGCAACTCTAGATGAGGCTAAGCGCTCAACTCGACAGTTGAGGCGAAAAAGGGAGATTGCGTTCGCAGAACTTAATGCAATCTTCGATCTAACTGGCAACGTTGAAAAGGGTAAAACCGAGAATTTCCTTGCTCAATGGGAATCGCTGAGCTCTTTACGAGCCGAGTTTCGATCTCTCCAGTTGGAAATCGTCGAGTTAAATGAAGATGTAGTTCCGGCCGATCAACTCCCGATAGAAACTGTCTCCAAATCATTTGACGAAATATATCTTAAGATAAAGGGGCTAGAAAAATTGCTTACTCGAATAATGGATTTAGCTCGAGCAACACACGCCGGTGAAACATCGAGCGCAAATAATTCTACCCTCTCTATAGACAACCGCAATTATTCATTGAAGCTACCTCGAATAATCATTTCTACGTGGAATGGTGACATGAATGCCTTTAATAATTTTTTCTCATTGTACGATTCGATGGTACATGAAGCAGATTACCCTCTTACTGCTAAGCTGACTTATTTACGATCCTTTGTTACTGGTACACCTTTATCCATGATAGAACACCTTCCGATATCAGATGCAAACTACGATATAACCTATAATACCATCAAAGATAAGTACGTTTCAGAACGAACTCTAGCTACTCATTATCTGAAGAAACTCTTTGAGTTTTCTCCTATTTCAGGTGACTCAGTAGAAGAGTTGCAATCCTCCTTAGCTGTTTTTAAATCGAATATGGAGGCCTTTACAAATCTCAAGTTAGAAGATCCTTACGATTTTATTATGTTTACTTGGGCGATGCGATGCCTACCCTCTAGGATATGTGTCATGTTCGATCAAGGCCGAATAAATGACTCTTCATTACCTAAATTTGATCAATTGCTCCAGTTTGTTCAAAACCAATGCAAAATTAAGGAACTAACAGTGCAGCTTCAGTCACCTAAAATTCGTGGTACGCTCAAAGGTAGTTCTAATAATAAGAAGTCTTTCCAAAATTCTTTAATTATCGCTCCTTCAGATAGAAGAACATCGGCTGCCTCTTCAACTCCAAAACCATGTGTTTGGTGTCACGAGAATCACCCCTTTCGCAATTGCGACACTTATTTAGCACTCCTTGTGGATCAGTGGAAAAGGCTTGTAGTACGTCATAAAAAATGTTTGAAGTGTACAGGTGACCATTCTGCTACCATTTGTACCTCCAAAGGACGTTGTAGAACATGTAGATCCTCTGGGCACCACTCTACTCTTCATGGCATTATGTTTCCTGCCACCACTAACCTTACTAACAATTTGCATATGCAACCTTCTCGTGCATCAACCTCAACTTCTGGGAGACAGAGTGCTAACGTGTCTGTTCAAATTGACGTAAACCCAGGCTCCTCTGCAAGTCACACAAACCATTCTGACTCATCAAATAGCGTAGGCGATGTTTCACTGCTAACAGGGGTCTCTCCCACTCCACCTAGTTCTCATGGAGTGGTGTTAGGAACAGCCCAGGGTTTCATCAAGGATCGGAACTCCCAATAGTTACCGGTACGTTTTGTCATTGATAGTGGTTCGCAGGTCAACTTGATTTCAGCTGACTGTGTTCAGCGACTTGGGTTGGATGTTCAACCCATCTTTATCCCTCTAGTTGGAGCATTACAGACTTCTGTCAGCATCTCAAAGGGCGCAGTTTCAACTGGTTCTTTCTAGTAGACGTCTAAATTCTCGTCTCACAAGCTGTCATTGTCCGAAAGGTTTGTGCAAATCTACCCACAGTGGCTCTCCCTGCGAATGTGTTCTCCAAATTTCTCAGTCTCACCTCGATCTTGCAGACAGAAAATTTCTCATTCCAGGAAAGATAGATTTCCTGTTAGGCGCGTCGTTGTATCCCCATTGTTCTGAGCAGGGTACGGCATATTGAGTGGCGAACCAGCTGCCGTTTAAACCAATTTCGATTGGGTGATTATGGGAGTTTCTCCGGTTACTCAGGACACACCTCTGATTGGCAACCTAACTGGTCTTATATGTGGTTTAACTTTGGAAGAATCACTTCAGAAATTTTGGCACACTGAAGAGGTAAATCACGTTCAACCAGTTGATCCTTTGCATGCGACAGTTGAATCACATTTTAAAAATACTCATACCTTCTCGAGGTCTGGTCATTATGTGGTGCATCCTCCTTTCAATGAAAACAGAAACAACACGCCCTTCGGACGATCCAAGGAGATGGCAGTCATGCGCTGGTTTAATCTGGAGAGAAAACTACTTAAAGAACCTAGCCTGTATGCGGCATACCAGAGTTTTCCCGCAGAGTATCTTCACTCAGGGCACATACGAACAGCTGTGGTAGCAGGCAGGTACTTCATTCCTCATTTTGCTGTTCTACGTGACTCCATATCTAGCCCTATTCGAGTTGTATTCGACGCCTCTTGCAAGGATTTCTCTGGTTTATCCTTCAATGATCGTTTGCATACTGGTCCTCCATTGCAGGAAGACATTAGTGAGGTGGTATCTTTTTTCAGACTCTATGCTGTTGCAGTGTCAGCTGATATCAAGCAAATGTATCAGCAAATCCAATTGGTCCCAGAAGATTGTGTTTATCAACATATCGTTTGGTGACAGTCTGAAAATGAACCACTGCAGGGGTTCCAGTTGCAAACAGTGACGCATGGCCTCAAGCCAGCGCCTTACCTGACTCAAAGAGTACTCATGCAACTCGTCATAGACCATGGCTCGGAGTTTCCATTAGCATCTCAGGCACTCCAGGAATGTTGCTACATGGATGATATCTGTTGTTCCGTTGCTGACATTGACCAAGCAGTACAACTACGTTCCAAACTCACACAGCTTTCGAATCGCGGTGGTTTCGAGCTTCGCAAATAGGGATCCAACTGTTTGCAGCTTCTGCAGGACATTCCAGATGATCATCGAGCAGATGTGCTTACGCTACAGGCCGACCCTACTCCTACTCTCCACATTCTTGGTTTACAGTGGAATCCACGACTAGACATTTTCATTTACAAAATAGAGGTGCCGACGAGACCTGCAAATACTAAACGTTCCATTCTATCTCGAGTTGCATTCATCTTTGATCCTTTAGGGCGGGCGGCGCCAGTTGTGTTTTGGGCCATCCTCTGGATTGGGATTCAGAGCTTCCAAATAATCTGTCCGTACGATGGAAGGACTTTGCTATGCAGTTGCCCGCAGTTCAGGACATTTCTATTCCACGGTTCTGCGTATCTCAGGATGCAACATCCTACCAGCTGATAGGATTCTGTAATGCCTTAGAGTTGGGGTTTGCAGCCTCGGTTTACCTTCGCTCAGACTCCTGTCACGGCATATGAGTGGAGCTACTGAAAGCCAAACACGAGTAGCACCTCTGCATGTGCATACTATCCAGTGACTCGAGCTCAATGATGCACTCCTTCTCCTTCTCTGCGTTCCTTCTCTTAGAACTGCTTCATTCAATGTCATTTCTTATTAAGCAGCTCCACATTGAAGAATTCTACATGTTACGTTAATATGTTGCCAATAGAATAGTAAAAATACTTGAGTTAACACGGCTGTCTTATTGGCGGCATGTAGTTTCCACTAACAATGCTGCTGACTGCGCCTCGCATGGACTATCGCCTAAGGAACTAATCAATCATTCACTTCGGTGGATTGGACCCTCTTTCCTTCTTGAAGATCCTGATGACTGGCGTCAACCCTTCGACCTTACTCCTTCACTTTCAGTTCTCTCCGAAATGAAACTGTTACCATAGTTGAGTTTACATACTTTGACTCACGGGCCCGAAATATCGAAGCGAAATGGGTACCCATAGGAGATACGTGGGTGCGGACGTTCCCTGTATGGCTCCTGGGGTGGGGCAAAAGCCCCTGCCTCAACAAGGGTACACCCCCGGAAGTGGGTGTTAACCAACACCTCCAGCGTCTCCCTAGCATCTTCCGTGAATGTTCCCAATCTTCAAACCTCTTCCGGTGGGGAGTTCGCATCACGGGGGAAATAGGCAGATGCCAACACCGTCTTGACTGCTCCCTCTGGCGAGTTCTCCCTTACCATAATAGCTGTAACATCTCTAGAGATAAATTTAGGCATGACAGTGTAATTTACATTTCGATTAATCAGAATTGCCCCATGGCATTGATCATTACTTTTATCATACACTACCTTACCTGACTGTGTTGGCAAGCCACGGATCTTCTTATCCCAGGCCCAGGGTTCCTAGACGAGGGCTACATCACACCTCCTCTTGTCAAAGTTCCTACTGAGAATGGCCATGGCTGCCTGGGATCGATGCAGGTTGACATGGAGGAGGTGGAGCATGGGCGGGGTCATCGTCCCCTCCGGCCGCCCTTCTTACCAGGCCTTGACAGCCTGTTGTAAGAAGAGCGACCTCCCCACTGCTGTTGACGAGTTGTCGGAGAGCACTGCCCCCACTTCCCCACCTGTACGACCCCGCCTCCGGTCTTGGGCCTTTGGAAGGGCGCCGGGGAGGTCGCGCAGTGGCCGAGGATGGAGCGCTGGAGCCTTGCTCCTCGTTGCCCCTGTCTAAAGGCTCCCGTTAGGTAGTCCTGCGACAAGGGGGATCGATGATGAGGCTTGGCCTCTTGGCCGTGGTGTGCGCCAGTCCTGAGGGGCCCACAATTCCTACGACCAGACGCCCCTTGCTCCTGCGTGTCTCCCCCCTCTTTTGGCGCCACCGTTGCAGGGACAGAGTCTGAGCACCCGACCAGGGGTACGCTGCCTGAGGTGCTTGGCCCTTCCTCCCGGTCTGCACTAATCCCCGCCTCTGCCTCTCTCCTGCCATCCCTCATCTGGGACAGCCTGAGGCTAACAGCCCCCCACCTATAATTGGCTCGCTGCCTCGGCAGCGCCTTTATGGCGGTGGCTGACGCCTCATCCACTGAGAAGGCCAGGACCATCGTGTCCTTTTCCTCCTCCCTTCGGATCACACGCCAGAACTGGGTATTCAAACCCCTGTTCTAGTTATGTATCATCCGGAGTATGAGGTCACTGTCAACCTCTCTTGCATTGGGGAAGTGCCCTACCGCCACCTGGTCCCCCGCAGCTGACAGGACACCGTCCATGATACCCTGTTCCAGACTATCCAGCTGCGAATCCGTAAGTAGAGTGCCTGGCTAGTTTTGGTGTACCACACCAATCCTCACCCCCTCCGCTACATCCCTGTCTACATCCCAGCTCGGTCTGTTTTGCGGATGGGTGGCCCTCTGCTTGGGTTGTTTAGGAGATCTGTCTTGAGGTGCTGCCCTCCTCTTCAGATCCTTGCCCTTTTGGCTCTGTGGAGTTGATCCAGTCGAGGGTCTGGATCGTTTCCTACTCTCTCTGACGGTCATGGCAGAGGCCTTCAAGGCCTCTTCCGGTGCAAGCCCTCGCCTAATGAAGTGGTGGTACCGCTTCTTCCTTGCACCTCCCATCTTAGCACCGTTAGGTCGTGCCCCAGAGGTCTCTCCTACACCCTCTTCCTTCCCACCTTCGCCAGCCCCCGTGTGGTGATCCACAGCTGGTGCCCTGGAGGACACGCAGCCTTCGGCGGTGTAGCCCGTGGCTCCCGGGCCAATAGCGAAGGAGACCCTCCATACTTGCTGGAGAGACAATGCTCCTGGTTGCGGCGAGGCAACGGCCTCTCCAGATGTCGTAGGCCTCCCAAACCCCTGTTCTTTTGGACCTGTTGAAGAGCCTTCTCAGTGAAGACCTTAGCTTTCCCAGCTCCTCGCTCCACCAGCGGGCCTCACCATTGGTCTTGCGGGCACGGGATGGGCAATTGTCTTCATAGGAGAAAATGATCGCCCCTTGCATAAGACTGGCCATAGTGTCCAGTTCTTCCACCGTGTGGATCTCCCTGTACATACCTCCCAACTCTGTGTAGAGTTGGGTTCGGTAGAGTGGCCAGTCTGTGTTCTTGGGAATGCGGTAGGTCTCAAGTACCTGTGTGCCAAAACCCAGGCCGAACGAAATGATCCTATGATCTGATAGTGATGGCTCGTCCAGCACCTGCCAGTCTTGAATTCTGCTGGCTATGAAATGACTGGAGATGGTGAGGTCAAGTACCTCTTCCCTTACCCTTGTTACAAAAGTGGGAACGTTCCCCCTGTTGAGAATCTCCAGTTCATGCCCTGCAAGGTAGTCCAGGAGGCACTCTCCTCTTGTATTAGTGTTCATGCTCCCCCAGACAACGTTATGAGCGTTTATGTCACAGCCAATTATGAGTTGAAGTTGGTGATTTTTACAGTAACTTACCAATCTTCAGTGGGGAATTCGCAACGTGATGGAAATAGGCAGATGATCTGGCGAGTTTTCCGTTACCATGATAGCTGTAACATCCCAGAGATAAAGTTAGGCATGACAGTGTAATTTACATTTCGTTTAATCAGAATTGCCACATGGCATCGATCATTAATTTTATCATACACTACCTTACCTGACTGTGTTGGTAAGCTACGAATCTTCTTGTCCCAAGCCCAGGGTTCCTGGACAAGGGCTACATCACACCTCATCTTGTCAAAGTTCCTGCTGATAATGGCCGTGGCTGCCTGGGAATGATGCAGGTTGACCTGAAGGAGGTGGAGTGAGGGCGGGGTTATCGTCCCCTCCGGCCACTCCTCTTACCAGGCCTTGACAGCCGCGGTCTTACCTCCCCACTGCTATCGACGTGATGTCGGAGAGCGCTGCCCTTCCCCCTCGCCCGGACAGCCCGCCTTCAGGCCATGGCCGTCAGAGGGGCACCGGGGAGGTCATGCAGTGGCCGAGGATGGAGCGCTGGAGCCTTGCTCCTCGTTGCCCCTGTCTGAAGGTTCCAGTTGGGTAATCCTGCGACGAGGCCAATTGACGATGAGACTTGGCCTCTTCTTCGTGGTCTGCGCCAGTACTGAGGGGCCCACAATTCCTACGGGTCCGCGAGAAGACCCTCCATGCTTGCTGGAGACAATGCTCCTGGATGCGGGGAGGCAGTGGCCTCTCCAAATGTCGTTTCATTTTCGTCAACAGCCATGTGATCATCGAGGTCAACGTGGGGCGTTGGGCGCCATTGTTACGGGGGGAAGGAAATTTGGAGATGCTTTTGAAGAGCTGCTGACTAAGGCAAAAATTACGGCAATCGCGCCGGGGATTCGATCCACAACCCTCAACTAACGTCGAGAATTATGAATCGACCGTCTTACCGCAAGACCACGATGAACCGCTTGCCTTTGATAGGAGTCAGTCAGCACATCTCCCCCCTCGTCTATTAACCGCTACTCCTGGAGCGGACTCTTTTAAGGAAAGAATTTACGAGAGTTGAGCGAATCCCGGAAAATCCGATCTTTGATTCGAGAAAGGCTACAAGGAAAGTCTTCGTTCTTTCGCATTGTAGTAGGCGCGTCGCCCATTTTACCTTCGCGCTGGAACTTTCACAGCGTCAGCGAATCCCGGACCCGAGAACTCGTCTCATTATTTTCTCTCTTAATTTTTTAATTTTTTCTCTCTGGGCCTCTTCTTTTTCTTGGAAAGAAGAAATTCGACCACTAGTTGGGCGCCATTTGTGACGGGGAAGTTTGGAGATGCTTTTGAAGAGCTGCTGACTAAGGCAAAAATTACGGCAATCGCGCCGGGGATTCGATCCACAACCCTCAACTTACGTCGAGAATTATGAATCGACCGTCTTACCGCAAGACCACGATGAACCGCTTGCCTTTGATAGGAGTCAGTCAGCACATACCCGATTCGGCTGCCAGTTAAAAATAATCAAATTATTTAAGCGCTCTCTTTCCCGAATTTCCTCCAAGCATCCCTCAAATGATGCGCATCGGCTTTCAATATTGCGAACCTCAGCGGATAGTTCTTCCAATTTCATCCCTTGATTGGTCACCGTTGCTTCCAATTTCGTCAACTTATCAAGTTTTTCATTTATTGCCAAAATATCCTGCTTAATTGTACTCAGGTCCTTCAGTTTTTCCATTACGTCTTCCAGAGTAACTGTCATCCTTAACTATTATCTCGATACAAGTACTCAATACTACGAAGGCTATGAGAGATAATCCGATAAGCAGGTCAAAGAGATACGATTTGCTGTTATATCGCTAAGCCGTCGTGTGCTCGAGTTTACGAATGAACTCTGATTTATTATGGTCAGGCGCTAGACTGGCTTGACGCGATCCGTCTTTCTGCACTCCCACCTAGGAGGTTCCCCACCTAAACAAGGGTCGCATCTCCGTCCTTATCAACGTATTCGATCTCCAGTGAGTGAATAATCCAACTCAGCGACCGGAATCACCACCACTAAAGTTTACAATTAAAGGGATAAGTACTTCACTTTCTTCACTTATGATGCTATTTTCAAGTTTCCCGACACCTAATTATGTTGTATGCCAAAAGTCGCAACAAAATAACTCCGACAAACCACACTTAAGCGCACAAACACGAAGAGCCGACGTGAACCGTGTCCCCGCAACAGAGCAATCCCTCACGTATTTACATACAAAAACTCCACATTCATTCCTTTTTGTTTGTCTAGTTAGTTGGCCAGAACTGGGCCTGGTGCAAAGGCAGAGGCGTCGACTATCACGATAAACTGCTTAGTGATGTTGAGGTGTTCCAAAAGAGGATCGTATGTTAACAGTGCATTGCTGTCGTGGATCGATTCTTTCTCCTTTTTTAATCTCTGCGTCATTGGCTTAGTTACCTTTGTGAGGTATTTGCAGTATCGGCGATATTAACTGACAAAACCGAGATAATTTCGTAGCTCTTCACAGTAGTCGGCAGAGGATAATTGTTTATCGCTTTTACTCTGTCTGGATTTGGTTTCAGTCCTTCCATAGTCACTACATACCCTAAATAAGCGATTTCCTTGCGTAAAAATTCCGTTTTATCTAGTTGGATTTTTAGTTTCACGGATCTTCACCTTTCGAAAATGTTTTTCTGCCTGACTATGTGCTCCTGGAGACTGGCGCTAAAAATAATTATGTCATCCATGTAAACCGCGCAAATCTCGTGTTGTAGTCCCCTAAGCTAATTGTCCATTAACCTTTGAAATCTAGCTGGGGCGTTTTTCAAACTGAACATTCGCTTGAACTCCCATTTTCCATGCTGAATGCTGTTACGGGGATGTTTGATTCCTCCATTTCCACCTGATGAAATCCAGATGCTAGGTCGAGTGCAGTGAAATAGGTACAATTACCCAGTTTTGACAATATCTCTTCTATGTTCGGAAGATCGTATTTTTTGTCTATCGTTTGCTCATTTAATTTCCAGTAGTCGATTACCATTCTAAATTTTCGTTTGCCCGAAGCATCTAGGTTTTTCTGGATCAGCCACAAAGGTGAATTATTATGGTTGAAGAATATCATCGTCGAGCAACTTTTCCATTTGGTTTTTAACTTGAGTTTTGAAAATTTCTGAGCGGCGATAGGATTTTTGTGTGTATAGCATGTTGTGTGGCATTCGTGGAACTCAAGCTTTCATTTTCATCATAGAAGATGTCGGAAAATTCATGAACTAGTCGTTTTATTGCCGTTATTTCCTCTTTGTTCAAGTGATCATTATTTTGCCTACCTCTGTATTGTGGGACTTTCTTATTTCTATAGTTCCTAAGTAACCTATTTTTTACATTTCTTGAAGTAATTTTCAGGTATCTCTTCCCTTTTTAAACTTTTGACTTTTTACTTATTTTTCTCTACCCTTAGGTTGATTGCGATACAATATGCTTTACTGTCATGTACATGGTGTCAAGGCACTCTGGGATCTCCATGTTCCCGAGTTTTACATAATTGATAACAACCGTCCCTTGTTTGAGGTCTGTGAGATGCAATTGGATTTGTTTCCCCAGCCGGGGTTCCACCTCATATCAGGACCTTGGAAGAGAAAGGGCGAATCCCAAAATTGGGGTGTTGAGAAAATCAAACTGAAAGTTTTGCAATAACTTCAGGATAGCAAGGGCGAACTTTTATTCGATTAATATGAGCCTAAGTCTTATTTTTGAGTTCGAATTTTCTGAACCCATCTATTTCATTTCAAGAAAAGGAATAAGTATAGGAAGGGAAAATGCACAGTAATTTAATAATAATCAATGTAGTCGTCATCATCATTCACTTCGGGAATCTCTAGATTTTCTTGTACTCTGCGAAGAGCTTCTTCTAATTCACTTTTGTATGGCAGTGGTACAAAAGAAAGGAGATCTTGAAGATCCTTCTGTTTTTCTTCAGTCAGTTTGAGTGGTGCAGCTTACTTTTGAGTAAGTTCTGTAGATGCTAAGTTGGAAAACGTTTGATTGTAAGATCTGCTTTTTCCTTTTTGCAGTTGGACTTCTTTAGGCATGTTTGTGTTGTAGAACTGTTGTATTTGGAATCCAACTTTGTAATCCTTGGAAAATTCGAAAATTTTGCCTTCTTTGAACTTGGCTCCAGTTTGTTTTTAGTCACCATGGTCTGAAGGACGTCAATATCTTTAACCATTTCTTGTTTTACTTCAGCAACATGGAACTCGTTCTTACGTCTAGTTTTCTCAGTGAAGTGAATGTAATGTTTCTTTGAAAACACCTCAACATCTTTAGTTTTAAGTTTAATTTGACCGAAATCCCGGTCACATCCCATTCAGAATGTCCTGGTATCAAGAAAATGTGTTTAACGGTTTCAAATCGGTTTGAATGGATTAACCTCAAATGGGACAGAATGATGTTCAAATTTTTGTTTTGTCCGCCACAATTATCACTAAAAATTATGACGGTATTGACTTGGTCAGAAACAAAGTGTTCCGAATAATTGGTGAGAAAACTTGCGATTTCACACGATCCCCTTTTTGCAATCATCTCATCCCAAACATACATAGTGGCTTTCCCATTTTTCATGTTGTGAATCCCCAAGTTGTAGGTCCACATTTTTCTTTTGTAGTACTGTGAACTGCACGTTAGTTTTGGTGTTGGTAGAGCTTGGCTGTGTGCAATCAACACAGATAACTTCAATACTTTCATCTGTATTTCCTTTGTACCCTTCCATCATTTACTGAGCTACTTTTTGCCGCAAAAGGTGAGCGTTTAGTTCAGCCTCGAGCATGCGTATTTGAGGTGAACTAGGTTCACCTTTTTTTAGTTGAGCTATCTCACGCTTGAGTTTTGCACACATGTTACACTCATCCACAGTTCGGGGTTCTACACCTATGTACTGACTGACTCCTATTAAAGGCACTGGGCCATCGTGGTCTAGTGGTTAAGCCATTGGTTCATAATTCTCGGCGTAAGTCGGGGATTGTGGATCGGAGCTCCAGCGCGATTGCCGTCATTTTTGTCTGAGTCAGCAGCTCCCAAAACCCTACCTCAGTACATTGGCGCCCAACTAGTGGTCGAACTTCTTCATTCCAAGAAAAAGAGGCCCAGAGAGAAAAATTTAAAAAAATTAAGAGAGAAATAATGAGACAAATTCTCGGGTCTGGGATTCGCTGAGGCTGTGAAAGTTCCAGCGCGAAGGGAAATAAAATGGGCCTGCTGTAATGTGAAAGAAAAGACTTTCCTTGCAGCCCCCTCGTTTCTCGAATCAAAGATCGGATTTTCTGGGGACTCGCTCAACTCTCATAAATTCTTTCCTTAAAAGAGTCCGCTCCAGGAGCAGCGGCTAAAGATGAGGAGGGAGATGTACTGACTGACTCCTATTAAAGGCACCGGGCGATCGTGGTCTAGTGGATAAGACATTGTTCATAATTCTCGACGTAAGTCGGGGATTGTGGATCAGAGCTCCGGCACGATTGCCGTAATTTTTGTCTGAGTCAGCAGCTCTTCAAAAGCATCTCCAAACTTACCTCAGTACACCTATGTTTTAATCATTCACAAATACATGGTGATAATAACTTTCCAATACAGGCGTTTCTCCAGAGTGGTACCTTTGGAGCCATTCTCGGTAAGCCTCATAGCACCCACTAATGGAAGAACCTGGTGGTGTGTATTATCTAAAGGACTTTTAGCTCTACTGTAGTGGCTTGAAACAGTGGCATGGGATTCAATGTGATCTTTAACCAACTTTCGAATTGTTCGAAGCTTACGACTGGATTTGTCTGTAATATCCGACTGTGCAGGATCATCCCACTCCAAACATTTCGAAAGACGAATATTTTGGAGATCATAATTATCCCAAAATTTTTGAAAATAGTTTCAACTTTTTTGGCACCCAACTTGTCAAAACAATACTTCTGGCACTTACTCGTACAAGGAGGTCCAATGATTCGTGCAGGAACTTCTTGATTCGTTTTTCTTGAAACATAAGCTTCCCCAGAATTCCGTTTCTTTTTAGTACTATTGCTCTTCCACTGATCTGGTTTCTTCGGCCTCTTTCTCGAAGTTTGAGGTTCATCACTCATCCTGAACTCCACTGATTCAAACAACTTGAAACTGGCACAGAGAAGTACCTAGTGTTTATTGTCACCACACGATTGAAACTGAACTGAATAAACAATAATTAGAGATGATGAGGCAAGGAAGAGGAGTCCAAGCTTCATGTTCGATCATGTTGAGACATGAATGCTCCTGTCACTCTTAAAACATACAGTCACACGCTGATCTCAATGAAGAGCAAGGGTGAATACGAGTGAGTTCTGGCGTAAAATGATGTGAGAAGGAAGTTTTGACCTGGGGTTTCGCCCTTGCTCCTCTAGAAAAATGAGACTACGAGTACTTCATAAATTATGATACCGCTCATTTTACCTTGATTTTGTGGGCAGACTAAGGGCGAAAAAGCGAAAAATCGGCTACCTATGTGTAGTTTAGATCTGTCAGATGCGGAAAAAATAAAATCAATTTTCCAGGTTCGTCCTTTCTCTTCTAAGATCCTGATAAGGTTTCCTCTTCAGTTGGGGGGATTTGGTAGTATTTTATGGGAACCATTATGCGTTTTATAACTCGGTTGTTATCCACGAGTTTGACTGTAGTGCTTAACTGTTTCAAGTTATCCAACCCGATTAACATATCGAAGTGTTCATAGAAGTTGAATTCATAGAATTTACTCAACTTCTTAGTGCGAGGGAGTAATTCTGAGCTTCTAATTACTAAACATTGGTTTCTGATTGTTTCACAACATGAGGTTCGAACGATAAATGTTTCATGTTTTAAGGAATCTGCGTAAAGTCCAGTTGCCAACTTGGAATTAATAAAAATATTCGAACTTACTGTATCAACCAGTATTTTAAAGTTTTTATGCGTTGTAACATACGAAAGTTTTTGTGATTTCTCAAGATGCATCAGGTTAATCCTGTAGGGTTTTGATGGCCCTCACCAAATGGTCAGTTCTTTCCTTCGATTGCGGCTGGACTTCATTTATCTCGTGACTCATAGTGGTTTGATAGGTCATTTGGTTGCGCATTCTGAGATGATGCGGAATGAATGGAGAGAGTACTTGTTGTGTCGGAGCGTTGTTTTCTTGGCTGATAATTATTATTTGTACAAGGTTGGAAGTAGTGTTGTTTAGTATTGCCTCCTTCCTCCATATTGGGGGCCCAATTGTTGCAGTCTGGGGAATCGCGACTTTTCTCCGAACATTTGGTTCCTGGTGGCAAATTTCTTTCGCGGCTTTTCCTTTGATTTTTGATAATATGTTATTGAGTACCACTTTATTCTTAGGATTTTCAGGGTTAGCCTCATCATAAAATGAATCAATCAAATATTCGTTTCAATCTAGGAATCTGGCTAGCAACTCTGGTTCTCCTCTATATTCTGGGATAGTGTCAAAAAGGCATATGTCAATTTTTGCCTCATGGTTCCTACCTTGGGATTTTAATTGTTCGGTCGAATAGGCCAATTGTTTTAGTGACATGATTACAGGTGTTATCATTTTTAAAGATTGCGGAGTTACTTTGGATTGAGAAATATTATTTGTCTGAGAGTCAGACATTAAAGGTTGCTCAGATAAGAGAGGTAAGACTGAAGCAAGAACTGAGTCTCGAAGGAATGCATTATTTATATTTTCTGTACTTACAGTAGGAGAGTGAGCATGTCTTCTGCGAACTACATAAATTCGCAGTTGGTCCTTCTTGTGGTCCCATCCTGCCAAATTGAATCGTTCGAGCTCTTCAGGGGGTGTAGGATCTTCCTAAAACGTTGAGATGTAATGTAAGTGCAATACTTTGGGGAAGATATCCTACCGACTGCACCAATTATAAGTAGTGTTTAAAAAAAGTGTTTTTAAAAAGAATTTTATTAACTTTATACAAAATTAAAGTTTAACACGGACAGCGTTACGTTATAGGTGACAGCAGGAGGTTTATATAAGTTTCCATATCAAAGGGCGTAGTGTTCATTTCGGCGACGAAGCTGATGAGGCTGGTGAGATCAGCTAAGTCAGCAGGTTGGTATCTCCTTGAGTCGACAATGACGATTGCGACGTTCGAGGAGTCAAAGGGGTCTATTGTCCATAATTTGTTAACTTGTATCTATAACTATCTTTGGGATGGACCAACAATGTCGATGGGTGTGGATAGCCCATGTTACGTTTATAAGTTTCTGGGGGTTCTTCTTGGAAAATCCAAAACAGACACAAGCTTCGATTGCTTTTACTATACAAAAGAAATCGAAAACAAATGTTTCGAATCCGGGATCAACAATAAATAACAATTGAAAATACGCATGCAAAAAAAATGCGAATAAACTTTGGTGAGAGTCTCTGGCCAACCTCGACGGCACCGTGGCTATCGCCCAACTGAACACTATTGACATCCGTCAGTGAACCTCGCATCTTGATCCCACCACACGATTATCTTTTCATCCAACTCATCACAGTCCAGTAGGTTGATATTTATGAATAAGGTTTGAAGATGAGTGCACATCTTTATACGTTTATGTAGATATCGCACTAAGTGAGTTGGGGGGTGAATACGATATCAATCAATTGCAATCAGAGAGTTTTTTTGCAATTACACTCGGAGAAGTTTTACACCACATACAGGAAACTGTATGGGAATGAACGTGAGCGCAGATGTAAGGAGGCGACGCTTTGACAAGAGAACCGCCTGGTTACTGCTGATGACAGCGATGTTTTGAGCAAATTGTGGCATTTGAGGTGCCCAGTCAGCACAAATGCCCCAGACCAGTCTGTGCTGAATGGAACATGCGCTTCACAATATTGTTTCTGGCGTACACAAATTCTCTGGATTGTACGTCTTCGTTCCAAATAGCTGCGGCACCCAGGGTTCAAAGAATCGGTTCATCTCTTGGCAAAAGACGATTCTCTCAGTAAGTGGAGTCAGAGCAATGGTGTTTGCCACAGATAGGGCAAGGATGTCGATCTGGCAGTGGAGTACTGTCCTCAGCAGATTTTTTCGAAACCGAGCGATTTCCCCAGATTTGTTGCTTAAGAGGTTGGTTTGGGATAGATACCCAGGAAGATGTAGAGTAAAGTTTTGGAACTGAGACACCTGGGGCTTGCTCTTGAAACGTTCTACACGCCTCTATGTCTCCATCTGGTTGAGACATGCAACAAGACAGGATGTTGGAAAGTTGTTTGCAGAACTGCCATTCTCAGTTTAATGAATCATCAGAAGAGCCTCACCATCAAAGAGACTGTCCATTAGGGTATCGATGAAGTTTCGCCTTTCAATGTTGAATACTTCTGAGTGGCCAGCATCGTGAACTGATAGAATTTGTGAAGTTCCACCGCTTGTTGGGTGCCAATGTTACGTTTATGTATATTTTGGGCGTCTTACAATAACAAGACCTTCTATCTAGTAATGGTATATGTATTCCACAAGTTCATTTCAATATATGTACCATATAGCCTAAGAGGATAGATAGAGGGAGGAGTGCATTGGAAGGCATCTAGAAGCATATAGACCGAGTCTTCCAACGTGTTCACGTGACCTCGAACGCAGACGTGGAGTTCTCCCCCCCCCCTCCCTGTCGGCTTCATCTATCTTCTTCCAGGTTCATGCAAAACAGCTGTGTACAACAGAGTGGATCGAACTATTGTAGGCCATTAAAGCATATTTGACTTTGGTTTCTGTGTCATCGTTTTTAAACTCGTCACGGCACTTGAAAAGTCTGAGATGTTCAACTTATGTGGAGTGAAATCTTTTGATTGCTCCATTACTTTCTGAAGATGAAATGAACTTCCATTTTATGAATTTGAAGTAGTTCTTTTGCCAGAGTTAAGTTGAATTCAGCTCCAATGTCAGGTACTCCATGATGAGAAAAAATACTGAATTAGTGTTACAAGATTCGTACTCGGGATAAATGAATCATGTATGATTGCATCTGTAAAGAAGACTTATTGAACACATGAAAATAGTTAAATGTACAATAACATAGATTGATTATTTATTATGGAATATAAAATATAAAACATGTAACTAACCTGTAAAGAAGAAATCAAAAACACATGAACGTTCGAGTATGAATCTAATAATTCGGCAACCCTCTGTTCGAATCCGAATAGCAACTAACCTAATGAAAAGTGAGGCTGAGAACGGTAGCCCACTGGGCGCTTGATTAAACATGAACGACGGCGTTCGCCTCGTCATCTGAATTTCGGTTGAACATGTTTTTAAAACTCTTTGCTGTTATTGGAATTTACACAGTATAGTTGAGCGAATTTAGAAAATGGATCGAAACTCGAAAGAAATTTGACTTTCTCAAGAGCAGTTTAATCGAGGTGTAATGTATGAAAAGGATGGGACATTGTAGGAGTGGTGTTGAATTTTATTTTGAGAAGTATCCGACCGTATTTAGACCTTAGATAGATGTTGCATTGTTTGATAAACTGTTGGATTGTACTCTTCAAATTTGGCCAAAAGTAACAGCGTTTTATCGGCTTGTAAGTTTCTTTGACCGACGTGTTACTGGTACTTGAAGGGAATCCTTCTAGGGTTTAGCTTAATGGATCTTGAATCTCCTGTGTCCATGGAGTGGCTTACAATTGAGCATCTTCCTAAAGGCTGGTCTCTAACAGCAACTATGTCAGCATATGTGGTTAAAAGTGCTTCAGCTTTTTTATCATTCGTTCCTCCTTCCTTCAAGACAGAATCTGTAAGAGCCATGTCAACCCAGGATAGATCAGTGGACTTTGCTATCAAATAAATTCCATGTTCCACATGCAGACATCTTTTATGTAGGGGC
The DNA here is from genome assembly GCA_020466155.1 of Pachypeltis micranthus. NCBI lineage: Eukaryota > Metazoa > Arthropoda > Insecta > Hemiptera > Miridae > Pachypeltis > Pachypeltis micranthus. The sequence continues at coordinate 36,329,471 of CM035768.1, forward strand.
ACATCATGTTCCTTGTCACACAGGGCTAAGTATTGTGGAAATGTGCTGATTCTACGTGATGAGAGGAGGTTTTGAAAAGAAACACTTTGTACCAATAGATTAAAATTATATTGATAAGAAAGGAAATTAAACTAATCTTCGGACAAAGTTAATGGCAAAATTAAATCAAATCAGGGGTTTCTTGACTTATGGCCTTTGGGTAAAAAAAAGATAGGTTTGCAGAGGCAAAGATGGAACGCACACAGCATTGGCAGTATCGACAGAGAGACAAACAAAGCAGCTTCTCATGAAGCCTTTTTGAGAGAGGGGGGCTCTGCCTCTTGACTGGCTGTAGTGAGGACATTGGTGTGTGACAGACAAATGAACAACCTATGTACCTGAGCTACATCAGGTCGCAAAATTGACACTGTAGCACTCCTGTCAACCAGCATTCTATCTTGTTGTCCACCTAAAACTGCCTCCAAAAATAGAGCGCTTGGTTGGTTTCTAATACATTTACATGGACTATAGGTTGAATTCTCAGCCTAGACAAGACCCATTGCCATGGCTGGTGCAGTTTCCACTAGGTGCTAGTTTTCCTTCTGAGAATGTTTTGGACAGTCCCTATGGTCCACCTCGTAGCTTCTGGCAGACATGGAGAGGGCAAGCCTGATATTTGCATCCCTAATAGCATGCATGAATGATCATATAGCTATTCTGTCAATAGCATGTAAGGGGCAATCATGGAATGATCCACAGGATAATCATTCAATATCAGTTGCCAATTCCTTCCAGTACGTTGGTTTTGGTCCTGCAGCTGGGTGTATAGGAACGAGATGAGGTGTTCTGAGCCAAACCTCAACTAAAACGCTTGGCGCTTCATGTCTGGGAGGGCTGGAGCTGCTGGGAATAGATCGTTCAATTGATTGAGAACCTACCAGGCTTGTTGGATAAGAGACCCTGTCAGATTCTGAATCCCTGGGAATGGAGTGTTCCCCGACGCCTGATAGTAGTTTACAAGACTATAGAAACAAGCTGCCCATCTCGTGTGCCTACTGAGCAAGAGACAGGTGTGAGTTGCAGGACAATAACGAAGGCTCCATTTCTACGGTGCCCATATGGAAAGAGGCTGTGGAACTAGGTCGGCCTGAGGTGGTGACACAAAATCACAATCTTCTTATTCAGGGAACAACCAGCAATTCAATGATAATGGCAACAACTTGTGCACCCAACGTGATGGGTTCCGATCATAGTATTTATGAATTCAGGTTAGGTTTTTACACAACTTACCCTACTATGGTATATTATCATTGCCTACTTTGTACCTTAAATACGGGTGGAATAGACCAACGATGGTGATGTCCTTAGGAAGTGAAAAGCAATTTATGTGATTTTTATTCTTAATAACAATGAAATAGCACTGACTTGTTGTTTCTTTGTTGTTGTTTGCTTGTAAGTTGAACTCTAGTGATGCACCAAAGCATTGTTTGCTATTTATTATGTGCTTTCATGAAATTGTGCCTGGATTGATTGATAGAATTTTTGTTATTCATTACAAATTATCAATATGACTTCAAATCTCTTGTGTTGGTTCCTCACATTTACAATCAGTTAATGACTGTGTACGTTCACTGGTTGGTTTATGTGACCATAGTTTGTTACTATATTTTATTAAATTGTTTAACACTTTCAATATAGAGTGTTGTACCCAGGAAGTACCAGGAAAATGGAATTGCTTTTTTTCTATATTCTGTGAGGGGAAGGTGCGGGAGTGTGTAAAATTTGAAAAAAGTGGTGTTCCGATTCATAAAAAGTTAATTATATATCAAATAATAAATGACGCACATTCGAGTCGTGCCATTGTTTTGGCAAGTAACGATGCAAATCTGCGTGATGCGGGTTTGTTTGGCAAGTCTTTGTAAGCAAAACACAGGACGGGCAATTCATTTGTTTGATATCATTTGATAAAGATAAATGCTTCATTACAGAGTAAGATCTACAAAGAAAACTGAAAGAAATTACAAAGTTGAAGGAAAAAATTATTACAAAGTAAGAAAAATATACGAGCAAGAATCAAATACAATGTCAGTTATACAACTGATTTAGAATCGGAAGTATTAGTTTAGTATGAATGGTACTCCCTGAAGCACTCTAGGCATAGGGAAGGTTGCTCAGTACAATCAAGGGCAATAATAATTTGTACTCCTGAAATATCCGTCACGTTGACTCCCATATACATATCATCCACATGTATAATACTGTCCTCATTGTCCGAACACAAATTGTCCACGAGAGAACAAATCTCTTCGTCTGTCAACTCCTGCAAGCACTTAATGATGCAAGCAACATTGCGTGAATGGCGACAATAACACACAGGAAAAATAATCCAAAAGAAGAATAAAGTACGAAGTCAAACTTACCCTCCTAGATGATTCTATTTCTGAATGGAGAAACCAAACTAATAAAGAAGAAACGTCTCTCACAACCAAGAATACTCGTTTAGAAGGCTTGAGGGGGGTTGGGCAGCAGACTGACATTCAGGTAATTATAACTCGAAAACTTGTGGGGGGTGTTAAAAAACGAACTTTGCCTTCTGAAAGCCAAGGAAGGTGTTTGGAAAGTTGTGAGATGATCCAGCCACCCATCAGTTTTCAATGCTGTATTTAGAAGAAGAGAACGATGACTCGAATGTGCATCATGCCGTATTGAATGCGTTAATCAGTATTTAAGAATCACTTTTTTCCTCATGTAATGTTACTTTCATCACAGCCACCTTTTATCACGAGTCAATTAAATTTTTTTACATATTTTTGATATCACTCAGTTCAATCTTTGACAGCCTTTGTACTATTGTACTCCACGGGATTCGTGTTACTGATGTTTGAAATGATTTATTTCTTGCTACCTTTCAATGAATGAATAAATTGTGATTGAATGTGAAATGAATTATGCAATTCAGTTCCTTACTCGAAAAGACTGAATTGTATGTGCTGCGTTCTAAGACTGACTGAACTGTTCTTCGTTTAATAAAACTTAACTATTATAGAATGATTTTGGAATTATTGTCTTTTAATTAACCTTTCAGTATAAAAAAATTTGTGGTTATTGTCTGGAATAAGATTCGGTAAAATGGCTTAATTCGAGTCTCAGGTAACCATTTGAAATAAATAAAGCTCATAAACTTGAAATGTTTATCTATAAATCATGTGATACCTCTACAAAATGGCAGTAAGATTAATCCCCCAGAGCTTTGCTTGTAGTTTGTTAACTATCTGCAAGCAATATCCTCAAGCTTAGATATTTGTTCCTCAGGTACCTATGTATGAACGTCTTCTTGATGTTGAGAAATAATTGTGAGAGGCAAGTGGATATGAGTTCTTTCCTGTAGGAAAAATGAAGACAAAGTGTAGCACACAAAAAATTACCACAACCGATAATCCACATCGATAACTCGATAGATACTTCACGAACAAATACGTAGTTTGGGCTTGGTTTTCCATCAAGTTCCGTCAAGAGCAAACTGTCTATACACCAGACTTCTTTGAGCACGTCTCATGATTCCCTATTGAAAATCTGCTTACATGTCCATGATTCTTAAGTCTTAAGTTGATGGATGTCTCCTAGTTCAATGGCTGTGCCCCCTAGCTGCCATAGATGTATATAGGCTGCTCAGTTAGAATTTACCCAAGAAACTCATGAAAATCGAATCAAGAGTCCAATGAGCTACCAACACAGTGAAAATGGAATAGTAGTTGTAAAATAATTAGGAGCGACTCAATTAAATTCGAAATTTGTGCTTCTGTCGTTTACTGACATGTTTCACAGCAGTTTCCCTCAGAAAATTGGCTCAAGCTTAGATATTTGTTCCTCCTTATCAAAAGTGTTGATTCGATGGTAGGGCTGTTCTATTGTAGGCTGCAAGCTGTGAGCTCCAACCCACGGTATTGGAGGACTTGTATCTCTATTTATTGGCATTATGCTGACAGTGCAATTTTGTTTGTTCGAGAAAAACCTTCCAGTATTAAAATTGAAATGGTGGTGACTTCAGAATGTCAATTGAGTAAGCTGGACCTTTTTTTTTAGCTATTGAACTCACGCTTCTCCCTTAATGTGATGATCTGTATAACAATTTTATCACCTCCGTACTATGAATAGCCAATACTGTGGGCCCCATGACTTTAACATGCCAGTAATCAGCAATTAGACTCTCGCTCTGCTTGAACTCACTAAAGAAATAAATTCACTGAACCCTTCCAGTCCTCTAAGAAATCTCATGAACCTGGCTAACTAAAAGAATAAGCTCTTCAAGCATACCTTAACTCAGAAGTTGGCCAACTCCAATAGCTCTAAGTATTCCTGGAAAGTCATAAGACAGCACCACCTAAGTCAATTTGGCTCCCCTCGACAACTGGGTCAATTTCTACTAGATTTATCCCCCACAGATTGCATTTCATCAGAGCCTTCCAGCCAGATCAGATCACTCTAGCAGAGCTGATGACAAGCATTCAAAGAGCAAAACTAATTACGACCCCTGGGTCTGACAGTACCAAAATTCTATAAATCTCTCCCACAAAACTGGCTTTATACGTATGCACTTTCTACAATAGGTTTCTCATGGGAGTTTCTCTTCCTGAATCCTGATTGCAAGCTATCATCTCTCTTCTTCATCGAAAAAACGACTCAAGGGCCACTGAAAACAACATAGGGATATATATCTTTTAAAGTCTTGGTTGTTCAGTTCCATAAATATTAGGCTCATTTGCTGGGCAAAGGCCAGTGAGGTTAGTCCAGGGAACCAGGAACAATTCAGGGAGCCAGAGGAAGTCATGGCTGCCATCACATTTTCTCCTTCTTGGCTGTCATTGGCATCACTCTCTGTCTCATCAAAACTGCGATCACTGTGTTTATTGATTTCAGAAGCGCAATTGGTGAAGTGGATCACAACATCTTGTGGCAGAAGGTGTTTTCTCTGGATCTCATCGAGAAACTGATAAGAACTTTGATTCCCCTTTACACTAGTGTGCATTATCCCAAAAGGATCAATAGCACTTTCCCCATCCCAAGGATTAGACCCTTGGGGTTGCGGTGTAAATTGTGTAGCCTGTATCTGAGCTACGCTCAATCTGACGCCTGTTAATAAAAGAAAGAGAAAGAAATCTAAAACTGAAAATGTGAGAAATGAAGGCAGAAAAATAAACAGCTAAATTAAAGGTAAAAGTGGACTGTATTTATACAAGTGCACTGTGGTATCATGGGTGGTAAAGAAAAGTTAATTGAACTAAGAGCTATGTACAGGAAAACTTAAAGAAAAAAAGGAATAATGCTCTCGTTAAAATATTGAATATGGGGCAAAATAAACGATTCAGAAACTAAAGAAAATAACAACGGAATAGTCTGACCAGGACTTCTGGCAGGAAACGAATGAAGCCGAGGGAGATCCTGTTTTTCTTCGCCTCGCTTTCGGGTGTTCCTGGGAGAATACGGGCAAAGGATTTAGCAGGAATCGAACACCACTTGGGCAGGAATATACCGAGTGTCAGGGTCAGAATGGCACTTTACCTTGTCCAGATATGTCCTCTATTTCTATTTAGAGAAGTCTTCGGATCCAGAGACTGTTGAAATAGACAAGAATGAAGAAAGCTGAGGCACAGATCACGTTGCCAATCCTAAATGCAATGAATTCGGCAATGAGGCTGGGTATGTGGCCAACGAGTTTGTGCGAGTTGCACATTGTTGGGGATCGGAGACCTTGAGGAGCTTAGTGGGGGTCGCCAAACAGTCGAACAACTCTGTCGACTCAGCCAGTATCCATTGGCCTCAACAAGGGTATTGCAGGGAAAGATCTTGAGCCTTTTTAAATTCACCCTGTTCATCAGTGACATGGAGGTATTACACAAGGTAAAGGATACAGGGAGCTGGTTATTAACAGCTCCACGGATGTCCTGCTGCTTGTGATCTGAGGTGATCTTGTCATCCTTGGGTATTCACTCATGGACATCAACAGAAAACTTGAGGCAGTCAGACAGTGCTGTGGAGGAAACGCTTTGGAAATTAATGTGTCAAAGACTAAACTAGTTTGATTCTGCTGGTGTAGTGGCATGAAGTCTTTCACATCTTCTGTATGTCTTAGCAGTGGGTCCATAGATCAAGTCCATATATGTGTTCCTGATGCCCAGGGCAAGATCTCAAGCTCAACCCTTTTCAAAGCCCTGGTAAAATTGATGCTGTTTACGACTCAAGCATGTGTAGTCTCAGGTAGCTTGAAAGGATTCAGAGAGTCACAAATGCAGTTGTTTTGATGGAGGCCCTTAGACGCCAATTCATGGGTGAGCATCTACCATGTTAGAAGGAACATTACTGTGGCAGTTGGCCACCCTTTACCAACAAAAGGCACCTCACAGCGAAGTCAACCCGACAGAGGGCGCTAGCCGTGAGCCAATGAGAGAGGTCTACCCCCTCCAAAAGAACGTGAATAAGGGCCTGCTGCAAGAACAAACCACATTCATTTCTTCTTCTGACTACTTCCTTACTTCTTCTGACTACAAGCAGCCACCATCAGCGGTGCCAGCAGAGGCGGCGAGTCCCTCGCTGTGAGGAGCTACTGCTCAACCGAGCCCTTTGACCTACGCTTCGACGCCTGGGGAACTCGTCCCTTGCCGAGAGGAGCCACTGCTCAACCGAGCCCTTCGACTCAACCAAGTCCCTCACCGCACATCTGAAGGAGATGGAGCCCTGACTCAACCGAGTCCCTCGCCGTGAGGAGCTACTGCTCAATCGAGCCCTTTGACCTACGCTTCGACGCCCGAGAAACACGTCCCTCGTCTTACACTTTGCCAACCAGCCGAGACTGGACCCACAACAATTTCGTCGGCCCTTTTTAAGGCCACACCCTTGAAAAGGGGACCAATTACCAACAGCTTGCAAGCTCAGTCTCTTCTCCCTTACCCAATCGCCCTCTGCCAACATGGTGCAACTCACTTCTCTCAGGCTGTGAAGAGTTTCCCTCAACTCTGACCTACTATCATAGTGCCACACAGCAAATAACCTTCTTTCATGAATGCTACCACAATCTAACTTCAGTTCTTCCTGTCCAGACTTGGTTGATTAGAGGTTCCATCTTCCTCTATGCCAGAGGAGGGAGGTATCAAGGTAAGGTAATGTTGCTCATGAACTGTGCCCTAGCACGGGGTTTGGTGTAAGAAAAGCGCTGAAAAGACACGGCGAATTTACAGAATTGGTAGAAAGTTTATGTTGCACACTACCAGATATTCTACTCACAAAAACACAGTGTTTTCTTGTAATTCCAGAACAGCAAACTTGGAACTTGCTTCTGAAAAATCCTGTTGACAGTTTTATTGAAATTACGTCACGTTTGGTATTGTTTCCCAGGTATTTTTCGATAGAGAGACGAATATAACGAGTCTCAGAGATATAGGATTGCATGTAGATGGAAAACAGTGAAATCATAGTATATATAGTGAGGCATATTCTAGTATTTGAAGAAACTCATCGCTACAAATGTAAACTGATGTGTAATAATTTGCAGCATTTTTTTATTACCCTAGAAAGTAAAAGGAAATATATGGTGAGATGCATCACACAACTTTGCTTAGCCCTATGTACGTTCACATGTTTCTACGGCTTTAACAACTAATCTAATCAATTTTTGACTCAGTTCATTCAAAAACATGCCATGTTTGCAAAGCAAGTTTCGACATTTATTTAGGTGCTCCTACTTATGCTCCCAAAATTATTGCGCAATTCATGCACATATAAGTTATGAGATTGTCAACCCGATTTTTATTGAAAAGGATGGTTCTCACTGTTTGCAATTTATTGGGTAAAAACTATGAGAAATAGATTCCGGAATTTTTGGGGTTGTTCCTAATTATTTTATAAGCGTTATTAAACGCTCATCGTGCAGACAGTTTATTGGAATATGACGTTGATTTTTGTATGAATATGAGGATAAGCGGGGTTTATGAGGAAAAAAACACGCTAAAATTTTCTTCAAAATGTTTGACGGTTTATTGTGTTTCTCTTACAGTTGAGAATTGTATGGTACTATTGTGTTGTTGGGAACTAATCATTTACAAAATAAAATGTACTTAGCCCTTACCACCACAGGTGCCAGTTTTCCCGTCAAGGCCACATGTGTGCCTCTCAGGCACAGTACGTGTTTTCAGCTTTTCAATTTTTTTTTTTTTTTCAAGAAAAATCAATCATATTCTTACTACTGTTTTATTTTTTACTTTTTATACTATTATATTGATCAGATATATGTAATTTTATTTATTTTACAGCTACGCACTCGACACAAATTAGGCAATCTACGGGTTAAAAAACAAAATAAAACAAATATCAACGAAGAATACCTCAAATTTATTAAACATTTAAGAAAAACAACATTTTTAAAGAAACTAAAAATATATTTAAAATTATAATATTATCTTCACTACCGAAGTAGGGACTAGTCGGATCACAACTGATTCGTTAGTAAAATCACAAGTTTAGTTTAGGTTTTAGTTTTTCACTATTTCACTTCGTCTACAACACAAGAGATGCATACCTTGCGCGAGCATTCCAAGCAAATCGGTTTCTTACACTTTATACATATGTATTATTTATACATATGTATTTTCCGATTTTTAGTGTAAGGGCACGGTGAACACGTTTTTTTCTTTCCCAATCTGTCATCATGTGTATGTTATTGATATGATGAAATGTGTGTGGGGTTCGCAATAATAATAATAACAATAAGCCAGAAGAATCCTAGTAAAACTCGCCGGTACAATAGTGGCTGGCATTTCGGCTTCTTACCAATGTAAAAAGCCACATGTGTGCCTGACAGACACATACGTAGAATGTAGTGCTAGCCATATGTGTGCCTGACAGACACATACTTAGAATGTAGTGCTAGCCACATGTGTGCCTGACAGACACATACTTAGAATGTAGTGCTAGCCACATGTGTGCCTGACAGACACATACTTAGAATGTAGTGCTAGCCACATGTGTGCCTGACAGACACATACTTAGAATGTAGTGCTAGCCATATGTGTGCCTGAGAGACACATACATAGAATGTAGTGCTAGCCACATGTGTGCCTGACAGACACATACTTAGAATGCAGTGCTAGCCACATGTGTGCCTGACAGACCACCTAAGTTTTGTAAACATATGATTAGTTACGTTTCTAATGAAAGATGGAGACACATCCAACCTGTACACTTGTTAATGATTGCCTGAAGGACGTTTACAAAGGTCACACTTGGAGGGAGAAGGAGAAGGGTTGCCAACATTCGTAAAACAAATATCCCTACATGCCTCACAGACCCACCTGTGGCGGTAAGGGTTAGAGCCGTTTTTGATAAGAAAAAAAATTTACAGCGATCACCTTGTCACTATTGTTAGTTTTCCGTCGATTTTGCTCATACCCTTATTTTGGCGTCCTATAGTAACCTGCGGACTTAACATAAAATTTGGGTGGGTTTGGTTCGGCCGTTTTTTCTCAATTTCGTTCACACACACACAGAATATTTTTTCAAACAGCGTTTTTTGGGCTAAGACGCCCTTGAAACTTAGAGATCTAAGGGAAACTCTTCATAACTCTGTGTTGGACTGGCCGCAGAGGCCAACCTGAGAGTAACGTCGAGTGAGCGCCACACGTTCTTGCCTCAGACTCGTCTCAATATTTGTCTCGTTGGCATATTAATGCAGGGACTCGGATACCGCTCTTCTGTTTGAGCTGAGCTGTTGCAGGGGTTTACTACTTATAAGAGCTCGTCGACGTTGTTTGGTGCGTTCCTACACGCTTTCAGTTCGACATGTCTGCTCGTCAATGCCTGTTTGTCGCTTTTGCGTCGCTAGTTTCTTTGTCTCTGGCTTCGTCGGATACAGCGAAAAATGGACCGAAAGTGACGTCGAAGGTTCGTAGGCGTAGCGTATTTTATTTAATTCGTTTTACCATTCACTTAAATGCGAACATAACGTGTGGAATAGATATTCCATAGAACTGGTCTTGGGCCTATTAACAAAAAAAAAAGTAACCCCCTGATAGGCGATTCGCCGATATGAGGGGGTGCTCCACTTATCTTGTTTTCAAGTGCTTCCACTAGAACCTGCACGTTCGAAAAGTAGGTTGTCATCTCGTTGGTTTTTCTTGTTCTTCGTATTTCATTTAATGCGTACTTTGAGATGGACGTGGCACAGGTCTCACAACAGGTTAGAAGAGAAAGTTCATTCTCCTCAACGTAATCTGTTGTACTTACCCCGCTCGTACTGTATTTTTGGTTGTTGAAACGTATGGTAACTTTTATTAAAGGCGCTATCACAGAGAAGCTATTTGAGAATTCTAGAAGTGGAGACGTCATTTCGTAACTTCCGGCACAGCCATTTATGATTGTCAGCGGTTATGCATAAAGTGCACGGCGATAGTCGAATAATGACTACTCAACAAGTGGGAGTAGGTGTAACAAATCTAAGGCAGTAATTTCCCATTCAAACAGTTTCAATCGTAGCAGCCCATATGCAGCATAGCGTTGACACTGTTTAGACTCGTATTCTTCACATGAGAGTTTCATGCGTGTCTTCGAACCAGGATGTAACTCTTCATTCAGACTACTAAAAACAAGGAAGGTAGCCAGTACTAAACCCCCAGCATTGAGATGGCAGACGTGTAATTATCAATAGGGTGAACTACATCACCTAATGCGCTTCTAAACTCATCAACTGATACATTGCCATTTTGGAGCCTGCTCCAGTACCATGTATTCAATGACGTCTTTAAAATGTTAATGCATTATTTTTCTACTCGAGTCATAGACTTGAATTTCGCTCAAAAAATTTTTCTATTGGAAATGCATTCAGTAACAATGTCATATTGTTTACCTATTTTGATATCCTGCTTTGAGACTCATGAGTAAAATATGGTTTTGACGTTTGGAATTTGTTTAGAATTCCGAATCGCCCTTCATTTTTCATCAGGCATCATCGATTAATGAATACATGGTTAATGGTGGAAGGGATAGAAGGCTAAATACTTGTTGGCACATTTAGTATGAAGGCTACATATTGACTAATTATAATATGTTGATTCTCACTGGTTGGGAAATTTGTTTTATCACTTTACCAAGAAAACCACAAACCCCACTTCTTCATTTATCTATATATTTATCCATTTAAAAATTGATTTCAGGTTTGGTTTGACATAAAAATTGGAGATGAAAATGTTGGGCGCATAGTTATTGGACTGTTTGGAAAAACTGTGCCCAAAACAGCCAACAACTTCAAGGAACTAGCCACTAAACCACAAGGAGAAGGTTACAAAGGCAGCAAGTTTCATAGAGTTATTAAAGACTTCATGATTCAAGGAGGAGATTTCACCAAAGGGGATGGTACTGGAGGTAAAGTTCATACACTATTGAAGGCAATCCGGACTATGTAGATTAATTCACATTCCTTGTAATAGTTTTCCTTAACAGGATTGTGAAAATGTGTCTAATAACCCTGTGCAGCTCATTATTGGCCACTGTTCTAACTTAAAACTAACTTTGATCTAACTGATGGAGCATCTTTTAACACAACAATTTTTCTAACCATTCATTGAATGTGGATATTACAACACCAGAACGCACACAAAAAATGTCTTTTACAACAAATTAAATAATGAGATTCTTCGAATATTTAAAATGTATTTTCTCAAAATTGGTGCAGCAGAAATACAATAAGTAAGAAGAATGTTGGTGGTTCTGTGGACTATGAATTTCTTCTGACTTCAGTATGTAATTTATTAGGAATTTAATAGCTTTGATCAGAGTAAGAAATGCGGGAGGAGGACGAGATATGGGAACTAATGTGGGGGTGCGGCTTACCGTTTTCTCCGAATTAGTGCAAATACCTAGGACCCCAAACCAGCAGTAGTGGACATTGTTTCACTGCCAGTGAGCTAAGGAAAAGGAAGGAAATGTGGAGTAATAAATTGAAATTAATCAAATAAATTGTGGATATAAAAAAAGGGAATAACTGTGGTGGTGGGGGGGGGGTCTATGAAAATAGTGAATTAACCTCACCTGTGGGCATTGTAAAAATAACTTGTAACTAGAGGAAACAGAATGCCGATAAAATGGGGAAAAGGAAAACCTGAGCAGAGTGGAAGTTTGTAACAATTGGCTTTAATACTTTTGATTAAACTCATAGGGCACATTTAGCTAACTAATACCTTCAGTTTTGTACTGTATCAACATCTTTATATGAAAATATGGCCTAAGTATTTTATAAATTCATATATTGGGTATTTGAATCAAACTTGCAGGGTTACTAGGACCTGAATTTTGTTCTTGAATGTGACAATAGAAATAAGTTAAACGGGTTTGTTGCTCGATTTTTTGGTCTGGCGAATGAACTGCTGGCCTCTCTCAGTCACCAGGCGTGTGATAAATGCTGTGAATTAAATAATAATGTATTGACCAACTGATTGATTCTTCTCATATCTTTGATGAGGAATTGGGATACCTTAGAGAAAAAGGAGCACTATATCGATCGTAAGAAAGTCACAAAATATATTGAACAATTAGGGAAAAACATGCTGAAGGCAGCTGAGATAAATATCAACGAACGTGGAATAATAATATAAAGAGATTCTGAAGTTACAACAATATTGTAAAATAACTGTGACTAACTTTGAGAAACTCTCCAATGACCACAAATGAAGTAAAAGAACTGCTGCAAAACACACTGGAAATAAATTGCTAATAAGTGAACTTTGGATTGCCATTTTATGCCTTAGGAGACCCCAAATAATCTCAGACTTCGGCTAGAAGATATTTGAACCTTCTACCTCGCTCAAAAAACAAATTGAGTTAATAAAAGCGATTAGTTTGTTATGTTGAGCCCCTCACCCACCTGGTGTGCGATGAATTCAGCGAGGTCGACATTTGAATACACACGATTCACACGCTGGGTGCATGTTGAGTAGCGAATGGGTTAATTATGACGTCATAGAATATAATTTATGTGTAGGCGGGGGAATATGGACGATGCTTTGTAATCAGTATTTTTTACTCACGCTGTTAATTTATAAATAGGAAGAAGCATTTACGGTGAACGCTTTGCCGATGAAAACTTTAAGCTGAAGCACTATGGAGCTGGATGGCTTTCAATGGCCAATGCTGGGAAGGACACAAATGGCTCACAATTTTTCATAACGACCAAGCAGACTACTTGGCTTGATGGACGGCATGTTGTCTTTGGGAAGGTCGTAAGTGGAATGGTAAGGTCAAGAATCATGTAGTTAGAAAGTTGGTTTATTTAAGAAATTTATTTAGTTCTTAGCCTACAAGCATAATTGAGGAAATTATGGAAGAGGCTATTCATTTACTTAGTCCAAACTGTGGTTAAAAAGAGCCTGTTAACAAAGAAAAACTATAAGTGTGGTCAAATGTTCCTTTGCTCTACGCCCTTTTCAAAATGGCCAAATTGCAGATATGTTTAATATCTAGTTCAATATATAGTCTATTGCAATGATGACCAAATATCCCACGAATTGAGTTTAACAGTTCTAGTTTTGATTTAAAAGTGTTCTATCATAATTAGTTATAGCTGTCCATTGCCCTGTGCAGAGGACTCGTACGTGTACTGTGCTGTTTAGATGTGTACATTGGATATACTAGGTCTGGTCATTTAGGAATAGTCTTGTGGTTGAAATCTTATTTTAGCGTTCTACTGTAACAAGCTTGTGGTTAAGTGTAGACGATGAAAGTGCATGTGATTGTGAAGTCACATGGGGCTGCAGTAGTTTTACTTGCCTAAACGTAAAGATAAAGGAAAGTACTCGAGTTGACCAAAATAAGTTGTATTTATTAGGTTCTTCAGGTAATCAAAGGCTGCCGTCAGGATACTAAGTAGCAACGTGTTATCAGAATGTGTTACTACTCTCAAATTTGTTCACTCCATGAAGTGAGTAGAAAAAGAAAGTTTTATTGTTTCTCACTGCCAATTCCCCCCCCCCCCCTTGGTTAAATGGGTGTTGGTCACTTCAGGCAGCCTTCTACTCCTTCCTTTCAACTGAGGTCCTCGATGCTGTAACTGAGAGAGAATTTGGGTAGACCAGAAGCTTAGCTTATAGGTCCACCTCTAGTTGGAGTATCCGATTGATAAAATCAATGTGGCTTCGAAAGGAAGAGTTCCCTATACCAAAAACATCTTGCCATCTTGCTGAGTGCCCTCTTGTGCTGCAGGGGCCATTGACACTGAAGTATATGCATCTTGTGGTAGAGTGGTCACACAAACTCTTCTTAATAACTTAAGAGTGCCATTCTGAGACCTGGTAAACAGGTGAGTCCGAAGAAACATGAGGCTCCTCGCCTTCTGAGTTTAGTAGTTTCTGTATTACGCAGTGTCGCAAGAGTTCAAAATGACAACAGGTGCTTCAGGTCTCAAGTTTTTTGGGAGCTTCTAATAAGCGCTGCACTCAGTTGAAAAGTACGGTCACCTGCTCCTTCCAAGGAATCCTTAGTCTGCATAGTACAGTCTCTTTGAAGACGAGGCACACTCCACTTCTACTCAAGATGAAATCCCTATGTGTCGGTTCACAACCCTTTGCATACACCGAAAAACCTTCCGAACTGTTGTGGATCTGAACCCCCTAATGAATGGTGGGGTTGTAAGATTTTTGCGCACCAAAATGTGTATCGTCTAATATCCTTCAGGATATTGGCATCTTGCCTTCTGTTGCCATCATTATCTTACCTCCCAGCTGTCGTCCCCTTGTGGGAAAGCCTTCCTCAAATCTGCCTATTCCCTTTTCTCACTCAACCTCATGATTTCCTTTCTTACTCCTCACCTCCTCCATCCATGCCCTACCTACCTTCTAGAGCTGTATGTACTGCAGGATTAGTTCTGTTGCAAAAGACAACAAATCTGCACCCTATCACTCCTAGTTCAATTCAGAGTTCTCCGTTGTGTTTGCTCAGTAGCCTGTAGAAATATTGCGTTCCCAATTGGCTCAATTTTTTTTTGAAAACTGCAATGAATGAAATTGAGTACAACTTACTGAAAGATTAGCAGTTTTCCACTATTAAATCAGCTCAGTAGTACTATGTTTGCACTTCTTATGTTGCAGGAGGTTGTGAGAAAAATTGAAGCTACAAAAACAGACAGTGGTGACAGACCTGTCAAGGACGTCATAATTAGTGACTGCGGTGCTGAAGATGTTGAACCATTCTCGGTGTCTAAGGAAGATGCCAAGGAAGGGCATTCAGAATTGTAACAACATCGTCTTTCATTTCATGTTCATTTTTTTCAGAACGATTTATACTTTTTTCCAATAATGTTGTTTCACTTCTTACCCTAATGTCGAACTGTAGCTGTGGTTTGTTGCAAAGAAGGAATGTCAGCTATTTGAGTGGGTGTACAGTGTAAGTACAAACTCAGCATGAGTGCTGGAAGAAATTTTCCAACAGTTTCTTAAATACCAAAGTTCCTTAATTGTAACAACTTGAGTTGGAGGAAGGTAGTAAAAGTTGTTGCATCTTCATAAAACCCGTTTATTTGTCATGAAGCTCTAAACCTTCTTTGTTACAAGTAGATGTAGGCCTCAGGCATCGACCCATGGGTCATAGTTCAGTCTGTCCAAAGTGCCACAGTTCACATTTTCATTGCTGGTGCTCGAAAATTGGAGAAGATCCCTCGGAACGTCTATCACTGAGTCAGCATTTTCACAAACAACCTTCGTTAACGTAGTCTTCCTTATCTCTTTCAGTTGACCTGTAGAGACAAATTTTTTGTTACTACCCTGCCACTTCTGTTCTGGGGGTATTTACAATATAAATCATTTAGTATGGTAAGAAAGAATTGAATATAGTGGAATTTATTGAGTTGTTCTTGATTTTTCAAATGAACTTCATTAAACACTTGTCATGTTAATCGTGAATGCAACTGTTAACATGACGTTTATGTGAGCGCTCAATTTTGGGTGAAAAGTGTCGAAACAGTTTAACCAGTCCGTGCTGGGTCAAAAGTTACCAAAAACCTTCTTTCTTTTTTTAACTTCCTTTGCAAATAGGAAACCTAACTTGATTTAAATACCAGTTAACCCAGAAATGATGACTGGCATGATGTCAACATGAGTGGAATAGGAAATGCAAGGTTTGCTACCCAGGGTGCAACCTTCAGCCCCCTCTGGACTCACAAGGAGTATCCTTACGGTGCCTGTGGAGCAAGCAGAAAACTCTCATCCACGCTCTCGAAGTATCCTGGCAGAGCGAGATTATCTACTTCTCGCAATCCTTGGACTTTTACAACCGCTCTAGAGTGTAGCAAGTAGAGGGTGAACGAGGAACCCCTTCTACATTGGTGCGTAGTGAAGTTGGATGGAGCGAGGCATGGATGAATGCGGAAAGCAGAGAAACCTCTCCACATTCTGATTTCTCGGGTTATTCCCTGAGACCTGGAAGAACCTTATGATAAATCTGATCATGTACAGAACGATAGAAGTAAATTGCTCAAGAAACTAGAAGATGTTACCCTTCAAGGAATGATGTCGCATATTACCTTCAGTGAATGATTGGGGGCCATTCCCATTCTCATACCAAAATCTATCGCCCATTTTGGTTCTCCTGAATTGGTCAGCTATCAAGCATGAGGCTGTTGCACCAAGAATTGAATTCCGCAAGGGCTTCTCTGAAAGAGCTCCAGAATATAGATCTACGTCATGTACTGATCTGTAAAAAAAAAAAAATGGAAGTTATTGTTGCAAGAAATAGCCATATTGGTTTCATCTTATGGTCAACTTGTAACCCTCAGTTCATTAGACCTTAATTTGTTACGTACTGTTTTACCTAATTTCCGCTTTCATGATTTACTCAATCCCAATTACGCTGGTAACTACACATTACCCCCCCCCGTGTGGTTATAGGTTGTTTTCAATGATTCAAATGGGGTGCACAGCAACTTATCTTCTACTAAGTAAATCTTTTGTTCTCGTAAAAATGAGACAGAATTATAGGCCAAAATAGGCTTTTACCTTACGAAGGGATTTTTATTGTTGGGAAACACAGCCGACTCAGGCAAAAGTTATCAACGGCGAACGGAGTTCCTATAACCCAAGTTTCTTCGGAATATTCATCTTTGTCTTTGACCACGACTACAATGGGAGAGATTTCTTGCAGAATCAGATTTTAACCATTAAGCTCGCCCCTTATATGGTGTCGTTAGGTAGTCAATACCTATACAATGTACTCTATGAGGAAGTAAAAGCAAATATATGTTGGGTTGGAAAAGAAATGAAAAATGTTAAGCAACTGTCGTGAGGGGGTTGACTAGTATGATCACAAAGCTGCCGTATGATCCCATAGTGTAACTCATCAACTGAACACTGAAACCTATAAAGAGAACTATTTTCACTTCAAAGTAACTAAATAAATTATAATAAGAGTTCAGGACTATGCTTCAAACGTAGATATTCGTTGGCTAGAAATGCCTCCTTATTCTTCATGTTATCACACCCATGCGACCAGCATGTATTTTAAACTCAATGGAACAACCCACAAAAACAGTGAACCAAATATAAAACCCATGCTTTTGCTTCTTAGATGGGCTCGTGCTCACTTATATAACATTTTCATGGCGTCAACTGATGCTGCATCCATGAATTCGTTTAAATCTTCAAAATTCTTGGCTGCTGGCAGGGAACAGTATTCCCTCCATTTAGTGTATCCTGGTAGCCCGTGATCCCGCCCTCTTTGAATGTTTAGTGACACTAGGTCCAATCCACATTTCTTGGGCACAGTTTGATTCTGAGGTTCTTCAAAGAGATGTTGAGTCACCTGTAGAGGAAGTATAACATCAATCTATTTCTGATGATGGGAGAAGGTGTGACTTTCATTAATGATACGTACTTCGTAGGTAAAAAATCTATTAGTCTTGAGAACGTTTGTGCCCACGGCACTAATTAAAATTCTGTCCAAGTTGCCAATGGAGTAGAGGGGAAACGGGTTGAAGAGAATTTCTCGCAGTAGTGTGTATGCTTCAGGGGAAGTTTTCTCGTACGATCTCATCAGCCCCTAAAGGACAACAATAGAACTATGAAATTGTCACTCAGTCATTTATTTTCTACGTCAAAAACGACACATTGGAAGGTAACAGTCGTATACAAACGATATAGCAGATAAATGTCTGAAAAAGGTTACAGTGCATCGCTCTTCTAGATGTGCTGTGGTACAGGATTTGCAATCACCAGCCCTGAGGACCACTGTCTAGAGGAGATGCAAAGAAAGGAGAAGCTCAACTTCTTGGCTCCTGTGGACAAGCTAGTACGTAGCAAGGCCGCCGTACCAAGAATGAAAAGAGTAGTCAGTGATAGGTTGTCCACAGGGGGTGGAAAATTCAGTCAGCCAAATAAAAAACCTGGCTCCGCCACTAGGACCAGCCTGGATGTACCAAGAGGTATGACTAATGCTAGGAGGGCCCTGCTGTTCCCAGCTACCCACGCCCCACTGTCATAAAGTACGAGCATTATCTAGAAAAAAGCTACTGAGGTGCAGAAGGGGTCCAAAGTGACCTAGACATAACCGCCCCCTCACTGGTCTGGAGTAAGTAGGTTGTACTGTGTTCTCCACATGCTGCCTCCTACTGTTGCCAAACTACATGAAGGCTGCATAAAAGCTAATAGAATTAACTATTAGCAGCTACTTTATATAAAGATACTTCTCAGGATAATGTGTAATTGGCACTACTTTTAAGACAATAAATATACTTACTGGCAGTAAAGAGTGAGCGAACCGAAAAGCCGCTGTGGCAAAATTGTTTGCTATACTAGGATTGACGTTCTCATCGTATGAAAAGGAATAGCCGGTAGTTACAACTGTCAAGTTGAATTCCTCCATAACTTCCGCCCCTGGAATAATGCTGAGATGTTATGAGTTCAGAAAGCCACTTTATTATTAGTGCATATTAAATGAATCGTAACAAACTGTTCAAATTAGCCATACACATTAGCCAGCACGTACTTTTTTAAAACAATATCGATGTTTCGTCAATAATTTTTTAATGCCGTTCGCAACTAATTATGATTACTATGAACAGCTCTCAAGTAGTTAGCCCTTCCCTCATTGTCAATTATTGAGACTCGTCTGTCTGACCATTTACACGTATTAAATCTGTACATGGAGCTTCCAAAAAGGTGCAGTTTATGATGGACAATGATGTGAGTCATCCCCCATTACTTTTCTTAACCATTGCCCTCTTCTACTTTTACAAAAGGCGACCAGTGATTCTACCGCAATTGAGATTCATAATGATGACTTGTCCACTAATACGCCTGAGGGGCATCCGACGTAATTGAACGAGGGTTTTGTATACTCTCATTGTACCTGTGAAAACTAATTCTCTAGTAGGAAGAACTTTCCCGCCAAAAGAGGCCTTTCAATTTGTTAAAAAGATGATTAACAGTGGTAGCTTTGCCGGGTAGCAAGGTGGGTGAGTTTCAACGTCCCCTTAAAGAACACAAGTAAGTCCTCAGTCCCTGGAGTGATATGACCATGATGATGCTCTGGAATCAATATTTTTGGCCCTACTTAGCTTTCAACTTTCTGCAATACATCCGTAAGGCTGAATAATACGTAGGGATATTTCTTGAAAGAAGTCACTGGACACAGATCACTGAGTCGTTTCTTCAACCTGTTGTAAAAGCGCTTCACAGACAATCTTCCACTTCTTTCTTCATCTCGAATGTCAATGCAACGTTTTTTGAATAGCCTGAGTCACTCATAAATATGCTGACGTAACAAAAACTCCAAATCCTCAAGTTTTCACAAGCTGATGATGGATTTTAGCTGGTAAAGAGAGCAAAGTTGCTGAGCAAACAAATATCGCATTGGTGTTAGGTGGAGCAGAATGATGACAAGTCGAGCTAATTATGGCCATGTGAATTATTGAAAGGAATTCCCCTGCACCCTCCAGGGCACTTGTAACCTTATTTTCTGGATATCCCTAGTATCTACGATTCATGCAGAATGCAGTCAAATCTAATTGAAATTTACATTGCAGACATAGTTGATTTATGTGAAGGAACAATAATTAGAGCTTTCATCCAGAACGATTATTTTCTAAATACCATCAAGCTCCACTGGAATTCCATGTTATCTTGTTCCTCCATTGGCAACCTCCCTAGCAGTTTTATTGAGTTTAGAGCATTATGACAATTATTATTCACACAAACACATTCTTCTATTCTGAAAAATCGTTCTGTACTAAAATATTTATTTTTTCTTACCTAATAAGGGGGGTAAAAACTCAGTATATGTGATATGCTGCATTTGAGCTACTACAATTCTTTTGGACTCTTGATACAGTTTTTCATCATTCCAATGAGGGTTTATTCTCTTCAGTTGTGCAGCAATATTGTTGTGCTGGCGAACCATAATTAGATGCATTGTGGTCAGATGAAGGTTTTCATTTGCTCGTTCATCACCTGACAATCGAAAACAACAAATTGGCCATAGGGTTAGAATGTAATGTAATGCCCATTTTGTTTGTGCGGAGTTTATAGACAAAGCACTGAACAATTACCAGCAAGAAAACAATATCGGTCTTTCTTTGCCTCCTCTTCCCTGTTACATCCGTCGGTTAAATCTACTGAAACAGGAAGTAGTTCTCTTCCGTCGTTTGTGTGAATGACTGCTAGTCGGCCATTCGTAAAGCTTCTTAGACGATTGGCCAGTCTATAATCACTCCCGTAGACAGCTGATCCATCTATGTAACTTGTTACTTGATTTAATTGTTCTCGAGGGCCTGAACAATTAAAGCACACAAAAAGGTTTATAAGAGTAGAAATTAGCTCAATAACTGCAGAACAACATCTCTAATAGAAAATAAGTCATTCCAATGGGTTCGCTAATGAAATCCGTGCTTCGTAATTTTCTCATTCCATCAAATGGAAGAAATTCTGAGCTGGCCGCTAACTTTTTAAGGAATGACGGTTTTTGAAATTGAACGTTGTCTTTCAAATCATTGACACGGAAGAGAGATTTGCAAATAGGTGACTACTTCTTGAAATTAAATATAAAATGACACACTAATAAGGATGTATAGACACATATTTATGAAAAAATTGAACGCATGAAAGTAGACAAAATGAAAATTCGCAAACATTTGAAGGGAAAAATTTGGCAGTCCATTTCTATTAAGGAAACTAGTTATTAACATGCTATTTCTATTGATTTGAGGTTCAATGGTATAAATAGTTAGGTTGACATCGTACTTTGTCAGTGAGATCACTCATATTTTAAACCATCCTTGTCATCAGAATGGTTTTTACTACTTTAAGCAACTGCAGGAGCAAACCATAAACAATAGGCTGCATGTGCCTCCAACTGATTGACCAGTGGCATAGCTGGTTGCACTCTACAATGGCCTGCGATCTCATGTTCAGTTAACGTTCAAAATAAGTTGAGCACTCTCTTAAGATAAGTTAAGGACTGGCATAGAAAATTGTGAGCGTAATTGGTTAGCAAATGCAGCGTACACTGAACATCGCTCAGGGTCAGCGTGCCAATCTAGACACTGATACCTTGGTCTTCTCTAATAAGGTTCATTGGGAATGCACACGCTCAAACTAGGCGGAAGGGCGTGAAGGTCAATAACTGCTGCTAAGGTAATGATAGTAAATAATTCCACACATGAATGTTGAATAAATCGAAAATCTGAGAACATCCGGATGCTCCCCAACATGAGGAACCCCGGGTGTCAAGGTGTTTTACCTACATAGTGTATATTTATAATAGGTTACATTTAAGTTGTTATATTACCCAATGAACAGCTGGGTGCTGGAGCTGATCTTAAAAACTCCATGCAGCTGGTATTGTAGAGAATGAAAAAAGGATCATCCTCACTAAGCATCACGGGAAAACAGCCTTCTATTTTTTTGCTGCTTTCACAACAAGACACCATCTCTCCCTCTGAAACAAGATAATTTTCAGTCTAGTTTTAAGCATCAGCCTAATATAAAAGTTAATTCGATTTAAATTATTATTCAACAAATAAACCTGCTATGTCTTGAGTGGTGCTGATTCTCAAATTTAAATTATTACTTAGCAACCCTCTGAATGAGGCAAATATATAAAGAAGCTTAGTCCTTTGTTTTTTACCATGAATACTGGATTTTTGGTGAACAGGCTTTGTTTGCGATAGGTGCACTTCTGCTGCAAAAGAAAACTATCCTCATCAGCTCCATAATGCTCTGAGTCTCCTGGTTTTTACATTTTACTCTTTTTATGCCTTACTATATTGAAACCCATATGTCGAGCAGTTTTTTTGCTAGTGGCCCCTTGAATTTACTCATATGTATAGAGAACCAACCCAGAACCGTTTAGCGCATTGAATCAGGTTGGTCGGCGTGAGCTTTTTGGAATGGAAGTTCTTTTTCCTTGTCCTCTTCACCTTCACAACAATCTTGCAGTGTGCCCTCATTCCCATGTATTCTTCCATACTGCCCAGAAGTTTGGGAGGTTAAGGAGTGGTCTTTCCTCCACATCCCACGCCTCACACCTCGCCACCTGAGGAGCTACGACCCAACCGAGTCCTTCGCCTCATGTCTCACCAACCGGCAGACAGAGATATGTGAACCTGTTTGATTATTCTCTGAAGACCGAACATTTTAGAAATTTTTTCAGAGACAAGTTGTTGGCGGGATATGATTGGTGAATGTTCATTATTGTTTTTATTTTTTGTGTAATTATTGTGTATAGACTCTTCTTCGCTTATTCTAAAAAGATTTCAGTTGAAAACCAGATTGTTAACTAAAGTAAAGTGAACACTACCGAGGATTATATGATATTGATTGATTGTGACGTTGTTCGGTATATATCAAATGAATGTAATGGCAAATTTCTCGATCCCCAGTGTATAATGTGTTGATGTAAGATGATTTGTTCGTTGTGTTTGTGTATGTTAGTTTAGGTAGTTAGTGCACTGCTGAGAGGAGGAGGAATATCCAAGTACTCGCTCCTCTCGAATAGCAGGAGTTGTGTGTTTATATGTTGGTATGAGTGTAATTTATTTTGGTATGAGTGTAATTTATTTTGGCATGAATGAGGTTGGTTGTTGTGTATATTAGTTTTAGTTTGTGTGCTGCTGAGAGGGGGAGGAATATAAAAGTACTCACCCCTCTCAAATAGGTAAGTGTTTATGTGTCAGTAGGCGTGAATGTGTTGGTATGAGTGTAATTTATTTTGGCTTGAATGGTTTTTTGGATTGAGCTTTTTTGGGAAGAGAAATTTGTCGCTTTAGCGGAAAATTATATAAAACAGTGGGGCAATGTAATTTTGTAGCACAAGAGGATGATGTATATAGATTCCAGGGGGAATGGTAGAGAGGGCCTTATGGCCCTAATTTCCCCTGGTGGATAAATAAAGAAATCAATCAATCAATCAATCAATCTCTCTCTCTCTCTCTCTCTCTCTCTCTCTCTCTCTCTCTCTCTCTCTTCTCTCTTTGATCCATATTCTTCAACTGATCATTTATCCAGAACTACTTATTGGTGTTGCTTGTTGTGCTTATTGATAACGCTTCACATGTCCCTTATAAGCTACTCCTTTTCTATGAATACAAAATTATCAATTTCATAGTACTGCAATGGTGCAAACAAGGTTTTCATTATTCCACATAAAAGCTTACTTTTAGTTACCGCTGTTGATGTCATATCATGATCAATGAACTGCCCCCATACTGCAAACATGAAGTTGAACTTCTGGTCACTCTCATAATCAGCTCTATGTAATTTTAAGGTAACATCTCTTGCTGATGGTAGATTTCCGTTAAGAGCGCATCGCGGACTAGAGACTCCTGTCAATATTACCATAATTTATGAATGAGTAAGTTTAATTTAGTACATCATGGATATTACACACCACATCTGTAGTATTCGTGTATTTATTGTTAATTAACATAATGTTTACCTGTATTTAGGGAAACAGCATAGACATTTGTTTGCATATTGATCTAAGTGACAACTGTTTTTCCAATCAACATCAAATAGTTCTGTTAATCAACCAATGGTTGAAAGACGCTAAGAATTGGATACTTTCGTGAACAAACCATTTACATGTGCCAACATTACCATGAACTTTGTATAGAAAACGTAGTGGTAACATTATTAGACACTAGATCAATCTTTTGAAATGGAGAAATACATTTACCATCACAATAGTCTGGTAGTAAAAGCCTATGAAATGGCCGCATAGTTGTACCCCAATCGTAAGGGTGAGCAATGTTATTGCAAGAGCCATCAATGTCGCGATATTTCGATAATAGGCACTTTGTTTGTTGTTCTTTCCCACAATAATTCTTGAATTCTTCCATCTTTCCAAGATTTGGGGAGGAGGTGGAGCCATAAAGCTCGGGTTCTTCACTGCAAGATAAATAAAAGAAGAGACAAGGGTAATAAATATCTTGTTGATCCAACGGGTTAAATTATTTACTTATTTTATGTAAGTGCGAGTGCATAAATGATGAAACAAGAGAATGTTTGTACTTCTTTATTTCATTTCAAGAACAATGCCTCAGAATGTGTTTCTCAGGAGCATCATGGAGCCTGAATGTGAGCTTCAGCTAATACATCCAGTCCCTCAAAGGCTCTTGCACGATTTGCCTAATTACGAGCATTTAGGAAGGTCACTAGGGGCGTGTGTTATCCTTACACAATCCTCGTGTGGTTGGCCATTTACTTAGGCGTGATTCGCCACTGCCTCGGTGTGTGGAGTAGCAGACTCAGTCACTCAAAGTACAGTATTGGCCCAACCCCAAAGTGCTGCACTCCTGTGGATAACCAAGGCCTACAAGACAGCATCTACTCCAAGTGATCACTCCACAATTACCCATTGACTTGGCTGTTAAGTGCATGGTGGGGAGTGAATGAAGATCTGGGCCAAATTACGTATAGAACTCTCCACTGAATGAAAAACTTGCTGCATGCACAAGATGACTGGGCATTGGATAAATGGCAAGCCATATCAAATGGATATGAACGTCTTAGGAAAAAGTGGGTTAAGCCAAACCACTGGACGAGCCTGTTATTAACGAAGCATGGCAACTTCAATGTGTGGCTACACTTCTTTTCTCTCAAAGACTCTCCAACCTGTACGTCCTAGTGCCTCCAATGTGAGGGAAAAACAAGAAACCTGCTGCTCCACTGTAGTTTCTAAGACATTGAGCGATGGCTGTTGGAAAAGCAGCCAAACCTTTCAGTTTTTACAGCTACTAAGCAAGCTCATAAAATTTCGTTCAGTTTGTGAATGGGATTATGACAAAAAGCGTGACCACAGTTAATCTTTCCCTTTGAAACTTGCCATCCAAGTAAATAGTAAGATCTGGTGGGAAACTGCATTAAGAATTCTTCCCAGATGGCACGGATTCCCCAGGGCCTACCTCCATGTGGAAAAACATGGGCAACATCATTCCACTAGGAGACTGGCTAAATGACAATCTGTCGTACATTCCTCCACAAGTTTGGATTCTCTGGATGCTTAGCGAGTGAATCGGCTCTTGCACAATAGTGAAACTACAACCTCCATGACTTTCAACTTACTCACTTACATCTGCAACCCTCCTATGTGTGTCAAGGAGGTAAGTTTGATAAGGGAACAAACCTGCCTCAAAATTAGCCTTTACTGTTTCATTGTAAAAAGGCTGGTCTCTATCACACTCGAGCCAGTGTCACTAAAATAAGGTTGTATCGAAAGTGTAGAAAACCTGAAAACAGTAAAGACAGCTGTGTGCAACAGTATTAAGGTGCACCAACAGATTAACTCGCCCCTGCTTGCAACCCTAACTCGGCTTGCTCTTTCTCATCTGTTCTCATTAAGTCTTTCACCACCTCCGAGCTTCTTCCGCCACCTCTCTCCATTTGACTTCTCCCATTGTCAGTTTCCGTCAAATTACTCACGATCAGGATCATCAGTATCCCAGAATGCCGACATCAACTACTGTAAGTTTCCATTCTATTGCACTCTGAGCTCTGTGAAGAGGGGTCCCAAACTACCTTATTATCACCTGGAACCTCCTTGTTCTTCAAATTCCAATCTCCGCCCAACCTCCTTCAGCGCCTCTTCAATGAACTTGAGCGATTACCTTCACCCTGCACATATGGTCAGATTCCCATTCTCCATTCCCTTCGTTTGCCAATACATAGTCCAATCTGTTCGTTCCTTTCCAAGCATTCGATTTATTTACTGTAAGGAGCTTCTAGAATATTTTAATCTATTTGATATTATATCTTATTCCATCTCCCAGAATAGTTTATTTTATTTTATTTATACGAGTTTTGTATGAATTACGCAGAATAATAACTTATCGTCATTTTTCCTTTCACGTTTTATTTGTAAATGGTCGGATAATAGGATATCCAAAGCCTGAATTCCCCTTCCTCCATCAAAGAGCATAATGACCAAATAAATACTGAAAATGATGCCAGGCCATTGGAAGAGACTTTTAAATCAAGTTCTTCAAATACGGTAGATACAAACCGATATTTGCAACATCTGTAGTTACTGTTGGGACAAACCCTGGAAAGATGGTTACACACTGGTGGTGATGGGGAAAGGTCTTAGCGAAGTACCAGTATCTCTTAAACTACCACAGGGGTCTCTATTAGCTTACTCCAATATGTATGTGACATGCATAATTCATGGATTTAAAAATCACAGTTTTTTGTGTTTTTTTTTTTTACAACAAACAAATATTACTAAATTGGAAGTTAATTGAGAGCTCTTTTACCTTAGAAAATATTTAGAAACCTCAATTGAAAGTTGTCCCAATCTGGTAATGTTCAAGTAGTACTCTGGGATAGATACTAGTTGGAAGTGGCGATATGAGGGTGTATTCAATTTAATCTTTGGACTGTTTCTCATAGATTCATCCTGCTGGGCTACTTTTTCAATGCTTTGCTTCAACGCTTCTTCCAGTATCAAGTCGTTTCCTGTAACACAATAAATTACTGTCATTTCCCCTACATAAAGGTCTCGACGTATGTAAGGAAATTCAGAATACATACACAATGATTTAGGACTTGCACAATTGCTATTAGTATTTTATACAAATGCAAGCATAGCTATCTACGCCCATACCATAAGAAAAACTGTACAATCGAGCTGCTTTGGGGAAGACTGTTTAGTGCCTACTATTAGACTGGGTGCCTGGTTCTGGGTTATCTTCCCAGGAGCATGCCCATGCCACCAAGCGCGACCACGGGTTGTGGATAGTGGAACGGCCACGGCATTGTCCCCAGGGGCATGTCTGCGGCCAGCTGTGAATAAGGTCTGCATGCTGACTGAATAAGCAGCCGCGAAGAATGGGCAAAACCCAATCCACGGTGGAACAGCATACGCCAAGGATGCATGGCCAAAGGGAGTTTGGTCTTCTAGTATGCGGACTCTGGGCACCGGGCGACCCCCAGTTTCAACTAGCCTTCCTGAGGCATGCGGGGCTCTGTCTCAGGCGACCATTTAATTCCCTAGCTTCTCGTGGGACCATATATGGAAACCAAAAAAGAAAAAAACAAAAACCAAGAGGAAGAAATTGCCTCAGAGATTGAAGAGGAGCTTCTGTGCATAACGCCAGACCTTGAAGATCAGATGGATGTAGACGACAGTCCTGCAGCGTCTAGAGAGGCTACTGCCTCACTGCAAACAGGGGCTGTGTCCCTGATAAGCCTAGAGGGTCTCTTTGAGAACCCAGGATCCCTCACTGCTTGGAGCTCGCAACTCCGTGAAGAGGAAACCCCCTCACTGCCGGCCCAGCGGCCGGAAAGCGCCACGGCTTATGCCGGTGTGGCCTCTGGGGCGCGCACGGTGGAATACCGTGCAGGGCCAGGCGGGGAGGGTGGAAGTAAAGAGGTCAAAGGAGATACCTCTAGAGCAGGACCTGATGGCAAAAGGTTGGGGGGTGCTAGGAAGAAGAGGTATAACCACCTCCTCAGGCGAGGGCTAGCACCGAAAGAGACCTTGAAGGCGTCAGCCATGACGGTCCAGGAGAGTCGTTCGGAGTCCAGTAGGAAAAGACCCAGACCCTCGACTGGGTCGACTCCGCAGAGCCAGAAGGGCAGGGACCAGAAGAGGAAGGCAGCGCCTCAAGCAGGTCCCTCAAAACAAAAAGATCAGAGAACCACCCGCCAGCAGAGTAGGCCAAGCTACAGGGACGTGGCGGAGGGGATAAGGGTGGATGTTGTACACCGTGACTATCCCGGGGTACTGCTAAGATATGAGCAGCTTGACAGCCTGGATCAGGGAATTATGGACAATGTCCTGTCAGCTGCAGAGAGGGGAGTATGGCCAGCCTTCCAGACTGCTGTGCACAGATCAGGCTGGCTATTAATCCACTGCCTGCTGTTCCGGACCGGTGGGGAGACGGTTGCGCCTAGGCCTCTTTTGTGGCCTATATCAACCCGTCAGCACTTCGGTGGCCTTACCATTTATTATTGTTGTTCTTTTCCATCCTCATCCAGTAATTCCGGTCACCCCTCTTTCCTATCTGTGACTGCAAGGACACTTTCGCCTTAGCAGTGACACGCCTTCCGGCGTGCCTGGGAACAGCAGGCCCCCCTGCCCTCCTGGCATTCGTCATACCTCTTGGTATGTCCGGGCTGGACCTCGTGGCGGAGCCAGGTTTTGATTGGCTGAGACGGCGATTCTGCATCACTTATTTATTTTTGTTTCAATTTCACTAGGGCAGGGGCAGAGGTAAGGCACACAGTTCGTCGGGCTAGGTACTCTGCTCCCTCTTCTTGTAGCTTGGAGTTTTCCCATTGTAGTCTAAACTGAATGGACGTCCAACTGGGTGTTTGGATCATTTGTTGATTTTTCTTACCATCCCAGTCTAGTCCGGGCGGTTTTACAGAGTCCTCTCTCTGTGTACTGGCCCTCCTATTGCTAAAGTAATTTTTATCAATTAATGAAACTAACATTGAAGACACAAACACAAAACACGTATAACTGATGCATTCACTCCATATAATTTACATTCATCCATAATAATTTACATGCACACTACGGAGAGAGTACTGGATATTCCTCCCTCCAATTACACTAACTATTCCTACTGGTGCTAGGGGGAGAGGGCGAGTACTTAATATTCCTCCCCCCTCCGCCCCAGACTCCCTAGCCTAAACTAACCTATATCACAGTCCTAACAGAAACACATCACACATACCAATCCTTGCACCTCATCCCTCCCTTACCATATCAGGGCCAGTACCCCGCCGATCGTGCCATTTCCTTGCAAACCTCTCCATCTTGCAACCAAATTAATCCACTGCCAGGGCAGAGATACTGTCAACTGGCTACAAGCCACTGTGGCTAACGCTGGTTTGCTGGGTGACACCCCCCCCTGTGAGTAGTCGAGGGGGATGCCATCCCAGGACACCAGGTGGTGGTGGGATACTTCCCAAATGCAAGGGAGGTACCCAGTGACCTCATTCTCCGGATGCTGCTGAACCAGAACAGAGGTCTGAACACCCAGTTTTGGTGCATCATCCGGAGAGAGGAAGAGGAAAGGGACTGGACGGTCCTAGTAATGTCAGTGGACGAAGCATCGGTCGCCGCCGTAAGGACCCTGCCAAGGCAGCGGGCCTACTATAGGTGGGGGACGGTGAGCCTAAGGCTCTCAAGAGTAAGAGAGAACAGGAGAGAGGCGGGGGGGGGGGGAGGATGAGCGTCGACCGGGAGGAAGGGCCAAGTACCTCAGGCAACGGGCCCCCGGTCGAAGGCTCAAACTCCGCCACTGCCGCAGCAGCGCCCACAGAAGGGGCAGGCAAAGGAAGGCAAGGGGCTATTGGCCCCACAGGGAGTGCAGGTCCTTCTGGAATGGCGCAGTCAGGCACGGAGGAGAAGAAAAGGCCGAGCCTGATTGTGAATCCCCCGCAACGTAGGACATCGCAGACGATCCCACAGCCAGGGCACTCAGCTGAAGGCAGTGAGGAGCAGGGCTCCACGACCACTCCGTCCTCTGCCGCTGCGCGGCCTCCCCGGCGCCCCGCCGAGGGTGTGAGCCCGGAGGCTGGGTCGTCTGGGCGGGGAAGCGCTGGCAGGGGCGCGAGGCAGCGCTCACCAGCCGGACGAAGACAGCAGTGGGGAGGTCGCTCCTCTTACAACAGGCCGTCAAGGCCTGGTAAGAGGAGCGGCCGGAGGGGTCGATGGGGCCCACGCTCCGCCTCCTCCAAGTCAACCTGCACCGGTCACAGGCAGCCACATTCGTGCTCAACAGGGACCGTGACAAGAGGAGGTGCAATGTGGCCCTGGTCCAGGAACCCTGGGCCTGGGGCAGGAAAATCCGTGGCCTACCAACACAGTCAGGTAAGGTAGTGTATGACAAGGATAGTGATCGATGCCGTGCGGCAATTGTGATTAAACGTAATGTTAAGTACACTGTCATGCCTAACTTTATCTCTAGAGATGTTACAGCTATCATGGTAGGGGAGAATTCGCCAGAGGGAGCAGTCAGGACAGTGTTGGCATCTGCCTATTTCCCACACGACGCGAACGCCCCACCGGAAGAGGTTCGAAGACTGGTAAGTTATTGTAAACACCAACTTCAACTCATAATTGGCTGTGACGCAAACGCTCATAACGTTGTCTGGGGGAGCATGGACACCAACATTAGAGGGGTGTGCCTCCTGGACTATCTTGCAGGGCATGAACTGGAGATCCTTAACAGGGGCAATGCCCCCACTTTTGTCCCGAGGACTAGGGAAGAGGTGCTTGACCTCACCATCTCCAGCCGTTTCATATCCAGCAGAGTTAAAGACTGGCGAGTACTGGACGAACCATCACTGTCTGACCACAGGATTATTCTGTTCAGTCTGCGATTCGGTTCCCAAGTACGGGAAACTTTTCGTATTCCCAAAAACACAGACTGGCCACTTTACCAAACCCAGCTCTTCTCAGAACTGGGAGGTATGGACAGGGAAATCCACTCAGTGGAAGACCTGGACACTATGGCCAGCCTTATGCAAGGGGCGATTATTCGCTCCTATGAGGACAATTACCCATCCCGTACCCACATGACCAACGGTGAGGCCCGATGGTGGAATGAGGAGTTAGGGAAGCTAAGGTCCTCAACAAGGAGGCTCTTCAACAGGGCTAAAAGAATAGGGGATTGGGAGGCCTACCGGCAATCCCTTACAAGCTACAGTAAGGCCATTAGAAGACCAAAGAGGAAGTCCTGGAGGGATTTCTGAAGCGGCATAGCAAGTGTCTCTGGAGCCTCAAGGCTGTAGAAAGCGCTCTCCATGGGCAAACCTCAAGAAGTAGGCCTAATCAGGAAGACGGACGGAACGTTTCTGAAGGATGCGAGGGAAACCCTGGAGCTGTTGGTTGATAATCACTTTCCAGGGTGCACCATCATTGAAGAAGGGGCCGCCGCCGCACCCCAGGAGCGAAACAGGGAACGTCCGCACCCACGCAGGCTCCTGGGGTACGCGAATCGCACCTTCACCCACGAAAGGGTCAAATGGGCGGTAAATTCCTTTAAGCCCTATAAGTCCCCCGGGGGGATGGGGTGTTCCCGGCCTTGCTTCAGCAGGGCTTGGGGGCCCTACTTCCCCTACTGGTTAAGACTTTCAAAGCCAGTTTTCTACTGGCCCATGTGCCCTATTCATGGAGAGGGACGAGGCTTGTGTTTTTGCCTAAGGCAAGCAGTGATTCCTCGACTGCAAAATCACAGAGACCCATAAGCCTCTCCTCCTTTCTCCTGAAGGCAATGGAAAAGATCATGGATTTGGTCTTCAAGGAAATTCTTGAAACTAAGCCCCTCTCGAGGGCACAGCATGCCTACCTGAGGGGCAGGTCGGCTGAGACCGCTCTCATCGAGCTGGTCTCATTGGTTGACGAGGCCCTTCAGGCAAGGGAGGTGGCGTTGTGCTGCTTCATGGACGTGGGGGGTGCCTTTGATAACACCTCCTTCAGCTCTATGGAAGCAAGAGCAGCACAGAGGGGAATAGAACCCCAGGTCGTGAAATGGACTATGTCCATGCTTAGGAGTAGGGAAATCACGACCCGGCTAGGGGAAGACAGCATCACAGTGGTTCCCACACGACGCTGCCCCCAAGGGAGGGGAGGGGGGGTACGCTGGAAACACTGCAGCTTGAAGGCTACGAAGTGGTCGCATACGCGGATGACCTTGCAGTTCTGGTAAGAGGCAAATTTGCCTCCACGGTGTCTGAAAGGATGCAAGGAGCTATAGATATCATCCAAAGATGGTGCGCCAAGGAAGGACTTTTTATAAATCCGTCCAAGACCACCACGGTTTCCTTCACTAGACGAGGAAACCTTGATATAGTACCACCCACAATGCAAGGAGCAAGGCTCCAGATAATGAAGGAGGTGAAATACCTCGGGGTGATACTGGACCAGCAGCTCACATGGAATTCGCATGTGAGATATGGGCTGCACAAGGCAACTACAGCCCTTTGGGCGTGTATGAGGCTGTGCAGTAAATCCTGGGGCATAACTCCAAAAATGATGGAGTGGCTCTTTAAGGGGGTAATAAGGCCCCGTGTCACGTATGCCTCCACGGTGTGGTGGAAGGCGACACGCCGGCTGGCAGTACAAGGAAAACTCCAACAACTGCAGCAGCAGGCGTGTCTTGCTATCACAGGGACCATGGGTACATGCCCTACTGCTGCAATGGAAGTCCTTCTGAACATCTCACCTCTACATATACACATCCAGAGGACCGCTTACCTGGGGGCGGCAATGCTTTTGCAGACAGGTAAAATTTCCACCAGGGCTAAGGCGAGCCTCCACAGAATAACCAGACAGTTTAAGATAGAAGAGGCAGCAGTCCTTGCTACTGACGTCATGCCAGAGCAGAAGAATTTTTGGCTGCCATTCAGCGTCAGCGTCCACTCACGGGAACGGTGGGAGACGGCGACATTCCGGACCGAGGTGGGCGCGCTGCAGTGGTATACCGATGATTCAGTTAAGGAAGGCCGAGCAGGACTGGGCATTGTAGTGCCCAACTACAGCCTTGAAAAGCCGCTGGGGGAGTACGCTACGATATTTCAAGCGGAAATCCTAGCCATAAAGATCTGGGCAGAAGAGATCCTGAAGAAAGGACTCAAGGGCAAGTGGATCTACATTTTCTCAGACAGCCAGGCCGCCTTAAAGGCCATTGCAGCCTATAGTTTTACGTCTAAGCTGGCATGGGAATGCCTCCATGCGCTCAAGCAGCTTGGCGCCCGTAACAGGCTCTCCCTCATTTGGGTGCCGGCTCACAGGGGGCATGAGGGCAATGAAAAGGCTGACCGCCTTGTGAAAAGGGGTACAGAAACCCTACTCATCGGGCCTGAGCCTCACGTGGGTCTGACGAAAAGTCACCTAAACCGTATTGGTTGCTCGATGGGAGATACAGGAAAATGGCGCCCATTGGCATCGCCAGCCACGACTATGACAGGCGAAAAGGCTTGTCACGCCTTCCTGTCAAAGGGCGAAGGCGATGCTGACACTCTCCAGACAAGATCTGAGAGTACTGGTAAGCTTCCTCACCGGGCACTGCCCACTCAGATATCACCTCAGCAAGATGGGCATCTCAGAGGCGGTGGAATGCAGACTCTGCGGCGAGGAGGATGAGACAGCAGAGCATATCCTATGTGAATGCCCTGCTTTGACAGCAAAACGCTTTGAATACTTCGGTCAGGGGACCACTGAACCCCAAACCGTAGCGGACTCTGCGGTGAAGGACATACTCGGCTTCCTAAGGGGGGCGGGTATGTACGACGCCTTCTACTAAGAAAGGGCCAGCATCACAATAGGCCCACATAAAAAGCGGCCGCAGTGACAAAAGGACTTGTCCCACACGCCCTCGGGTTAAAAAAAAAAAATTAGACTGGGTGAAGGGGAAACGTTTTTGTTACATGATCGCTATATCTCAGGTTGTGTAATTAGAAGCAACTCTCCAGAGGACGAGTTAATATTGGGTGTTTTACCTGTGTCCGAATGAAATATAACCTAAACTCAGACGTTTGTATCACTGCCAGTATAGGTACTACCAACCTGATTTGCAATTCCAACATCAAGAACATGTCAACGACAGGAAAGGGAGTTTTTAAGAAGGGCGCCTTCTCGTTCATTCAATGATTTCATGGCATTAAATAAACACTCTTGGTTTTGGTTTAGACAATTCATTTTCAAAAGATACTTACACTCTCATTTGAATCTCCAGAAAAGTGGCCAAGCACTTATATGATTTTCCATGTGTAATTTTACTATAGTAGGAAGGATTCAATAATATTTGAGCAGCCTAATTCCTCATGCTAAGAAGATAATTCAATGTCAGGTTGTGACTTCAATGATTATGCGTTATGTGTTAAATAACTACAAAATATTTGTCAATGCTTTTAAATATTGGATGCCAAGCACTCCGTACCCTATTTTCTTAAAACAGATAGCAAAACCTGGCACTCTTGAAGGATATGTACAACAATCACTACAAGCAAGTTATAAAATAATTAGCAGCCGTTTATTATAAAACGCTTGACTATACTGGAAGCTAATTCAGATTTTGCAATAATTACAACGTTCGAAAGATAAAAACGAGAAGCCGTTAGACGTGCAATAAACCAGTCGACCGATACCTATGAGTTTTCCCAAAATATTAGGAAGAAGTGGAATGAACCTGACCTGGTGGGATGAGCTAGTTCCTGACAGCTCATGGCCCATTTTTTTCTTACTCATCAACTCTCCAGCCAGCATTCTTGCAGTCCTCGGTAGGGTGGGAGCAAAAAATGAGTTCTCCTGCAGTGCCCCTACAATGCAGAACACTGTATGTTGGAACAGCAGGTAGGCAAGCAGCCCTCAAATAACTTATCCTTTCAACTGCTTCAAACCAACATTTTTAGATGTGTATGACCAAGTCGTGGTAATTTATAAAATTACAATTGATGTAAAGCAGAGACAATTATTCCATGCTGGGTATGAACATTGAGGTCTTGAGTGATCAAAGTCTTCCATGCTGGTTAAACAGAAAGACACTTTTCATGGATCGAATCAGAATGTTGTTTTGTTCACTTCTAGACTCTTGAAACAGCAACCTACTTGTAGACTGCATCATGAAACATTCTAAAAGTAGGTTGCTTTCGCTATATTATTGGACAGTTGAAACATGATGTTGGAGTAAAACTGATTTGTCTCTGGAGAGAGTCTGAGGCATCACACTGTCGCTGTGAGTCTCAACCAATCTACAGTGACCGAGTATGTTCAGGTTATCATTGGTAGCCAGGATCTCGTGCTCACATTGCAGGCCAAGGAGCGCAAATATGACAGAATGAATTTTTTCACGAGGTTGTAGGGTGGAAACAGATGCTGCATGCTTAGTAAATGAGTGAAACAACAAGCGTTCTTTGTAGTTTTACAACTCATCTGCTGCTCAGTCTGTGTATCTCACCTGAAGGGCTTTCTACCCCAAAACTTGTTCTTATCCTTCCCTCCTTCCACCTCTATCATAATCTTTCTATTCTTAGAGCTAGCGTTAGATAGTACGGGGTCTTTCGCATTTCTTTAACCTTGGTTTATTTAGTTGGTTTTGGTGTAACATCATGAAATGGCAGTGGTAAGGTGGAGATTCATTATACAAATAAAGGTTTTGTGGACATGATCTGAATCAGTTCAAATTTCGTATTCAGCTTACAGATCAACGTGGATTGTCAAAATAAGATTATAATCAAAATCAATTTAAAACTAACTATAGTTATATTTATCAAAATACTGAACATTATTATCCCCAAAAATGGTTATAATGAAAATTTAATGGTTGTAAAAATATTAGGAGCTGCCTATGAAATTCCGAAATTCAAGCTAGTGTTGTTTCTTTGACTAACTTTTTTCAAAGTATTTTCCCCGTAATTCCTAACTGTAAAATGAAATGAAAAAAATATCTGGTGTGTTGCAACACACAACCTTCCTTAGCTCTACGTCAATTCACTTTGTACATGGCTAATTCTATTTAATCAATTCATTCAGTTCCTTTGAATTTGGTCTAACAACAAGTCACAGCAGCAGGGAGCGGTAGCGCCTACAGTTCTGGAATTTTTTGTGCTGGTCATACTCATTGCAGGACCATTATTGAGCAATTGGTACACAGAAAATTAATGAGGCTCTAAACACGAACTTTTTGAAGAAGGATAGTAATCACTTTTGCAGAGTTATTGGGTAGTAACTGTTAGAACTGGTAGTAAGCGAAACAGCGGTAGTTGAAATTCAAGAATTTCTGAAGTGAGCCCCATGTACCTCATGAGCGTTTTTAAACACTCACCCTCTAGGTATTGGATTGGACTACAATATCAATTTTTTTTACATCATACAAGAATTCCAGCGAAGTTTATAAGGGAAAAACTGCGCTGAAAACGCTTTTGGTCGAAAATTTGGATAATTTATTGTGCTGCTCTCGTCATTTTCCCACGAATGGGAATTTTATGGTGTAATTGCCTTATTGAGAGCTATCAATATAAAAAATTTAATCAAAATCGTTACATCTGTTTTTAAGAAAAAAATTTGGTGTTTTGATCACTATGATAACTATAGTTAACATTCGGTGGATTTTGCTCATACCCTTATTTTGGCGTCCCATGTTAACCTGCGAGCTAGATATCAAGTTTGAGTGGATTTAGTACGGTGGTTCTCTCAAAAAATCGTTTACAGACACACACACAGAGCATTTTTCCAAATAGTGTTTTTCAGGCTCAGGAATGTCTGAAACGTAAAGATCTGAAGAAAACTCCAATTTTTTTCTTCGGTCGATTACATGACTCTCCTTTTTACTTTGTAGAACCAAGGAAAGTAAAAAAGATCTTGTTGACAGTCATCTAAATTACTGAAGCATTGGTTATTTAACAAATATTGTGAAATAAGTGGAGGCATTCCAGAACTTCAAACCCAGTCAGTTTCTATACAAAGCATAAAGTTCTACCAGCTTTATACAAACTTGGGGAAAATAGGTGGGTTCAGTAACCAGGGCGATGAAAATCGAGGAGTGTAGGTTGGGCTCTGGAAGCTTGTGCGGTTGCCTGACACCAGAATTTTCGCATCGAGTGTATCGCCTCGGGCATGAAACGGCAGTTATAAAGTATGAGTACCCATAACATCGTGATAATTACCCATAGTAAGAAGTCTCTCTTTGCAGAAACCTAAAGTGGGGCTTTAGGATTCTATAAAAAAAAATTCAACATTCTCTTAGCAGACGGTAAAAATATTTGTTGCATTCAACAGTTGAAGGGAGTTCAACAAAAGGTTTTACAACTTTAATTTTCAACCCTTTTAATAGAAACAAATAAACACTATGATGACATGCTTGAAATAATTCAACTGCGTATTTTTAAAATTGTATCATGACTTATATAAATGAATCTTTACCTGTGTATGACTTGTGATCTCACACAGCTACTGAAAACCTAGCATTAAACTATTTCACATATTGAGGTAATCAAAACACTAGAGTTCACTTAGCACTTAGCATGGGAACCTTACATTCAGCTCGCACTTCTTTACATCAGACTACATGTGCACACACAATGATACAAGAGACCTAAGTGCTGTAATTACAAGATTATCATATCCAAACTTAATTTTTTAGTTTCGAATTGATCACACACGTTTCTTATATCACGGTACATTTTATTTCATAACTACTATAGTGACTATTCATTCATAACTTTCCCAAATAGGAAACCAATCACCTGAATTATGTGGTTTAAAAAACAAGAAAGTAAATTAGCGACGAGTTTAATGAGAACCAATGTGAACTTAATCAGGGAATCGTGTTATCAGTTATAAAATAACTCATAATGGGTGAACCACGTAAAATCCATTGCTCAACTCCTCAACCAAATTATTACCAACAAATAAAACAAATAAATAAAATTATTACAGAACGTGGAGTATGTCTTCACACTATAACAGTTCAGCCACGGAGAAATGGCTCCAATTAATCAAGTAGCATTTCAATAGTTATTTACTCTTCTGATGTACGACTAATCGCCTTCGTTTCTTCAATCGTTAGAAAAACTTTTTAACCACCATAACAAATCGTCCATCCCAGGAGAAAGATGTAGTTCCTTTCCCTTTGCTCCTTTTCCCAAGAAGAACGATGGGCGCTTTGTAGCCTAAATCATCCATGGGAGAAGATTGGTTATCTGAATAAAGATTGATCATTTTTGTCGCATTGGCTGCTTCTTCCTCAGAATTCCTAAAATGCACGGGCGAATAATAGTTTATTCCTGGCACAATGTTGTCGTACAATGACCAGTTAGGACTGGATTCCAATTCAAAGAAAAAGCTTCCTTTTATCCATTTGACAAGACCAAATTTCGTGTACTGAGGCAGTTGGTATGATCCTTTCACTGTAGAATGGAATACCGAACACGACCAAACTGCTCCATGGCCATAGTCATCAGTTAGATCACTCATGTCAGTTGTAGGATTGTAAAACATCGGAAGGGAAACTGTTGCAGGTAGTTGTCCATTCCAAATTGTCCTAGTTCCGGAACTGTCAGTTTGTGTAATCCACCCGGAGAGAACTTTTCCTATCAGCTTCGAACCATTGTAGTCTGGTACAGTCAAACTGGGTGCAACTGGCGGTTTCCCTGCTGACATAGTTGGCTGTTTTTCTGAAGAAATCACTTGTGAATTGGGATTTAATTTTTCAGAAGTTTTTCTTTTAATGATCATTTCAAACCTACCACTCCAAGAAAATATTCCAGCTGATTTGTTCGGTTCTCCCAGCAAGATAATTGGAGCTTTGTACTCCAAATCACCAGATGGTGTCAATGTGTCATGAGAGTAAAACTTGATTAAATGGCTTCCATTATAAGCATTAGCAGCATTTCTGAAGTGAAGAGGTGAGTTATAGTTAATGCCAGGGTAGATGACATCAAATAATGACCATGATGGATCAGAGTCAAGCTGGAAGAAGAAGGTACCTTTCATCCACTTCACGAGTCCAAACTTTGTGTACTGCGGCAACTGAAAAGTGCCCTTTAGTGAAGACTGGAACAATGTGCAAGACCATGTAATCCCATGGCCAAATTCATCCGAGAGGTCACTCATATCTGTAGTTGGATTAAAGAACATTGGCAGTGTGATTGTTGTTGGGAACTCTCCAGACCAAATATTTTTTGTCCCTGAGTTATCTTGCAACGTTATCCATCCAGACACAACTTTACCAATAAGTTTAGATCCTACAGTAGCTAGGTTGGAACTCCAAGAAGGTTGACTTCCCAAGAGGGGCTTTGGCGCTACATCTACCCGACTATCAGTTGTATCGATTGAGGTAGAGGCAGGAACAGATGAGTCACTCCCTCTCACTGGAACTTTTTTCACGACCATTTGAAAACTTCCATCCCACCAAAACGTTCCTTTGTTAAAGTTTCCTAAAAGCGTTAAAGGCGTGACAAATTCAACATTTTGAGAGATGTCCGACATGTTATGAAGTGGTAAATCAATTATTTGAGTTCCATTAAAAATCTGAGTTGATGCTTTGAATTGTAGAGGCGATGTATATTCAACACCAGACTCCAGTGCTTGACTAAGAGCGACTGATGGATCTGATTCAAGTAAAAAGAAGAAGCTTCCTTGGATTGTTTTAGACATTCCTAATTGAGTTTCTGCTGGAAATTTGAATGTACCCCTAAGGGAAGTGCGGAAAACTGATCCGGTCCATGTTAAACCATGGCCAAACGAACTGGTTTCGCTAACCATGCGGCTGTAAAGACTTGGAAACATGGATAGTGATATATTGGTTGGTAATTCACCGCTCCAAACAGTTTTAGTGCCTGAATCCTCTTGAACTGTCACCCATCCATTGGCTACTTTACCCAAAACTTTTGAACCAAACACCAATGGACTGCTTTCTTCTAAACCTGTGTTGGGAGCCAAGTTGAGAATGGGGCTTGGACGTTGAGTACTTGGTTTCAACAGATTTTCAGTTGGTTGTGCAGGTGGAGGTGAGTTGGGTGGCTTTATTATTTTAAATTCTACTCCGCCATTCCAATAAAATAACTTGTCATCCGTACACCACCAAGGAGTAAGATAACACAAAAAGGATTTTTCATAGAAGGACCCTTGTAGAAGAACTACACAAGACTCAGTTGTCAGATCATCACTGCCCTTTACAGTACTTTTGGCAATAGCTGGGGAATCTTCTTTCAAGCTTGAACCGTATGAAGCCATAAACAATGCCTTGCAGTTATAAACCTTTTTAGGAATGATAATATCCAAATTACTATTCCACTTGGAAGTTAATTGAACTTCAAATTGTCCTTTATATGTGGAGGAATAGGTTTGTGAACCATTATGCACGTTAATTGGAAGCGAATATGTACCAGTTATCGTGTCATTATTAGTAACCACGCCAGACCAGGTGACTTGTGCTGTTGGACTCCAAGCAGTTGGATCTATGATATTGTCTAATTTTATTGTTAATGGTAACGTTCCATCAAAGACTTGTTGAGGTTCTTCGCCTGCTAATCCTCCAGTAGCTGTGCCCTTCGTCACAGTACCACTCGTATAAATCTTGATTGGCTTCACTGCTGCACCGCCCTTCATAGCTACCGATGAGCTATGAGCAGGTGCAATCTGTAAATTTACTTCTGCACCATCTGGGAAAGAACAAACGAAAAATCAGGCTCAAGTGTGAATATATATAGCGTGCTAATAACAATCAACATCATTCATAAAATAGTTTGAAAGTATACTTTCCATAAGTGAAGTTCAAGTGATTTATCTTCTCATGCAACAAGCACAATGACCACTGTTATTGACAACGTACACTCACAACCATCAAGCATTTCAGTAGAAAAGCCATGCATTTACATTAATTTTACAGACGACCGTACGAAAAATGCGCGATTTTAAGAGTGATTCTGGTAAGATTGGTCCACTCATGCATTGAATAAACATGCAAAATAGGAGGAATAAAACCAAACGAAGGTCTTTGTAACAAATGGTAAACTGATGGTTAGAAACAATACAAAACTCAATAACTGGGTATGGAGTCGTTGGTAAGGGGATTCCTTAAGATGTCATTGTTCAGAATGCATATGCATACATGTACAACTGGAAGTGAAGGGCACATTTCAGTATTTAGTTAAACGACCAATAGAAAGCCCATGCATCATATATTATTTTAACTTAGATGAACTCAAGGACAGAAAGAAGACGCTACTAAAACCAAATAACTTGCAGGATTTATTTATGCAAGATGCAAACACAACTTCACACACAAAAAACGATCAATTAAAACAAAATCATGCCATTTTCACCTCAGTACATAAGTGAAGTCACGTCATACAGTTACTTTATTCCAGGGTAAGTTTTGTTTTTAATTTTGTTAAAAATGGTAGTGCACCGGGTTGAACCAAACGTCCAAGTTTTGTAATGACCAGGCAGCTCAAACTCTGCGATGTTCTGCATAATAAACTGGTTGCTAATCGTAACTGAGTCATGATCTTGGGGTGTCTATTGTTGCTCATCCATTCGCTCTCCCCCAATTCCTTGTACGTGATGGTTACTCTTTTATATGTCGTAATTGTGAGTAAAACAGTGTATTCCAATTAGATTTGGAAAACATCGTGATTTGTTATCTGTACCTCTCTTCCTCCCATCCTCGAATAACATTGGCGCCCGAATGTTGCATACGTTCGTTTCTTGAATAGTTCGTGTTTTTGGCCACTTAGGATTGTTCAGGATCGATAAGTAACTAGAAACCTTCACATCTTTTATCTTTGTCATTCAACTTGTAACATTACACGTCACTGTGTTTGTAACTTGTGCTTCTGAGATGAACATTAGAAGATTGTGTTAAGTTTGGTTGACGATGCTTACTTTAAGAATGACGACACTGAAATTTAAAACCTCATGTCGTTCGTTTAGAGGTTAATGCTTTTTATAAGTGAAGTTCAAAATGAAAGCGTGTAATACTCCTGCCAATACAACATAAAACAATCTCTCTCTCACCTTTTATATCTTCTTCCTACATTCGAGGACACATAAGGTCAAGAAACAATCCTAAAAGTTGTACATTTGTACAATAAAATCTGTTCAAGAACGACCTGTAAAAACCGGTCCGGACAAATCACAGTTTCAACGCAGTCTAGTTCAACACAATTCTCATTCAATGGGTGTTTTATATATGACAAACACCATAGACTGAGAAAGTACACATGTTTCATCTAATCCAGTCTAGATGCTCACAAGGTGTAAGTTGAAATGCACAATCTTCGAATAAATTGCTGCATGTCTTTCTGTAACCTTGAGAGCTGCCACTCTATGCACGCTTACAAACATTTTGACAAAGACTTCTCCATGAAGTTTGTTGGAGAGCCCCAGCAATATTAAAGAGTAAAAAACATATGGACACAGTAAACATTGCCAATGTACATTCAAGCCCTCGAAGGACACCATGTTTAAGAAAATCATCTTCTATAAAGAAGTTAACACATTTCCCAAAAGCTGGATGCTACTGTTGGGTTGGACTAAGATTTATGGTCGACCCATGATGTGTATACAAGAGACCAAATCAATCAGAATAGTCTCAGTATTGTCAGTTATAACTTAGTCGCTTATGTTTGCTCCTACTCAGTACTCTGTGGTAATTAATCCTCACCATGTATTGCAATCGGCAGTAAAATGTTGTATGCCAATGACACTCAGAAATTATCATTATTGAGTATCAGTATTTTTCTTATCACACGTCACACATTAATGTTACTCTAAGAATACCGAAATTATTCTTGAGATGAGCAAGTGGTGAGAATATCGCGAAACTTGAAGTTGTGGCTTCCCCTTAATAATCCAAAGAGTATTAATAAACTGTGACTTGAATATGCATGCCTTAGTATTGTTACCATGCACTGTCATTTAACAAACTTTAATAATATTAAGTAATTAAGTTCATATTAAATATGAAGTTAGTATTCCTTATTTCCAATAACACACCAATTCATACACAACGCTGCAAAATCATGGCAATTATTGGATTACTTATAATTATTTTGTATAACTTATTTGATAACTTTGGGCTGTCAACTTGAATTTTGAGGAAATGTTCAGGAATGGGGAACTGAATTTATGTATTGAAAGAATCAAACTTTGTTGATAACTTCATGCTCGTTATTTTGTCATTTTTCAATTGCCAGAACTTTTAAGGCAATGCACTGTAAATTGGAGGCATTCTCACGCAAAAACTGGTCAAAATGGATAGTGATAACGTCTTCAAGCTCCAAGTTCTATTATTTTATCGTCATGGTGGGAATAGGTGCATGTTTAACACTATTTGTACGAACAGAAATCAAGATGATGATATCAGGGAACATATTGTGAGGTATTGTTAGGAGGGGGGGGGACGAGGATGAATGTTGAAATCCGTAGTCCATCAACCAAGAGCATGGGAGAGTAATGGCTAGGATAATGCTCATGGGGAAGGTGCAAAGACTGAAGCAGATGGCGTCCTCAGTAGAGCTAGTGCCTTGGCTTGACTTGTAACTGGAGCTGGCTGAGTTTCCTAGCACTTTTCGACCAAAATCCCCGTGAGCCCTCTTCCACCCAGCACTGTAACATCTGAGGCAATAGCTTCCATTGCCAATTTACGTCAAAGTTCACAAAAACCAAATGGCAGTGTCTCATTTCACCATTGAGTTTGCAAATATATTTCAGAAGAGTCGGTTGAGGTTTACGGGAGCAATCGAACCCTTCGGTTTAACGAAAGTTCATTCCAGGGCATTTGTTCTGACCATGCACCTCAAA
This sequence comes from Pachypeltis micranthus, assembly GCA_020466155.1. Lineage (NCBI taxonomy): Eukaryota > Metazoa > Arthropoda > Insecta > Hemiptera > Miridae > Pachypeltis > Pachypeltis micranthus. The sequence continues at coordinate 36,373,232 of CM035768.1, forward strand.
TGCCCTGATTCACTCGAAACTACATTGTCGACAGTCATAACTGAACAATTCTCTCACAGAGGCGTCGCCCAGTCGACCGCACTCGTGTTCACTCCCATGCAGTTCCCTGTTTGTGGTAGCAAAACTTTTCTGAATGTAATCACGATTAAAACTCCTTGTACCACTTACTATTTGGTTTGTATCGTACTCACTCACTGACTCAATTAGTGCGATATCTCCCTCGATATTGTAACATTGGCGCCCAACCAGTGGTCGAACTTTCAAAGTTGCTTTACTCCATTAGTTCACGATGCCGGTCACATAGATGTATTCAGGACCAAAAGACAAAACCTCATCAATAGTTGAGATAGTTGATGTAATCAGAGAACTACCCTCCTGAACACCCTCTTCTGATAATTCAATGGCTTCGTACTCAGAAATTCACTCTGAGAATGGCAGTTCTGCAAACAACTTTCGAACCTCCTATCTCGTTCCATGCTTCAACCAGGTGGCCTGCGACTTAGAGGCGTGTAGAACGTTTCAAGAGCAAGCCCCGAACGTCTCAGTTCCAAAACTTTTCTCTACATCTTCCCGGGCGTCTGTCCCCAAATCACCTCTCAAACAACGAGTCCGGGGAAATCACAGGGTTTCGAAAAGGTCTGGTGAGGAAGAGGAAAGTACTCCTCTGCCAGATCCTCATCCATGCCCTATCTGTGGTGAACGTGGAGTAAAATCCAGCCTGAATGCTCAAAGAACTTACATGGAAAAGCACAGTCTGTGTACGAATTGCCTGGCAACTTCACTCACTTTCAAAAGCTGGCACTCAATGTACAAATTTGAATATTGTCAACACAGTAATCACAAGCTTCTCCATCCCATATGAGCCACAGTTGCAAAAGTGCTCAGTGCTCGGTAGTCGCTGCATCACGTCTTTTTGGCAACTTCACAATGAATTGGCTATTATTATGTAAACACATAATTATAGATCTACCTAATATTAATTGAGATTTAAACACTTTTCTCCGTACGCTCTAAAAGTCAGTTACTGCATTTACCTTCAGGAGATGAAAGTTTTCCTTCTAATGAAGAGTTGTTATCTACTACTGGGTCGAGATTATCATCAATGGAGAACATCATCGCAGTGATCAATGCAGTGACAAACAGTGCCCTGCAATGGGAAGAAGTTCGTTAAAAATGATTTAATAACATAAATGTCCAAATTGAGCCATCTTCATTATTATGCACTCAATTAGTATGTACTACCAGTGTACACCTTATTTTTTTAATCAAAAACAAAACTCAGTCTACCTCTGATAGGAGGGGGGTTTGGAGATGTTTGATGAGCTGATTCAGGCAAAAATTACAGCGATCGCGAGCTCCTCCGATCCATTGCCCAACTTTTGTTGGAATTATGAACCATTGTCTTTAAGCACTTGACATCAATCTTTACGAGTCTTCATGTTCAACTCTTCATGGTGATATTCTTAACTTCTTGTGTTTTTCAAAGTTGAAGAGTGAATGTAGCGATAGGAATTTGGAGCCTCATACCACTAGTTGACGAGGCTCATATCACTACATCGCTGCTAATTGAAGATTAATTGAACGTGGCATAATGAATTAAGAAATGATAAACTTATTGTCATACTAGTGTTAAAAGTTCAGCAAGAAGTCAAATAACTAACAATTTGAGTGACTGCTACTTCAAGTTGTAGTTAGTATGCACCATGCTGTAGGCAGTGTAGGTCTCACCAATAAGGGACTACTTTTTAATAAACTTCTAACCTCCTGATTCAGGCCTAACAACTAGAAACGAAAAACAAATTAAAGAATTGGCTGAACTGTAACACGCAAATATCAGGAAGAACGTTTTTGGGCTTTCCATCCAACTTTATTGAGTGGTGCACTAGCAATACTCTCTCCTATTCCACACAGAAACACACTATTTCGCAAGTCATATTTAAATTAGAAGTAAGTAAGTTGGGAGATTTGAGTGTATGTTGACTATCAAACTATAAACCTTTCATTAACAATCTAATGATAACTCTGTTGTTATCAAACTAGGCAAGTATATAAACATGATCAGATTACTTACAGAACTGCCAAGCACAGCAGGCATTGGAACTTTTTGACCTGCTTCTTATAAAGACGAGTTGGGTCATGGTATGTGTACGCTGGCTGGCCACCAGTCAGGGGGCTTTTTTCAGTGTACATGTCGTTCCTTTGGAAACCTGTATAAATCCCATTTACAATTAGATATCAATGACATATATTATTTGCACTGATTGGCAAAATACGTACTATGTGATATTTAAAGTAGTAGTAAAATCACGAGACATTGCTTCAAACAACTATTTATGTACAGAATACACACCAAATCTGGTTAAGACGAGAATTCGTTATGAGTTAGGTCAGAGCTCATCAGTAACTGACAAAAGAGAGCCACATCCTTCAGGACTGAGGACACAGAGGAACTGACGCAGAAAAAATCGGATTCATAACATCTGATTCACAAACCACAGTGCACAGTGACAGAAAATAGCTTTCTCCTGGGAGAGTGCCTCTAGCACTTCTTTTGCTAAACTGAAGAGAGACTGCTCCCTGATGGTTCACTGAAGACTTCAGGCAAATCTAATCAACATGGGAATGCCACTATCCCATTTGGGTCCTCTCATAATCGCAGGGGAACTCATGACGGTGGGGAAAGAGTAGGCAAATAAGTAGAGGAGGGTATGGGAGTTACCCAAGCCTGTTTCCACCGGTAGCAGCATTTGCTTGAGTGGCTGTAGTTCTGTTTATACTTTGGCATAAGGCTCATTTTATTCTCTGATGCAAAAAATTGTGCAGGGAATGACTGAGCAATTACAGTCACGCCATAATAAATTACGTTCACCCGAACATTTAAAACACAAGTACACACAGAAACTCCAGTCATACGATATAAATTACATGCACACCAAAAATCTTCCAAGCATACCGATCCGAAAAGCGAACACTAGCAAACAGTGAGAAGGGCGAGTACTTGTATATTCCTCCCTTTCTCCAACGATATACAACCTAACTTGTAATCATAAATCACACACAAAAACAGAACACAAGCAAACAGTGATGAGTTTCCACGACTCCATAAAGGGCTCCACAGCATGTTGAACTAGTTCGAAGAGAAAATCTCGAGTTCGCCTAAATTCCTACTTCAACAATCAATCCTTAATAATAACTGTGATGCGGGGTCGTTATTAACTGTAGTAGTTTACTTTGGTGTGAATTCTTGAGCGCCAGTCAGTATGAATGAAAAAAAACTTTCTCTAGGGCGACGTTTCGTTTAATTTAATCAGGGCTCGGGAAATCGCTACGAAAGCTTCGTGTTTACTGTTTTGAAATTGTGGGGAAAACAGTGCAGAGCGAATTGGACGAGACGATTATAGAAATGTGTGTTTTGGAAATCTAGGGATGCTTCAAGGTATTTGATAACTACCATGAAGCATCCATCGCGGTGTCCCCTCGACAACTAACATGAGTTTTATGGGAGTGAGAACGGCCTGGAAAATAGAGCTAAAATCCCAAGGGTTTATAGTTTCGATAGGTTTATATCAAAGTATTTGATCATTGACGTTGCAGTTTTCGTCTAAATCTCACAGATGAAAACTGTACAGAGACCTACAATTATTTGAAGTGATTCATAAACAAAGCCAGTCAGATTAATGTGTTAATAAATCATCAGCTCAACCGCACACTCTCAAACGTGAGTGAAACAATACACATGCACGTCGATAGACAGGCAGACGGTTTTATTTTAATTCAATGGTAAATAACAGATTGTACTACTATTAAGGTCTGTATTGTTTTTGTTCGTTTCCCCGAATGTTAGTATTTTAAGAAAGTAGTCAATTTCCCGAGTCCTGATGATGCTTAATAAATTAAGCCAAACGTCACCCTAGACAAAGTTTTTTCATTCATCCTGACTGGCTCTCAAGAATTCACACCTTAATAATAACAACAATGATAATATAATACTCCTCTTAGGTCATCTAAATATATCTATATAAGTTAATCTACCATATCTTGCGAGAATTATTTTTGAATGCTCCTACGTTGCTCGACAGGTACAACAGCTCGATGTTTTCATTAAACACTTTCGCACCTAGCACATAAAAGGACCTTGCTAGCACAGGATTCTCAACACTTCGTTCCTCACACGCGTGTCTCAGCGGAATAGGAACTCGAACCTATCGTGCAAGTCGGCGGGTTTTAGAAGTTGAGGGTCTCAAAAACTAATGATGCCACTTGCGCCATTCGCCTCTCCCTCATCTTCAACCGCCCGAGCTGACGATAACGTGAAGTAAAAAGCTCATCCCGTCGAAGTGCGGTATTTTCAGTTTTCTGCAGCCTCTCTAGGTTTTCGTTTTTCAGAGCGGTAAAGGCGAATAAGAACTAAAGAAGAGCGTATAAACCATTTATCCAGCAATCGACGAGGATGCAAACTTGCGGATGTTTCATTCTATAAGTTTTGAGCGAATTAACGTACTGGGTTCACGGTTGACTCAAAAGACTTCGTTCGATTCACTGAAGTGAGTCCATTTGTCAACAATGGTCAGGTCAGAGAGAGAGAGAGAGAGAGAGAGAGAGAGAGAGAGAGAGAGAGAGAGAGAGAGAGAGAGAGAGAGAGAGAGAGAGAGAGAGAGAGAGAGAGAGAGAGAGAGGGAGAGAGAGAGAGAGAGCAATCCAAGTTCTCTGAAGTTTTAAAACGCAAACATTCTTTCTCGAAGTCTGAAAAAAATCAGTAAAGGGCGTCAATTTCAACGTACTCTCTACGCTGAATTGAAATATGGTCAGATATTTTTGGCTTTGCGTTTAAGACTCTCTGTTTTACAGTTATCCTTTCCTCAGTCCCACGAACTAAGAAGAAAGTTACGTAATCGGTTGACATTTTTTTTTAGCTATCTGTAAATCTTAATGTTTCAAATGCCCTTGAATCAAAATAAAACTGTCCGCGTGTCTATCGACGCGCATGTGTACTGTTTCACTCACGTTTGAGAGTGAACTGATGGTTTACTAACACATTAATCTGGCTGCCTTTGTTTGTGAGTCTTTTCAAATAATTGTAGGTCTCTCTATAGTTTTCATCTGTGAGATTAAGACGAAAACTGCGGCATTAATGATATAATATAAAACTATCGAAACTATAAACCCTAGCCTTGTTCATGAATCATATAAAATAATGGTGGGTCTCTGACGCCGCGATGGATGCTTCATAAAAGTTATCAAATGCCTTGAAGCATCTCTAGATTTCTAAAAGACACATTTATACGTTCTTCTTGTCTAATTGCAGTGTTTTCCCCATTTCAAAACAGTAAACACGAAGCTTTCCTAATAATTAATGTATGTCTCTCAGTAATGTTTCCAACCCAATTTATAACTCTAGTGGCGGCGTAGTGGAGTTTAAGTTATCTCTGAGACCAAAACAAATACCAGAGGTTAGAGTTAGCTCAGTCCAAAAGGAAACTGACAGAGGGCTTATCATAAAATGAAATTGGGGAATCTGGTCGATGAAATTCTCAATAGGTTTTGCTCTGGTTGCCTTGATCTTGTTTTTGGTCGTATGTTCCCCCCATCCCTCCATCAATATTCAAACTACTATCGTTTCTCTAAAATTTTCAGTGTTTTCCGCATAGATAGATAAATAGACAGTTTACTTAACACAGCCAAGAAAAAATAAATGAATATATCTTCTAATTAATAATAAACTGTACGGCATGATTAATTTAAAACCTTCTGCCGGAGGTTCAGTTTACGAGAAAAAGAAGATTCGCTCGCAATTAACATGTATGTATCGTAAGAGAAAAGTAAAATCATCGCTGGAAGTCAAATTGGCAGCGACAGAACTGCACGGTAAGAACCACAAAGTCGGGACGATTCAAGATATGTATGGCTTCATCGCGCGTCAAAGTACTGGGACTGGAGGCAACACATCTGTACTCTCCCAGGATTGGAGAAACACGGAGGGAGTGAAAGACCTTTTTCCATTCATGTTCATTCTCTTCAAGTCGAATGGCTTGGTATTCAAGCACAACAACTCAGCCTGTCGCCAGTAATAGTTTCCTTCTCTTTCACAAATGCCAATAACGTATTTTTTGTGGCAATCTCCGACGAATGTGGGGCCAGTGAGCTGAGGACGAAGAAAATGCCGATCCTCAAAGCCAATACTGAAAACTCACTGGTTTACGTAGAAAGTTGAGCAAAGTTATGTCAAGTTCATCTAAACTGAATGATAAACAGATCTGATCAGGTGGTGGAGTGACGAAAATTGCCAGAATGATGTATGATGCATCAGGGTAGTAGGCAGTGAATGCAGATAAAAGGAAGTTCCGTGATAGAACGACCGCCAGCTAAGAAATGATCCGTGCAACACGTGGGTGAAGATGCTGCTGGCAACATCTACCGAGGCCCAGCCGACCTTTCCTCGCCAAAACCTCGATCTCTTCGGCCTTCACTCTTCGTCCAAGTCTGAACGAGCTTTCATTTAAAACAGTACGTTTCCTAAGGACACTCAACGAATTTTGTACGAATTTTTTTTCAAAGTGAAGGTGGTAATGAACGGCTCTTCGGCTCGACGTCTTCTCAACACTGGAAACATATTGCCTTAGATTCCGCTTGGTACCTAGTCCAGTGTGTACGAGATACCGAGCACCGTAAATTACTTACAAGTTTGGAGTCACAACGGAAAGGTCGTATCTAACAAGTTACATCGATGAAGAATCCGATGAAAAATTACTTGAGAGAATTATAATTATCTCAATTATGAGCGGAGAAATGACTGATGATGTTGAGAAACTCACAGGGGCTCGCGAGTCCGGTAAAGCAAATATCGTTCACTCGAGTTACCTGTACAGTTCTGAATGTAAGACGCTGTCCAGTCGTCTCTTTATCCTGACGTGTGCCCTCGAAAGCACGAAGTAACGTTGAATAAATATAAAAAGGGCCTTTGTGTAGATGAATCACGTTCGAGGGCAATACCTGATCGATACATTCGAGCGTGTGGACTGTCGGCGATTGCGGGACTTCAGCGCTTCAACCAACACGAGTTACGTAACAAGTCGTGGCTAGCTTTTTGTTTTTGTTATTTGAAATAAGGCGGATCGAGTGTCGTCTCGGTATCTTCGCTTCTAATTAGATGAGACAATTTTGCGGAAATACTCCCAACGAATCGCAAATGTAAAAATGCTTGAGCCCTCAAATCTTCCTGCAAATTCTTCACTAACCACTTCCGAAATTAACTGAAAAATACGTATTAAGCTCATTTTGATCGTAGTTATTGGAATCTCGCGGTATTAATTCATGAGTCGCATTTCAATTCGAACCCCACCCCCTCGTATCCAACAATCGTCAACGGATCGGTTACATAACATTCGTGCTTCGCCTAAAATTTCTTCTGCTCATCCGACACAATGTTCGTTTAATTAATTAAAAGCTGAGGAGTACGAAATGATAGCGGAAGAATGATTCTGCAGGAAACGAATTTTGGAACCGTGCAATGACTCACTAAAGATTGTATTTTGCTAGCAATTTAACTTAAACGGGGTTTTAAATCGGAAATGTCTTGAGAATAGTGACAATAATTATGTTTGTGAGAACAGCGAAATTCTAGAATATGATTTCTCAAAGTTGTCCCCATTTACGTGCAATAACTTAATCACAACTAATTCATGATTGAACCGGAATACCGACGCTTTCAAGCTGTATTTCCTAATCTGAGCCGAGATAACGTGATTTTAAGAAAGTGCGGAGCCAAATGTTTTGTTTCCCACACAGATCTGCTGTAAATGTCAAAAAACACGTCCCATTCTACGGAAACGAACGGCCTAAACGAAACCAAACTCCGTAGATTTGAGAAGAGTAAACTTTTCGATATCTTCACACGATTTGTTTCGAAGATTTCAAGGAACGCGTCGCTATAATCGCAGATAATAGCTATTTGTTTCAAATTAAATATAATTTTTTTTTCTGTGAATAATTTTCAAGATTCGGAGCGTTCTTACCTGGTTACGTAACTTTGTGATGCCGTGCGAACGACCGGCGAAGAGCATCCCCCTCTCACAGGACAGTTCAGTTAGTTCTGGACTGGAGCCTTCCCAGCCGCCAGGCGATTACCCCACCAAGGACCTTTCTTCTAGATCCAAACTTCGGGGAGTCAGAACGGGAGAAACAAGATTAACTTGCTCCGCTTCCAGTCGTCGAAGGCGAATTTCTCCGATTTATTGTGCCCGACGTACATTTTTAATGACTCACGATATTCTTCTCTCGTGGATTTATTTATAGATTTCTCCGTAATAATATGAAAATCTGAAAATTGAGGAAATCCCCTCCCCCAGTTTTTTGTACGTTTGAGGTGCGATTTCTGTTCACCCCAAACTTACAAATCGAACTAAAGTCAGCTTTAGAATTGTCGGTGAATCGAGTACGCGTTGTTGAAAAATCGAGAACAAAAATAAACCAACATTTGTAAAGTGGGTTGGAAAATTACAGGTAAACGTATCTTAATTCTTTAAAAGTGACGTTTGTGCGAAATCATTGGGTATTCATTATTTATACTGCCTCACAAAGACATTTTTTAGGCAAAATCCGACAAACCGGACACCACCCTACCTGTTATTGCCGGTTCTTCCGGTCAGGATTTCCCGCTTTTCCGGTTCCCGAGATGGTAAACTGCAATAAATGTAAGTTAAAAGTGTAAAGACTTAGGGGGACTTCTTAAAAAAAATTTATTTTCACTTTACAGAAGATTTTAACTTTTACAATACTTTGCAAAATGCGACAGGGGGGACGTGAAGTTAACAGCAAGACGTCTTAATGAGAACACACCGAGCTGAGCTCGAGTGGGGATACTTATAGTGTTTTACTGCCGACGCAGCGGCTTGACATCTTAGTAATCATTATTACTGCTGTGTATGCTAGTTGGAATAACATAAGTCCTCCCCCCCTTAGTTAAAAAAACAATTAAATTGCATTGTGGATCACAATAACAATAGTCTACTATATGAAATTACGTAAGAGTTCACATTTAGTTTACAAAAGTTTAAAAAACAAATACAAAGATTATAAAAACAAATTACAATTTTGACACCCTTAAAACTATTTACATATTGTACAGTAAAGCATTCAAAGCTGTTGAGTTAGGTTGACCTTTCTTACATGGAGTCTATATTTGATAAGGATAAAAATTATGAAAAAGGTACACATTAGGTACAACCCAATTGTCCAAACACTGGGCATGCTAAGTTCTGAGATCACAGATCTCTTCACAAAATGTTTGTTACTAGAAGTTACTGAAGTTAACACAAGGTCCTTTAAATTTATTTCCCGATCTGCCCGTAAAACATTGTTGATTTTCAGATTGGTAGCACTTATTATTATCGGCTTCCCGAAAGTAGTTTTATGCGCGGCGAACAAAGTATCATTACGGTAAGTAACGCGGCCAATGCCTGGTTTCACTAGGAAAGTTCCACTTTCGGTATGTTTTCGGTACCGATGTTTTCGGTACCTGTCTCATCGTTTATCGTTATGGCATCTGCATTTGGAAAAACTAAAAGAAATTGGTTGATCTGCGGTATCAATTTTACGAAATTTTCATTAATTTCCACTTTAACAAATTCGCAGCTTTCCGCAATTTTCCCAGCTTGAATAAAACCTTTGTCACAAGCGAGTTCTGGTTCCGAAGTTATTAAATGTGCTGGACACAAGATTGGTTGACCAGGGTTACATTGTTCTTGTAATCCTAAGACAACGGTAGGGGATTTTAAGTGAAATTTAGTTCTTGGAATAATACTAAAATAACCATTTTCTATTTTAGTTGGAATTGGCATTAGGTACTGCAGCTCGAAATTCAAGGGGTTCACTAATGGAATGTCCAAGAAGTATATGATTTCATTACGGCTAAGGACACATTGCACCTTGATGTGAGTTAGAATGTTCGAGAAATTTTCATCGTTGTGATATAAAAATTTGGGACCGTAATGTTCTGATAACCTTTTTAATTCTACATGAAGTTGTTGTGTTCCCAAAATGCTGGTGTGGAGTCACCCCATCCTACAAAACGTTAGCGACGCTTCAATGTCTTGAACAACAGTTATTTAGAAGGTTTAACATAATTTGAAAATGTTCTAATAAGTCATTGATTTCTTGGGCATGAACTGCTTCCCCGGTAGTGGATCTTTGTAAGTATCGAAGTTCTGTTTCTAGCTGATGGTTATTATGATTAATGGTGTCGACTGTTTTGTTAAAGTTTTCCAGCATTGCTGTGTTAATTGAGTATAAGGAGTTTAATTGCGATTGAAAGTCTTCTTGATTAGCTTTCAAATGATCAATTATTTCGTTATATTTTTTCTCGTCTTCGGCATCCAAGTTTCCGGTCAGGAATTTGATAAGCGATCCCATTCCATTCATCAACCCTCTTTTGATCCTTTTGATCCTGATTGTTATTCTGCAGCTCAATGTTTTCTAATTTCTGATCTAATATGTTAAAAGTGTAGTTCAATGATGTAATTAGCACGTCTGTTTTCTCGCTGTCGTAAGATTCGTCTTTAAGTGCCGTAAGTGTTTGTTCGTAGTTGTTTCTGAATGCGTGAATTTGTGTTCGTAGCTCGTCCAGTAGTAGTAGTGTGTCGATGTATGGTAGCCCTCTACTAGCTTGGCCTTCCCCATTGTGGCTGACAATAGGCCTGGATTTGTGGTGACATTCCTGATTTCGAACCCTCGTACGAGCGTGATTGATAAGAAGAGAATTCTGAAACATATTAGTTTTCGCGTGCTTGTAAAATTTCTAAACACATTTCCCTCCTGAACTTATTAATTTCTTCTACTTCAAAATCTAGGGATTGTGTTTCAACATGACTTGGCAAATTTGCGCACGAATACTCCGCAATCGTCGGAGTTTGTCTGCTGTGGAATATTTGTGAGTTGTATTTTCCGCCAAGTTTCCTGACTATTTGAACCTAATTTGTTTCTGAATTCTTCTTTCAAGTATAGTTCCATAATGTCCATGATATCATTCCCTTCTTGATTCAGAGAATCCAAATATATTATTTTCTTCTCTGGGACGTTTACTACAATTAATCTCCAATGAGATGATTTGAATATTGGGATGAGTAACGTATCCATCTCGAAGATGTCGGTTTTTCGTGAGTAGTTCTTTACTCGTTCGTAACCACCAGCTACGAGGGATACGTATAGAAACGTGTTGAAGGCGAAGACCTTTGGACTATCTTTGGTTTCATTCATTTTTTCTGAGAGCATTGCGAAATAAAAATTTATCACGTTGTCGTTCAACCAATTTCGGTGTTTAAGTGTCAACAAATCTTCCCTCGTTAATTTTAATTTGAATCCTTCCACCAAGACTTCTGATCTATCCAAATTTTCGTTCCAGATTGTTTCTAATCCCTGTTTAGTGTATTTTAATGATCTTCTGACGTTTGAGAAATGAATTTTCTCCTGAGTGTTGTGGTGTCTTGGTTCTATCTCGGCTGTTTTTAGTTCTTTGTTAATTGAAATTACGTTTTCTTTGACATATTTATTTCTCGATTTGTCTTTGATTTGCTTATTTTTTACATAGATTTCTCCAGGCATTTCCGGTAGGTTTTCACGAGTCTCGTTTTTCTGGTTTATTGTTTTAATTTTTCCGGACTCATTTCGTGAGTATACCTGGTATGGTATGGGAAAGTAAAATTCATTTGCGACCAGTAAAATTCATACCTGGTCGTAAATGAATTTTACTTTCTCCTTGTGTTGGTTGACGTAATTGTTCACAATTTTTTCTTCCGATTCAATTTTTATTATTGGATCGCTGTCTATGTGACCGTTTATAATTCCGAAAGGTGTTAATTTAGTAGTTGAGTGGATGCTATTGTTGTAAGCAATAATTGCGTACATGATTTTGTTTTTGATGGTTTCCAATTTGAATTCGTCTCTGTTCCCTAGGATTCTTACGTGTTCGATCAAGGTGGAATGGAACCTTTCGATCAAACCATTAGACTCTGGGTGCTGAGAGCTAGTGAAATGAACTTTAATTTTGTGTAAATTAATTTGCTCCCTTTGAATTCCGCCCCATTATCACAGACAATAGAGCGAGAAGTACCATGGTGACAGAAGAATTGAATAAGTCCTTTAACTACTTCAAGACTATTAGAGGAGTTAACATTATATGCCTGGGCGTATCTTGAAAATGCGTCAATTATTGTTAGGAACTTAGACCCTTGTATGGTGAACTTGTCGATGTGTAAAATTTCGAATGGCTTCGTAGGGGTCGGTGTTATGTTGTATTTGAGCTTTAAAGGTGTTCGTTCATACTTACAAATTTGACTTGATATTGTTCAGCAGGTTTCGGAAATCGGAGAAGAACCAAACCTTATCAGCAGAGCCGTAAAGAATGAAGCTGTAGCAGATCGTATTGCGTGCCACCAATGTAAGTCGGACATTATATTGATTGTGCGTCAAAGAAATAAATTATTAAACATTTCTAAGAAAACGGTTTTAGCGCAGCTTTTCCTTGATGAATGCTCATAAGATACTATCGTACAATGCACTATCCACATATACAATAAACTACTTGTTTGGTGAGAGTTCAATAACTTTCATCAGATAATTCAAACCAATGTTGTTTCACTTACCAGCATTTCTCAGTTTTTACACGACAACTTCAAAACAGTAAACCTGAACATAACAAAAAAACAAAAAACAAGAAAACATGTTGACAGTCATGTAAGTCATTTGTACACAGATTAATCAATAATGATTGTGTCGTTAGTAGGAGAAACACAATCAATTCTGGTTCTAGGAGGATGAGAAGTAGCATCCGGCTTACGCAGAACGTCCGACGAGCCCTCAGGGCTAGATGCTACCTGGAAGTGATGCTGAAAAGGTAATGCCAGGGTGAACTCAATCATTGAAGAGGAAAATTAAAAAAACGGCGTTCTTTTTCAATTCTGTCCGCCTATGGAAAACGTAAAGCTTATCTCAACCCCTTTCGAGTTAATTGGCGTGATGGGTGGACTCCTCAGACTGCGGATTGCTCTCCCCTTCAGTCTTCTCAACACCCACTTATCCAACCCGTCCTGTGTGATGGTCATCCTAAGACCAGGCGTTCTTTTGAATGATGCATATCTGTTTGCATTCTTTTACGACCCCACCCGTAAATTGAACACTAAACGTTTCAAGTCGTGGAGATTCCAAATCTGCAATTTCCATCCGCCTCTTGTCAATATTTACCCTTTAAAGTGGTATAAAAATCCGTTGCATCACACGAAAATTCCATTTGGGGCCTAGTAATGCCTGCAACCTCGGCACTCTGATTCGAGGAAACCCATGGTTGTTATGGCTGTGGCGGCCTGTTCGGCACAAGCAGAATTAGAAGGGTTTTTGACCTCAGAACGTCCGTACTTAACGGTACTCCCTGGCCCTATGGAAAGTCATTGTCTGCCCAGACACCTTCGTTCTGAAGACCTTTAGTTACCTATGGAAATTCCACCTCCTCAGTTATTTCCAAGTGACTATGGATTTCCCCTGACCTGGCTTTCCCATCTATCTTTTCCCACTCCTCAATTTTAGATATATCTTCACAACAGACAGCTCCTCCCAAACTCATTCACTTACGAATTCTTGCGAAAGTTGGTCGTTTCCAGTTCTCCCAAGACACAGTCATCTAGCAGCTCTTGCGATACAGTCATCTCCTAATTCTCCCCACAGACACTTGTTTCACCTCTCATCGACATCTAATTCGGATTCCTCCTTCCTGTACAACCAGTTTCACGCCTTCAGAGCCCTTCACGCCTTGTTCGCGCTTATATACTCAAATCATATCCGGTTCTTGTCACCTCTTCTTTGTACATGCAAGACTTCAAATCTCGTGATATCCCAACTCTTCAAATTACAAGTTCGTGCTAAACCAAAACCCGCCTTCCAGATTCATTCAAGTATACCCTGGTCAAAAAACGGCCAAAATTTGAGGGATGTGGAAAGGCCCAATGGCCGAGTGAAGAAAGTGAGGCCGGGGAGGGCGTGAAAAGATAAGGAGGTGAAGCAATTGACAATCGTGCCGGCGGCTTTACCACGTGATTGCCCGCAGCCTGGCTCACTGGAACAGCCAGAGAGTAAACCAAAAGGAACATCAATTTGAAGAAAACTTCGCTTGTTTTAGAGTTTACGTTAAATCTATTTCCCATTTTCAAGGCTTGTGATCTCGACGAGCAGTCATGCAGAGTAGACAAACTACACTTCGTGTTTGAAACAAAAGAGACGTCGGCGTACAGTACGAATAGGAAACCGCCAGCTTCGAAAGTATGGCACAACAAGTTGGACGTGTAATGAGGATGATTTGAGGCTGGGTGAAATAAAAGAACCTCGTGGGATGCGTGCTTGAAAGAGAAACTCCCAATGGCCCCATTCCAGCGTTCAACTCTAAAATCAAATAATCCACTTAAAGTTGTGAACTTTGAGGTGAAATCGTTCGGAACAAGTATTTCGCAACATTAACGGACGATTAAAAGCCGCTGGTGTGAGGTATTTTATCTAAAGAAAAGATTGAATTATTTTGAACGATTAATGTTAGAATTACGCTGACAAATAAACCGGGAAAACTACATTACTACGAAAATAGGTGGTGAATTTAGAGGGAAATATCTAGAAGGCGAGTTAAAACGTGGTAGACTTAGACGCGAACAAATCTGGACACTAACAAATGGAATGACATTGTGAATAGGCGTTTTTTAGATGCATTAACGGAGGAATTGCTGCATTCAGTTATTTTCGAAAGGTAGGTAGATTCATTGCGTAATCCACAATATCGAAAGCGTGATGTAAAAAAAAAGTGAATAGTAAGTCCTCCGAAAAACGTATTAAACCCCTCTACAAGAACGGCTCATTGAATGAAACCTTAATGCTCCAAATGGATTTAATAGTGTGGGCTCTCTTAGGAAAGTTGCCGGCTCCGCTGAAGCAGAAACGTTTTGGGACGTACTTCCAAAGCTTACCTAAGGCCTGGTGTTTGGGTGGTTGGCCGTTTGAAGGCTAATAAATGTGGATAGAATGGTGCTCTCTGCTGTGGCTGCTTGGCTAGGCCTCCCAAATAGCGTCCAATGTGCGTGCATTCAAGGCTCCAGTTCCATTGAGGGGACTTTCATCTCTCTCTACTACTATTCCGTTTTTACCCCATATGGCATCTCGCGGGATGTCGCACACGCTGTGGCTGGTCTTGGATTCGTTCAGTGGGCATCCATGGAAGGGATTACAGGCACTTTCAAGCCGTTCGTGGGGTGTCACTGCTTACAGGTATGAGGAGTAAAAGAGGCTGGGATCATAACGATGTGAATGCTCGCTGTCGTGCCTGCGGTAACCAGTTTGAGTCGCTGAATGTGGCGCGTGTGTGTTGACGTACTCATGAGGGCCTGACGCAGTCTGCAAGCAGGTTGTCATCTGAGGGCTGGAAAGTGGAGAGAGAGTGGCACTCACTAGGTTGTCTCAAGAGAAGGACTGAGGCCTGACAAAGTCGCCATTCGTCTTGACCAGTCTGCAATGATCCTGGATGTTCAAGTAGTATCTGGCAGCCAGGATCTAGCGCGGAACTAGGGAAACTAAAAGGAGCAAATACGACAGGACGGATCTTCGTATGCTGCGTCAGCTGGGTGTACCGGCAGGCGTTCTCCGTGGTATCACTACCCATGTGTTGCTCGGGTTGTATCTAAACTGGTGGTCGTTCTATTGTGGAACATCCTCTTACCCTTCCTTCTAGCCTCTAGTAGTGTAGTCTGGGCGCCCTCCCCATTTCATTAATTTTATTTATTTAGCTTCTCCTTTTGGAGAGACACCGTCCCATTTATGGGGGGGGGGGGGGGACGAAAATGTAACAAAAACTAGGGTTGGTCGCATGTTTCTCGAAAACATTAAACTTTCACACACCAATCAAGGGTTTGTTAACCCTTTTTTCCCTTTAAATTTCTCCATGAAAATACGGTAAACTAAAAAAATAAGTTTTTTACGCTATTTGCAAAACGGTTTCGACTGTTTTCATCAAACTCATGGAACATTTTTAAAATGGTAAATACCTTTATATTGCCATCAATAAATGTTCCTCTAACAGTCCAGTGAACAGAGATAAAACTGACTATGTGTCAAAAATAATGTTTTTTTGAACATTTTAGTAATTTCGAAACTAACTGCTTCACTGGAGTTCATCAATCTTATGCAGTGTCTTGTAATCTTCAATACCCACATTTTGTCCTCCGTAATTATTTCTGTGTCTATCTGTTGAAAGAAGATATGAGCCAAGGTAGCTCGAAAAACGAGATCTGTCGACTATTAATTTATCGGTAGGTAGTATTCCAATTTTCTCAAAAATGGCTCTAATGATTTAGCTCAAACTTATGGGGTAGTCTCAAACAACTGGTATCTACATTTTGTTTTGCATGAGTGTCCTTGTAGAAATGCGTTGAACGAAGACATAGCGCCCGTATATGTAGTATGTCGTCGAGTTTACTGGAGTTGCGGAAAATTGTATGATGCTACACACCATATTTAAATCAGTTTCCACGAACTTCGTAGAGCTTCAAATTACGTTCTATATTGAAATGGGTAGCGCATTAACGGTACGTAATTTATTAGGTTGCCCCAACTTACCTAACCGTTGCCCGTGTCATTTCTAGGACTGTCAACACAATTTGCAGGAAGGCTTGTGTTAACTCTTCCGAAATTTGAAGGAAAACACTGTGAAAATATCTAGTGCGACGCATCACACAACTGGCCTCGGCTCCACGCACATTCACCTTCTTTTTTACTTTCCTTGGGTCTACGAAGTAGAAAGGAAAGTTATGTAATCGGCTGAAAAAAAAATTTTGAGTTCTCTTCAGATCTTTACGTTTCAGACCCCCCTGAGTCCGAAAAACACTATTTGGGGAAATGGTCTGTGTGTGTGTATGTATGTGAACGATTTTTAGAGAGAACCACCGTACCAAATCCTTTCAAACTTGATATCTCGCCCGCAAGTTACTATAGGACGCCAAAATAAGGGTTTGAACAAAATCCACCGAAAGTTGACTATAGTTAACATAGTGATCAAAACACCAAATTTTCTCAAAAATGGCTCTAACGATTTTGATTAAATTGTTTATGTTGATAGCTCCCAATATGGCAATTATACCTTGAAATTCCCATCAATGGGAAAATGACGAGAGCAGCACAATAAATTACCAAAAAAGAGAGTTTTAGAGAAAACGACTGAACCAAATCACCTCAAATTTGATGTCTAGCCTACGGGTTACCATGGCACGCAAAAATAAGGGTATGAACAAAATCCACCGAAAGTTGACTATGGTTATGCTATATTGATTGAAACACCAAATTTGTTTTCTCAAAAACGGCTCTAACGATTTTGATTACATTTTTTATATTGATAGCTCTTGATAAAGCAATTATATCATCAAATTCCCATTCGTAGGAAAATGACGAGAGCAGCACAATAAATTATCAAAATGTTCGACGAAAAGCGTTTTTAGCGCGGTTTATTCCTTATAAACTCCACTGGAATGTTGGTAGAATGTTTATGAAAATTGGTATTGGATTGGACTACAAAGGATTGGTAGTCCAATCCAATACCCAAAGGGTGAAAGTTTAAAACCACCCATTAGATAGATGGGGCTCATTCCAGAAATTCCTGAATTTCAACTACCGCTGTTTCGCTTACTACCAGTTATTACCCAATAACTCTGCAAAAGTGAATACTATCCTTCTTCAAAAAATTCATGTTTACAGCCTCATTAGTTTTCTGTGTACCAATTGCTCAATAATGGTCCTGCAATGAGTACGAGCAGCACAATAAATTTCAGAACTGTAAACGCTACCGCTTCCAGCTGCTGTGAAGTGTTCTTTGACCAAGTTCAAAGGAACTGAGTGATAAATGAATCGATCAAATAGAATTAGCCACGTACAAAGTGAATTGACGTAGAGCTAAGGAAAGTTTTGTGTTGCAACGCACCAGATATTTTTATTATCTTCCAGTTTTTAAATCAGTTTATTCGAACTTCGTAGAGTTTAACATTACGTTCTATATTGCAATTGGTAGTGCATTAACGGTACGGAATAGGGTTGCGCCGTCTTTCGTCACGATCTTTATTACGTAACCATTGTAAATGTGATTTCAAGGACTGTAAACACGATTTGCAGGAAGGCTCGTATTTACTGTTCCGAAAGTTGAAGGAAAACACTGTGAAAATATCTGGTGCGACGCATCACTCAACTTTCCTTGAGCGTAAGTGCCTTCAGTTACTTGATAAAGGACAATGTAGCCGCTGATGAAAACGTTTTGTTCTTTGTGTGCCTGAGGAAAATAAAAATCATTATTCAGATGGGGGTGGAAGCAACTCTAGTTTCACAAGAAAACGAGGAGCGTTATCTCAAACTAGATAGATACCAAGAAACTAGGTAGATGAAGCGCAAAATGGACCACTATAACATGACTATTAAGTGAGAACGGAGAGAAGATCTGGACGTCCTCGAATACTAAGATCAGAGGGGAGCAGGAAGTCTCCGCAAGTTGTTTTATCAAGCCCACGCAACCAGCGATAATGAGATCTAGACAGAATCGGAATCGCATATCGGACTCGTTCATGCCATAAGTAGCACTCATTAACCACGTGCTGCTCTCTGCTTCATCAGGAGAGAAGAATCAATTATGTTAGATGACTAAGGGACGTTGCTGTTACCGAAATGTCTGACGTTTCACCCGCGTGCGAAACAATTGACATCCGTCGTAATTTCGAACGTGGTAAAATCCAGTTAGGATACTGAACAACACGTGATATATCAGCAGCGAGACATGACAATACTATTGCCGTTCTTCACTCTCACACGAGAACCCTGGAGCGTGCCATTACTTCCATACATCTTCGCTCGCTACATAGCAGTTTGGGAGGTTCGGGCTGGTCTCAACTCCATGTCTTAATTCCACATCGCTGTGGAGTCCTGGTCATGGATCTGATACTTCCGTCCACCTCAGGCTCAGCATAGCTCGAGAAAATGTGGAAATGCACCTCCACTTTTCTTCAAAATTAAACGTGGTGATAACTAGCGTCACCGGCATGAGCAGGCGTCCATTGTGAGCCAGCCTGCTCACTTTTGGCCAGAGACGACGGTACCATCTACCCTCTCCATATGAAGTGCGGGCAGTTTGGGCTTGCAGCTTAGTTTTTCGGTGCCGGTACGCCCTATATCATTCATAAGTAGATGAAGTGTATTCTAGTAGATGCAGCGAAACCCTTCTCACGAATGCGAGAATATTCTCCATCTGTAAATCAATCTGCACAAATTCTTGTTGGTTTCTACTAGCTTTCCTTTTCTGACCTGTTTGTCTTTCTGTGCGATGTGATTTGAATGATCAATGCACAATAATTCAAGTTTAAATAATGACTAGTTATAGTAAAACTTATACGTTATGTTTAATATTTATATGCACAATTTTACAGCGCTTTCAAATCAATTCTGAGCGAAAGCACATGGACGCCCATGTCTGGTCCAATTTTACTTCTGACTAGTAGAGAAATCTAGCTATCAAAGAAATATTCCTAAATAAATGTGCGTGGGAGGAATGGTGTTTGACTATCCGAAACGTTCCTGTGACATAAAAAAAATCGCCAGTGCGATGCATCACGCAACTTTCCACATTCCCACGTGATCCTGCTGATCCTATCCGAAATCTACCGAAGTGTACTTTTAATTTTCATTGTACGAATTTAATCACAGATCAGAGTTTGATTTGATTTTTTCCCCGCAGCGGATCAGCGTTCTCCATCAAAACTTCCATAAAGGGTCTTTTAAAAGAGCTCATAAAAAGTAAAAGGAGAGAAACCCTCTCACAGCCCACATTTTGAAACGAACGGCGAGTCTCAAACTAGTCGATATTTTCATTTAGTTTCTTACAATGCATCTGTGTCAATTCATCAAGTCTTATAAGCCAAAGTGTACAAAACCTGCTGATATTTTTCAAATTTCTCACAAAAAAACGGAAATCCAAATTTGATTGCAGTAACGGAGAATCTTGTAGAAACCTAATCCTACATTTCGTTCTCCTACAACTATTTCCATTACCATACGTTGATTGGAAATTAGCTAAAACACATCAGAAAATGGGGCACGAACATTAAAATGCTTCAAAAAATGGCTCTTATGATTTTGACTGAACTGGCCGGGTGTTTTTACTAAATCAATACCTACGTTTTACTTTCTGTAAACGTTTCTGTAGAAAAACATTGAGCGACAAAACAGCGTATTATCAAATAGACAAATGAGCGAGGAACGAAGCATCACACAACTTTCTTAGCTCTACGTACATTCACCAGTGTTCATGGCTGTAGCTACTAATCGAATCAAGTTTTCACTCACTGCACTTCAGGTTTCATCAGACTCCACTTCAGGAGTATCAGATTCCTTGTCCCTATTGAGGAGTGAGATTCTGAGGGTTGCTGTTCAGGGGAGTAGTATTAACGGATATATGAACCCTCACCTGCAGAGTCTGGAAAAGAGGGTATTTCAGGTATTCAAGTTTTTGTGGACGAACCCGCAGCATATCTGCATCGTATTTCCCCAAGAATTGAAAACTGGGCAAGTATGGTTTTGCAGAAGCAAGATTTCTCGAATCTGGCCCTTGTAAGGGGTCGTATGGCAGCTAAAAGAAAAGGACGGGTGGAGTACCAGTGTTCAGAAGTTTTGGAGAAGGTATCCAGGTCGATTCGTGGATGAGTTGCTGTCGGGTGCAGGGTGTGGAATCGTTGAGCCTGCTATTCAGGAGTTTGTGGCAGTTTGCAAGCCCTTCACATCCCAGAAGAGTGCATGGTACCCCCTGCACTCTCTAGGGAATTATTGGGTAGCGTTATGTCTTCCCTGGTTCTACAGGACGAGTCACATACAAGCCACTTCAGCTGGACCCAATGGTATTTCAACTCTTAGAAGGAGTAAAGCTCCTAAGGTTGTTCAGCTGCTGGTTCTCAACCTCTTTCGTTATATGGGAAAACCTTCTGCTGGATTGTCGCATACTTGAACTATGCATGTTCCCAAGAAAGGTGGAAGTGGTGCTGGTGCATCTTGACTTCAGGTAGCTGGAGTCACTGGTGATGTTCAGAGGGTGCCCCGACCAGTAAATAGTACCACCGCAAATTTTACAATTCTTCAAATGGAGCTACCCTGGCCTGAAAAAAATAGAAACAATTACATATGGTTGTCCTGGACGTTGAAAAAGCTCTTGACACTGTAAGTCACCAGTTCTTGGCCGATTGCTTCCATGGTATCAGGGCTCCTGATTATCAATTACGTTAGCTCTCTGTACCGCAGGGTGTGGCATGCAGCAGGGGGACCTCTGTTCCATATACTTTCCAATCTTGTCACAAAAAGCGCTTGTAGATCGCCCTCGACAGATTTATAATACAGTTTGGCATGCGTGGATTGGAATCCTGAGACGTGTGTGCTAGTCTCGTTGGTGCTGTCCCATCAAGGTTACTGTGTGAAGGAAGTAGATGCAAGTGTCATCATTAACTAAACCTAGTTCCTGTTTAGAGGCGTCCTCAAGATGTGGTCATGGTAGAGTTTCTTGGTTCAACCCTCTAAGCTATAAACTGAGTGGACCTTGGTACTTACTTTGGACATACTTGCTCGTGAAGCTTACCTACAAGGTGATTTTTGGAAGTTTGACCATTCGAAGGCTAATAAGTTCTCATAGAATGTCCATTCTGCTGTACATGCTTGGTTATACCTTCGACATATCTCCTCATCCCCAAAATAGGATTACTAGGATGTATCAGAACTGTCACATGAGTTGAACTTTTTTTGTGAGAAAATAAAACAATGAAAGGTGGAAAATTGGTCGAGCATCAAACAGAGACGTATTAATATTTTTAACTAACAGTAATGCCAAGTTGACAGACATGGGTGGATGTGTCATAGAGAGAGGTAGGGTCTATAGAGACTTAACCAATGGTCAACTAGTCCAAAACTACCATCTAGTTGAACTGAGTTACTGACCTCCACTGGCACAGTGGGTGAGTTCCTCAGCAGTATTGCCTCCACCTTCCGGATAAGGATTTAGTTTTGAAATTGTCTGGGACATTAAGATGTTCCCCTAGTCGACACGCTAAGGCAAATTTCTGTTTCCAATTCTGACCCTAGCATTCATAAATTGCTGCAAATTATTATACAACAGGTATTAAAGCAATTGGGTTATATCCACCAGTAGGCAAATTACTAAAGTTAACGTACCTGTTTGGTGAGTCAGTCTCCTCTGGCTGGTGAGTTACTGTGAGCAAGCACTTTTGATGTAAAGACATCATCGTCTGGCCGTTAAGTCAGTACTCCCCTAGAGATGTTCCCCTAGTCGACACGCTAAGGCAAATTTCTGTTTCCAATTTTGATCCCAGCATTCATAAATTGCTGCAAATTATTTTACAACAGTTTATTATTCCCCTTCACAGCTCGACGTAGTCTCACACCTCCGAAACCCATCACATTCGATTGAGCATCAAAAAAGACCAAAAAACGATACAAAACATGACCTGACTACAACAGAACGACAATAATTACGTATTCCGGGCGCCTGTAGGCAATTGGTACGTTGTACACCTATACGACACGTTCCAGTTGACTCAGCATTGAAGGATACCTAGAAAACGATACCAAACATGGCGTAATTGTGATAAAACTGCCAAAATTGCGGTTTTGTTCATTTTGTGCCCACAACAACTATGGGCTTCGTCCAACCAGATTGCAAGTGGGCACAACTCGATACCAAATGGTTTTCTTGTGCGAAAGAACGGATTTTTTAGACCCCGTTAAAGGCTATATATGGCCCAGACAGCAAACAGACATTGCAGATCTGGAATCCAGTTGCCTTGAAACGTAAAGTATCAAATTTTGAAAGGAGGAGGAGAGGGGGTTGTTTAAATAGTTTGGCTGGCTGAAAACAGATGTATTATTCATTCTGAATAACAAACCAAAACAGTGAATGAGGTTAGCAGTGCTGTGGGGTTATGCTCTGCTGCTCATCGTGGGCAGGTTAACTTCTTGCAGGAAATTCTAGATTTAACCATTTGCTCTCTTACTGGTGGAAAATGGGAAGTAAGCTTCCAAAAAAATCCTCGACTTGTAGTTACAATCCACTTTAGCTCTCTAGGGTCCTTATCCACACAGCTATTCATGTCTAGTCGTGAGAATAGGGTACATACTGAAACAGGCTTCTATTGGTGAGTATGAGGACCCCAGATAATAAAAGGAAATAAAGTGCAACGAAGCACCTACCGAACGTTCATATCTCAGCTAGTTTATGTGGCGTTAGCATTGCTCTGCAAGACGAGTAAATTTACTTTGAAAATATACTGGAAGAAGATGTCATATTCTGGCCCCCAAGCGGTACTTTTAACATAAATTAGGGCTAAATCCCAGAATAGTGTACGCGGGTACATTTGTCCGGTTCTTCGGTTCGCGATTCGGAACGTTTAGTAGCGTCACTGATGCTGGTAGTACTCTTCAAAATATGACTTAGATCGTTCGACCAACCCTTGAACTACGGAATCATTCTGCGAATCCCACCCTTCGGCAAATTTCCTTTGTAACCGAAATTTCGTCCTTCAGTTGTCGAGTTGCCGCCACCGGAAGCGTTCTTCCTCCTTCGTCGTTCGTTACGTATCCAATTTTTTTCGCGCCCGACCGGCTTCTCCTGCTTTAAAGCTTTTCCCACTGCCCTCTACGCGTGTCTTTTTTTGATCTTTTTCGACCAGCCATGGATAGGCGAATTAATACGACTTTGATTCATCAATTAAGAGAAAAAGGCCCGAGGAGTGTTGTGGATTGGTGTATGAGTTACGGTTTTATCTCTGACAAGTATGAGTGTCCTGAATGCGGTGGATGGATGAAATTATGTCGGACGATTTAAGTCATATTTTGAAGAATACTAGCGCTAGAAAGTTGCGACAACCTCACGAAGGCTTTCTTCGAGGCGATAAAACGAGCCCATCCTCCGCAAAGTTCGGATACGTAAATTGAGAGGTGAGTGATTTTTATTTATTTTTGTGGTCGTCAATGTGTGTTCTGTTGCACTACGCGAGTGATATTTATCATTGTTGTGGTCATTAATGTCTGTTGCAATAGGCGCGCACTGTTTGTCCACGTTGGCTCAGTTTTGCGCGCTTTCCTTTGTTTACATTCTTCCTGTTTCTTTCGCGTGCTTTGTTTACATTCACTCTTACGACAAATCTTCGCTCGACTCTTACCGCTACCGTTACGTTCACCAGTATCAGCGACACTACTAAACGTTCCGAATCGCGAACCGAAGAACCGGACAAATGTACTCGCGTACACTATTCTGGGATTGGCATAAAATTGCTTTATTATCTATTACCATGAAAACGCTTATTTATGAGTACAAAAATACTCAGAGAACTTTGTACTCCGCAATCAACCCCCATTCCGACTTGGTGAGTCTCTAACAGAAAAGGCCCGTTCTTGCTCGTCATTTTCAGAGCAGACTCACGATTGTCATATCCAACTGTCGGAACAGACCTCAGCACTTGCCAATAAGGAATAGGTAACAGAAGAAACATGGGCGAAAGGTTTAGTTGTCATCAGGTTATAGCAGTCAGATAAGGTTGTCCAAAACACCTTACGGGGATTACTCATCGCTTTTTACCCATTAATATCGCCTGGAATATCACGAATTGATTGTATTGTTCTTCCACAAGGCTATTCTTTTAGTAGCTCTCAAGCACTTCAATTCAGTTGAAGGAAACCCCTGATCGACTACACACTATTTCAAAATGGTTCGCCCGGGCAAAAAAATCTTCGTTGTCGGCGTCGGAATGACGAAGGTACAATTGTCAATTTATAATTCTCCCATAAAAAACGTATTAAGTGCACTTATGCCCTCCTGCAACCTTGCACTTATCTCCCTGAGTTAACTAGAAGATGCCATTTTTAGAGGCAATTAGTTGCCTTTTAGGTCATAAAGTAACGGGTTATTTTCTTCTAGCATAGCAGCTCTGGTAGCTAGATCTGTAGGTGCTACGGACTTCGGAAAATATTTTGACGAATTCAATGCCAATTACTGTCACAGTTCTATAATCCAAATGTCTTGGTGCATCATAAGGTCCATTTTGGGCAATGTTGGTTAGATGGATTAGCTTAGTTGTCTGATTGACCTTAATTTGCATACTGAATTTTGAGCTCATTTCATTACAGACATTTTGTAGAATCATCTTCTATTAATGGAAGATCGATCGGTATGACGTTAGTTTAGAAGAAAAAAAATTATATTAACGGTTGATTCGCGAGAATAAACGCACTCGACGATGTCACGAAACGAACTGTAATTTTTCACTGACAAAAATCATATGTCCAGAAATAACGGATGTGCCTGGTCAACCAATAACTACATGAAGGGTCGTCACTTGTAAATTTCAACAGTTAGAACCCAGGGAGGAGATTAGCGTTAGTATGAAGTCTGGTGTACGGTAGTATGAAGGCTGATGTGATACCTAAATGTTGAAAATATAATAAATTGAGTCGATTTAATTCGTCAGCTCTAATTTTATTGGCCTTTCTTTATCATCTCCAAGAAGTGAAGGGCGAGGGCTTTTGTATACTAGCTGAGCTCTCTATACTTCACATTCAGTTATAGTTTGGTTACAATCCCAATGTCCAGGCCACGAGAGACAACGTTTCTTGATAACAGTTAGGGTAGCAGTAGTAGTGACCATAAACTGCATAATCATCCATTGTATGGGACATAGCTCATGAGGGACCAGGCAGCTGATTCCAGCACTTGGTTCATGGCCTGGGCGACGCCACGGTGTGATGTATTTCTACCTCACTCAGTTCCTTCCTAATGGGACATGGAGCATTTATGGCTTGCTTGAACCGAATTGGAAAGGCTGCAAGCCCTAACTGCCTGCACTGCAAGGGAATGGTGGAAAATGCTTCCCATGCCAGAGGTAGGTAGGCTGATAGTGCACAGTGGGAAACACAATTGGTCAGCTCATGCCAGAAGCATTCGTTTGAGTCATGTTGCATTCAGAGGAAAACTGGAGGTGCATTCCTCAATTTGCCAGGGCAGTTCTAAGCCAGAAAAGGATGGAGCTTTCTGATCCAGGCCCAGTATCTTGCTTAGATCAAGAACTGCTGAACAGAGTGGGAGGATCTATGGGAACGGCAGCTCGCTGCAAGATTCTCTTGAATGTGAAGAGAATAAGAAATATGATGGCCAACCTGATGCAAATTAAAACCTTTTTCAACGACAATTACACAAATGTTTGTGGAGAACAAAATTTATGTAATAATTACCCTGTAATTTTAATCAAATCGTTGAGGCTTTTGTTTTGGAATATTCAGATGTCATACAATGTTCAAAGGAAAAAGCTCTAAGTATTTCCACGCGTGTCAGTTTCTATGAATTTCACATTAGTGAATGATTTGAGCTATAGTGATTCAGAAGAAATAGTATACAGTGAGAGTTGAAGTACTGATGGAGTTGTAGTACTGCATTACTCAGAGTTAGGGTTGAAGTGATGTGCACAAGAAAGTTAGAAAGAGTTCTGAACGAGAGTCCTGAGGCTAATGTTGCCGAACTAGGTGCATATTGCCTAGAGGCTTGAGAAATGGAAACAATCAGGTGAGACTGAATGAGGAACAAGGTTAGTGTTAAAGGGAGCGGAGTTGGATAGTTAGAAACCCACATAGACCATAAGGGGAAAACTGGGAGTTGTTGCAGGATGAATTGAAGTTGGTTGGCAGTTAAAATAAATCAGTTGGAAAAAATACTCACTTCGGGATATCGAAACTACTTTTTGGCATTCAAAATGAGCCATTAGAATGGAACCAAAATGTTAGTCTCTAAGAAGCTGATGAGGTTTGCCCATACTTTGGCTTTGTGTTGAAAAGATTTTTGGTTTTCAATGTGTCTAGTTTGTTTCAAATCAGTTAGGTATTTTCTGTAAAAAAAATTTTTTTAAACAATTTTTTTAGTTTTTTTAAACTGTTTTTGAGAAAATTTAAATAACTAACCTTTAATGTTTGGCAAATCCGATTTTGGTTTATTATTCATTCTGAATAATAACCCTATGTTTTCGTTCACGAAAAATTTTTTACAACACCCCCTCAAAATTTGATACTTTACGTTTCGAAACTTAGAGATTCCAAATTTGCAATGTCCGTCTGCCATCCCCCGTCCCCTGTCTGGGCCGTTTTGCGCCTTTAACGTGGTCTAAAAAATTCGTTCTTTTGCACAAAAATCCGATTTGGTATCTAGTTGTGCCCGCCATCTCGGCAATCCAATCGGACGAAGCCCGTGGTTGTAATGGGCAAAAAACGGTTAAAAAAATTAACGAAACGCAGTACAACGCGAGAGCTACAGCGTTTCTTCGTTTGAACTCCCTCCCTCCCGCCCGTCTCAATAAAAAACGGTGGCAACGGGTGGGCGGCTCAACTCCCCATTCGCCTCGCAACGGGTTCGCTTGAAGCGCCCAACGGGGCAAAATCATCAGACGTTTTGTTTCCGTAGTTCCATTGTAGCCAGGACGTGTTTCGTATGGTTTACTAGTATTCGATGCTGAATCGAATGGGATGGGGGAGCACTAATACTAAGTCAAGCTGTTCATGAGAATAATAAATCATTGTGTAATAATTTGCAGGGTTTTTTGTTTTCTGGTGGGTTTTGACTCATATTTCTGGTTACTGAAATAGTTGTAGGTTCAATAAAAATCGTTACAGCCATTTCTGAACCAAACAAAATCATTTTACATTACTCAAAAAACGTCTGTTAGCTAAGAGTTAGGAATGGTTGAATGTTGACTCCCTCTTTGTTCTATTCGCTTAATTTACTCATAACCATCATAAACCAGTTTTAAGATCAGAATTATCAGTCCAACGCACACCCACTTGGGTGCGTGCTTGGGTACTAACTCATCTCTGTAGCAGATAAAGCTTGCAAAGGCGGTTATTAAGGATACATGTTCTGAACTAATTTGACTGAGGTCATAAACCTTGTTTTCTGACTTCCTGAAGAAATGTGTTAGTATTAGGTATTTCCAGAACCGAGTTGAACCCAGATTTTCCAATTTATTTTGTTGGTTTCATTTACTTGTTGCAGTTTCACAAGCCTGGAAATGAAAATCTAGACTACCCTGATTTGGCCAAAGAAGCTGTGCACAAAGCACTTCAAGATGCAGGTGTAACTATTGAGTCTATTCAGAGTGCTTGCGTCGGATATGTTTACGGTATGCAATCAAATCTACAATTTAGCATGTTAGTAATCATTGATAATGGTAGCATTATGGACTGAGAGTGACATGCTGGTCCCCCCCCCCCTCCTTATTTTAGTACCAAGTAAGAAATCTGCCTTTATTTCATAATGTTAAAATGCAATACATTTTTAGCATCAATCACAATGTCATGTAATTCACTTTTTCCCAATACGAATTCATCTATATTCTCCATGTGGTGCATGAGGGCGTTTCTAGAAGGGTGGTAGTGGTCACACTACTGCTATTGAGAAAAAAATAAATACTCTTCAACAAGGAGAGGCAGCTTCCCATTCCTTTCTTCATGTGTGTGTCAGAGCTACCATAATAAATGTAGTGACATGACATCAACTAGTAACGTATAAAACAAATACACCTAAAAAGATACAAACGTCTTGATAATTGTAGCTTTCTGGGATTCAACTTATTTGATTTTGTATATTCCCATAATGTCAGCTACGTGTTGTGTATGTGTGATTTGTTGTAGTTGCATGAACCCAAAAGATGTTTTATGTGAGTGTGCCTGCGAACACGACTGATAAAACTCGAATGAGGGTTCAGGAACAGTCATATTGATAATTAAATAGATCTGTGCCTGTGAACACACCACAATGTAGTTATGACTCGAAAATAATGATAGTTATAATGATTGCAAAGTTTAAGAAATGTTTTCCTAAAACAACCGTAGTAAGTTTTTTTAATTATTATTTACTTTAATGGCAGGAGACTCTACTTGTGGGCAGAGAGCGCTTTATCAGATTGGCATGACTGGATGCCCTATCTACAATGTCAATAACAATTGCTCAACTGGATCCACTGCGCTTTTGCTGGCAAAACAAATCCTAGAAGCTGGACAAGCTAACTGTGTGCTGGCACTTGGATTCGAAAAAATGGACAAAGGCTCATTGACGTCGA
Source organism: Pachypeltis micranthus (assembly GCA_020466155.1). NCBI lineage: Eukaryota > Metazoa > Arthropoda > Insecta > Hemiptera > Miridae > Pachypeltis > Pachypeltis micranthus. The sequence continues at coordinate 36,402,430 of CM035768.1, forward strand.
AAGTAATTAGTTTTCTACTGAATCATGCTATCAACAATTTTACTAATAATTTGATGTGAGAGAAGACCCACAAATCAATGTTTATGGGAGGAAACCCCAGTTATCAGAGGCTTACCATACTAATTTTTGTGAACTCGTTGAAAATTTTTGGTGTGTAGGTTGGTCAGCATTATCTTTTTTCTTTTTTTTAAATGTAAACAGCGTAATGACGCATCATGTCCTGTTCTCAATTTTAATGTTATGAAAAATTGTGCTTGTAAACTTGCACTTTTTGAAGTCGAGGCAGTTTCTTTTTGTGTAAAGGGCAGTGTATGGTTTTGAGATGCCCTCTCACCTAACTGTAGGTAATTAATTGACAGTACTGTAGGTGGTTATTTTGAATAATATTTTGTAGGTTGTATACTCGTAAAAAACAATTTCTAGTATGTTGGCATTGAAGATTTCTGTTGTAAAAGATGATTGGCCCCCACTCGTTTAGTACAGTTTTGCAACTACTGAATTATGACTTTTTGCTTACAATTGTTGTTGTTTTTTTAATAGTTTTTTGATCGCACAAATCCAATGGACAAACATGTGCAAGCCTTAGCTGAAATGGCTGAGATGGATGGAAGCCCTATAACAGCGCAACTGTTTGGAAATGCTGGTTTGGAGCACATGCAGAAGTATGGCACGAAAGAGGAACATTTTGCAAAAATAGCCTACAAAAACCATAAACACTCTACTAATAACCCGTGAGTGATATATTCAATTCTTACTGGGAGCATTAAGTTTTACCACCACAAACATGAGAGAAGCATGTTTCTCTGATTTCCACATGCCTGTTTTACTCTTATAATATTGAAAAGTAGGGCATTGCTAATCAAGAGCTTCTTTTCACATTGTTTCACGTTACTTGGGGCTGGTTGCATTAACAATCGTGATCAAACTAACGTTTTGTAGCTAATTAATGGTCACTAGTCCTGTGTTAAAATGTGAAGTGTTCGTTTGTTCTTATAGATAAGAATTTGAAGATTCCCTGTGAGTTTAATACATATTGTCAAGGCCATTTTTGCTAAAAATGAGGTATAAAACTATTGGCTTCTGTGTTTTACCAAATTCATATGGACAACCCAAACCAAATAACTGATTAGTAGATGTATTGTAATTTTAAGCAAACATTTTTGAGCCGTTTTGAAAAGCACGGAAGACTACATTTTCGCTGGAAAACATTTTGTGGGTTATTTTGACTTGGAGTTTCAGAGTTCAAAATACCATGTGGGAAAATGGTTTGCCCGTATGTGTTCCTGTGCCAAGCGCCTCCTTCTGCTACATCCCTGAGGAGTATGTGGAATGCTCTACTCTCCACAGTGTCCTTTGCAATCATAAAGTGTTTATGGATACTTGAGGATTAGGCACAGGGGGTCATGTGTGTAACACATTTCAGCTGGGCGAATGGTGTTTCACCTTATTGAAGAAGCAAGGCTCCTAGGGCAGTTTCAACCAGGAGGATTCCCCATGAGTCCAAAAAACCTATTTCCAATGTTGGCTATTTCAATCTTTCTCATTAACTGAGTTAAGAATGGGGTATTTTCAGGAACAATGAAAGTTTCTGAATGTGCATGGAGCTTAGAAAAGTTGTGAGATGCACATGCTACGTATTAGCTCTTAACTAAGAAATTTCTGTTGTTGGTGGGCGTCATAGCACCGATTGATAAATGTGAGCTGAACTGAGCATCACAGTAGTCAAATAGAAGTAAAGCATGAACATGCACTCACAATTTTACAGATAACGTTTGGGAAGTTTTTTATTGAAGTTAAATGGCTGATTAGCTAACCCATTTTAGCCATGACAAAGCACTAACAACTTGTTGCACCACTTTTAGCTGCAATTAATTTTCAGCAAAGTTTGATGCAACCAGCCCTTATTGTGCAATATGATCTATTTCAAATGAAACTAACTGTTGTTGTCATAGTTAACATGTTATGGACATTGTTTTGGTTGTCAAGGGTGTTGGTGCATGCATCCACAACAGTGGGAGATGTGAATGTAGGTAGGAAAATACCAAAACACTACTTTGAAAATCGAACACACATTTTATCGTGATTGCTCTTTTTTTATTTCCTCCAGGTACTCTCAGTTCCAGACAGAATATTCGCTTGAAGATGTAATGAGGTCTCCTAAAGTATTCGGACCTTTAACGAAACTGCAGTGCTGTCCAACCTCAGGTGGTTACTTGCTCAATAACTAACACTAGTCCAGTGGAATTTGTGAAAAGTTTATTTATGACCAAATGGTAATATTTCTGTTCATGAGCACGAATTTTGCTATAGTCTTCGTGAATGTAGTCAACTATCTGATTATTTTACCGATGTTGAAATCTCATCAACACTTGTAGCCAATCTGTATTTAGGAAAAAAATACTACAAATGATTACATAGTTGTTTATTATTCTCTTGCACAGCATGATTAGGACATATTCTATTCAACCCAATGTCGAAAAATAAGTTTTAAAAAAAGCAAGTTAGAAATTGCTTATTTCTTGGTCAATCAGACGAAGGCTAAACAAACTATTTCAACTACTGCTGAATGTATTAAAGTAAAAGATGTTACTGTAAGCCAGCATCACCCTAGTAATCAACTGTCATAGTGCAATCATCCTAACCATATATTTATCCACTGATGTCCATCTCTAACTTAGTTTTTTGTTCCGAATTTGAAAATGCCCATGCATCAAGTTTGATAATAATGCACATTTTTAGTAGCTTCTAAACTCAACATGCAGTGAACCTTCTTCCACTCAGTTGCTGATTCTTTATATTCTACTCATATTCGTCCCATCGAATTCAGAACATTTTATGAAAAAGGGAAATTATTTCAATTGTTTAACCTTATGGAGAGTCAACAAATAAAAATATATTTCCTTGATTATTGATTACTTGACTCTTTTGATTCATTTACAGACAAACATTGCCATATACCATACAAAACCAAACGTTTCAATCAATACTTCCGATAATATCCAGCTTGACGCAGTGTCACACATATGAGACCCATCCCATTCGATTCAGCATTGGGAAATACTATAAAACGATACCTAACGTTATGTTTACTGTTACTTCACTGTTTTCTATCTAGACGCAGTCCTGCACCTCTAACATCTGCCTTGATGATGATACCAAACACAACTTAATTGAATGAAACTGCCAAACATTTTTGCCCATAACAACCATCGGTTTCTGATCAGCTTGCCAAGTAGGCGGGCACAATTTTTGCTCCCAAACGGAATTTTTGCATCAGAGAATGAATTTTTCAGGCCCTATTAACCCATTCGATGCGGGAAAAAAAAGTGATGTTATGCCCCATCCTGAAAATTTTCTTGTATAATATTTGACATTGCGGTTTCTTAAAATTCTCATTATTGTCCCTAATAGTGAAAAAATAGAAATCAGGTCATCTGCGCAATTTTTGGCGCATGGCATCATTTGATGCCACTCGTACGGTGGGTTGGGCAGAGTATGCAAGCCCGCCGCACTGGTTATGCTAACCCTCACGACGCCTACAGAAATCAGTCAAGAACCTCTAAGATTTAGACGAAAAAGGTATAATAAATGCAAATATAATGTTTCAGAATTACAATTTATAATACGAATTTGGGTGGTGTGGTGGTAACGTAAAAAAATTAACCATTATTGTACAGCTTTAATTATAATTATTTCATGAGTATAATATTGATACAATGAAGGACTGTTCAATAATGACACAATTAAGTACAGTAGTAATAATTTATTGCTATGATAGTGATAGATAATTACTTGACTGAAAATAACAATGGAAAATTGAAATGTTATGTACAGCAAAGTGGTATCGTCCATAACAATCCTTAAAATATACAAATAATTCAGTAAAAATATAGTAAAAATGATTCTTGTGAATAATAGGTAATAGAAAAATGCATTAAAATTTTGTTTTTCAAACATAAACATTATACAAAAATGAACTGATACATAATAAACATGAAGAACACCCTCGTTTCCGAAAACCCAGAGATGCTTGCCTCCTCATCAGACATGAGCACATTTAATATTTCCGCAGCTTCAGCATCTGTCATATTGGACAAATACCATAATTTCGCATCAGACTTCCTTTTTTTGACGGTGGGGTAAGAAGCGCTTCGTCACATGGAGCGAAATCTATAAGTAAATAAGTGGAGAGTCGTATATATCTCATTAGTGGATGGCCAAAAATATGACAAGTGGAGAGTCGTAAATATCTCAGAAGGCCAGACATATGACTCAAGGTTTTGAAAAATGTGGTCTTACCTGGTCTCTTGCTGCTACCGCCAATGTTGGCCCAAGATGTTGAAGGCTGGCTGTCTGTAAAAGTGAAAATAAAACGAACCCATTTATTGAAATAATTTATGTACCGTATTATACTATGTACTCCAAAAACACAAACATTCTGAAAGATGGTCTGTGCGTCGTATGTACGTAGAAGTTGGTAATAAAAATCTTCTTCCAGGAATATGTTTCAATATGTCAATAGATGCAACAGTAATGCACTTTGCAATGAGCATATGAAAATTTCAAATGATCATTTATTCAGATTCTTGAAAACGCCCATTTTTTCTTACCTGAAATCAGATGCCCTCCATCCGATCCACATGCCTACTATAATTTATTAGAACAGAAAAAAAACCATTTTTTCTCGTAATTTTATCAAAACATATATTATTGAGCGTACCTTTATTATCCATCGCGTTTTTTTCTCCTTCACGGCAAATGTTTCCACAGAAAGTACTGCAGGCTTCTTCACTGAAAGTAGGTAGTAAATAATATGAAATCAGAAAACTGGAAATTCCATGGTAAATATACCAATTATCTAAATTTTGAGCTCTTGATTTTGAGGTGTATTATATTTACTGTAAATTAATAATTCCCACGCAATATCTACGTTGAAATATTACTTTTACACAAAAACAATCGAAAAAACTGGCTTGAAATAAGGAAAATTGACTTACCTTCGAATATTTGAGATTTGGAAATGAAAAAATTGCGCTAGGCTCTTCCGAAATGTGTTAGGTGACGCGCAGATTGTTACTGAAGGACTTGCAACTACGCGAGGCAGGTAAAGACGAACAACCTAACGGTCGGAAGGGTTGGCGAGAGGCGCACTTATTTTTAGCGATGGCATCGTATGATGCCACCCGTACGAGACGAAAACCACCATGACATCATATGATGCCATCCGCACTGAATGGGTTAAAGGACTTTACGGATTCCAGTGGGGTGGGAAGTGTCCTGATCGAAAGCATACCAAAAAACTACCAAATATCTTCACAAAAGTGAAACAAGCCTTTGATCAAGTCAAGCTTTTGATTCCATCTAATTCATGAGGCACTTGTTGAAACCTAGAGATGATCGAACTACGTCATGTGGCAGGTGCTGAAATATACCACAACTTGTGTAATATCAATACATAAAAAGTCCCGTGGAATATCAATGTATAAAAATCCTGTGCAACTGGTGGAATGCCACAAGGTTTGTTTCTTTTGGATGTTGTGTTTTGGATTCACTTTGAGTATAAATGGGAAATTCATTGAACAGGGTTTGGTATGGTGTCATTGCAGTGTTCTCTAATGTATTATTTCTCGTGTGCTTGTGGGAACTCAATTTGTTGCTTCGCCACGAAAGAAAAAGTGGTAAATTTCTTACCAAGTTTAGCTACTGGTCCCAGCATTGATACCTTAAATGCTTGTTAAGAGGCCTGCTCAGCTGTATTTTTTTCCTTGTTGGTTTATTTTTAAAAATTAATTCTGCACTGCAGTATAGTTAATTAGTGAGACTATTGGGCATAACAAATGGAGCAGTGGTGAGAAGGACCACTCTTCAGGTGATACTCATCTTCTCACCAGTTATGTATTGAGCTTTCTAGAACTTGATGTTACTAATTAAATTGAATTTCTAATTGTTCATTTTAGATGGTGCCGCTGCAGCTGTTCTCGCTACTGAAGATTTTGTAATTGCTAATGGACTACAAAATTCAGCTGTAGAAATACTTGGAATGGAAATGGCAACTGACCTTCCTTCTACCTTCAATGAGCAAAGTTGTATTAAATTGGTAATTGTCTTGCAAATCTTACTTCTGATTTGAGTACTTAACAGAGTTAGAGTTTATATTAGTATGGAACTCGCTTTAGCCTTTATGTAGCCTTATATTTCATTAGAACGTTCATTATTAAGTAATCCCTTCCTAGCCTCGTGCGTGCGCACATCACTCCCTCCTGTCCCTTAACATTCATTCCTCCTCTGCCGATGAACAAAAGAGAAGCCAACAACACCAAAAACGAGAAAGAAATGTTTCAATCGTAAATAATACATCAAAACTACTTAAAGAAAGCCCCTGCCAAAATAAAGAATGGAAATTGAGCTAACCTCTTGAAAATATTAGGTGCACCTCACAAGATTCCTTAGCTCTACGTCAATGCACTTGTGTTCAAGGCTTTTGCTACTATCTCAATTTATTTTTCACTCAGTTCATTTCACCTTTTTTCAGCCGCAGAAAGTGGTACAGTTCCAGAATTTATTGTACCGCTCTCGTCATTTTCCCACAAATGAGAATTTTATAGTATGGTTGTCTTATTAGGAACTGTCCATATAAACAATTTAATCAAAACTGTTAGTCGTTTTCGAGAACAAAAAATTTGGTGTTTTGATCACTACGAGAAATATAGTTAGGTTATGTGAATGTTGCCTATACCTTTATTTTGACATATCATCATGTCCGGCGGGTTAGATATCAATTTTGAGGTGATTATTTGGTTCAGCCATTTTCTCTCAATCGCATTCACATACACGCACGCAGTCCAAATTCCCAAATATTGTTTTTCGGACTCAGTAGGGTCTGAAACACAATTATGTGAAGAGAACTCAAAGATTATTTTTCAGCCGATTACATTACTTCCCTTTCTACTTCATAGAGCCAAGGACAATAAAACCAGATTCAACCAAAATTGTGCCGTATAGAAAAATAAAAACTATTTTGCTGGTGAATGTTCCGTGAATGCTTATTTGATGTTAAGCAATGCGGGGCAATTTTAGTGTCAGAAGACCATACAAAATCAGCAACCAAACAATCAGAAGGCTAAAGCATGTTCCATGTGTTTGAATGTTAGCCGCAGGTTCAAAGCAGCATACATCTGGGGGTCAAATGGGCAGAACCCATTGTGATGCACAAAGTGCTACTCTTTATTTCACATTCTGAAGTAGGTAATTAGCAAGTTGCTATTATAGTGATCCAACTTGATTAAGTTTCTTCTTTAGCATTCGCGGAACACTCAAGTTTCACTTATGTACCATGTACCTTCAATTCAAATTGTTATAGAATCAACTCCAGTAATATCTGAGTTTTAAGGAAATTGTGCTGTAACAAACCAAACCCCCTAATTTAGTCGACATAATTTAGGGCTTTTTTGCTGAAATGGTACTGCAAACTGAATAACATTGATATCAGTTGAAGCCACTGTCGCTGTGTGGCCATACCCAGTTCCCTGATTGTGGTGGTAAATCTTCTCCTCCCGTAATCGCGAATAAAACCCTATATTCCAATCGAATATGGAATTCCTCATCATGGTGTAGTGATGCATCCCCCTCCTACATTGTTGGTGTTATAAAATCAATGAATTAAATTTAGAGTTTTGTTTGTAGGTTCAAAAATAATATATCAGGTATTTTGTACCATGTATGTAGGTTGCATTTCTTTTCTTCAGGTTGGTTACGACATGACGAAGACAGCTGCTCAACGATTGTTCGCTAAAACAGGATTTCATCCTAAAGATGTTGATGTGATTGAGCTTCATGATTGTTTCTCAGCAAATGAACTAATTACGTACGAAGCTTTAGGACTGTGTGAACCTGGTCGAGCTGGAGAGTTTATTGATTCAGGAAACAATACCTATGGTGGCAGACATGTAGTGAACCCAAGTGGTGGGTTGATATCGAAAGGACATCCCCTGGGAGCGACAGGTTATATTATATTATTAACTAATGCAAGATATGTTATAGCTAAATTAATTATTTCGACTAAATTCGAATCATTAATTAAAATTATCAGCATTTCATATTCACTGTGCCGTGCCTTCTGTTCAAAATGATTTGGAAAATGATCGCTCATCTGTTTGTGCCTTGATGTTAGTAACCAGTGCTAAGCTCAATATCACCCTGTGAATAACAAAACTGTGGTGTAAAAAAATTAAACACCTAGTTTTTTTATTTCTTCAAAAAATTGAAAAAGGTCTGTACCACATAAAATCTGGTTACCTTCAGCTGCAAAAGAAATACGCCCTGAATAGATACGCCCTTTTAATAGATTAAGGTTGTGGTAGCACTCAACTTGCAAAGCTATTCCACTCAGTCCAATTCTTTTAGAAAAACCTGCAGCTAGTAGTGCTCCCAGTATTGGATACAACAGGAGCCACTTCAGGTGTATTTTTCCAAAAGAAACTGAAAAAAATGTTCACTTTGAAATAAACTGTCTCCAATTTCTTTCGTTCTCAGCAGATTATTCCAAGTAGTGAATGTCACTTCCTCTCCCATGTTCAAAAGTATAATGTGTGTCAGAACTTCAGCACTGGAATTTTGTTTTTCAGCAAAGTGAAAGTGGAAGTGTAAAAAAAATAAAATAAATTAAATGAACCCAAACTTACCCTGAAAGGGAATCAAATAATTAATATCTTTTGGAAAGCTATTGATGAAATATATGCCAAAATATAGATCACGTTGAATTGAACATATGAAGGTAAATGAATTACTCCTTATTCATGAATGTAAAACCCTAATTGCTCAGACTGGCATGAATTCCAAAAAAGGAAATTTTATGAGACAAAGGTACAAATAACAGTCAATCAAATAAACACCTTCAGAAGTTCACCTTATAATTTAGCATTTAATGATCTCTTCAATCCAAACTCAAAAACTCGCAATTGCATAAGAGGAAGCTGATTGACTGTTAACCACTCAGCCAGAATGCCTCACCAATCCTCCCTTATTAGAGGTGAACTTGGTGGGAAGAACTATCTAGCTAGATAATGACCTAGGAGCTGCAGCAACAATGAAATTGTAGCCCGCACTTTACAAAACTCAAACTGAAATATGGAATTCAAGGAGGGAACATTAATGGAACATTCTAAAAATGAGCCACTGCAGAGTATGGCCAAATGTTCCCGTTCTATTGACCAATAATGTGTCGATAAAATAGAAAGAATGTATTTCCTATCTTCACAGTCCAATGGTCGTAGAACAATTGTAAGAAAACTGCTCAACTCAAACCCTAAATGGCTGTAAATAATATATATGTTATTGAATGACACATAGATAACCAGCTCATTAACTTAGTGAGTACTTACTTTGATTTATTCACAGGCGTTGCTCAGTGTGCTGAATTGTGTTGGCAACTTCGGGGTATCGCCGGGCAACGGCAAGTGCCAAATGCTTGCCTGGGCCTTCAGCATAACATCGGTCTAGGGGGTGCAGTTGTTGTTGCTTTGTACAAACACGGATTCCCTGAGACTACCTCCAGGTGAGTCATTGAAATGTTGAGTGATTCAAGGGTTTCTTAAAAAATAAGGGTTACATATTTATGTAGGTTAAGTACTCCTTAGTGTCAGTACTTTACAGACCCGACTGCGACCTAACCCATGGTTATACCCAGTGTTCTGACCCAAAGACCAATTCCATAGCAATATGACTTTCACGGATCTTCTCTTTATCATTGACTAGAACTTTTTAATTAGTTATTATTGGGTACCAAAAACGAGTCCAGTACATAACATACATTTCTAAATACTGGCATCCTGATGCTAAAATAAGGGGTGTACAAAAATTCGAACGTTACGACTGTGTCGAGAATGCAAAAACAACAGTATGTTGCTCTGCATGGGAACTGTATTATTCTCATGCCTAATTCCTGCTCTTATTGAAGACACCTTCAGTGAACGTAGTCTAGCAATTAGGAAAGAAGATCTATATCCTGAGGTATCTTGGGGCTTCAAAGCTTGAGATTGCTATAATTTTTGCCCAACTCAGCTTCTCCCTAATATTACAATCCTCTCGCAACAAATTGGTGCCACAAGTGAAAATTCCCTTCGTCATAGTTGCTGAAGGTTTGCCTAAGTAAGAGCACTCACATTGCAATCCCGCCGTATCACTAATAGTTTGATGAATTCAAGTAGTAGTTTTTTCTAGGTAGACATTTGTGTGTTTCTAATATGTATTTATTGTCTTGTGTTTTATACCGAACAAAAGATGGAACAAGTATTATTTCTCTTCACATGACACTGCAAAATGTTGTCCTAATTAAGTAGTACCTAGTTCGTAATGTACCTTCTAGTTTTTTCTGCTGGAATTTCACTTTCGTCGTACAAGGCAAACTGTTTGGAATGATAATATTCATTGTAGTACCACTTGAATGAGTGGTTTGCCATTCATAAAAATATTTTGTTGTACACGTCACCTGAAATTTGTATAACCCAAAGCAAAGTTGATTAGTGTGGTTTGAAAAAAATGAACTATAGCTAATTCATAATCTGCATATTGTCAATAGTTATGGGGTGTTTTCTTTATATCTCTTGTGACTCTTCCAGTGTCCTATTTTCCACCTCTACACTTTCACTTATAGAGCTCTGGCTACCATTATACTCCTACGCCTCCCCGTCCCATCCACCAACAAAACTTGAAGCCATTGATGAGCCATTTCAAGTGGCTCTGCTTCTTGGTTAGTACCGGGCTTTCATCTGGTAAGCACCTTAGAGGCTCAATTCCACCTATAAGATTCAACGACGACTGCACATAATGAACACGGTGGTCTTCAACGTCTTATTCACCTGATGGCCAACTATTATCAACCTCAAACCTGCATTACTCCACTCATTACCTCACTTTCATGCCCAACTGCAGTCAAAAATTAAAAAGTCCTTGTGAATATAAACCCCCTTATTCTTATCCTCATTTCCCTTAGAAATTCCTTTTTAGCTTACCCAATAAGAGTCTAGCTCAGTCCCGTGCTCTTCACAAGGAATGCTTTACTGTAGCTACCACCTCTTATTAAATGGTCTGGCGCATTCAGAGCTCATGTGCATGGATTGATTGAGCCAGGAACACGTGTGTAGCCCTGAAATGTATCAGATGCTTTAATTGTTAGCAGTCTAAGGTGTGGGTTTAGGAAATATATAACCCAGCCTAACTCCATCACATTGTTGACTTATCTTCTGCTTAATTTGATGCATTAAGCACATTCAAATTGTTTTCACTTAGTTTGTCCAACCTCATTAAACTCTGGAAATTTTGATCTAAGTATTGTAGCACTTCTATCTTCTTTTTACAGGGGAAGCAGAATTAAGATTCAACTAACAAGTGGAATCATTGATGACCCCTCAGTTTTCAAAGTGTCTAAGGCATTTGATTTGCTGAAGCGTGAAATGGAAACAGATGGTGAAAATCTAATTGAGTCAGTACGTGGAATATTTTGCTTCAAAGTGAAAAACAGCGATGGGAAAGAAGGAATGTGGATCATCAATTGTAAAACTGGGAAAGGTTCCATAACCTACAATGGAAAAGGTAATCATTTCTTCTCATGTTTTGCGTTAATATTGTTATAACTGTCTCCCTAAACATTCTCAACAATGGTTTAAAATTGTATGGAAAGGGATTCATGTAATCATGTAATGTGATCACTTATTCACTGGTCACTTTTAGAATCTTTGGTTTGAGAGATTGAGAAGTGGCATATAAATTAGACTGAGTTTATTGGCACAGCTCTGATAACAGAAAAATATCTTGCACAATGGCAGTTGGGAAATGGAGAGACACAAGTGATAGTCCTCAAAACTGTGAAGGTCCAACTGAGAGAGGAGTTTCTTTAAAATGGAAACCTTCAAATGAGCCTCAATATTTCTACCATGAACATAGTCTCAGGAGCCCTTCACAGAAACCAGAGGCTAGGGAAATTGGAAGTATACTCGTTGACTATGACACATTGTTGGAAAATTTCTTTGAAACTTAGGGCGAGCATTCCTATTATAAACATGCTCAGAGATATTTAGAGGAGATTCTTTGATTCCTCTGACCCCTTAAATGTACGAAACCGTGTTATACAGCGTTCAAATGTGAAGTTTTTGCTTCAGCCCCATGGTTCACTCTTACTTCCCATTACAGCTCATAGCCAGCTAACAAATCTCGTTTCCAAGCTGATATGCCTAGAATTATTGTTCAAAAAGTGTGATTTGTGCATATAAATTATTTTTTCTTGCAGAAAAGTAAGAAATTAGCTTATGCAAATGACTTTCCTCGCTAGTTCACTCTGTTTGGCGTTTACATTTTTAGAGAAACCAGATGTGACGTTCACTGTAAATGACGAAGACATCAGCGACTTACTGACAGGAAAGCTAAACCCACAGAAGGCATTTTTCCAAGGTAAATTGAAAATTCAAGGTAACATGGGCCTTGCGTTGAAGTTGACTGAACTGCAGAAGAAAGCAAATAGTCGTATTGAAACTTTGCGGGCTAAGCTGTAAGTATAATTGAGTGACAATGCTCTTCTTCCATAGTGCATTAATTGTTCATTCCATCAATTCGTATTGAATGTTATGAATTACAATTGGCAATGGTTTTAGTATTAAATAATGCTCTCTTCTCTGAGAAGTAACTTGAACTCAATTCAAGTGTAGATTTCATTACATAATACTGTATGCGTGACTAGTAAGACTATTGAAACAGAAGTGAAAAAACGTTCAATTTGGGGCAGATTTTTCAGAGTCTTGATATTTGAGGCATAGTCATAGTTGGGTTTCTATGAAGAATAATCATTTACAAAATGAGACTCTTATGCCAAAAACACGACAAAATCACTTGATATGAAGTACTATTATCAATACTGCATTGTTTTAAGTTTCTACTTGTATCAATTGAATTCGTAAATATGTGGCCTGAAGATTTCCTCTCCCTGTGAAGCTCTAAATGCAGTAGTGACAGGTATCAGCTTATTTCGAAAATACGTAGGTGCTTTCAGTTGAAATGCTTGACACTATACAAACAATTGCCATCATCCGTATTGTATGAAATAAACCGCTTGTGGTGGAGTTGTTGAAGCCCATAGCATAAATCCTATATAATGTTACTGGGAACTTATTTTTCTGTGTTATGCGTCATTAGAGTACCCTTGATCTAGGAGGTACCAATATATAAATATAGGAAAACACAACAAACCGTTACAGCTGCTGTCGAATGGTGATTCCTGTATGAACTGGCTGCAGGCTTGGGAAACACCAATTCTTTAGTAATTAAGTTTTTTGGAAACTGCATGTTTTGAGGAAATAATCATCGTTGGTCTTACTATAAATTGTATGGAGCAACATCATTTCAAACAGAAACACTGTAGGATGAAACCTTATGAACTCTCTTACACGCACAGTACGAACAATATTTTTCTGAGGTCGATACGAAATTATGTGTTCATCTGGTCTCTTCCTTAGTACTGCTATTAATATTTCCTTTGTTGAATGTTGCCCCAAGTTCTTTTTGAACAAAAAACAACTCTCAAGAAAAAATAGTTTAAAGGTGTGGGATTATTTGGTATATATTTGTGACTTGTTATTTTTAGTGGCTTTCTTGCCAAATATGGTGGTCTGTTAAAGTTGTAATGTGATAAGTGTGTTTTATATTTTTAAATATATCATTTGTTACAATCTTTATGAATTCACTCCTCGTTATTCCGTACTTCAAATTATTACTCTGCTTATATGTATTGTTTCAACTTCTTTCCTTTTGCCTGTCATTTTATAGCTGATATTTGACTTCATAGTTTGGATAAGTGAAACGCCTTTTGATAGTTCTACTGCTGAAAGACTTGAACTTCTGTCCTGCCGGGTTATAGATCGCAAATAATTTAAAAAGCAGCTGATCACGTAACGTTCCTTTCTACTTAGTTGAGATTGGAGAAGTGAAAATGTCTGGTAAGAGAGAAATGTATTATCAGTATTGGAAATACCAGCTCAATCACTATCATCAGTTTTTCTTGTTTTGTTGTGGTGACAACAATTCATTCTGAAAATGGTATCAATGTTCTGATGTGACTACTGCACTGATAATGATGAATGAGAAACTTATCCATGTTGACTAATTACAGATGGGGTTGTATTAGAGTTTGACAGCTGTCAACAGTCCATACCAAAAGTAGCAACTACACCGTAATTTAATATGAAAATACTTGAGAAATAAAAAATCCTCCTAGGCCAAAGTATTAAGAGCATAGTATAGGGTGTGCAGCATTCATTGAACCTTTCATTTATCCAAATCTGTTGTCAAGGACCATGAATTGTGTGGAATGAAAGTATAAAATTAACTGGCAGGATGCAGTTTCGTGTTGGGGAAAGCATGGAGTTCGTAGAGCGCTCCAAATTCTTCCCTCAATAGAGAAGCCAGTATCAAGTTAGTTGAGACAAAATGAAAAGGAAGTTGATGGAACGTAATTATATTATTGACAGTGAACTACTTAATGGAAAAATAATCCTGGACTGTTCGGATGAATTACGGATGACGGTGGCAGAGGAGATGAATGAAGTGGTGGTGGTGAGTCTCTTGATGAATGGTGCAGAAGTTCGGGATGTATGTAGAACTCCTTGGGAGAACGAATTGTCTTATCGCACTTAAGAGAACACAATGCGGACTTCCTCGTGGAGGAAAAAAGGGCGTCGTGAACGAGAAAAAGGTTAACAGCCGTACAGTGATGCGTATAAAACGGAACTGGAGAAAAGGGCAATTGCGAAAGATGGAAAGGTTTTGTGAGTTGGGGAAGAGAGGAGGAGTAGAGCAGATAAAAACCAGCCTGAAGAGTAGGAGACTTGAAGTTCTGGACGATAAGGCGTGAGTCATGCGTTTGATGAACTGGAGAACTCCAGAGTTCAGTTGCCGAAACACAATGCACTTTAACAACTCGCATAATTGTCTAAACAGTTTCGGGAGAAGCTCCTGCGATCTGGTGGGCAATGTCTGTGCTACAGGCAGCTCAGCTCAGCCGTGCCTGCCTGTCATTTGCAAACTTAGTGGCTCAAAGATTTCTTCAAAAATTGAAAAGGCAAAGGACAAGCCCAAATGTGAGCTCCCCCAGCTTCTGTTGCTGATATATTGTGTGAATTAAGTAAATGGAAAGTAGTCCAAGTTTGATATTAAAAATTCAAAAAATTGCATAAAATGTTGAGCGTGAATTCAAATGTGTGAGAGGGAGGCTATTCTTTCATGGAGACCAGTACATGTATATTGATTAGTTGAAGGAAAGCTACCATAAGAACTGAAGGGTTCTCACTTTAGATTTATTGCTAGAAATTCCAGTGCCGGATAGTTGAAATCAACCAAACCTTTTTGAGTTGAAAGTTGTTAGTTTTAATTATGCACTGTTCATAATCTCCACTCAGAATTGACTAAATACCACAAACTAAGTTGCTGTCATGACCGTGAATACACTTTTTGCTTCTCGCTTCTGGTTAGTGTTTGGAGGAACTAATCCTGAAGGAGAGTTGAGCAGTGAAACTGATGAGCTCTGAAAAATTTGCTGAAACTCTGTATTTGAGCAAATTTGGGAATGCTGGTGACTTCAGTTTTCTCACGGGAAACTGGCGTCTTACCATGGGAGTACAAACACGAGGCTCATGTGACTCTTCCAGTTTCACCCTGCACAAATATAGTGAATGGGCCCTAGATTGAAACGAGATTTTTTAAACTCGAGGGGCCACTAATTAGACAATCTATTTATTAGACCTCACACTATTTCTCCGGCATTCGTTGAACAAGGAATGTAAGACGAAATTTACCAAACAGTACCAACTGATTTTATTAGAACTGATGGAACACGCATTTGGTTCTACCTAACATTTCTCTAGTCATTTGATGAATGAAGATATAAACTAAAATAAGAGATATTCTTCAAATAATAAACATTTTTCTCATAACTCAACAACTGGCCCATTGAATTTTATCAAGCTCAGCCAACGTTTGGTACTGCATAATAGTTAGCGTAGAAACGTGTTGAACAGAGATGGTGGGAGTGTAACATGTACCTCTTAGTGATCAGTGCATAGTGGCCAAGTGGGGAGTGAAAAGGGAGCCTCCCTCATTTTGGTGCCGAACTCTGTTTAGACTGGATAAAATGGCAAGTGAGATAGGAGTTCTTGCCAAAGTGATATGGCACATGAATTGTGGAGAATATGGAATTCATGTACACCATTGTGGCACATGGTGTACATGAATTTTTATCAACGTCCATGAACATCTTAGGAGAAAGTGGGTAGAGCCAGATGACTGGAGCCAGTTCCTTACTTCAATGCAGTGCTCCACTCCTTTTCTCTTAAAGACTCTCCATCCTGCATGTCTTGTGTCTTTAGAGTCAAGGAAACGAGCGGTGCGTAGCAACACACAACTTTCCGTAATCCTTTAAGTTCGAATACCACCTATGTATGCGGGCGCTATATCTTCGTTCAACGCATTTTTACAGGAACATTTATAGGGAACAGAATGTAGAGACTAGTTAGCTGAGAGTACTCTGTGAGTTTGATCGAAATCGTTAGAGCCGTTTTTGAGAAAATTGGAATACCAATAAATTAATATTCGACAAATCTCCTTTTCTGAGTTAACGTGGCTTATATCTCCATTCAACATATATATATTAATAATATAATACCTCCGCTCGTCAATGGGATTTTCGCTACTACCTAACTCACAAAACCCTCGTGAAAAGGGGCTGAAAATTATTTTTACGTCGTCCTCGGTGGGAAACGGATTTATGAATGAACTGACGGAATCTTTCTCAAGTTAATTTCTATTATTGAAAAGAACTACTGTCCCGATATTTTCTAACGAGGCAATGACAACACCTTCTTAAGATAAAACCTATGAATTGGGTGCATCCTCTTAGAATCTCAAAGTACCGAAATTGGAACGTCTATTGTGAAAAATCGTACGATCAATTCCTTTACTCTGATCAACTTTCGCCTTCATCCTCACTGAGTGGCAACCACCACACTTTCCTAACATCTCATTGGGAGCCTAAAGCCCCGAAATTCGAACCTCTGTTTTAAAAAATCGTACGATCAATTCCTTTACTCTAATCAACTTTCACCATCGTCCTGAGCGAGTGGCTATCACCACACTTTCCTAACATCTCATTGGGAGCCTAAAGTACCGAAATTCGAACCTCTGTTTTAAAAAATCGTACGATTAATTCCTTTACTCTGATCAACTTTCGCCATCGTCCTGAGTGAGTGGCTATCACCACACTTTCCTAACATCTTATTAGTACCCAAATCTAAACGTCTGTTTTAAAAAATCGTATGGTCAATTCCTCTCCTTTAGTTATTATCCGCCTTTGTTCCCAGAGAGGGGCAATCCCCCAAGGCCAAGAGTATTAAAGCAATAATTATGTCGGCTATTCCAATCCAAAAATAACGGGTACTCCAAAAAACAATAAACAAATTATTAAGACAATATGACTCCAAAACACACTACCCCAAAACACAAAACACGCAGACATGGACAAGACACTGCATATTTTCGTACACAGGACCAGAAATATACGGAATAACTAACATCCTCCGAAAGGAAGTCATACAAATTGCATTACGTACAGACAACACACTTAGGACCAAACTAACTGCAAATACTGAAAAGACAGACCCACTCGACCAAAGTGGGCTATATAAAATAACCTGTACTTGCAAAAACGCATACATAGGACGGACAGGACGAAAAATACGGACCAGATATTCGGAACACATCAAATCTATTATTAGCAATGAATACGATTCAAACTTTGCCAACCACTACAAGACAACTGGACATGAACCTATCAAAATACAGGACTGCACCATCTTACTACATAAACAATACAAAGGACAAAAACTGAACATATTAGAAAACATGGAAATTTATAAACAAAAAACTTCAATGGACAGATCATAAATGAACAAATCAACACAAAATGCGACACTATATTCACACCACTCAAAACACTACACAAACGGAAACAACCAAATGACGGATTTACAGACCACCCTATACAAAAAAGACGTAGATTCCACAATTAACAGATCATTCAAGACGTTTCATTCACCTCTATGGGGTTTTCCCCCCTGAGGTACATGACCTCCTCCCCCCACCCATTATCATGTTTACTTCTTCTTCGTATATAATGACCACGACCAACTGACTGACTCCAGCGCTGACGATGATGTCTTTACATCAAGAGCGCTTGCCACAGTAACTCACCAACCAGAGGAGACGGGCTCACCTAACAGGAGCCAAGAGTACTCAAATGTCAGTTTGGAAAAATCGTACGATTAGTTCCTTGCCTCCTGTCGTCATCCACCTTTTTCCCCAGAGAGGGGCACTTATCACACTTTCGTAACGTTATGACCTAGTAGGAGCCTAAATTACACCACTACTATCTAGTTTCAAAAATTGAACGTTTAATTCCTGGCCTCCCCCTTTGTCGTCAGTGAGAGGCAATCATTACATGTGTCTCCAGTAAGAACGGGTGTTTTGATAATTCGTTCGTTGGCTAGCTGGCGTATCGTTTTAATGACATGTGAGAAACACAAATAATCAAAAAATCGGAAATATCACCTCAGTTACGAGATAAAATAGGAATGGGTCGCTGCTGTATTATATCGGATGCTGATGACCGAATAGAACATCAGTTTCCCGACCAGAGAAAATTAGAAAGAGAATAGCCGGTAAATTGAAAAACTCCAAAGCGCAGTGTAAAAAACCGGTGACAGGCAAAATTATGCGAACGAACCTCTACGGTCGACTCAGAAGGAGGCGAGACGAGAGGCGGCAACGACGTCACAGTGGAAGAACGCGTCATCAGAAAAGTCACGAATTGTTTCTCAAATACCACACCTTCTTGAGATACAATTATCTATTAGGTACTATTAAGCACACTACGCGAAATACCTAAACACAAGTCGTAAGTTTAATTCCTCGCATTTATCCTCCAACTTTGCCTCTATAATACGCATAACGTTGCTGTACAAAGTTACTAAAAATTCAATCTTCCTCAGTACTCAATGGTATTACATGTAATTTGGACGCATTCAAAATAGGCTATCAAAAATTTTTTCATTGGCCCTGACGTCGTGGATGGCCCCAGACATGGATATAAGACCTACTTGAAATACCATGCTAGTTGCCAGAATTGGAACTAGGCAAAATTTCCCACCAAGATTTTCTCTCCCTGACTTCGAATATCTTTTATATCCGTATCCGTGAACATCCATGACTTCGTGGCAAACGTTCAAACTTATTGTTAGAGTGCCAATTTTAGAAGGAGCCAAATTTTGAAAAACTGAACGACGTCCCTACCAGATATCCTTCCGCTGATTTCAAATATGTGTTATATCAATCACTGCGACATTCCATGACGTATGGGCGAACTAGGTGGCCAATTCAAACTGGGTAAATTACGGAAAATTCAAAAAAGTCCGTCCTTGATATTCTTTCGTGATTTCCAATTTGTTTCATATTTTTGTTTCGGACCATTCACGACTTCTTGGCAAACGGTCAAAGTATTTATGGTGGCCAATAATGAGCGTGGCCAAGTTTCGTAAAATAGAAAAAACTCCACCAGGATGTTCTTCCCCTGATTTTCAATTTGTTTCATGTGTATGTCTGGGACAATCCGCGACTCCTTGGTCAATGGTCAAAATCCAGTGGCCAATTTTGAATGAGGCCAAATTTTGAAACCCTGATTTCAAATAAGTTTCATATTCATGTCTGCGAACTCTCATGACATCTTGGCAAACGTTCAAACTTTGTGTTAAGTTATCATTTTTGAAAGAGTCCAAATTCTGAAAAACAGAAAAACGTCCCTCTCACATATCCTTCTGCCGATTTCAAATTTGTATCACATCGTATTTGCCAGCATTCACGACTTCTTGGCAAACGGTCAAAATCAAGTCAATCTTGGTCAGGACAACCTGCATGAAAGCTTCCATGACGTTTGGTTCCATCCTTTCCCTCTTCCCACGTGTGCCTCAGTTACCACTCCCATATTTTTACTTTTAAAGGAGGAGCTTTCCCATTTTTGTTTCACCCTGATTTGGGTGGTGGCGCTTACACCTCACCTTACCTGCTCTGGGCTGGCAGTCGCCCTTTTGGCTTCCCTTTTCATTTATGTGCTTCTTTGCCCTGCTGGGGCTGGCATTCAGTGTCTGACACCTTTGAATGAAAGGAGACTCGGTGGCAGCTACTGATGAATATAGGGGTGCTGGGTTAGGGGGTCTTTCCCTTCCCATTGGGGAGGACAAGGCAGTACCTTAGTGGTCTGCTGGGCAATCGCCTTGGTCAGCTCCTCCCAGAAAGGGGCTGTTGCTCTGGGCGTAGTTGCTTGGAAGCTAACTGCGTTTGTAGCCAGCCAAGTAATGTTTGCTAGATAGCTGGTTACGAGGTCTCGCAATAGAATCGTAAGTTTGGCCATTTGTCCAGAGGTCCTGGTTGGTCGCAGTCATGAAGATCAAACTGATTTGTCATCAGGGGAAGAATATATTGGTTGGACATTTTTCAGTTCTTTTAAATTTGGCCCATCCAAAATTGGACATTTAATCTGCCCAGAAAGCATACATAAGTTCCCAGACATACATATGAAACAAATTGCTCGTTCAAAACCGGCCACCTATACCTCTAGATTTTGACCATTGGCGAAGAAGTCATGGATGGTCAAAAACATGAGTATGCCACTAAAACTAGTACACTTTCAAAATCGGCCACTTAGTTCGCCCAGACGTCATGGAAGGATGCGACATTGATATGAAACAATATGAATTTTGAATCAGGGATAAAATACCTAAGTAGGCCTTTGTTCAGTTCATCGGAAGTTGAAACCTTTCAAAATTGGCTACTTGATTTTCACCATTGGCCGATAAGTCGTGAATGGTTGCAGGCATGAATATGTGACCAATTTGAAATCAGGGAGAGAAAATCTAGGTGCGACTTTTTTCAGTTTTTCGAAATTTTGCGTGGTCAGCATCGCCCAACTAGCATGGTATTTCGAGGTTTCATATCCATGTCCAAATTTCAAGTAATACTTGAATCAAAAAGGTAAAGTAATCAATTACTTTAATGCCTCCCCCCCCCACCACACTCTCTGCTCTCTCTCCCTCTTTGAAGACTACAGTGGAGGACGACTGTCAGGAATTTAACGTACGTCTTGTAGTAGATATTTAAAGTTGAGTACATGATAGCACTTATCGCATTATTGTATATTAGGACAAAGAGGAAGTTGGTGAGAGTAAAGGAATTAAACGTACGATTTTTTAAAACAGACATTTAGATTTGTGTACATATGGGCCCTAGTAGAACGTTAGGAAAGTGTGGTGAATTGCCACTCCGTGAGGACAAAGGCGGAAGTTGATCAGGAATCAAACGTACGATTTTTTACAACCGACATTCAAATTTCGGTACTTTAGGCTCCTAACAGGATGTTAGGAAAGTGTGGTGTTTGCCACTCTGTAAGGACGATGGCAAAAGTTGATCAGAGTAAAGGAATTGATCGTACGATTTTTTAATACAGACATTCAAATATCGGAACTTTAGGCTCCATACAGAATGTTAGGAAAGTGTGGAGATTGCCACTCTCTGAGGATGAAGCAGAAAGTTGATCAGAGTAAAGGAATTGATCGTACGATTTTTTTATTCAGACATTCAAATTTCGGTACTTTAGGCTCCAAACAGAATGTTAGGAAAGTGTGGAGATTGCCACTCTCTGAGGATGAAGCAGAAAGTTGATCAGAGTAAAGGAATTGATCGTACGATTTTTTAATACATACATTCAAATTTCGGAACTTTAGGCTCCAAACAGAATGTTAGGAAAGTGTGGAGATTGCCACTCTCTGAGGATGAAGCAGAAAGTTGATCAGAGTAAAGGAATTGATCGTACGATTTTTTTATTCAGACATTCAAATTTCGGTACTTTAGGCTCCTAAGAGGATGTTAGGAAAGTGTGGTGATTGCCACCCTGTGAGGTTGAAGGCGAAAGTTGATCGTAGTAAGTTATCACGCATAATTATTTTCCCTCCATTTATTTCCGACGGAGATTTGCGGTTCTAAGTTGGAGGAAACTAAAGGAACCTAAGTGAATTGAATAGGTAGTATTTTTGCGGGTCGGAGACGTTATTGTGTTGTAGAAACTTCACGTTATGACCCCCGCCTCGGAGACGTTTTCGGAGGCGTTATTGTGTTCTAGAAGCCAAACGGAGTCGTTATTGTGGCCTGGCGATACCAATATATATATATATATATATATATATATAGTTAGGGAGAACGAAATGTGGGTATAGGTGACTAAAAGACACTCTGTAAGATCTATCACATCTGGTTATGCAGTTACCCCAGAATTTACGGAAATGTTCGAGAAAACGTTATTTGTGAAACATTCATTTTTATCTCTGTTCAATGGACGGACAGAGGAACATTTATTGAGAACAATATGTAGGTAGTAACTATTTGAAAACATCCTGAAAGTTTGGTGATAATTGATGGAGCCGTTTTGCCAAAAAGCGTAAAAAACCTATTTTTGCTTCATGGGCCTATATCTCCGTTCACCATATTTTCATGGAGATGTGTATGGAGAAGAAAATTTAGGTATTGATTGGTAGAAGATAACAGCCGTTTTTGAGAAAAATGCGAAAAACCCTAGTTTTTGGTACATTTTCGCCCCCCCCCCCCACTCAATTACAATCGGCCGAAATCGCCCATGACCTTATTTTGGTGTCTACAAAAAATAACAAACAAAACAAAAAAAGAAACAGCTCAATCGGATCAGCCGTTCTCCCGCATATCGAACTACAGACACACACACCCGGACCACGCACCGAAATTCGGTTTTTTACACCATACAAATTACCGATGTCTACTAATAAGTCAAAATTCGACGAATTTTGATTGACTCTGCAACTTAATGGCCAATCAATACAGAAAGTATTTCCGGGTCAGTCGTTCTAGAAGAAGGAGCGGTTTTTTAGACGGTAGGGTCTGGGTTATCCCTCCCTAGTCCTACTCCGTCATATCCTGTCGGTCCTTACTGGAATCCATTAAGGATTTTTCCGCCCTTGTAAAAAAAAAAAAAAAAAAAAAAAAAAAGAGGTAGCAGAGTTGTGAATAGGGAAAGTACAAGCTAATTCCTCAACTGTGGTAAATATTGTAACTATCAACTAGTAAGTCAAATTTTGGGTGTTGGGTGTTACCAAACATTGAGGGAACTATCAGCAAAAATAGTAACCAACTTTCAACTCAACGGTCAACGTTTTCAGTGCTCGGCTCCCGGACTAGTAAGTTGAGTGACGTGCTGCACGTCCTCGATATATCAGGTTTCAGATGGGTCAGCGGTCGATATTTGGTGATGTTTCCAGCAGTTTGATGGACAGAGTATGGCGTTAGGCTGTTCGAGCCAGCGCTATGAACCACCAACTGGAACAAACCTATACAAAGAAGGTTTTGTTGTCATGTCTCTGCCCTGTAATGTATCCTCTTCACGGTTTCCTTTCTGTTAGCTGGGCGTAACCGTCGCGATTTTTAACTTATTTTGGTTTGGCGCAACATTCTAAATTAGTGTTATTAAGAAAAATTGGAAACCGAAGATGCTTCGAAATGCATAGACGATCTGTGCACATTTTAAAATCGAAATGCTACGCGAATAGTGACCACTTCGCCTTACACCTCTTACCCTTTACCGATAATTTGTAAGTGGCTTTTTATGTTGACGCCAGTTTTGCTTCCTCACTGCCAAAAGTTGGGACCTTGTATGTTATTCCTTGGTATTTTCGATCTTTCCGACTGGTGTCGGTGCACAGTTTAGGTTTCGGTAGAGTTGTGCGTTGCGACAACTGAGTCGCCGCAGCTGCAGCTGCCGTGCTCCGAAAATCTAAATAGTTACAGGACGACTGACGTGTTAAGGTTACGCAGACCGGTTAAAGAAGGGTCTTGGAGTTGTGACGTAAGATGTGGTGATTGGTGATTAGGCTCGGTGTCTCTCCTAATGTAAGTAACAATTTAATGTAACGAGTAATAGAATATGTGCAATATGCGGTAAAAAGACGAAGTAGACCACGCAAAGTCAAAACAGTGATATCAGATCAGTAATCAAACAGTGTAGTAATAGCTTTTTTCAAACGCACTTTTAGTATTGGAGAAATATCGTAAGCACCCGGCCATAGCTATTGGTTCTAAAGGGTCGCGTAGCACTATCGGTCTTTGAGTTATGATTGAATGTATAAGAATTGCTTACTGAAAACGTGCACAATGACAGGGACACAGATTTTAAATAGTACAACGCGATTGATGCAATGGTGGTGTAGGATGTACACGTATACTCAGGGGATGGGATGTGGACGCTCAAGCATGGAAGTCTAGAGGCTCATCAAGCGTAGCAGCCCTGTGGTTTAGGCAGTGCAGCTGTGTTTGATGTTGGGTTGGGGCTTCAAGTGTATACTGGGGGCATGCTGTTCAAGTTGTGCCTCTCTGATCCCTTAGATACAACTGCTATCGGCTCCAGTCATACGAAGAGTGTTTGAGAGCCCATCCTGGCTAAGGCATGGGTGTTTTCCTAACACTTTATTCGCCTATGCCTTAAACACTGCCTAGGGATTGTGTTTACTGTTTATTTCAAATAAAAAAACTAGTATTTTAGATACACTGGATTCAGTGTGTAATATTCATCAACAGTTCGTGAAATAAAATTTTGGCTGAAGTTGATGGTTTTCTAGAATGGTCAGGAGGGGCGTTGTCATATTGACGGTATATTGTTGTACATTTTTAATACATGCACCTGGGGGGTGTGTGAAATTGGTTGCCCTACCAGAATGGATTTCCAGAAGATGAGCCTACAATAACTTGAAAAAATTCAATGTCATGGACTGTTTCTGCCGGGCAATGTCCGTTCCATACTTAATCCAACAATAGCACACCCCAAATGACTTTAACTGTATAGAAACCTTGATAATGAGGTTGATTTCTTGTCACTTTCTTCTCTAATGTTGATTAAAGAAATTGCGATCGTCGAAAAAGAAAAAGCAATAACGGGAGTGTGAACGTAAACGAAATGTTGTTCACCTCTACAGGTTATCATGTACAACTTTGATAGTAGTGTCAGACATATGGAATTGCCATACTTGGTTTCGGCCGATAGTCGCGCAACTCATTTCTGTTACATCGAATATTTAGATTAGTATATAGTTAGATAACATCTAGAAAACAGGAAGTGAACGTTTGTAGATGTGTTTTCAAGTATACCACTGGTCGTACATCACTGTTACTGGTTAAACCCTTGGGGATAAATAATACACAGAGGCTACCACTGTAATTGAACAGTCCCTTCTGTCTCACAATTATTATATTGATTGAATTCATGCAAAATTATTTTGATGTCGTTTACTTCTTCCTTCCACAAGATGAGCTTTCTATCCTCAGCCCTACAAAGTAAGAAGGAAACAAATATCATCAGCTGAGAAGTTATGTGAGTTTTCTCCCAACAATTCCTTCTAAAATAAGAGAGGCTGAGAGAAAGGGGGAGGGATAAAATAACGAGAACGATAAGAAAATTATTTGTGTAAGAGAGTACATGTGATAAAATCGAGGAACATCGTGTTACATGAACAATATGATGAAATCCAGCTCACAGTTCTAGTATCTATGGTCATCTACCCAGATAGAGTGCTTATTAAGCCTTAATGGTAAGTACAAAGACATGTGTGAGTCATGATTAGTAAGGAGGGTGCAAGACATGAGAAGGATAAGTCTTGCTATTTTTGTAAAGCGTCCTTTACCACTAACGCCTCTTTAATGACAATTACTGCTTACACCACTACAGCTGATGTTTATCTCTCCAAAATAGCCCACCAGTACTCATCGCTATTTTGGTAGCTTTTTGGTATACCATATATAACTAATGCAACTTGAAAATCAAGAGACCTCGCTATACTCCAATCTATTTTCACGATATAAGTTGTTGCGATTGATACTTTCTTATGCGAAAACTAATGTTTGATAAAAGTTGAATAAATTGAGGCAATATTTCGCATTGTCATGTCGGTGATTGTGTTGAGTTCTTGAAAGATTCCATGGCTCCTGAATATGGGCAAGTGGATGTGATTGGAGTATGTTCACATGCCCTTTGCTTCACATTCAATAAGTACGTAGCACTTGTCTGAGATCTAGCTTACCCAAAAATCAATTCACAGTATTCCTAAATCTCCGTCTCATTTCTCAAGACCATCACAGATTCATTATGCACGGCAGCTTGAAAGATACAAAAAAACAATACTCAATGAGTATCAAAGTTAGCAACTTAACGAAAAAAAAGTGTGTACAAAATAATAAAAAACTAATGAGTGGAACAACAACTGAAACTGGTGTAGCACAAAACTGTGTGCTCGCGAAGAGTAGTGCCTGCAGAGAGGGGAAGTTTGTTGGAGACCACTCTCTGCTCTCTAATAATTATTGAGATCACCCCCATGAATATCAGAAAACAATCATTTCCAGATTGCATTAGTTTTTTAAGTCTTTTGAGTCAAATGTCGACATCTTGTTGGAAAGTTTTATGTACTTTTTAGTTATGTAATGCTGCTTCCAATGATGCAAGTTTAAAAGGCATGAGTAATTAATTTCTTCTATTTCGCTTCTTGTGTTTCAGATACTGACATGTTGACGAGTTCTGTGAAACATGGACTTCATTGTTTGCTTCTATTCACAGTAATCATTGTATTTGAAATATTTACTGGTGCAATCAAATTTTCTGACAGTGCATCAATTGAAATAAATCCGTGGGAAAAATATGGGTTCATAGGAACTTTTTTCCTGTACATTTTAAGGCTGTTAGCGTTTCTACCGCTACCTCACATAATACTCAACTTTGTTGGTCTAGTGTTTTATAATGCATTCCCCGATAAAGTTATAATCAAAGGCAGCCCTCTTTTGGCACCATTTATTTGTATACGAGTTGTCACTCGTGGAGATTATCCAAATCTCGTGAGAACCAATGTGTATCGTAATCTGACTAAATGCATTGATGCTGGTATGGAACACTTCATGATTGAAGTTGTAACTGATAAAGCACTGAATTTGCCTAAAGATCGTAGAGTGGTTGAAACTGTGGTTCCATCAAACTACAAAACATCCAGTGGGGCTCTGTTTAAAGCAAGAGCGTTGCAGTACTGTCTTGAAGAAGGTGTCAACTCTCTTGCTCCTACTGGTAAGCACTTGTCTGTTTGTAGTTATTGCTTTCAGTTTATTTATGAACTATTTGTCTGAACTCGTTTATATAGAGCTGCTAATAGTAACTAAAGATGCATTATTTGACAACTTGTTTTCAGATTGGATTGTTCACTTGGACGAAGAAACTCTGCTAACCGACAATGCTGTTAGGGGCATATTAAACTTCATCTTGGATGGCAAACACCAATTTGGTCAGGGACTCATAACTTACGCCAACGAAGAAGTAGTTAACTGGATTACAACGCTAGCGGATAGCTTCAGAGTGGCAGATGATATGGGAAAACTGAGGGCTCAGTTTTACTTGTTCAACAAACCGCTTATAAGTTGGAAAGGATCCTACGTAGTCACACAAGTATGATTTCTTTTAATACATTTCTCCAGATATATTTGTCTAAACTTTGCCATTGGGCCTGGTCCCGTACAATTTTAATGTCTGATGTTGGTTCCTCAATAAGGTCGTATCAAAATACTGTTGTGTGAGTAACACCTGTTCATGAGTGGAAAACTGTTGATGTCCATTATTCAACTGTGTTATTAAGGGAATGTTTGAGATTGAGAGAGCAAAGTTAAGATCGTTGAATATGGGTGTCATTAAAATTAATGGTTGTTTAAACTCAAATTAAAATCATACCAATTATTAATAGTGTACAAGTAATCCAAAAGATTATATTTTATTACATTTTAGTATCAGAACTCTCGTAGATATGAAACAAGCATAATTAGTATAGATGAATTTACTTCTTTCTTTTTATATGGGAAAGAGGGTTTGCTAATATTGGCCCAATGATCTGCATAAAAAAACCTGACCCTTACGGATTACATGAGATCAGCACTCACATCTCCCTCCAATTGGTTGGCAATTCTTCTCGTTATCTTCACCCTACCCTCCACCCTCTTGTGAAGGACGTGTCACCATTGCAGCCGTACAAATTGCATTATCTATGAAAACTTAAAACACAAAAATCGTAATTTTGTCAAGGGTGACATGTTGTGAAGATTTGGGCAGACAAACCCGGAACCTGACTAGTTCGAGAAGCTTTGAAAGGCAAGATGTGGGTGAAAATATCAAATGCGAAAGACATAATTGTTTGGGTTGCTTGCGTGAACATAAGGCTTCACTAGTGAGAAAAGATTCCTTGTATTATTATTAATTTCACTTAGTTAAAAAGGTGAGCATTGCCTAAAGGCAATTATCAAATAATATTCAAGAAACTTTCGCTTTATTACATATGTCCATATACTAACAAATTGCAGTCTTTCCCCTATTTTACCCAGACCTTAGGAGATGACTGAAACAGTACATGAATGTGGATTGGTCTAGTGAGAGCCCAAAAAAGGAGAACTATGTTGAAGTCAGTCATATTCTGTCTTCGAAGTCCATGTGGTTTTCATAGGTCCTCGCGAAATAGTGTGTAGCAATGAACGCTATGTTGCCATACAGTGAAATTACCAGTTAAGTGCGGATTAATGTAGGAGTAGTTGATATGACGTAAATTGCGGAGCAGGTATCTGGGCTGAGCTCAATTTAACGCTGGTCAGCAAAATAATGAAAAGAATGTTAGAGATGAGTTATGAAAAATAAATGACACAATTAAATGTGAAGTGGACTTGACATTTAAGTATCATGGATGGTACACCAGAAAGAAAAGAAAATTCAACTGAGAGCTCTATACAAAAAAACCTGATAAGTTATTGATGCTCTCGTTTAGAATACTAAATACAAGGTAAAATAAATTACTATGAATAAAAAAAAGTAAGGTGGGAATGATTTGCTCAGGGCTTGCAGATATTGGGTGGGAGACTTGGTACCAAAGAGATAAATCATTTTTCTTCTCATTTTCGGCTTTCCCGGAAGGAATTCGAATGAATGAGTTATTAGAATGAAGCCCCCACCCGGGGAGTGATTACGAGGTGTTGGGGCGGAATGGAAATTCACCTTGTCCAGTAATTTCCTGAAGGTAAGACTATCTAGAGAAGTCTTGGTGGATCCACAGATCATTGAAATAGAAAAGAAATGGAGTTGAGCTGAGGCAGCTTCACATTTCTGACTATAGATGCAATAAAAAATATAAATGAGGCAGGAAGCTGGGATTGCTGTACACAATAGTTACATACGAGTGGCAAATTGTTGGGGTCGCCAGGCAGTCCAACAACTGACGCCTCAGCCTAGGTTAGTTTGCGCCAACAGTTGACTTGTTTCGTTGGACTAATTGATGTTTCCACTCGAACCTCGTGAACTATACTACACCTCAACACTATTTCCCATATGCTTCAGATTAGGGGATTTGTAATTGAGTCTCTAGTAGGAGAAAAAGTTCATCTAATGGCATGGTTTCTTTCCTGTTTAGTCAATTACGGAACTCCACAAATATCGTTTCAATGAATCCCCTACTTTTTATGGCTAGGTTTTTGTTTGACATCTATATCCCTATAAAGATTTCTTCATCTGTCGAATCAAGCATCTCCATGACCTTCATATATTCGATGCTACTGTATGCATATGGGTGCCACGTATTCATTCAGTGCATTTTGGCTTACATAACTGTTTATGGGATGGCTACAGGTCCATTAAGTCTAGGAGTCAATTTAAAAAAAAATTTAAACACATTCTGCTAGTAAAGTAATGTGCAAAAGTATTAATAACTTTGTTAATTATGTGTGTAACAACACATAACTTTCCACAACTCCCATAGATTCAACGACCTGGTGTATATGTGGGCTGAATGATAAATCTCATTTTCCGAGCTGTCATGGCTTACATCTCCATTCAACAGATTGATGCAAAAATAATAACAGAGCACAAAAACTGTGTATGGGTTGCTAAAAGGCACTTCTGTAAGATTGCTCAAATCCATCCAGTGTTGCAGTTACCTGGTAAATTACAAAAATGTTTTTAAAGAAACACTATTTTAGACACATTTTGATTTTTGATCTCTGTTGAATGGAATATGAGAGGAACATTTATTGAGAACAATATGTAGGTGTTAACTACTTAAAAACATTCTGTGCGTTTGGTAAAAATCTTTTGAGCTGGCGTGATTGGCTACTGCCCCGTTGTCCAGGGTAGCAAACTAACAGTCAATCAAAAGAGAGTCACCAAGGCCTACAATACTGCATCAACAGAAGCACTTCAGGTGATCACTGGTCAGTTACCAGTTGATTTGGCCATTGAGTGCATAGTTGACAAGTGGAGAGTGAAACGGGAACTTCTCTCGCTTTGGGCTGAACTCCATGCGGATCTCACCACAGAACAGAAACTTGCCACCATTGACGAATGGGCGCTAGAGAAATGGCAAGCGAGATGGGAATCCTCGTCAAAGGGATGTGATACGTATGAGTTCTTCCCCAACATCCGTGAACATCTTTCAAGAAAATGGGTTGAGCCAGACCACTGGACAAGGCAGTTCCTCATGGGACATGGTGACTTCAATGCGCGGCTCCACTTCTTTTCTCTGAAAGACTCTCCATTATGCACGTCTTGTGCCTCGAGTGCGGAGGAAACAAGAAACCACGTGCTGCTCTACTGTAGTTTCTACAACAGTGAGCAACGGTTGTTGGGAGGGCAAACAAACTTAGCAGCGTTGACTGCTACAAAGCAAGCCTATAACCATTTTGCAAGTTTCGCGAAGAAGGTGATGGCTAAGAAACGTGGTCAAAGTTGATCTGTCTTTTTGAAACTTGCCACTCAAGTACATGGTAAGATCAGGTAGGGAACCAGATTAAGAACTACTCCCAGATGGTACGGGATTCCTCAGGTGGTCACCTCAGCGCGGTAACACACGGGCAACAGCTCTCTACCAGGAGACTGGCTAACGACCAAATACCTGCCGTACCTCCGCAGGTCTGAGTTCGGTGGACGCTGCAGAGGCCGGCCTCTTGCATATTAGCGAAACTGCAAATTCCATGACTGATATAACCCTCGTCGAGGGTTTAGGTACGGTCATCAAATAAGGAAACAGACCGTTTAAGCTGTTTTGCCAAAAAGCGTATACAATCTATTTTTGCTTTTTAGGCGTATATCCCTGTTCACCAGCTCAATTGGTCCAGCTATTCTTCTGCAAATCGTACTACTGGCACACACACACACACATAGATTTTTTGGAGGTTTTTCGGATTCAGTAGCTTTCAAAACTTGAAGATCCGAAGAAATCTCAACTTTTGTTTGGCAATAACTATATTTGCTTACTCTTTGGGTCGAGGAAAGTAAAAATAAATAGAATATTTAAAAAAAAAACCGAAGAAAATTCAATGATTACATACCTTAACTGTAGTAAATCCACTAATAGCTAAATCCAGAGGCGACTGTTCTTGAAGGTGCCAGGAAGGGTACTGAAAGATGCCTAAAGGCCTGAGGTAAGGCTAGGTGTCCTACCAGGAAAACACCTATCTGTGAGCCCTTGTGACGATTGTGTTAAATTAGGACCCACTTTAATGATGACTTTGTCCTTTGCCAAAAACTTTGGATAATTAGATTCTTCTAACATTAAAAATCCTGCAAATTATTACAAAACGGTTTATTATTCTCTTGAATAGCTTGACCTTGTCTCACACCTCCGAGACCCATCCCATGAAATTCAGCATCGAAAAATACCTGTTAATGACACAAAATGCCTAACTACTACGAAACAACGAAAATTGAAAATTCCAGGGGCCAGTGGGCGCCTGTAGGTTGTTGCGAGTCAAGCTGGTGGGTGGTCTTGATGGGAGGGAAGGATACAAACAATGTAACGATTACATTCACTGTAGTTATTGTCCCACGAGTTCTTAAAATTAGTGAACTTTGGCTTCTATGATTTCACTATTTTCCATCTTGACATAGTCCTACACCTCTCAAAATCGTTTCAGTCGACCTAGTATCTAAAAAAAAAAACCTAGGGAATGATACCAAACATCGAACTTTCGTTCTTGTTAATTTTTTCAACCAATTTTTTGCCCATGATAAACATGGGCTTAGTCCAATTGATTTGCCAAGCAAGTGGGCACAGCTTGATACCAAATGAGATTTTTTTGCGAAAGAGCAAATTTTTTAGACTATGTTAAAGGCACAAAACAGCCTAGACGGTGGATGTCCCGATGTCTTGAAACATAAAGTATCAAATTTTGACGGTGGGTTGTTGAAAATTGTACCTGACTGAAAGCATATGTGTATTATTCAGAATGAATAATAAACTAAAAGTTGTTTTTCGAATTTCCTCAAAGGCTTTAGGCCAAAAATGGCTAAAGGTTTTTTTTTTCAAAATTGCAGGGCACCTTTAACTAGTAAACATTTTATTACCCATTGGATTTTGTTTGGAAATCCGTCGAACGAATATTTAGGGCCAGTACATTTAATGTATCATTGAATTTGTTTGGTGGGAGGGTGGTTGTGTAATATGATGCACTGGATATCATGATCACAGGTTCATTGGATCACTCTTTTGGTCTATTATTCATTCTGAATAATACACCTATGTTTTCAGTTAGGAATGTCTCCCCCCTTTCAAAATTTGATACAGTGTGTTCAAGGCATGGGGATTCTCAATCTGCAATGTCTGTCCAGGCCATATTTTACTTTTAACATGGTAAAAACAACCATGTTAGCTGTGGTACCTATGTCACCATGGCTAACTTGGCAATCCAATCGGTGAAACCCATTATTGTTATGGGCAAAAACGAAATTTTGGCAGTTTAAATTGCAATTACGTTGTGTTTGGTATTCTTTTTCTAGGTTTTTTTGTGATGCTGAGTCGAGTTTGATGGGTATTGGAGACGTAGAAGGCTGCGTCTTGATGGAAAACAGTGAAATATAGTGAGGAAAATTCTACTACTTGAAGGGACCCCCAGGAACATAGCGAAAATTATCGTTTCTCCCCCGCCTGCGCTCATTTTCTGCATTACCTTCCATCTCATTCACACTACACCCATCAATTCGTCTCATCATATCACCCCAACTGTTTAGCAGCGCCTAGAAAATGTAAATTTTCGTTATTTTGTTGAAGATAGGTCATGTTTCGTATCGCTCACTGGTATTTTTTTATGCTGAATCAAATGGGGTTGCTCAAGGAGGGGGAACAAACATTGTTGCATATGAATTGTGTTTCCCAGATTGTTGATACAGTCATGTACTATTGGTTTGATAAAATAGGGTAGGTCACAGTCATAACGTGCAAGAAAATAAATAACCCTTGTGTAATTATTGGCAAAGTTGTTAGATAGGATTCTAATGAAGATATCATGTAGTTATCGTGATTAAATATTTATATAATAACCTTATTCATCTTTAATGCATTTCTTCCAGGTGAAAGCTGAGCAGGACGTATCTTTCAACAATGGGTTAGATGGTTCAGTGGCAGAAGACTGTTTTTTTGCTATGAAAGCGTACAAGCAGGGCTATACATTCAACTTCATTGAAGGTGAGATGTGGGAAAAATCGCCGTTTACGCTCTGGGATTTTGTTCAGCAAAGAAAACGTTGGTTACAGGGAATCCTACTTGTGGTTCATTCTAAATCACTGCCGTGGAAAACGAAGTTTTTCGTTGCCGCTTCGTGTTATTCTTGGGTTACGATGCCGTTATCAACTTCCAATATCTTCCTAGCTACTCTCTGCCCAATCCCATGTCCTCCATTAATGGACTTCATGTGCGCATTCATTGGAGCAGTCAGTATCTACATGTATGTATTTGGGGTGATAAAATCTTTCTCGCTTTATCGTTTCGGATTTGTTAAATTTTCACTTTGTATAATTGGTGCACTGGCTACTATCCCTATTAACGTTATAATGGAAAACATTGCAGTTATATGGGGATTGGTAGGGAACAAACATAAGTTTTATGTGGTCAACAAAGATGTGAGGCCTTCAATTATGGTTTAGATGTCATTTATAAAAATGCATTCTCCTTCAGGAATGGGTACGAACAGTTCAAGTTTAAGTCTTTCTGAAATACGATTAAAATTTAACCATTAGTATCTTGGCTGTGTTATTCATTTAGTATCTAGTAAATCTGAGTAGTTATGGATTATTTTATATTGTCATAATCAGCTTTCATTAGATAGTGAGGCCTATCAGTCAATGGTAATGAATAACCGCCGAACGATTTTGTGGAGGAGGTATGGTTGGAGGGTGAACAGAGCAACAGGAGAGAAATGAGCAGAACAGTCTTTATGTGCCCAAATTTGATAGCGATTTAGAAGCTATTTTGGTATTTTAAGCTGGAAATTTGTTCAGCCAAGGAAAAATGAATTCAAGGCAATTATAGTAGGTGCTCATAAATTTAATCTACTCGTCCATTATCATCCGTACAAAGTTGAATGATTCCATGTGCATATTACGTGAAGGCGAGAAGCATCACTACATACACAGTAACATTTTGTATGGTGTGAAGAGGGAAAGTGGAATAAGTGAACTTATTGATGTGATAGCCTTGGCTAGTCAATGCACATTTCTTGCCTCATTGAGCGATCCGGTAACTGGGTCATTATAATTTCGATAATTATCAGACATTTTTGGGTTGTTGTGTTATGAGAACGAGGGGATTGAGTTTGATTATTGGGAACCACCCCCCAGATCCTCAGTTCATATGATTTTTAGGGTAATTCACTAGACTATGGCCACTGAAGGCTGGCTTACATTTGATTCAAGTGGTACTCGCAAGCCATTAATCTTGGTGGTCTAAGAGTCATCTTCTATGACTGAATTTATTTTGAGATTGAGCTCAACAGACAGGAAACCC
The DNA here is from genome assembly GCA_020466155.1 of Pachypeltis micranthus. Classification (NCBI taxonomy): domain Eukaryota; kingdom Metazoa; phylum Arthropoda; class Insecta; order Hemiptera; family Miridae; genus Pachypeltis; species Pachypeltis micranthus. The sequence continues at coordinate 36,437,424 of CM035768.1, forward strand.
CAAAGTTATTCCCAGAACACAGTCGTTGCTTATCTTTTTGTTTCATCTGCTTTCATTTTGAAAGAGGGTGTTGGAGTTTGGAACTTTTTGACACCATGTTACTATTGATGGCATAAATTAGACGGGTTTTTACATAACTGTCTAAATGTTGATGGGGTTCCCCTCATTAAAAAACTGAATGACCTGGTTTGGGAGCTGTATCACAAACCTTCGACAATGAAATATTTGGTACTATTGATGGTCGTGAAATGAGCTCTCTCATTTGCAAGTCCATTGAAAGAGTACGTAGGACATTGAAAAGACTGATGAAACATCCATGATGATGTAGGACATACAGAAAATCCAGTTTTCAACTGAGACAGTGGCCATGTGGCTTGAGATGTCCAGGGTCAGGCTGGCAAAGGAGGTTGAAATGACTAATACAGTGCTCCTGTGGAATCCTGTACATAAATTTGAAGACATTGCATCTGGAAATGCAATTTCATAGTCATTTATGTATCACCAATCGTGAGAGTAATGTTACAAACTAGATCTACGTAACTGTTTGTCTGGGCTGCCTTCGATTTCTCAAAACTCGGAACTTGACTGGCTCGTTCTCCTCTATCACCCGAACTGTTTTATGGATCCTTATACCTCCACCTGTCTACATTCACCACTCCAACCGTATTCATTGCCATCTCATTAAAAAAATGTTGTTTAGCTTGGCAATAGACAATACGGTATCGTAAATCTTCTAAAAGTCAATAGATGACCTTAGCAAATATTACTATCATCTCAGCTTGTGCAGCCATTGTGTGCTAAAGCCCATAGTCCTGATGTCGAAGATGGGGACTGTGTTGTGGCGCATCATCTGCTAGCATTTTGTGATTTAATACAGCAATTTTGTTAACTGTAAGTCTAGCGTTCAATTGTAAACTCATACATTTACTATCTTGATTGATCATTATTATTTATATGGTGTCATACTCGAGATGATGCTTCATAAATATCCATGTCAATCTTAAATGATTTGATTACTCGAGATTTTCTTCATTTATCATACTCAGAAAATTAGTTTTTATTTTGTTTGATATTAACATTATAATATGAAAACAATGTGTCTTTCAAAAAAGAACAACAAAGTATATATATATATATGTAGATTCTTTAGCGTTGTGTCAATCGACCAAATGTTGAAGTCAGAATGGGGATATTAGGGGGGGGGGGCAGCATAGTTGGAGAATCACAGATGCTGACGAAGTTTTCAGCGACACCGAGCTCTAAAATCCATTATTGGGCTCTGAATTAATTCATTATTTCCTTATTTGGTATATGATCCTTCATACTGATCCACTACTCTAAGATTACATCTCCCCCTTCCCCTCCTCCTCTTACTCATTTTTTAGCCTCTGCTCATTCAGTGCATGACTTCAATGAATAGATCTAAGGAAAGAGGCTGGGTGGATCCCTGAAAATATTTATTTAACCAAAGCTAACACACCTGTTTGGTGAGTTCATCTTCTCTACTACTGAGAGTACTGACATAACGGCCAGACAATGATGTCTTTACATTGGAAGCGTCCCCAGTGTCTCATTAGTCAGAGAAGACTTACTCAAGAAACAGGTACGTTAAATTTAGTATTTTACCTACTGGCGGAACTAACCCAATTATTTATTTGATGCGAGGAGTTAATTATTCTCAAAACGCCTAGTTAAAGCTGGTTGAAGAGGAGGGGGTGGCAGGGGTGCCTTTGTTTGTGATTTCTCTGAAACCCGATCTTCCCATTGTGTCTGATAATCGAAACTAGGAACTGCCGCATTTATTTTTTCCTCTCTCTCAACTCTTTATTGTTTTACCACTCTTAAGCAGTTTTATTGTTTTGTCTCCCTCCCTCTTTTTTCATTGAACTGTTGGAGATATCAACTGGCATGCAACAATTTTAGCAACCCCCGAGCTCTGAACCAGTGTCCCCCGTATTCCTCAGAACGTGATTCTTTTTCCTAACCCATTAGAGTACAGTCACAAGGTGCCTTCAATGGAAGTCAAGCAGTACAGGGTGGATTTTTCTTTCAAACTGAGTTTTCAGAACAGGATCATACGTAAATAAATCTTCAAACAAGTAAAAATGTTTTTGGTAGATGTAGTATGACTTGCTCTTTTTCTAGGAGCCATTAGGTAAAATACGTTTAGTTCTACATTTGAATTTTTTGTCAGACATTATTCCGGATCCACTCTAATTAATTAATTTTTATCAAGCTGTGCTGTGTTGGTATTACCACAAACAAAGTTCTAAATACAATGCTAAATATTTCCAAAGTGGGGTGCATTGAATATTCCATTAAATAATCAATCAACCAACACAAAGGTAACAAGATTAGTGACATGGGAACACCATGTTAAGTTTTAGTAAGTATGCTGGAGGTATATATTTCTAATTTATTAGTTGAACGATAAACTTAGCTGACATAATTTTTGAGATCAATTTTCGTCTATTTCCATCAAGTTTATTTATGCTATAAGTGTGATTAGAGACTGTTCATTGTACACCAATTTGTCAGGAGTCATAGAGTCTATTCCATTCAAAGTATGATTCTCTTATCAACAATTGAAATGAACCATCGTCATCTTTACTTTAGCTGCAGGTTCTGTCCTTAGTTCGCTCTAATGACTATCCATAATTTCTACATCAGGATCTAATTTCCATAGATCTGTATAATTTTAAGTGGAAGAGAAAGATCTAAAAAATAAGGTTGTATGAAGTATATATAAGAAAAGGTTAACTCACTTGAGACAGATAAAAGGTTCAGAGACCCACACTTGAAGTTTAGAGCATTGACTGAATAGAGAAAGAAATGTAGCTTAATCAGTCAACAAATTTCAATTTTCTCTTTGCTTCTTCTTTTCTCAAGGAATATCTCGTACCATTTCTCATACTCATTTTTGTGGTCGGGACACTAGCGTATAATTCTTTTTGGTTCATTTCAATTCATAAAATTTTTCATATTGATTTGGATTCGTTCATGTACTTATTAACACGTTTGTTGCTCAAATCGCGCCTAGTGTGTCAATTCTGTGTATTTTAGTGTTCACCTTGCTTTGCTCATCACGCACCAGGTGCATGAGTGGCTCTGTGTTAATAAAATGATCTCCCTTATTTACCAAATGGTTGATCTTTTTTTTCTTTTTTTTTTTTGAGGAAAGTAAAAGGTTCAAATATCATTGAGCCGCAATCGGAGATTATTTGAGGTCTCCTAAGCTATAAAAAGCTATCTAAAGTTCTCTCGTTAGCGATTCATTTAGGGTGTGTTTTGCATCAGTTCTTTTACTTTGGTTGTAATCATCACAGCATTTCTTAAGGTTATTTAAAAACATTGTTGATGTAAGTCCTAACTTCCGCACCTCTTCATATTATTGTTTGACGTTCATTTATACTTATCTCAGTCGCCTTGAGCGTGTTCTTTTCCCAATTGTTCTATGTATTCTGTGACTTTCTTACCGACAATATAGTGCTCCTTTTTTTTGAAAGATTTCTGATGGCCCCACCTTGCCAACAAATATACTAGAAGAATCATCTATTCAGACAATAGATTAAAATGTAATTCACAGAGCTCATCACACACCAGGTGTATGGAGTGTAGCTCAGTGACTGAGAGGAGCCTGAATGGTGTATCCACCTAAGCAGAGAACGTGTTGATAAATTTTTTCATTTTATATCAAACATGTAAATTATTTATTTCATTTCTTCGTTCATAAGATTGTCATTATTGAATACCCGTATTGCTACTCCTACTAGTTAGATTGATTGAACTTGGTAGATGTATTGAAAGTCACTTTGTGAAAGCCTGTAAGTTCAATAACTAGAAATTTTCAGGCAATGAACACCCCTTTGAATACTTTCACCTACCCAAATGGTACGGGAAGTATTGCAAATAGCCAAATAGCAAAAAATGAAGTAGGCAATCCAGTTTTCATAATTAAATTTGTGTCTCCTGAGTAGTTCCTAATTGACTTCGCGGGAGTGCAGGCTAGGCAAGTAAGCTTGCTCTTCCTTTTGATTTGTTTGTTATTTATCTGAGATGCCCAAGTGTGGTTATTGATAATTTCCATTTGAAGGGGGAGGGGTTTTCTCCAGAATGGTTCTAATGATTTTCGCAAATATACATCGTATGATCTACCAATCAATCCGCTACTGTGTTTTCTATATGTAATATATTTCTCTAAAAACTATCAGATATATAGGCGATAAGGGTTTATTATACTTTCCGTGAAATTGGCATCTAGAATTTGGATTAAACTTGCCGGTAGTCTTTAGCTAGTCAAAATATATATATATATGTATGTTTCCCCCCAGAAATGCAAAGTTGAAAGAAAATCAGTCAAAATGGTTTTAAAAAAGTTACTTTGAATATTTTCAAACATTTCACCGCAAGTGCCAAACCAGCCTTGATAAAACTGTTGGAGTCTTTCAGTAATACATACGTACATTCAATTTTCAGCAATTATTTCTGTAACTTTCCGTTCAATAGAGCTATATACTGTATGCGACATATCAGAAAATGAGATGCTTTGAATAATAAATGTGTTTCGTTCACGTTTTCTCAAAAAAAAAGCACCAACAACTTAGATTAAACTCTCAGAGTACTTTTAATTTAGCAGACATTTTGTTGTCTGCAATCATTTCTGTAAAAAGACGAATGAAGAATGATGCACTTATCAACTTGTTATATCATCAATTTTATTTGGGGGTTAGAAATGGTGTTTGAAGTTTAGCACTACGCACTTATTTATTGCTGATCAGGAGACTCTCTGTTCTATTTTCGCATCAACAGTATGAGACATTAACTAAAAAAATGTAAATCTTTATTTTCTCGTAACCATCTCGTTGTTCCATCAGGCTTTTGCAAATCCATTGAGCATATGCAAACATTCAAAAATGACACCACAGAAACCTTTGTTATGGTGCTTTCAAGATCATTATAAACCATGGGAATTTGTTTTTGTTCTACCAGTTATCAAGAAGTCAGAGTTGGTAAATAAAGTGGGTATCATAAATGTGTTGGTATTTTTAAGAATATCAAAATGTACATGTGTTAACTTTGTTAATGCTTAAAACAGGTAGAGCATAAAACTGTATTCTTTACTGTACTTTACTGTATGCCAGTAAATAAAATAGTATAGCCTGCAGTCAGTGAGGCATCTTGGATCTCCTGTCCCTAATTTTGTGCAGGCCAGTCAGGTGTGATTAAATGAGCTTGTTTTGTAGTGACTCAAAACGTAATGAGGAGGGGCTTCAGCTGTAAAAAGCAGTAGTTATTTTATTCGTTCTATGGTTAGAGTTTATAAAGGAAGCATGTCGAATCTCTGACATTGATTTGGAAGTCATGCACAGCTAGTCAGATTTCAGTGGGAATAGAGGGATTTTGGCGTCCCAACTCTATCTAAGCTGCTGGAGTCTTACATTTCAAGATGTTCCTAGACTCAGTGGAAGTGTGTTTGGAACTACTGATGTTTTCAACTTTTTGTAACTGACCTTATAACTTAGAAGTGATGTTACGGTTGTTTGAATGTCAAATCCAACGATTCAATATTCCACACCAAGCAATGTTATATCTAGGTAGATAACTTATATGGGATTCTGGTAATGGGGTTGTTCAAACATTGTACAAGCTCGAGGTGCGTGGTATGAGATCCAAGGACTAGAGTTGCACACTGTCGAGTTCTCCAAGTCCAATATAAACCGTTTGATGAGTCTATGAGTCTATAAGTTTGAGTTATGACCTCAACTCTATTCTTGCTTTAGGAATGGGCAGTCTCACGAATGAATTGACGGGAGAGATAATTTTTGGCATTTTTGTAAAGATTTCTACGACACCAAGGAGCAGTTGGACTAAAATGCCGGCTAGCATTGCTTCAGTAGTGAATTGCAAGATGGTACATGCTCGACAACTCTTGTACCTCGAACTAGAGCAGTATCTATACCTGTTTTCAATTTCCAAAAAACCTATTCCCAAACCAGAAACAGATCAGTTGGGGCATCTTCTCAATTGTTGTACTAATTGTTCGATTTGAACTATTCCCCTTTTAGTTGCCTTTCTGCACTTACAGATAAAAATGAGCTGTGTAAGAGGGGGGGCTATTTTTTATGCGTAATTCTTGGTTTAGCAACTAAATGAACGGAAAATGATAACTAAGGAAGATTACACATTTAGCACGAGGCTTACATTTGTTAGATCTTGCCAGTTATGAAGAGCAGTTAGCTCTGACTTTTTTTTTCGTGGATTTTGCTTCTTGCTACTATTTTTATTGTAATTAACAAATGTCGAAGTAGTCTCTCTTTATTTCTGCTCACTGTTGTTAGGGTATGGAAATGATCTGCAGTGTTGGGTCAATTAATTTTTTTTAGTTCTTTAGTGTTGAGATTGTCAACATTTCTCATTCTATCGGCTGGGGCTTCCTGCAGCTGTAAACAAATGTCATTATTTATTTTTATCCAAATTTCATGCGAGTTAAGTAAATATATTTCTCCTACATTATTGCAATGTGTCTCTCGATAAGATGTGCCTTGTGCATTACTGTGTTGATTTTTTCTGTGTTCTGAATATGTCCTTTTACCTAAGGGCGTGAATGAGATAGTTTTGTGGCACCAAGTTTTAAAATCCTTTTTACCAGTATTGCACGGTTTACAGTTCTCTTTTTTAATTTTGGTTCACAATTTCCTTAAATCTGTTATGATCTGCCACATTCAACCTGTAGGTTATTTAATTAATCCTTGTATCAAGGGTTCGTTTGTAAATATTAATTTTTGACATTTTTGAGGGAGTTACCACTTCATTGCTGTAATACATTGATTTCATAGATTGGCTTTTCATCACGCTGGAAAATGTTAAATCATTACACTTTTATTGACTTTTTACTCATTTGTAATTCCTTAGCCTTAAGAAATAGAAAGGAGGAACTGTACAATTTCCTTGGTCATTTGAGATCAATGGTTCATCAAATTTTGATACTTCAGAGAGTATCTAATCTAAAAAATGTGTGATATATTGTGAACATTACTGCTGAACCAAATCAACTCCATATTCAGCCTGCACACTATCACAGGTCTCTAAATTACTGTTGTGAGCAAAATCAGTTCAAATATGTTTTTTCTTAGGAACGGGTGTAACGATTTTGATCAAACAACTGAATGGTAATGTACAATTTTCATCCATGGAAAGATGAATAGAGCAGTACAATAAATGATCAAAAATTTCGAAGAAAATCTATTTTAGTCAAGTTTTTTTTCATGAATCCCACTTATATGATCTTTGCATTCTCAAAAAACTCAAGGTAGTAGTCCAATAAACTACCTATACAATGAGATAATTGGGAGCAGTACCAGAAATCAGCATGGGGCACTGGAAAATGTACACGTGTATGTTTTGGGTGTACGTGACACCCCCCGTGCAAGTGGTGTGACTCCCAACCATGTCCTGGCCCTGTACCAGAAACTCAATAAGGAGCAATTTTTGGTCTACAGTGCAACTTCTCCAAGGGTACATATGTAATAAGACTCATGGCAGGAAATACCTGGAATTTCTTAGTAAGCTAGTTTTCACACATCTTCCACAGTGTGTGCTAATGTAGGGTTAAAGTAGTATCAACTGCTTCACACATTTCTTACTTCACATTCACTGTAGTGCAACAGAAAGCTTTTTAAGCTCCTTGTAGTTGGTCAGGGAGAAGACAAATCTCTTCAACTACTTCCATCTATACTCCCTTTAAAGGCATCGGGCAATCGTGGTCCAGTGGTTAAGACAATGGTTCATAATTCTCGACGAAAGTCGGGAATTGTGGGTCGGAGCTCCACGCGATTGCCGTAATTTTTGCCTAAGTCAGCGGATCCCCAAACGTCTCGAAACCCCCCTCATAAAGGATGGAATTTAAAAAAATTTATCAGGACTTCTCTGCAATTGCACATTTGAGCCTTCAACTGCTGTTAGTTAGAAAATCAAGCCACATTGTGTCCTTTTTTTTTATCTTACTGGTGTTGTAGAAAGTGTTCTCTGACAATTTAATTCAATTTTCAATGAATGGCAGAGATTTTAATTGGAAGCATATGTATCTTGAGTGGATGAGGTGACAAAATGCGGCTTCCATCTTAGCAGAAGGTGCAAGTTGCCATGATGCAACGAAACAGTCACTGTAGTAATCAATTTTGAGGGGGTAGGAATTAGCGCACAAATATGCTACAAATTATTAACCAAATACACAATGATTCGGAGGACTATGACAAAAACAACAGAAAATGTGGAACGTTTTATTGTGGAAAAAATAGGGAAACGATTAATGCGAAACATGACTGTTCCCTGGGTAAGCCCAAAAGTGAAGCAGAATACACAAACTCTCTGGCAGGTCACAGACAAAAAGTACAGCCCCCAGTCACAGTTATTTTCAAACATAAGTAACCCAATGGGTATTCATTTTACATTTCCTGACAGAACAAACAGAATTAGAATATTCTAAACGATAATGGAGCTACCAGAGCGATATCAAATATAATGAAGTGACATGCTCTGAAAAGAATTCCAATTTAGTCGCGCAATGGATAAACATCACATTCGGAAAAAGATGAGGAGATCTAGAGATAAACTCTTAACGTATCACAAGTAGGAAATGCACATTGGTTCTCAGGTTTAGTAAGGGAAGCTTTACAACTTGCCCTGCTTTAATTTTAATAGCAATTTTGAGAAAACCCCGGATATTTGAAACCAATAAATAGTGGTAAAGTCGCAACTTCATCCATATCTTGAAAGTTACTTAAACATGAGTAGCCCACACAGTTAAAAGCATTACCAAATGTGATTGATATCTATAGCGAACAAGCGTTAATATATAAAATATATATTTTTTTATTAAAACGAAGAGGCGCACTTATAACATTTAAATTATAACAAAAAAATTGATCTACATCATGGTTCAGCATTAATACTAATCAACTAACTTCAACTGTTGCAATAATTTCGGAAATTGCACAAGCTAATTAAACTTTCGATTGGTCATTTCCATGCGGTCAAATAGTATGGGAAATGGACATTGAAACGTTCGTTTTAGGCTTCTCAACATAAGGCACTTTTTACTAAGAGCAATCATCACCATGCACGTAAAGTGCGTTTTTCATCAGAAAGTCCATTTCATAAATGGCATCGATTTATACAATTCCTCGAAAATCTACCAACGTGTGTTATTAATCTATTTATCTACCATTTAAATCCAACATGGTATAACGTGAATGTAAAGCTAACATGGTTTATGATTAACAGTAAGTCACCAATGTCAGCGATGAGGTGGGAAAATAAGATGGGTAATTTCAATTATACGAAATGCTCGAGAAGAAATGAAACGCATAAGCTCCTAGGAACCAATACCCAAGTCATTTTGCAAGTTGAGAATGCAGACTAGTTCAGTACACATGAACGAGCGAGTATTAATTCTTTTGTGCCCCGGATTTTTGATTGAAAACTGCCAATTACTTCTCGAAGGCGCACAGATGCACGAGAAACTCAAGCAAAAGGGCTAAACTGAGAGAAAATTTGTTCACATTTTTTACAAGCAAGGGAACAAGCTCCTTATGCTTTCGTTGAGTCTAGCAAAAAGTTACACGAGCGGTTTCCTTGGAAAAGCAGTTCTCCCACCTCCTACTCGTTTTTTTATGATGCTAACTGGAACAAAAAGTTTGCACGCTCATCTTAAATTTTGGTAGTAACAAATTATTCCCCCCTCCCCCTACATTAACTTCAGTTTGTTTATTCAACTGAAAAGGAACATGAATGGCAAAACATAAGCATCAGTATCACAACAGTGCTTTAAAAGCAATACCATTATTTTTGTAGAATTAAACAAATTAAACATGTAGCTTTTCAAAAACGTATTGAATGCTTACCATATTTCAGTTACAACAAATATTTGAGTCAAAAATGAAAACACAGTTATTACACCTCTCCTTCTATCTGAAGTAGAGAGAGTAATATATGAATGACAAACGGTTACATTCCAATGGAACTTTAGAGAAAACAATGTAAAGGAAACAACATTATAGTTATTTTGATTGAACTTCACAAAACTACCCCAAACTGAACAGTTCAATTTTAACCAAATTACACATAGAAACATGATATCGAGTTACTGGTTGTTAGCTTTGATTTAATACAGGCTACTCTCAATTCGTTCTCACAAATATGATTAACTGTTAGGAAGTGGAGTTGCCCTGAAATGCACATTTGAATTACCACTTTGAATAAACATAAAACAACAGTATTTACTAATACCCCATCCAGAAATACATACTCGAATTCGAGACAACCGATACGAAACTCAAATGCTCATGCCGCTCATTCTCACTCAGTTAATATTCAAAAATTTCTTTAGGGGCTCATTGTGTGTTTGTGCTGATGAGGGTTCAGTCTAGAGTACATAGGGCAAGTTGAAGTTATGAGCGAAACAGAATTTATTCGGTTATGCGTACTATTTTCATAGGTAGTTAACTGGATTGTGAACTCAATTTTTGAGATGAATTAATAAGAAACTACAAAAAAGTAGGTTTCTATCCAAATTTTCGTTGAGCACTTTTAACTTTTCCACGCGCAAAACAAAACAGTTTGCCTCTACCGACAAAACAAATGCTTCAACAGCAACATCTGAGCTACAGTGAGACCACCTCCCTGTCATCAACAATTATTTCGAGCAATGAATATTCCTGAGCGCACATGGCCTCACTGAGGTCTTTTGCTTCCTGTGCATTGGTCAGACACAAAATGGCATTTACATGCATTATTCCGTGTGATGGTGTTTCGACAGAGAGATGTTGATCACCTAAGAAGCAGAGGTAACAGTACGAAGCATACATCATTTGGGACAGGCTATGATTCCTCCAAGAGAGAAAACAATAAAATTCATTCCCACGCTAACTAACGCATAACTCTCTATGATTATTTATTCCAGCATCACCCCCACATTGGTTGAACTTCAATTCCCCCTCCCCCCACCCACCTTTTTTTTGGTTGAGAATCCACTGTGGAGAAATCTCAAGTCCACTCCTCTTCGGTTGTGCTAATTAATGCGCATGTTTTTGGTGAGTTCAGAGAAGAAAATTGCAGCAACCACAACTTCTTCATAATAAAATGATAAGTGGCTTATGACTGAGGAAAACCCTCTTCTAGCAATACATAGGTGAAGACAGATCTGAGCCCTTTTAGTCATAAGACAGACTTCATCGTTAAGTCAGGTGCATATCATAATTGAAGGATAATGAAGTCAACTTCCATACTCTTCGTCCATGTGTTGGTAAGAGGTTGATTAATAATGGGATATAGCTGCAAAATGCTGATGTTTAGGCATCAGACAAGAAGATGACAGCCATCACATATCCTCAGCTTTACAGCATTTTCTGCCACGGGGGCTACCTAGTATGCTAGATTTATATTGTCGTTCACAATGATCTATTATTAGATATATAATGATGCAGCCAGGTTGATTACGGTAGTGTATGGTTTATGTTTTTAATGGAATGTATTGTATAAAACTAGTAATAATACATTCTTGTGTAACTAGGCAATTTGATCGGGGAGATGCAATCTTTTTTAGCAATTAGAAGAATTAGGCAACAAAGTGTGTGTATCAGGATATGAACAGTTGCAACAATATTACATAGATAGCGTTATTCCACATTTGCCCATGAGCTCAACTCTAATGCAAAATTTGAGGTTTATTGCTGTACAAATTTTGAAGAAAAGGTACATAACAGCTAAGAAGGCTCACATGTCATTAGTGAGGTCACGTTGGGGTTAATTACCGGTGAAACTGACCAATGAATAATAAAGTTTCAAGAAGTAAGTACTGTGTGAAATCATTTCTCTGCACATTTCTGAGATTATATATTTGTAATGTCTCTGGAAGAGCGACAAGGGTCAAATAAAATAATTACGCATTTCAAATGACACACAGAAATACTGCACTATTGTACTAGAGATGGACAATGTGGAAATATCTTCTGTACTGTGTGCAACAAGTATTGTTTGTGTATCCAGAGTAGCAGAAAGGGTAGCTAGCGGAAGGATCAATGGTAAATAAGGGGTTTGTTGTTTGTGATGATTAACTTGTTGAATTACTTTTCTCATTAGTTTTAGGGAATGCATGAGCTGAGGAAGTATATATTATTTCCTCGAAACATTAGAAAGTGGATGATGCAGCAAATATCACATGCGCGACACATTAACACTTAACCATATAGAGTTCTGGTTTGAGAACAACGCAACCTCTAGCCCATTGAGAATGCATTGCATTCTTCTCCATACTCTAGTACTCAAAGCTAAACACCAACTACCTCACTTAGGCCTATTTAAATGCGGATCCCCAAAAGCTAATGTTATTGACAATCAGGAACACATTTATCAGAAACCTCACAGATGTAATTGTGCACCTAGTGAAAAATGTGATAATTGTGCTGTTCATTCTTACTGAAAGCAGAATTGAACAATATAATGATCACTTGTAACAATTACAACCAAAAGGGTAGCAAACAATTGAAACCCGATGTTGTCACATTTAAGTGACAAGAAAAATTCTCGTGTATGCGAATAGTATTCTTAACAAGCTAAATCCATTCAATCGTACGATAACTTATTTAATTGAAAAATTGTGTGTTGTTATAACAGCTAAGTCCATTGAATCATCAGTTAATTTCAGGACTCATTTAATTACAAACTAAACATTTATTTAAAGTTAACGTACCTGTTAGGTGAGTCCGTCTCCTCTGGCTTGTGAGTTACTGTGGGCAAGCGCTTTCGATGTAAAGACATCATCGTCTGGCCGTTTAGTCAGTACTGGAGTCAGTCAGTTGGTCGTGGTCTTTATATACAAGAGAAAGGTGAAGGAGTGATGGGCGTTGGGGAAGGGGCGGGAGAGGTCTTGTTGGTCAGTCTTGTTAGTAGTACCTTAGCCGACTGGCTGTGTTAGGTATTAAAGAAATTGGGTTGTGTCCGCCAGTAGGCAAATACTGTTAACGCATTTACCTGTTAGGTGCGGCCGTCTCCTCTGGCTTGTGAGTTAGTGTGGGCAAGCGCTTTCGATGTAAAGACATCATCGTCTGGCCGTTTAGTCAGTACTGGAGTCAGTCAGTTGGTCGTGGTCTTTATATACAAAGAGACTCCAGTACTGACTAAACGGCCAGACGATGATGTCTTTACATCGAAAGCGCTTGCCCACAGTAACTCACAAGCCAGAGGAGACGGACTCACCTAACAGGTACGTTAACTTTAGTATTTGCCTACTGGCGGACACAACCCAATTTCTTTAATACCTAACACAGCCAGTCCGCCTAGGTACTACTAACAAGACGACCAACAAGACCTCTCCCGCCCCTTCCCCAACGCTCCATCACTCCCTTCACCTTTCTCTTTGTATATAAAGACCACGACCAACTGACTGACTCCAGTACTGACTAAACGGCCAGACGATGATGTCTTTACATCGAAAGCGCTTGCCCACAGTAACTCACAAGCCAGAGGAGACGGACTCACCTAACAGGTACGTTAACTTTAGTATTTGCCTACTGGCGGACACAACCCAATTTCTTTAATACCTAAACATTTATTTGTGTGAAAATCAGTTTCACTACTTATTTCACGCTCTTGGCATTTTTTGAACAATGATATGTAAATGCAAATAGCTACAAGATTTTGAGCGGCAATGAGCTCCAAAATGTTATTTTACCACAGGCCAATAATCATACCATTTAGGATATTTTGATATAGCAAAAAGAACGTTTAAGGCTGTTTCTTCTACTTAATGGCTAACACTTTCAAACATACTTCACTATATAGTTTAACGCCTTATCTACTTTTTTAACATAATGGCACACTTGAAACATTCACCAAGCAATGTAATAAAATCAATGATTAAATAATTGTTCCCCTGATTGCTGGAAATCCTGACATGATCCCTCTCAATACTTTCACAAGATCCTCAAGTGAGCGTATTTTGCCTCAGTATGACTGTTGTATTCTGAGATATTTTCGTTAAGAATTTAGTACTTTTCATTGTCTTCCTGTGAATCCTCACTGATAAGGAAGATTTATCGAAAATACTTGGCCATAACAATATCTCCCTGATGCTGGGTCGTTGCAAGTATGAAATTTAGAATTGAAGTGATTTTGATATCGAAATTTATAGCTATCGCCGTTAGTTATAACATGTGGCAACAATACCAGGATATGAACCCACTTGTGCACAGCAGTGGGAGTTGAATTTGTAATGATTTTATTGCTGAAGATGTATAAATCCAATTTTACTTTGTCAGGTTATTAGTCATTTTCACTGTCCCACATTGTGACTCAGAACTGCTTGCTACTATTTCAAGGTATATGAGTCAACATTACTTGAAAATGAATCCAAAGTTGGAAAAAACCTTCACTATACCTACTCACTTGCCCTTTGTTAGACTGGTTGAACCCTAATCTGCCACTATTAGTATTGTAGAAATCACCTGTGACAACAAAATGGTCCTTTGGTCAGGATATCTTGAAACTGATGTACCGAGAATCACATCTCACGAGAGATGTGTTCTTCTTACATCAACACCCCAAACCAACCATAGAATCTGAACTGAAAGTCACAGCCACTAAGTCCATTGATAATTGCTATTTTTTATTTGTGATGTGTTCCTGTCCTTATAGTGATGCTTTCTTTGTGATATGCTCTTGAGCATACACTCACTGAAATTCTGAGTGCGACAGGCGGTTTGTACATCATCATCTCTTCTATCTAACCCTAGTTTTTTAGATGCTGGGACAACCCCTCTGGAGTTGCTACTACTGATCTTCTGTCTCTACTCTTAATTTCTGCGCTGACTCGTTCTCTCTGAATAATCCATGAGGGTGGAGAAGATGAACTAGTTAGCCAAAGAAGGTGATATCTACACCTGGATCAGTAGCACGCTTGAGTGGGTTTTGCCATTGGATACCCAGCTCAGCACATTGGGTACTGAGAGAAAAAAGGTCTGGCACAAATAGCTTACAGGCTATGCCCCTCCCTTTACACCCTCCAAGAAGAGGGCCAAGTATCTCATCTCTCTTTGCAGGTATGACCTTGTGATCATGACTGCATTTTTCAAGAAAAGGGCCTTGTTAGTTACCATCGAAACAAACTGGACAAGTCAGACACAATTATCAGTTGTTTGTGCAACATAGACACAGAAACGGGTGAGTGTATACTTTGTAGGTATTAAAGTAATTCGGTTAGCTCTGCAGTAAGAAAGTCATTAAAGTTAACGTGCCTGTTTGGTAGGTCTGTCTTGTATAGCTAGTAGACTGCTGTTGTACCGTCATTACGACCGGGCGATGATATCTTTACATCGAAAGGGCTTGCCCAAAGCAGTCAACTAGCCAGAGAAGAGAGACCCACCAAACAGGTGTTAACTTTAACGTATACATTTTGCATGCCTGACTGGTGGGTCTAATTAGTTTTGGTGGTTCTATTGCTCTTTATTCAATGTGCCTCTTCATGAACATCTGTTCCTAGCAATTAAAATAAAATCCGAGCCTATTTTACATGGGAAACAATATGATGTCAATAAAGGGGAAGTGAGTGTCACAGCCACGCTCACCCTAATTTTCTATAGGAATGTTACAAAATATTTAGCGACCCCTCTGAAGCACCAGAGGCTGAAAAACTCGCTAGAATTTCCATCTCACTTTCAGATTTCGAGTTTAAATTTATGAATAAAATCAACGCATCAAGAGGCACAAGTCTGTTTCCTTATTTGATGACTCTTCCTAAACCCTTGACGAGGGTTATATGAGCTAAAGGCTGGCTCCTGCAGCATCCACCAAACTCAGGCCAGTGGAGGTACGGCAGGTATTTGGTTTTTAGTCAGCCTCCCAGTAGAGAGCTGTTGCCTGAATGTATCAAGAGCCCTGGCCCTGATAGTTCCCAAAGTACAAGTAGCTGGATAGCTTCTCCCCTCTTAATACTGATAAATATCGTTGAAATCATTTAATTGCATAGTGTGTCGTCAACCAGTAGCAAAACTGATTTTAATGAATAAACTGAATAGAATGAATGGATTCTAGCATGAATGGAATATCATTAAGCGACTCAAATAGCTGATAGTTTGAAAAATCATTATTTCCAAAATGCGAGAAAAGTTGGCAGTCAAACAGATGGGACAAAGAATAAGAGATGTCAGTGAAGGGGACCAGTTGAATCAATGCATCAAGCCACTTCACTTCTACGCAGAAGCGAAAACATGAGATCACGCATACAAAAAACAAATCAACAATGTACAAATATTTGGTGCATTCTTTGTTTCAATTGACAGTTTCAATTTGTTAAAACTCAGTTATAACCAAGTCATGATCATGGATCCCAAGAACTCATTTAAATTAAAAACTTGTGATCAATAAATGGCTCTACAACACAACAACAGAACATCTAATAAATTGGTATTTAAATTATGCACCTTTATCCCTACTTATTCAAGGCATCGTAAATGCTCAACAAAGTGCGCAGTCACTGACCACCAAAAGATCACGCATTACTAAGACAACTGGATTGAACCGGTTACATATGAAATCCTTTTTCAACTAGCAGTTCAGTACTAGACGTGTACAAGTTATTATCAAAAACATTTTGCTTTGAATAAAGGCTAAAAAACTGGACGGATTTATGAATCAGCTTGATCAGTACATGCTGATGATTATTAATAGATACACACTTTGTATAAATGTCGTGCATCTATTCAACATAATTCATAAAAAATTAGCGATCTACCGTAAAGTCAACAACAAACTTTTTGATAAAACTAGTTCAGATCACAAAGATATGGGCATTGGGGATAAGTTACTCAAGTTGAAATGAATGATACTAAGAATCACACTATTTCCTTCACCCTAGGTACTATATTTGTCCGCTGTAGGATTTGGTTAATAGTTCTTATAATTGTGTTAAGAGGTCTGGTGCGCACTAACAACCCTACATGTGTCTTTGGAACTCACACACATTCAGTATTTATACTCAAAAGCAAAACAAGCTGTACTGGGGAAGTTGGCATTATTTTAATTACAGTTAACTTATTCCCTTTGACCAAAGAAAAAAATAGTAATTATTCCAATATTAATTTAAGAAATCAACAGCACTAGATAACGTCAATAATGTGCTTTCATATACAGCCTGCTTTGGTGCTAATGTCACATATATTGATAATTAATGATAATTCTTCTAATACCAACCTTTTTGTTCCAACCATTCAAAGGTGGTAAGAGCCGCACTTCTAAGGGCACAATACCATCTCTCTATAGCAGGGACTGAGTCAATACCTAATAAATACAGCAATTAAATTAATTTACACGTATCGCTTCCATTCTGACAAAAGAGAAACTTACCAACATCCAAAATACTGAGTGACCACAGCTGACACATTATCATGCTTAATTCTTAGTGATTTTTTAAAATCATTCCTGATTTTCAGCTTTCAACAAGTGACAAATAAGAAAAGAGAACTTTACTTCTGAAGAATCATAATATATTAAACAAATTTTCCTTTAAATTGGCATGCAATTTCACGACTAGGTCAATTAGGCCAACTTGATATATTTTCAAAACTTGGTTTCATGATGTATAGTTAGATTAAAAAAAACATAATAAAAAACAATTTGAACTATAAAACTTCATGAAATGAATGTAATAACTGACAAATTAGGGAACCATGCGAAGAAAGTAGTTATCAGAATCTGTTAAGGCCCACCATTCTTAGCTGCACGAGGATTAGCTACCCGAGAGCTGTAAAACATAAAATACGGAAAACAATTATTATTCCACTTCCCATACCTATTTAGAATGGTACCATGTATGAAAACTTGTCATTATGTCATTGGGGGCATCGACAAGCCAACAATTGGGAACTAAACAATACTGATCTAATTCAGTCAGTAAATGTGACTGATCAATTGGAGTGATAGTAGTGTAATTCATTGCTATAGCACGTAGGAATAACTTCATCCAAATAGCATCTATGTTCATTATTTTATAAAAGCTCAACACTGAATGTACACACACGTCAAGTAGTATTTATGCTCAGCGCTACTGAATGTAAGCCCAACAATAATTGTAGTAGCTAATTCTGTGTTGAGCTCTGCTACATGGAGCACTACTACTGGTAACGTCCTCCCTTCAATACTGCTATAGCTTCCTTCTAAGTCAACAATATTTTTTTATGCCTTCATTGTGTGACTTTTGCAGACAGAAGTAAGTCACCCTACACCTTTGCAGACGCGAAAGTGATTCAGCTCTTCACTCTTCAAATTGCTGAGGGTTGCTGCTGCACACTCATAAATGAAGAATACAAGACAGTGAATAAACTGGAGACATACGTCAAAGAGGAAATCCATCGCTAGTCATATTATCTGGTAAATATTGTAGCGACATTACATGTCACAAAGCCCAAGTGATCCCAGGACAAGGTGTCCTGGAAAATTAAGCCAAGGTTTTTTGCTGACAAAGTAATCCATCAGTTCTCCCTCATACATAACTCTTGGCATGCCAGACCCTGGCACCAAACTCAGTAATTTAGGACATCCCTCTACCGTCACCTTGATTTTTACGACGTTTATACTCATTAAACAACTTATGCAAGCTTCCGACTGACAGTTCTCATATAGGTTCTAGTCCTCCGAGAAATCAATCAGCCTCAGGACGTGTGGTCGAGTACCATGATGAGGGCTGAAACCTGAAAGATGAACTGACTGCACTGGGTCTAATATGCATCCGATCTCAATCATTGCACATAGTTCCTAATAACGACTCCAACACAGACCAGACTAACTTTTTGGTAATTGATACAATTGGAGGACTTAGCGCTTGGGCTTGGCAATAGTTGTATTCCAAAGCGTAGTAAACTCTTAGGGCAATAACAACTTCACTGTTTCTGAGCATTAATTAGTACTTCCCTGAGCTCCTGTGTTAGTGAATGACCCTGTATAAGCAGCCTTCTCGACGAATCTGCAGAAATGCTATCCCAATGCTTCTGGATAGACCATTCTTTCAATCCTCCAACTTGAAGCCTAAATTTCTAAGGATTTTCTAGAACTTTTCATTCACCTTGAACAGCTCATTGTAATGTTGAACTTTTCTATTGTTGAGTTATAGTTGACTAAGATCTTATAAGCATCTCTCCACCTCCCCGTTGATCCAGAGTGCAGGCCAGAACTTTGTCTCAATCACAATAAAAGAGCTGAACCTGTCATACAGTGCTAGAGTAAGTGTATGGAACGTAGTACTCCTCCACTAAACTTTACTAGACTTTAGATGCAATGAGCGCTAGATTAGATCATACTGAGAAGTGCCACAGGTAGACAAATATTTGCACACAATGGGTCACAATACTCATATTACTGACATCGATGAGATGAAGTAATGAGCTAGAATTGAAGATGTAGGGATTAAAGGCAGCTATTGAAGATTGAGGAAATTCACATTCTTATTGAGCTAGCTGCTGTAAGTACTATCAATTGACATTCAGAGTGACGACATGCTCACAGGGGGTAAGCACTTCATTAACACATTAATTTTCTTCAATTTTTGGAGGACAATAAATAACCGCAATTGCAAATTTCAACGTCCTGTACTTCAACTCAACAAAAATGAACTCTGCGTTTCTGATGAGCGTAGAATGAACCAGCAAAAACCCTCTCTCATTTCCATACTCCGTATGATATTTCTAAACATAAATGTAGTTTTGTACTTTTATCTACTAGGTGAAATACAACTTTGTAGAAAAGCTTTGCTAATAAATAAGACAACAAAAAAAGTTCCCACCAAAGGTCCCATTCTGATGTCCACTGTCTTTGCATTATGTGGGGTAGATTCAAATTTCTATGTGCGAAGTGACACAACAACAAGATGTTGATAGTCTGCCTTTGTCAAATGACTTGAGCCAACCAAGTGTCTCTTGACTCGAACCAACCCAGAAGTATCAGTACAGAACGAAAAAATATGGGGCAGGGGATACAAATATGACTAAACAGAAAGGAAGAGAGGTACATCAGTAGATAGCTAGAAAGTAAAGGAGAAAGAAGGGGTAGCAAAGAAGCCCCTCCCCTCAAAATGAAAAGAGTCCTCAATCCCTTACGTTGGGAATTAAATTCTCCAGCACATCATATTTTGACTATATTAAACGTGTTTTCAAAGGTCATTGTTGCAGTTTGGAAATTCTGACGCGATCTTTAGGGAACTTCAATCTTAGAAGGGCCTAAAAAGTCACAGAGTGGGTTCAAAATAGTTTTTGACTTTTGGAATAGATCAAAAAAGGTTCGTTGTGCTAATTTGCTACACCAGTACCCCTCAACACCAGTATCAGCAGGTATACTGTGGAAAGACGATATAATGTACGTTTTTTAATTATTCACGTGAGAATTGGAGGCTTTTACAGGTCACTTACTGAGTAAAATGTTTTGTAAGAATTAGTACAGGACCGTCTTAATAAGAGACGTGGTGAAGATACTCATGCACAGAAATAATTAGATAGCAAATGGCACATTATTTGAGCTCTACTTCGAAAGGCTTTGCTGCTTTCCCTTGAGAAAACTACACACAATTCACAATCCTCGTCATTGAAAATGGTTTGTTTCAGAATGACAAAACTACAGCTAAATCTATTTTTACTCCTATTTTATTCTCATTTTGATGTTAAGTGGAATAATATTGCCTGCAATAGTTACTTTTTTTAACTATCAACACACAAATAGAATTTCTTTATCTATAAGCTTTTGGGCACAGCAGTTGGTACTAATGTGTATTTTTACCTATTGCCTACATATTGAAAAAATAAGAATAAATAAAATAAATAATGATAGTAATAATTGAGGTGAGTGCAAGATGAGTTGAGTAATCACGATATCACCTGGTTCTGGGTTATCTTCCCAGGAGCATGCCCATGCTACCAGGCGCGACCACGGGTTGTGGATAGTGGAACGGCAACGGCATTGTCCCCAGGGGCATGTCTGCGGCCAGCTGTGAATAAGGACTGCATGCTGACTGAATAAGCAGCCGCGAACAATGGGCAAAACCCAAGAGATCGCAGAAGAGATCCTGAACAAAGGACTCGAGGGCAAGCGGATCTATAGTTTTAGATCTAAGACAGCCTATAGTTTTAGATCTAAGCTGGCATGGGAATGCCTCCATGCGCTCAAGCAGCTCGGCGCCCGTAACAGGCTCTCCCTCATTTGGGTGCCGGCTCACAGGGGGCATGAGGGCAATGAAAAGGCTGACTGCCTCGCGAAAAGGGGTACAGAATCCCTACCCATCGGGCATGAACCACACGCGGGTCTGACGAAAAGTCACCTGAACCGTCTGGTTGCTCGATAGGAGATACAGGAAAATGGCGCCCATTGGCATCGCCAGCCACGACTAAGACAGGCGAAAAGGCTTGTCATGCCTTCCTGTCAAAGGGTGAAGGCGATGCTGACACTCTCTAGACAAGATCTGGGAGTACTGATAAGCTTCCTCACCGGGCACTGCCCACTCAGATACCACCTCAGCAAAATGGGCATTTCAGAGGCAGTGGAGTGCAGACTGTGTGGCGAGGAGGATGAGACAGCAGAGCATATCCTATGTGAATGCCCTGCCTTGGCAGCAAACCGCTTTGAATACTTCGGTCAGGGGACCACTGAACCCCAAACTGTAGCGGACTCTGCGGTGAAGGACATACTCGGGTTCCTAAGGGGGGCGGGTATGTACGACGCCTTCTACTAAGAAAGGGCCAGCGTCACAATAGGCCCATATGCGGCTGCAGTGACAAAGGGACTTGTCCCACACGTCCTCGGGTCAGAAAAAAAAAAAAAAATCACGATATCAAAACTTCATGAATAATAAAATCACAAATTTCACAGGGCATTTGGTGAACCCCGCGGCATCGAAGTCTCAAAACTTGAGGCAAGTAGAATGAAAATAAAATGAGCCAATAACATTAAAAAGAGCAGTCTATCAAAACTAACAAAAAATCACATGATTTTGATGACAAATTAGGAATGTAACTGTATGAATATTGAAACCCATGAAAAGCAACACACCTAAGTTTACCACACTGACAACATGCAACGTTATGTTAATGAAACATGCAAGCTAGATGAAAATGGTGTAAGCTACACAACAAAACATGCATCACATTCAAAAGGGTGGAGTGGCTGCTTAGATCACTCCTCCCTCATTGTCTGTACGACCATTCTGGAGGCTGAACTCCACGCTCCACATTTGGGAGAGTTGTCCTTAGAGTGTCAGGGGTTAGAATGGAGGCTAATGAATCAATTTCTGATTTGTAAGGGACTAGGGTGGATGCTAATTGACCCATTTCTGGATAGTCAAGGGCTAGCATGGAGGCTAATGAACCTTATGCTGCTTTTGTAGTTGGCAGACCTCATCGTCATTTAGGAGGAAAGCAGATTCTACTTTCTCTAGGATTCTGATTTTTCCCTGTTGTCACCAAAAACTTGAACTTTCTTCCGTAATACAGTATGAACCCATGGTCCATTATCTGTTGGTTGCAGAGATTTTCACACCTCATTCAGCCACGATGACCCAACCATGTCTATTTTAATGAGGGAAAATCTGGCTTCAGCTGTTCGATACATGGTCATTCTGAACAGAGTGCCGAAGACACATGAACCTATATCACAAAAACTGAAATTTCCATTTCAATGTTGAGTCGCAAAAAGTTATTGGTGGTTCTGGAAGCCTATCATGCCATTCCATCATGATTTCCCCAAAAGGTTACAAGCTCCAGTGTTTATGAGGTTAATAAAAACCTGTCTCTAGATACTGACGGAGCCACTAATTGACAAATTGAGAGACATTGAACAGGTTAAGAGACTAGGGCTATGTGACTATGTGCTGGGTGTGGAAGGAGGCAGAATAACTCAACAATACTTCAGCGCCTAGGGCGCCTGATTGTGGCTCTGCAGCAACAGTTGCAATCTACATATCTTTCTAAATTTCAATTAGAAAATGCAGTGTAAACCTTCACTTACACCACCTCCACAGTATCATCTGGTTCAGCCATTTATGTATGATGTGCTCTATCTAGGTAGACTGGCATTTAGTAATGTAGTCTTTGAAATCTCAATGATACAGGACCAGGATTGGTATCAGGATTATTTGAAATTGTTGATGTAAATTTATTATTCAAAAGAGAAATCTTACGACATATTGTGACAGGATGACAAGAAAACGCATCAAGAGAACTGCTTAAAGCAGCCAAGGTTTACAGGATGTGTTGATTTCGTTGTGTAGAATGAGCTACATCCTTTTGAAACTAAATTTTTACTATCTGGTGCACTGCATCACACAGCTTCCCTCAAACCTACATGCATTCAACTATTTTCATGGCTTTGGCTACTAATCCAATCAATTTTTCATTCAGTTCATGTGAACTTAGTAAAACATAACTTCACATCTTACATAGAATGTAGTAGCACTTAAAAGTTCCCAAATTCATTGAGTTGATCCTACTTAGGCATCAACCAATATTGAGCAATTAGAGCACAGTGAATTTACGAGACACGAAACAAGTTTTTTTATTTAGATAGATAGTGTTTTCTGTTTGGGAATTATCTGGTAAAACTGTGAGAAATTATACTAAGTGAATTCTGAAATATAGCTTTATGGTACTGTAATGTAATTTGAAGCTGTCCATACAACCTATTTAATAAAACCCATTAGAGGCGTTTTTGAGGGTAGTTCTTCACACACACAGACTATATACCCAAACAATGCTTTTTGGATTCATTAGCCCCTAAAATGTAAAGATTGGAAGAAAACTCAACTTTTTTTCCAGCTGTTTGCCTTTCCATTCCATAGAACTAGGAACAGTAAAAAAGCTTCCTTCTGCAACATCGGATTTAGTTGGAAATGGTAACTCCTATCTTCAAAGAAAAACTCAGTTTTTAAAATTAGTCTTCTACGAAAATGTACCAAAAACTAGGGGTTTTCGCATTTTTCTCGAAAATGGCTCTAACGATTTTGATTAAACTTTCAAATTATCTTTTACTAATCAATATCTAACTTTTCTTCTCCATAAATATCTCCCTGAAAATACGGTGAATGGAGATGTATGCCTATGAAGCAAAAGTCGGTTTTTCACGCTTTTTGGAAAATGGCATCATCGATTATCACCAAACTCTCAGGATGTTTTCGATTAGTTAATAACTAGATATTGTTCTCAAGAAATGTTCCTCTGACAGTCCATTGAACAAAGATAAAAATCAAACTGTGTTGAAAATAACGTTCGAACGTTTCCATAAATTCCAGGGTAACTGCTTCACCAGATGTGATCAATCTTACGGAGTGTCTTTTAGTCACCCATTCCCACATTTCATTCTGTATAATTATTTCTGTATATAAGTTTTGAACGGAGATAGGCCAAGTTAACTGAGAAAAGGAGATTTGCCGAATATTAATTTATCGGTATTCCAATTTTCTGAAAAATGGCGCTGACGATTTCGATCAAACTTACGTATGACTCCCAACTAACTTGTCCCTACATTTTGTTCTCTATAAACGTTTCTGTAGAAATGCGTTGAACGAAGATATAGCGGTAGTAGGTGGTGTTCGGGATAGCGGAAAGTTGTGTGTTGCTGTGCACCGCTCGTTTGTGTTGTCTTAAGTTAACAAAAAAATTATCTGCACGATTTTCTATGAAAAAATACAGATAGTATTTATCATGCCAATAAAATTCAGCTTGAATATGCAAAATCGTGAAACTCAAAATGCATATAGAAAACGTTCACCTACCAATAAGGAGTCGATTTCATTCGATCATGAATAAAAAAACTAGATCAAAAATGAAGAATGTACTATAAGGAAGGGATTAGAAAAGTTGTTCTTCTGGCAAATTTGCACCCTCTTGCTCCCATCTTTCAAGTGTTAGTGAACATATTGATTGACACATACATGAATTTGAGTTTTCTTGAGTTCAAAATTTGGAGGTACTATTGACAATCCAAGAAATGATAGAACGATTTATGTTTATCTTAATACGAGTTTCAAAGCATATAAAGAAAATAACAGTACATGGGGATGTTATTGTTTCCATGAGAGCAATGGTTAATTTGGGGCTCTCACTTTTATGACATGAATTCAAATTCTCAATTCGATGGCAAGTTTGATTTTATATTATTTTTCGAATGGAGTTATTTTCGCTTCATGAAGAGAGAAGGGTCAAGTGTTGAAGCTGTCAGGTGCATCAAACACCATTAAACTGATTCCCATAAGAAGCAGGCACTTCACACATTTAAAGGCACACAACTGTAAGATGTTGAATGACCGTGAGTTCACACAAACAATTCTCAGGAAATGACACACATTCAACATGGAAACTCAACTAAAATGACAGCATGCAAGACTCATTACTACAAAGAACGAATCAAATATAACTGATAACACTTATACATGCAGGTATCGATTGCTCTTGCTTCAACTTACATAACGGAGCTATGGAGAGAAGAACCTGACTCAACGCTATTAGAAGATTTCGTGATAGAACGGGTTATAGGGCGAAAGCTGCTTATGCTGGCTTTAGACAAACAAGGTCGGATCAATGATCTTGAGCCATTCACTGAGTTCCCCAGCCACACATTTCTAGTATGGCAAAATAATTTGTTTTGACATTTCCCACAAACAGTACTAAAATAATTCTTTTAGATGTAAGGATAGTTAGTTCTAAGAATTCAGGGACGAATGCTTCCCTTATCTACCATCCAGTTAAATATCTCAGGCTCACAACAAAATCATTCAGCAAACCAAGCAAAAGCATCACAACAGAAGGATAAATGAGGGGTTACATGTATGAGCTCACGTAAAGATGGTGCATCATGAAAATAAGCACAAAATGTAAATGCATAATAATGAAGAAAGATGAATGATCAACTATGGAGATGAAACCAATGAGTTAGTAACTAAGCGTATATATTTTTAAAAAAACCAAAACCAAAGCAACCTTGTGTTGAAAGAAGAAAAAAATGTAATTGGTGCATACGTTTCAATTAACACGTTCACTGCGGATGTCGACACGTAGTCGACAAATGAGACCCCTTCCCCCCGGCGGACGTCGACTACCTGTCGACATCTCCCATCCCTTATTTAGATCAACCTCAAAGTTGCCGCGTAGAAAATCGGTTTTGAACAATAATCGCCGCAGTGAACGTGTTAACTGATTCAACCAAATACAAAAATAATGTTACCCCTTTATAACTTAAAGTTGAGTAAGTTGTTATTAATCAAAAGACTAGCCTTGCTAAGAAACTTGTTTACTATTGGTGAGGGATTTGGGTCGAGATCTGATTTCTCAGTTCGCATTCCCTACTACTTAAGTAACAAAATTTGTAACAGGAAATTTCAAAGCCACTCAGCTCTCTTTCTACTTAGACACAAATTTCCGTCACTGAAAAGAAGAAGACTATTTAGTAGCAGTAGAAAGAAATATTGGACCCCCCCCCCCCAACCATAACCCTTTTGAATTAGGTTCTGTACGTAGATTAAGCAATTCTCATCCCATTCCTTGGAAATATTTCAAAAGAATGAATTGTTTCTGCTATTCTGCTAACTCCCAACTTGGCCCAGACTTTCTCCCACACTAATTCAGATTTGCTGAATGACCTTAGGTATTTCTTGATAGTGTTTTGAGATCAAACGTGCTTACTAGAGATACGAAATAAAAAAATCAATAAAATAAACCTGATACTTAACTGTTCTGAAATTGAAAAAAATAAGATGACATTGT
Organism: Pachypeltis micranthus; assembly: GCA_020466155.1. Classification (NCBI taxonomy): domain Eukaryota; kingdom Metazoa; phylum Arthropoda; class Insecta; order Hemiptera; family Miridae; genus Pachypeltis; species Pachypeltis micranthus. Next base: position 36,464,207 of record CM035768.1, read on the forward strand.
GTTTACCTTCTAGTGAGCACAGATCTTGCTGGCTTTTTAGTCAATGTGCTAATAGGCTTCTCATTGACCTTAGAAACTTTGACAGGAGATTCAACAACTTGCTCGCCTTCCTTAATTCTTGGAGCCCTACAGAGGAGAAAACAGATCCAATTTAAAATTCATTTATAACAGTAAATGAGCACACATTGTGAAGAGAACGATGGGCAATTTTCGGTGCTTCATCATAGTCACCCAAAGGTCTACGAGGGCAATGATTCACCCTCTCCTTCCTTCTTCTGTGTGGTATGCTTCAGAAGGGTAGTACAGCAAGAACGCGACTTTACTATACTAGAGCTACCAAGATTTCTTCTAGAGCATTCCATTGGAAGTCAAGTCTCAAACATAGTTTATGTGCAGGGTGATTTGTGGAAATGACCACGTATGTTATTCTCCACCCTATCCCATCGCAGTAAAGCAAGCTCCAATTTATTGCTGTATTCTTTGCTCATACCAAACAGTATCATGATCAAGGGGTCAATGCAGTAAGGTGAGCCTGTCATATTGTATTGCATAGTTCACTCCAAGCTATTGTGGGAATTCCATCTACAATTGTTGTATCTTTAGAAAAGGAGGTAATGGGATAAGGGATACAGAGGCAATCTTGGGAGAGGGGCAAGGACCACCTTGACGCACTTCAGCTATTCGCCAATTCAATTACTCTACGATATACCAAATCGAAAGAAAAAAATTGAAAATGCAAACCTCAAAGTGCTGTTTGGACGAGGCTTTCTCCTCAAGGCTTTGATTTGGTTCAAATGATCACCTTGTGTCATTTGACTGACTGCTACCTTGTCTTTTGCAGGTGAGCCAACCACTCTGCTCACTCTTGTCTGAAAAATACATAGAACTTCATACAGATTCTGGAAAATGTGACAAGTGACCATCGATACAGTCCCTAAAAATTGTTGAGGGCACAGAATGTTCATTCAAACAATAGGATGAGATAGGAATCATCATTTTTAATTCTGTGAATCAACTAAACCTGGACCTTAGAGTCAAAAGACAGTGATATTTTTGCATAAACAAAAACTTAATTAAGAACAACATTATTTTGCGGTTGACTTGACGTCATCAGGGCTACAATACGACATGTTAACGCTTGAACAGCAGTCAAGCACATAAGATGAAAATAAAGACCGCAACTTACTACACCTCCATAGGCCAAAGATACGTACTATGAATGCTTGCAGAAGCACCAATATGTAGCCCTAAAGCGCAGTACTGAGACTGGTTTAACAGTGTCCAACCACTCTATAGATTGAACATGCTGCACAGTGTTATACAATAGTTCGCTCGCACAGTATGGCTGAGCATCTTTGAGACCTTCCCAATTTATTCAGGCATCGCAAAATACCTAGGAAACGATACCGAACACAGCAATAATAATACAATACAACTGCTAAAATTTCGTTTTTGACTATTTTTAAAACCATTTTTCGCTGATGATGATCACAGATTTTGTCTGAACGAATCCCTGAGTACGCACAACCACATCAGAAATAGGATTTTCTGTGTGAAATAAAGGATTCATCATTAAATCTTGTTAAATATGGCCTGGATCCATGCCTTGAAATGTGAAGTGACAAATTTTGAGATTGAGGGGTGTTAGTAGACATAATGTTCTAGAAATAAAGCGGATCGTAATTCAGTTTTCAACGTTTTTCACAAAGACACGTGACAATACATAACACCATCCCCTGGTAATTCAAAATTAACGAAAAACTCTTCTTCCGCATATAAATGAAATTGGTTGTGAAAGGGCCATGCAGAGGGTAGCCGCATTGAGGAGTGACTGGGGTGTCTAGCTAGTCAGGTTCTGTTACTCAAGGAATTGAGGAAGCACTTATTATTGGAGTGAGCGACAAGCCAGAAGAGAGTGTGATCATTGCTTTGAGATCTTGATGTTAATTTGACCAATCGTCGACTTGATGATTCTTCCCAATAACGGAAGAAATGGTGGTTGCCCTGTAGTTTAGTGGGGAGCTTTATGATAGTGAAATAAGAACTGATAGATTGAGTTTTGCAGAGTAGTTTTATTAGCGACAGAGGAGGGCTTTGTTTAAGTTTTGACGGTTTGTTCTGCCTTCACATTGGTGAAGGGATGATATGGAGCTCTGAGGTGAATTGTGGACTATTTCCATGACGCTCATTGTACAGATGCTTTATTGGACCATCTCTATTTTTTCTGAAGATTCTAGCAACATTGTTTATAAGGAAAAAGCTGCACTAAAATTTTGTTAAATAGTGTTTTTCAGTCTCAGTAGGCTCTAAAACATTAATATCTGAAGAGAACTTTCTGTCAGCTGATTAAATAACTTTCCTTTCTACTTTGTAGTGCTAGAAACTAATTTATTTTTAGTCTGACATTAATCAAATAGTATGTATTCTGATAAACTGTAAGCCTGAATTTAGGCAAAGCATTTCTGTACTTACTCCTTCGCTATTTGGTATATGGCCTGATGAAACAAGCCGCTTTCTCTCTCCTATCTTCATAGTGTCCACCTTGGAAAGCATGTTAGAAATGGATTCATCGTAGAGAAGTAGATCATTTTTAAGGCTGCTGAATTCACTATGGAGAGATAGCTCTTTGAATTGTATACTATATATACCATATCTATGAACAGGGAATTTATTGCATGAGCCAAACTCAGTCTCCCTGAACCTCTTACCGCTCGACCACATCAACACTTCTTTCCTGTAATAAGAAGTACAATTTTAGGCTTCATATGTTAACATTGTATACCTTGAAATACACACTACCCATGCATAGCTTGGACTTATGGTTTCTAATAGCCTGATTCCACAGAAACTTTGATTCGTTATTTAGGAGGAAAGAATGAACGATTCTTTCTTTTTATTACTTTAAATTTACGTGCAATCAATAATTAATTTCCAGCTTTTCTTCCATACATAGAATATCTGGAATACTGATCACATTGAAGTGAGGGTCTTTAAAGGCAAGCAATGACAGACTAAACTCACTGTTTTTGTTGTTACAGTGAACTGTTAAACTGCAGTGATTGAGGGTAAAGGAGAACGCTTGTACACACTAGTTACTTGTCTTTACACTCAAAGGAATTTGTTGTTGTTTTTGTTTTTTTTCTTTCAATCTCACTGCTCGGTTAATTATTGAAGGTTTCAAAAAGGTCTCTTGTTTAGCTTATTGAGAGGGACACTGTCAGAGCCTAAATGTTTTGAACTGGCCTCCTTCGCAATTTCACTGCAGGCGTTTGCACCAAGTTAGATCCATCGTCACTGAGATAGAGGAAATGTTTCTCCTGTCACCTATAACACTAGGATAGTCTCATGATACAATCAGCCTCACTAGGTAATGATTTAAACCTAAAAACATTTCACAACAGTACCTGGACATACAACAAAGCACCAAAATACCACCAACAACTGCGTCGTAGAATGAGGATCTTTCAACATTGCTACTGCAACTATGGACTAGGCTGGACAACTAAGTAGATGGTTATTACCCAAGATACTCCTTTTTACTCACTTTTGCATTAGACAGGCCTATTGTGCCGGTTATTGTATCAAGCTAAACTGCACTGCCATGGTAATTATGGCTGAAACGCATAGTGTTGGCCAGACACAACTTCAACTCCCTCAAATTAACTTGACCAAGTTAACAGCAGCATTCTATCTAATCTAACTGCAGATGACTATTAGAAATGTGCTTTGCAAGGGCGCCTGTTGGATTAACATGATAAGAATTGGGTACACTAGAACTCTAAACCAAGCTGTTTCAACATAAGAGAAGGAAAAGTTCAGTACACAGGAGATTCCTGCTGTTTATTTTGAGTAAAACAATCTAATTTACCAGCAGCATTACAAACTTGGGAAATCATGCACCAACAATCAACATAAGGCCTTTGCGATTCAAAAGCCATTGTAATTGGTCTTATACCAAGTGTAGTGTACATCATGTCGCAGGTCGATAGTGTACATAGACATCCAGGTGCTTGGCCATGCTAGTAGGCTTACCATCTATCAAGTTGATCAGAAGAGCTTCGAGCTGCAAAGGGTTGGGATACACTCAGGTCCACGATGGAACTGAAGGGAATGAAGAGGTGGATTCCTGTGCGAAGGATGCAGCTGCATGCCAAGAACTTTCAGTTGTATCGCCTCCCATATCCAGAATAAAGCAGACATTTTATGCATATAGCATTGGAGCAGTGTGTGGGAAGGTGGGCAGTCGATGGTCACAGACTTGCTCTTGCCTTGGAGATTATCTCTAACCACTGAAGTTCAGGAATACCTCCACCAATTTAACCTCAGGAACAATTCGTCAAGCTCTTGTTTGGACAAAGTACATACTGGGAACACCTGTTGTTCAATTGTAAATATTTTGAGCAGCAGTGTGCTCGTTTTGAGCGAAGGTGTATTGTGGAAAGTTGCATGTGGCCAATAACGATGAAGAGCTCAAGAATTGTCTAGAGGATATAATTATTCTCTTAACCCATTCAATGCGGGACCTTCCTAGCGCTCTACACTCCCCTACTGAAGAAAAAAAAAGGATTTTCGAGTGTGTACTTCTCTGGTGTATTGCGGCTTAGGTATAAGAGGTACGGAAAAACGGCGCATACTGGTGCACTAAGAAAATCATAATGAAGCATCCCATCCCACTGCAGCCCCAAAAGTAGAAGATCCCTCCTTCGAATACGAAAACGTACAGAGCGATGCGAGAGGGCCTTGGGGTAATATTACCTCAAACGTAGGAGGAGTGAAGTGTCATGAGGTAATATTACCTCATCCGCATTGAATGGGTTAAGCACTGGGAGCATCTTTGATTTATTTAAGGGCTAAGGGCTTTCAATTTATAGACTGAAATGTAGAATAAGTACTACTCGAACTGTAATTTGTATTGTAAAGCCTGCAATCTTTAGGGAAGCAGGCAGAAATAAAGAATTATTCGAAATAAAAACCAGGAAAATTCCTAGTTAATATGATATAAACGCTCTCATTTTATTGCTGTTGAATGTCTATGTGTCACCTCGGTACAAAGCTGTAAACTAGTCCTTTGACATAATACAGCTCTTCGAGTAGTATTCGTCAAAGTATTTTTATCAGAGTCACTGCAATCCTTTAATCAGGGCCACCTTAGAACTTAGTAACAACTACTCATAGGTACTGAGAAGATAATGTAATTGATACAGTTAGACGTTGCCAAATGAATAGCTACACATTTCTCCACTGAGTTACACGGTAAACTTCCACGTTGATTCCCAGTTAGGATGAATATCACATGCCCAACCTTCACACTTAGCTTTGAGGCAGTGGAACTAGGAATACAATGGAGGCGACATTTATCATATCCATCAGTTATCATCACCCAAAAGCACAAAATCCTCAAGTTTACTCACGCCAGAACAAGGTTAAACAGGAATTGAAATATTATGCTTCTTCCGAATACAAGACATAATAGCATGTATCATTGACTCTCCTACGCAATCAAGCAATCCAAAACCCAATGGTGATTAGTTAATCATGAAAGCACTACTTGACTTATCACAAGAAAGTTAATAACCGAGAATCATAACATGCAACTTGGTCTTGAGAACATATTCATCGATCCTGTCTGCTCAACAAATTAAGATCTTGAAGTAGCACTTGGTTTGAAAGTGCTTATAAAACATTCTACAGTTGGGTGAATACATAGACAATAAAACTACTAACTGATTATACCGAAAGTGCAACATGCGTTTACTGACAAAACAACACAGACAGTACTGTTAAGGAATCAACGAAACATACTAGTCTTACTTACTCTTTTAACCATTGTTGCTGGTGGCCGATAATAGAACCTGGGCGACAAATTCTGATCCATGCAATCGCTTCCATCACAGAAAAATTATAGTGCTTCATAATGTAGCAACCAATGAGAGACCCAGTCCTACCTAAACCAGCTTCAAAATAGAAAATGCATTTTGAACAGCTGCTTTTAGTAGTGGAATTGTTGAGAAAAAATAACTGAAAAACTAAAAACCTTTGCAGTGGACTGCTACAGCTCCAGGCGCATTTTCAGAGACAGTGAGGAATTGCTCCAGTATTTGATCAGTCGGTGTGCTCCCATCAACAAAGAATAGATCTTTGTGTTGGAAACCAGAATTGATGAATCGGTTGGCATCATAAATCTTTTTGTTGAGTCTTATGACAGTTGTGACATTATTTCTTTTGAAATAATTAAAATAGGATTCAGGGGAGTGTATCGGGTAACCTGAGAAACAAAGTAAAGACACATCGAAACTAAGAACAATTTTTTTAAATAGTTTAAAAATTATGTGGAAAATACGATTTCTTTGCTGCTAGACTGCTTATTATGTTCATTGCTACTTAGAAGAGTAATCATCGACCTCTCCATCCATTTATGATCGAAGTTGCTTTTTAGTCAATTGTTTAAATGGAATGCCTATGTGACATATTTGTTATGTATTAAACGCTACAATGGCCCAATAATACAATGCTTCTCAACTTTTCTCACTCTATTAGGGACTAAATTCATTGACAACAGGGACACTCCCCTCTGAATCTTGGTCCAGCTGTTAACCCAATCTGTTTTGGCCCAACATTGACTTTACTTGAAGTTACTTGCACTCCCACTTGCTTCACATAATGTTAACCTTGCTGTACTTTAAACATAGTTTGCTGTAGGTTTATGAGTTCTTCTACCTCATGCTCAACATTAACCACTACATTAACTGTAATTTACAACTCTCAGACAGGTGGCAAATAGGTTATCTTTTAGCATCGGCAATACACTATTTCATAGATATGATTTTACATAATCAACTTCAATTATCGGAGAGCTACATGGAAGATGATACAAAACCCATCCCGATGATAGGGCTACAAACAATAATTATTGAGTTATCACAGATATCACAGATAATAATAACGGTGAAACATTACTTACCATTTTCTATTTTCGTTGCAGAATGTGGTCCACAAAATGCCAAAAACTTTTGAGGCACTATCCAATTGAGGTCTCCATTGCCAACTCGCTGTAACATAAAAGAGTCACAATCATGAGCATTCTTTAAAATAAATGAAAAATAATTTTTGAGATATACGAGCTTATGTCTACACTTTTTTAAAAAGTACCCCTCACTTCGTTCTGTACATTCTTTTAGTTATACCTGTACTATAATGATCTTCTACCTCACAATTAACCCCTTCTTTCATTATTATGTAAAAATGTCTTCTCCATCCAAATGATTATTCCAATGAGTACAGCTTTAAGCAATTATACTTATAATGATCAAAGCACCAACTTTTATTTCTCTCAAGAAACGACTCTATGAATTTGGATAACATTTTCTTGTATGGAACCTTCAAATAACACAACACTAGGTATCCTTAGGACTATGTCTCAGAAGCAAGCCCAAGCTACCGGGCACGTCCAAAGGGTGGTGGAACGAACATGATGTGCCGGTCAACAACAGCAAGCACAAAGAAGACAGTTATCACAGAAGGAGGCTACAATGGCATCAAGGAAGGCCGGTGAAAAGAAATACAAACGTCGAAAACGAAAAATAATAAAATGAGTTTAAATTTGAAGTGTAGGAAGATTTGGAATTGAAGGATTGTTCGTTCAGAAAATAATAATCAATTGAAATTGAAGCGATCTATTTACATTAAAATCAAATGTATACGGACGTCCGGATAATAATATATTAGTGCCAAATGTTGATATAAAATAAGTCAATTAAAATTAGGAGATGTAAAATAAAGATGTCCGAATGTCCCAGAGATAGAAGAAAGTAAATTAGAGCAAGTACCGGATTGATGAGAAAAAGTGTCTGAAGTCTTCTCTTCGGCGACTCAGAAATTCCAGGTTGAAGAGATTAATACTTGGGATAGTAAAATATCCTGAAACTTCAAACGCAAAGGAAAGAAGAGGGTGAACATACGAGTCGGGTGTAGATCACGGCGACCGAATGGGAGCGGTCGGTAGCGGGGATGTTGGCGATGCCTCGTCAGCTCACGATGCGCATTACAAAGCGAAGAACGCTCCAGCCAACCCGACCATTGGACTTATTCAGCGTCGTGTAAACAAACAGGAGAAAATTATGTACAATTCCCAAACATACCGCCCACCAAATTTGAGATCAAATTTCAAAGTTTTAACATTAAAAGAGGTTATTCATTGGTTATAAGGAGCTCCGTCAATGGCCATAGTGGTACCACTTGAACTATGGGTCTAGTATAGGTAGACGTTGTAGTCCTGACTGTTACAACTCTTGCCACTCCATCACGCCCAGAATGCAATTCAGTTACTCTGGCAACAGGCCAGGACTGTACTGAGGTTGACGGGTCTTTCAATAGGACGAGATTGCCCACTTCAAGGGTCTTGCTGGCTTAGTCCACTTGTTTCTCTCTTGCAATGTAGACAAGTAGTTCTTCCTCCATGTAGTCCAGAATTGTTGGTAAGTTCGTTTGACAAGTTGCCAACGATCTATGCAAGTTCTCCTTGGTGGTTTCAAGAGAAGGCTCTGGAGGAGCGAAGAGGTCCTCCAGTTAGGAAGTGTGCTGGTGACAAGTACTGATAATCATCAGGTTCTGTAGACAATGAGTACAGAGGTTCTAGAGTTGAGTATCGCTTCAATTTTCGCAAAGGGTATTCAACTCTTCATAGGTGAATGGTGTGGTGCCTGCAACCTTATACAGTAAAGCTTTAGTGGATTTTACTGCAGCTTCCCAGATGCCGCCAAAATGAGGTGCAGATGGTGGATTGAACAACCACTCAATACCTTTGCTGGCTGAATATTTTTGGATACTGTCACGGTTATCTGATGATGAATACCATTGGTACAGTTCTTTCAGCTTGTTGCATGCTCCAATAAAATTAGTTCCACAGTCAGTGAACACTTTTTCAGGAAGACCCCTGCAAGTAGCAATGAATCGTGAAAATGATGCTAAAAAGGCATCTGTGGATAAATTAGTTACCGCCTCTAAATGTACAGCTTTGTTGCTAGGCACACGTACAAGCAGAGGTAAACCTTTGACAAAGAAGCCTTGGCGTCAGAGATTCTTTTCATATGAAAGGGCCTGCGAAATCGATTCCAACATTGATGAAAGCGCTTCTCGAAACCTGGCTTCAGGTAGATTAGCCATTATGGGTGCTTCACTTTTAGCCTTGGGTTTGAAACACTTCAGGCAGAAGAAGGTTCTTTGTCGCGATAGTCTTCAAGTGAAGGAACCCAAAACCTGAGTCGTATAAGTGCCATTAACAGGCTGGGTCCTGGATGCATATACATTTGGTGGTAGTAATCTATCAATAGAATTGTGAAGTGACAGTTGGGTGGCAATAAGATTGGATGCTTTTGAGATTCAGGAATTGGAGCAAATTTTAAGCGTCCGCCCACCCTGAGAACACCCAGGCTATCAAAAAATGGGCTTAAGCGAGCTAATCGATTTTGAAGTACGTGAGGGACATTGCTCTGATCATTCTTGAAAAAATAATAATCTTGATTAGTCTTAATGCAAACCACTTGCTGCTCGTAGCTCACACACTTTCAGAGGATAAGGTCCTCGAGAATCTTTGTGCGTAGCGTTATGTCGCCATCTCAACATCCATGCTACAATTCTGATAACTTTGGGATAAGAGGAGAATTTCCGCATCCAAGAGATCAGTGAAGGCTCAGCACTTACAGCCTGCAGAGAAGTGTCTGTAGTTTTAATCTCAGGCAGAATAGTTTCTGTGACGGCATGGACAGTAATGGCCATTGTGACTCATGATAAACTAGCCATTCTGGGCCCTTCCACCGTATTTCTAAATTTAGCAGCTGGTCAGGAAAAATTCCTCTAGATCCATAGTCTGCAGGATTTGTTGTTGAACGAATATGTCTCCAGACTGAAGTGCCAGAAGATTCAACTATTTCTGCCACTCTGTTAGCAACAAATGTCTTTAATTTGTAACTCGGAGTATTTATCCACCCGAGTACTACCCGAAGAGTCTGTGAAAAAGACAGGCGGTGATGGTGATAACGGAGGAGGCAAATTCTTCAAAAAAGTTGTCAGAGATTCATAAGTTCTCACAAGCAGCAAGGCTGCACTTAGCTCCAATCGTGGAATAGACATTGTCTTGACTGGGGCTAACTTGGTTTTAGAGATCAATAAAGAAACCTTCGACTCTTCTGCAGTTGTTATTCTGATGTAAACTGCTGCACAATAGGCTTTTGACGACGCATCGCAGAATCCAAAAAGCTGATAAGAGCATAAACCTTCAGATAAAACAAAGAGTTGAATATTGAGCTCAGATAAACGAGGAAATTGTACCATAAGGTTTGACCAGGTGGCTGCTATTGATTTTGGAATAGAATCATCCCAGCCCAGACCCAATTTCCATAGCTCTTGTATCTGAATTTTTGCTAGTATGACCACAGGAGATAAGAACCCCAGTGGATCATATACCCGAGCTATTGATGCCAATATTGCTCTTTGGTAAATATCAGTTCAGGACACTTTATTTTGTATGTGAATACATCCATCACTGGGTCCCACTGAAGACCTAATATTTTTATTGAGTCAGATTCGGCATCCAGTGACACCATATCAGGAGTGCAAGTTTCAGGTGGGTCTATTAACTCAGATCTATTGCTAGCCCACTTGCTCAGCTGAAACCCTCCTTTACGAGGGAGATGGATGACCTGTCTCTTCAGTTCAATAGCTTCTGATACTGATGAACATCCTGTGACCAAGTCATCAATATACATGTCATCAGTCAGAACCTTAGCTGCCAAGGGAACCCTGCTCTCGTCCCTCCTTAATTGATGCAAGACTCGAAGAGCCAAGAAAGGAGCACAACTAATACCGTAGGGCATGGTGGATAGTTCGTACTTCTCTACTGTTTCAGTGGGATTATACGCCAGAAACTGTGCAGATAAGGGCGATGTTCTGGAGCCACCTTAATTTGCCGGTACATCTTGATTATATCTGCTACAAACACAACAGGATGACGTCTGAAGTTGAGCAATATACTCTTGATGTCGGTTTGAAGTTTTGGCCCTGTCATCAGGCAGTCGTTTAAGAACCTGTAGGTGTACTAAAAAGCGCATCAAAGACAACACGAAGTTTGACTTGACCACGATCTTCCTTTAAAACAGCATGGTGAGGAATTAAATAGTTAGATGTAGCTGATGTGTGATACATGTGACCCAAGGTGATGTAAGAGCGAATGAACTCATGATACTGATCCTTCAAGACAGGATTTCGCTGAATTTTAGATTCCAGATTGTGAAATCTTTTCAGAACAGCATCAGATAAAGAATAACGAGGAGGAGTTCCTTGTTTGAAAGGAAGTTGTACAATGTACCTGCCTTCAGAATCCCGTCTGTGAGTTCTCAAAATGTTCTTACTTGAGGAAGTTTCTTCTGGATCTTCAATGTTGCTGATGACTGTTGGTTCTTCGACCTCCCAGAACCGTCTAAGTTCTTCTCTGAGATCAGGCTCTTGAGTATAAGTAAACAAAGTTACAGCAGAATTTCTAGTGACAGATTGAGTCGAACATTTTCCTATTATGATGTCGCCAAAATAGAAGGCCCTATCTTAGGCAAGTTTGCGCTAACTGATAGAAATGGTCCAGTCCAAATGTCTGTGAACAAATCACTCCCTAACAGAAAGTCGACAGGACCAGGCTTCCAAAAGTTATCATCAAGAAAGATCATAGGCTAAGTATTTCTCTCTGATGGAAACTGGGACTGTAAATGTCGGGAGGTAAGGGCAAATTTCGTTCACAACTATGGCTTTTGTGGTGAGAGGTTTTGTGGCATATTTTGGCTTTAAAGATACTGCCACTTCACCTTTGGCTTTCTCGAAGATAGTATAGCCAACTCCTGCAATCTTTCCTCGAATTGGGAAAGAGGTAGCCCTAACTTGTAAGCACAGCTCCTGGTTATAAATGAATGCTGACTTCCACTGTCAACTACCATTCTTATTTTATGATATCTCCCATGCACATCTTCAGACTCTGCAATGGCAGTACCTAACAAAATCTGATAAGAGCTGCTTGATCGATTGTCGGTACTGTTTAAAATAGTTGAAATAGGTATCGCTAATGGATCTGATTCTGTTTGAGAGGACGAGGATACAGAATTAGAGTTACTACCGCTGCCTTGGTTTGAAGTAAAACTGTTATTGTAATGCAGTTTACTGTGATGTCTAAGAGAACAGTATTTGCAACTATATTGGGAGGGACATTCCCTTGTTGAATGAGAACTATTTTCCAAGCAGTTACGGCATCCTTTCCAACTTTTGATTAGCTGGTGTCGTTTACCAACCTTGGCTTCATTGAATACTTTACAGTGATTGAGATTATGCACATTATTTCCACATAGCAAGCATTTGGAAACGGACGATTTTTCAGTATTAAGTAATGAAGTGTTAGGTTTATTAAATTTATTGTTTTTATTGGGTAGCTGTTGTGTACTTAAACCGAAATATTTCCATCAGAAAGCTGCAAAGCCAGAAGACGTTTCTTCACAAACTCAGTTAAATTATCTAGTGAAGGAAATTCAATTTTTGATGTTCAAGTTCAAATTGATGACGGGTGAGGGATCAAGTCCTTTAACTGCAGCATGAAACAACACGAAATCTGATTCGTTTGCAATCTTTAAAAGTTTGAATGCAGCGATATTTTCAGAAATTTGCGTTAAAAATGAGCGAAGTGACTCGACTGTATGTTTGGAAGTAGGTTTGTAGTCAGTTAATTGATTTAAATAGCGCTTGCCAATATACGCTTATTCTCGTAGGTGTCCTCTAAGGCTTTCAAGCTATAGAGAAGTTGTCTTCGGTTACAGGCAGTTTGCTAATAATTGCCGCAGCTGATCCAGTAAGGCATGACATCAAGTAATGATATTTCTTAATATTAGGCAAGCCAGCATTGTCTATTATCATGGACCTAAAGGTGTCTCGAAACTTAGGCCAATGCGTAATTGTCCCAGCAAAGCGGGGCAAATTGATTTTGGGCAAATCGTGAGCAGAAGTATTATCAAACATGGAGACGTTACCTTGCCTACTGCTCGTGAGAAGCAGGAGGTGCATTTTGCTCACGAGCAAGTATTTCTTGATGAATGGATAAACATTCGTAGAAATATCGCTTACAGCAACAGACAGCGATCTGTCTGACTGAGATGGGAAAGACGGTTCAGCTTCTTCACTCGAAAGTTCAACCAGTTGGAACCAAAAGGCCTCAAATTGGTCATAATATTTTTCCAAAGGTCGAATCATACCTTTGAAAGTACAGACTTTGGTGAGTCAGTTTTCGCTGACCTTCCCGTGTCAGTGATTTCTTGAATTTCTTTGCCAATGCACTGGAGCCTTTTTTGTAACAATGAAATTTTAGAAGACATTCTGATTGCGACTTGAAAATATGTATAAATACCTAAATCAAGATTTCAATTTCAAAATGTCGTTGGCTCAGAGATTTTGAGAAATACTTAATGTGACATTATTTTTAAAAATGCATACAAATTAAATGAGTGAGCAAATTATGAAAAGTAACACACTGGCAAGTAACAACTAAAATGAAAGCTTAAAAACACAGTAATCAACAAAATTATGCTCAACTATAATACGCATTTACAATGTATTCTGAATGAAAAATCCTTTTAAATTGTCGGTAATAAACGAAGCAACTTGCGGGATAAAACTGTAAACGAAATATTTGAAATTTGAACAGCCGTTGAAAGCGAAGGCTTTAAAATGCGAAAAGACCAGTAAAATGGCGGACAGTTAGAATGTACGAAAAACAAGAAACAATAAAATGTTCAATAATTTTGGGTCAAAATTAACGATCGAAAATAGGCATAGCTCAAGATTAAATATAGGGCAATGGATTTAAGATCGATTCCGCCATGGAGGACCATGAAAAGAAATACAAACGTCGAAAACGAAAAATAATAAATGAGTTTAAATTTGAAGTGTAGGAAGATTTGGAATTGAAGGATTGTTCGTTCAGAAAAATAATAATCAATTGAAATTCAAGCGATCTATTTACATTAAAATCAAATGTATACGGACGTCCGGATAATAATATATTAGTGCCAAATGTTGATATAAAATAAGTCAATTAAAATTAGAGATGTAAAATAAAGATGTCCGAATGTCCCAGAGATAGAAGAAAGTAAATTAGAGCGAAGTACCGGATTGATGAGAAAAGTGTCTGGAAGTCTTCTCTTCGGCGACTCAGGAAATTCGGGTTGAAGAGATTAATACTTGGGATAAGTAAAATATCCTGAAACTTCAAACGCAAAGGAAAGAAGCGGGTGAACATACGATTGTAGATCGCGGCGACGAATGGGGACGGCGAGGTCGGTGAAGCGGGGATGTTGGCGATGCCTGCGTCAGGCTCACGCGTGCATTACAAGCGAAGAACGCTCCAGCCAACCCCGACCATTGGACTTATTCAGCGTCGTGTAAACAAACAGGAGAAAATTATGTACAATTCCCAAACAGCCGGAATTGACCGAGGGTGATGAACTGGAGATAAAAGTAAGTCATGAGTTGGGGAGGGGAAGGAAAACGCATTGGGAAATTTTAGGTTGTGAGGATTCATGATGGAGCCATAAGAAGTGTTTTCAAGTATACATGCCCTTAACCAAACCACTATCACAATACCTATGAATAAGGCCAGCAGGAAGACATGGGGCTGGGGCCTGGGATGATCCGGTGGCTGTACACTGCGGTTGATAGGCCTGTAGTCACCTATTGAGGCCTGGTCTGGTGGACTAGGGTGGAAAACAAAACAGTGCAGTTGAATAAACTGCAACGTAGGGAGTGTCTGGCCATTACAGACTGTATGATAACATGCCCTACGGCAGCACTGGAGGTCTTGCTAGATTTAGCTCCACTCCACATACATGTTAAAAGGGTGGCATTCCTCCAGGCTGTGCGTATGTTGGAGTTGGGTCTGATCATGCAGGGGAGGAGGAGTTCCTGCCACTTGATCCTTGACAAGGTGAAGGTGGAAGGGCCCGAACTGCATGTGGTAGACTCAATGACAGCGAGGTTCAACTTCGCATTACCCTTTCGGATACTCATTCATGAGTGATCCAGGTGGGAAGAGGGAGTTCCTGCTTTTGAAGCTGGGGCCCTGGAATACTACACTCATAGCATTGCAGGGGCGGGCATCTTAGGGCTGAGAATTAGAGCGGTGATCCCATTGGGGTCGCTGGCTACAGTGTTCCAGGCAGAGGTGGCAGCAGTGACGTTCTGTGTGCAGCGGCTGCTGTAGAGGGGACTGAAGAGGCAGAGAATCTACATCATGGCGGACAGTCAGGCTACTCTCAAGGCCTTAGCCCCATACTGTCTTACATCGCGACAGGTGTCGAAGTGTCTGACTGGACTGAAGGCCCTGGCCGAGGACAACAGTGTAACACTGTGTTGGGTGCCAGGGCATCAGGGTATAGAGGGAAACGAACGGGCTGATAGGTTGGCTAAGAAGGGATCAGAGCAGATCCCTATTGGCCCTGTGCCCTTTGTTGGGACTACCAGGAGCCACCTACGTAGAGCAGTTGGCAAATGGGAGGATAGGTGCAGGGCTACCCATTGGCAGGGGCTGCTCAGCCTTAGACAGTCAAAACTCATCATCCGACTCTCCAAAGGGAGAGCCAAGGAGGTGCTTGCACTAGGGAGGAAGGATATGAGGATCATATGTGGCCTGTTCACAGGTCACTGTCCGCTTAGGTACCACCTTGCAAATATTGGCAAGTGTGAGGTACAGATATGCAGGTTCTGCAAGTGGGGCTAGAGATGGCTAAGCATGTGCTGTGCGTATGCAACGGACTCGCGGTATTGTGCCGTTGTGTGTTTGAGATGCCCTTTCTTCAGCCAGAAGAGGTGGCAAATGCAGAACTTGCGGATATCCTCCGCTTTGTGGGGGGGGGGGAGGGGGCATAGGTGACATCACACCAAGTGAGACCAGTGCAGTAGGGCCAGGAGGTGGTGCCATGATCATGGACGCCATTACAATAGGCCTATTTGTGGCATCCACCGTTTTAAAAATGAAAAAAGGCATGCAGACCAAATGAGCAGTCAAGAACAAGGGCACCCAACCCAAGGTGGAACAAAATACACCAAAGGATGCATGTCCAAGGGGCGCAGCGTAGTACCGATGCGCACTTTGTGTACTGAGTGACCCCCTAGTTTCATCCTAGCCTTCCAAAGGTAATTCAGTGCTTTGTCTCAGGTAATTTTTCCTTTGTTGCTTGCAGCACCAATATCGACACAAAGAAGGATTAAAACCTAGATAATCAAGAGGTCAAACTTGCTTCAGAGGTCAAGGAGGACTATTGTGCTCTACACTAGACCTCGACACCATTTAAAGGCAGAATTGCTACTCACGAGGGTAATGCCATTTTTGGAGGAAGGACAACACCGCACTAGATCAAGCGAAACATGCGCTGAATGAAACCAACCATCCAAATAGTGGGCAGTGTCTGGGTGGGCCACAAATAAAGGTGGAACTGTCGCACGCGAGGGCTGCTATTTTTATAGGTTGTATGAAAACCCTCTAAATAGAGCAATCAACCCCTGGGTCACACAGCTGCTGATGGTATGAATTCACTGAGCTGAATGAAAGCAACCATCTAAATAGTTGTTGATAGGGGAGGTATTCTGCCCTACTGTCCAACAAAACAGCAAGTAACCATTCGAATAACAAAACTACTGCCAAAACTAGTACCAACGTTCACTGGCAAAGTAATAAAGGAAAATCTATTTCTCTGGGTGAGCAATGGACACAATCAAATAAGTTAGAAACCTTTTATGACATCAATTCAAATTTGTATACCAAAACATCATTCCATTACTGGAATAACTTGGCTGCCATAAAACTCCACCCAATCACAACTGACTTAAAACTAATGCAGTAGACTAAGGGCACGAGAAGAGTAAATTTGGGTCAAGTAAAAGTAACGTGAAAGTCAAATGAAACAAACCTCATAGTGTTCATATTCCTCAACGTCGAAGTCATCAAAATTAAAAAATCCAAGCCTATTAGCTTTATATACAGCCTGCAGGCAATCAAGCAATGTCAGGTGAAACACAGAAAGTCCATTAGACGCATCCCTAGAAATGAATAAGAAGTTGGGATTGAAAATAAGACAACCAAATTACGATTAAATGAATGACCTAAAGTATAATTATGTGTACACACTTTAACAAAGGAAGCACTCGTTTATTTTAAATGATAGTGAATAATACATGCAGACATTGTTTTGGATTCATTGTCACCAAAAGAAAAAAAATCAACGACCACATAAGCAAAAATAAAAGGCAATTGGGTTATGTCCGCCAGTAGGCAAATTACTAAAGTTAACGAACCTGTTAAGTGAGTCTGTCTCCTCTGACTAGTGAGTTACTGTGGGCCCACAGTAACTCACAAGCCAGAGGAGACTGACTCACCTAACAGGTACTTTAACTTTAGTAAATATAAAAACATAAGTGCATCGTTCCAAAACTCCCATAAATTCAACAGGCTGCAATATATATGGACCTTATATCTTCAGTCACTGCATTTCTACAAAAACATTCCACCAGGGAAAAAAATAGGAACTACTTAGATGAATCAATCAAAGAGACTTTTGACTCTGATGACTTATTGAATTGATGTAAGTCAAAGATGATTTTTTTGGGCTGATTACATTACTTTTGTTTCTACGTAAACTAACATGTTCCATTGTTGCACTCTCAAGTTGGGAGTCAATTTTATTTTTTTAAAAAGGTGCATATTTAGGCTTGGTAGTCTTCAAATACACTGATTTCCCAACTTAAGAGTGCAACAATGGAACAATGAATCTGATTAAGTATTTGATGATGGATAAAAAAATCAAGACATCACCTGTAAGGAATGAATGAGCTCTGAACTCCTTCAAGTAAGATCTTGTAGGCCTCTTGTGGCGTTTTGTTTAGAAATAGGATCTGGAAAAAATATAATGAAATAGAAAACTGACTGGTAGACACAACTAATGGTAGTATCTTTTCATTTCAGTTTTTTAGAGAGAACAACAGAATTTTACTGGTTACATTTTAGTACAGTTACGCAATTATGGCAATGAATACTGAAAAACATGATACACGAAATGGAGACAAAGTCAAGTGATTTTATCCACTATAAGACTCAAGTTCCACGAACCACAATCCAAGAATTAATCCATAAGTAAAAAGATCGTAAAAATGTAGAATTGTAAAAATAGGTGTATAAATATTCACATCATGTGAAGCAGTCAGGCTGTATTTGAACCCCATGCATCTTGCACCATTTTGTCAGGGCTGGTTCATGAATGCCTAACTGGGCTGAAGACCCTGGATGAGAACACGCCAAATTTGTGTTGAGTACTGGGTTGCAAGGTAATAGAAGAGAATGACGAGGCTGAGAAACTGGAGAGGCATGGATCTGTACTGACCTCATTCAAAAGGGCCGAAAGCTACTTGGGTAAGAAGGTGTGAAAGTGGGAGAAATGTAGGGCTGTGTATTGGCAGGATGTGCCTAGCGAAAGGCAGTTATACTTATTCATTACACTCTCCAGGACGGTGCTTAACCTAGAGAATGTATACAAACGGTATGTGGGTTGTATCTGGGGCCCTGTCCACTAAAGCACCATCTAGTCAAGATTAGCAAGTTGTAAGTACAGAATGTAGATGCCAGATGAGGTCACGGGGATGAGCCGTAAGTTTGTCTTGTGCTTCAGGCATTGAGGCCTGGGGTTGGAACTGAGAACTTATATATCATAATTCGATTTGTCACTCTAGGCCTGCTGAAATCAATTAATGGCTACGCTGAATCTATTTGGATTACGAAAACTCACTGCGTATGAAGCGGCTAAATATGCTGCATTAACTCTTCTTTGAGGATCAACTGTTGTGTAATGGACTACTTTCCTGTTGTACTGGTAGGCGATCTGAAAATTGAAAGTACCAAATTAAGGGTAAATGGAGTGCAAGTGGGATGATGTGTATACAAAGTCCATTGAAGCAACTCACAGTGAAATAGCAAAACCTACTAAAAAATACTGGCGGTATATATATTCTACAGATTTGTGTAATATAACTGGAAGCATACGTTCATAGGAAATGAAATTAACATATATGTTATCCAAAAATGCCATGTCAGTTTAATCAAAATCTTTGGAGCAATTTCCAATACAATCCGAATACAAAAATAATAACAGCAATAATACTTTCAAACAATTTTCATTTTTGATGTTTTGGCTTGAAGCTCCATTCAAAAGATAGTGAAGATAACAGTTTCTGACAACTTAATGCATTAATTGTTCAATAAAAGATGCCTGACTACCTATTTAGTTTGTCCCAAATTGATGAAGCAATTTTTGTGGAATGATGTTCAATGACCACAAAATAAGAACCGTGATAGTGAATGCTTATTGACAATTTTTTTCTCTTCCTGCCGTTCAATCCCAGGTTTTTGAAGGAAACAGGCTGCTCGTTCATTATCCGACTTTTATTGGTGGGTGAGGTTTCATTGTATTTCAACCTTGAACACTGAAGGAAGAAACCACAACCAGAACACTGGTGCAGCCTAGAATACCAACGTCCTAAATAATGCTCCACTGCTGTCTACATAATCTCATGTTGAATGCCCCATTTCTATAAGGTCACGTGTAATGGGCCCAAGGGCAAAAGCGAGATGCGCCTTTTCCTGTGATAATAGGTCGGCCATGTGTTTCCATTCAGCTAATTAGATTCAGACTTCTTCAAAACAATAAAGTCTCATATGCAGGACCAACTTACTCAGCAAAGAGTAAAAATAACGTATTCATAAAAAGAGTGACAAACAGATATATGCAGTGTTAATGCAGTGCATTAATACCTAACTTTTCTTCTCCATACATATCTCCATGAAAATACGGTGAACAGAGATATATGAAGCAAAAATAGGTTTTTTACGCTTTTTGGCAAAGCGGCTTCAATGATTATCACCAAACTTTCAAGATGTTTTCAAATAGTTAACACCTAGATATTGTTCTTAATAAATGTTCCTCTTACTGTCCATTGAACAGAGATAAAAATCAAAAGCGTCGGAAATAACGTTTTTTTGAACATTTCTGTAAATTCCAGGGTAATCGCTTCACCAGATGTGATCAATCTTACTGAGTGTCTTCTAGCATTCTAAACCCACGTTTTGTTCTGCGCAACTATCTCTGTATCCATCTACTGGACGGATATATAAGCCAAGATAACTCAGAAAATGAGATTTGTCGAATATTAATTTATCAGTATTCCAATTTTCTCAAAAACGGCTCCAACGATTTCGATCAAACATACGGAGTACTCTCAGCCAACTAGTTTCTACATTTTGTTCTGTAGAAATGCGTTGAATGAAGATATAGCGCCCACATATGTAGCTGGTGTTCGAACTTAAAGGGATTGTAGAAAGTTGTGTGTTGCTACACACCGCTCGTTCATAAAGCATCAGTTTGGTACTAGGCTTCAAGCTAATCAGCTTTGATACATAAATTTTGATTGCTATCAGGCTCTTGCTATGATAACTTATTTATGTGTAAACACAACTCAAATGACACGAAAAATTTAATTTAGTTTTCTCACCCCCCCCCCCTTCCACATGCATACCATACTGTTGACATATAACCTACAATTATACAAACACCACAATAAATCGATTGAAGTATTGATGCTTCACTTACTTTTCTCTTTCTATTGACCTTTACACAATAGCGATAAAGCATTGCCAAATTCAGTGGACCAAAATCAGCAAAAAAGTTCTCATAGACAAGTTCACTGTCTATAGAGAAATAATGCGTTTTATTAGTCGATCGAGGTTTCACTGTAGTCTTCAGGATTATGAAATATAAGTGCTCTGAAACAACAGACCCATCATCAAAATAAATATTAAATCGAGTTCAATAACAATTATAGACTGTTGTGACTAATAACTGCAAAATGAATGGCTAGGGAGAACTATGGTTCGCACTATTGATTAAGAATAGCTCAAGACTCTATGTTAACCAGGAAATTATGCAATGGACAGGCAAGAACTTTTTTAGACCCTTTCAAGTTTGATACAAATTGTTGGAGCTATGTTTCGCAAAACAGCAGAAAAAGTAATTTTCATTCAACTTGCCCTAACCCATTCAATACGGCGGCCATGTTGAGATCCCTATGCAGTATACTGCTTAGTTTTTCATAAATGGCTTAGTTAATTTTTGTACGGGCTTGAAAAAATAGTTTCAAAATTCTAATGTATCTAATTAGTGTATAAATTGACGAGCGCCTCGGGCGCGCGCAGTCATAGCTAATGTGTAGGTAGGCTATCATGCAAAACACAAACAGCTATGACTGCAAGCGCCTCGAGGCGCTCGTCATTTTATACACGAATTGGGCCATTGGAATTTTGAAACAATTATTTCAAGCCAAAAATAATAAACTAATGCATAACGTACTTTTGGAAGGTAAGTTGTATTGAATAACGTGTAATTATAAAGAGAGGAAAACAATTTTTTGTCAACTTTTTCAATGAAATTACAAGTATTTATTACAAAAAAGTATTTATACAGTAAATAACATAGAAATCGTTCGTAAATTTTTACATAGGTAGTAAATAGTACTTGTAAATATTAAGCAATTAATTTCCACCAACGGTCATATTTTAGTGGAAATTTACAAAACAATTTTCGATACATAAAGCAGGTGTATCAGGACAAGCTGGACAGGATACGAATAAGTTCCTCGTCAGTCATCACTTTTCATTGCATTGGCTCACCAACTTTGGGTTGTTTGGTGCTGAAAAAATCATTATTACAATGATTATTAAAAAATCAATACAAATTCATCATTATAATTTTAATGTTAGTGAAACGTAAAAAATATGCAAACCTTGAAGTTGAGGGTTGTGGCTCCTCACTCGCCCTCTTTTTTCCTCCTCGAGTACGAACCATCTGCTAAAAAATAGGTATATATTAGCTTATTATTAAGTAATAAGTTTAAATTATACGTCCAAATGTAAAGATAATGGAGTTTTACTTACCCTAATTTGGGAACTATGCAGTTTCTAAAGGAAACGTCAGATTCAGAAACGGAAAACTGCAGAATGTTCAGAATGTTGTTAGGAGTGACTGCCAGTAAATAACGGACTTCCACAAGTGACTAGAACGGTCTGAAGCACATTTGAAACTAAAGAAAACTGAGCGTCTCGGGGCGCTCGCCGTCATTGGGTAAGGGTTGGAAGAGCACCTCGAGGCGCTTGCCGTCACCAAGTATAACATGAATGGGCTAAGAAAATGTTTATGAAAAACGAAATGGAAGATTAAAATTATTCTGAACAAAACGCACTAAATCACTTAGAAGAGTAAACAAAAATCTTAATTTTTACTATCCGCTACCCCAAAGGGAAAGGAAAGTATAGTAATCGTATTTTTAAAAAAATTTGGGTTTTCTTCAGATCTTTACGCTTTGAGGCCTACTGAGTCTAAAAAACCTAATTTTGGTGTGAGGTCCGTGTGTGTGTGTCTGTAGTTCGATTCCGAAGCAGCTCTAACGATTTTGATTAAACTTTCAAATTATCTTCTACTAATCAATATCTTAATTTTCTTCTTCATAAAAATACCATGAAAATACGGTGAACTGATATATTGGCCTATGAAGCTAAAATAGGTTTTTTACGCTTTTTGGCAAAGCAGCTTCAACGATTTTCACCAAACTCTCAGGATGTTTTCAAGTAGTTAATACCTAGATACTGTTCTCAATAAATGTTCCTCTGACAATCCACTAAACAGATAAACATGAAAATGTATCGAAAATAACGTTTTTTCCAACATTTCCGTGAATTCCAGGGTAACTTCTTCACCAGATGTGATAAATCCTAATGGAGTGTTTTTTAGTCACCCATGCCCACATTTGGTTCTGTGTAATTATTTCTGTATATATCTGTTGAACGTAGATATGAGCCAAATTAACTCAGAAAAGGAGATTTGTCGAATATTAATTTATGGGTATTCCAATTTTCTCAAAAATGGCTCAGACGATTTCGATCAAACTTACGATTGACTCTCAACTAAATTGTCCCTACATTTTGTTATCTATAAATGTTCCTGTAGAAATGCGTTGAACGAAGATATGTAGCTGGTGTTCGAACTTAAAGGGATGGCAGAAAGTTGTGTGTTGCTACGCACCGCTCGTTATCAGTACACTAACTTTCAGTTGATTTTACTAAGCATCATAAACTTTTCTGTTCGTACATATTTCTCATCACTTTTCTTAAACACAACTACTTCTCTGATGTAACTAGCAATCAAATCCAGTCTGGAATTCTCTAACTATACAAGTAGATCACCGAGGCGATTGAAGAGGGCTGTCTATTAATGGAATCAAACAATTTTTGCGAATATTAAAAAAAATACATCAAGTTATGGGAAACCTAGAACAAGGCACCCACTCCTTTAATCCCCTGAAATCAAAGAAACCATCACTTCTAATCAACAATGGGGATTGTGGATGATATTTTAAACAGATGGGTCTGAGTAAGTCTGACTTTTACATATCTTAAGCTCTCTGAAGCACTCTCCAGTTTGATCTGGTAAAACATGGCTGTCAAGAACTAATACTGTTCAAGTCTGTTTCAAACATTACGACAACATCAAAAGTGTGCAATTTTTAAAAATAATAATCAAACTAAGCTATTCACACTTTCGTTGAAATATTGTGCTCAGTTACATTCCCACCCGCTACATTTTGTGTGAAGGCATTATTCACATTAATTTTTAGTCTAGTTTCGCCTCAACTGTTAACTTAGCTGTTGAAACCATAACTTATCAGCCTCTGGTGGGAGCCTGGAAGAGGAACAGTGACCAAACACCCTTTAGTCACTATAAATGCATAAATTCGCACATATTCACACTCTTGATGTTGAAGAAGGGCATATTCATGAAGGCTGAGACAGATACGTCACCACTAGACTAGTTAGAGCAATCACCATTCCTCAACCAATTCCGTCAAGAGCCAACTACGTGTGTGCTGTGAGAATCTCCCTTGAAATTCCCCCAGCGGTGTGAAACTTTTTATGATTCACACCACAGTTACGAGACTAGTTGGAAAGCTACAAAACCCGACAGATTGAATCGTAATTGTCGGATAGTTGATTTGACTAGAAGAAAACAACGGGGGAGCAGACATAGGCGAGGTAACAATGTTGTGGCCTCAGAGGGCCCAATTCCCAGCACCCAGAGTTATATGGGATATGGCCTTAACCTTCTAGAATGGGTTCCAGAATCTTCAGTTCCCTCTACATATTGTTTTATACATCACTCCAGTTCACTGCACAGTTGCCCAGCCTCTCTCTTCTGGTTCACATAAAAAGTGTGCTACTCACAGACGCACTACTCCTATGATGGAATTGATTCTGTTTAATATTTTCCTAACTGAGTAATGACAGCTTGACAAGCCTATCGGACATCTTACTTGAGTTTTGTTCAGGTACAACGCGCGTTCCAATTTTGTTGCGCCCTGTGGTCCCAGTGGCCCTGGAGAACTTGAGACCTCCGCTATCATTGATCTCACTAACTCTGTTGCATAGGTTTCAGTTTATCTTTTTCGTTACAGCCATCACGGTGACTGGGGTGTAACATTCTGGCCCATGGAATTGTGCTGCCAATCCATCTTCAGCCAGATTGTCTACTCTCTCCCTTGGGTTCCAGTGCACTTCAACGCCATGGTGTTTTCTGTAGGTACTAGCTTCCCATGCTCACAACAGGGTCCTTTAGCGACGTTGCTCAAACCGTTTTCGTTACCTGTTACAATACAGTCCTCTTTCACACTAATCAATGTATTCATTGCACTCAACCTCAAGCTCTTCCTCATGGGGGAAGAGCTCTATTTAGGGTTTGCTGTACGGGGAGACACGACTATCGGATTGGCTAGTGTCTTCATTACTGCTTGACTGTCAGTGTAATTTTTTTTAATTTCTGGCGTGTTTCTATCTTAATTTTATTGATGCAATAATTTACTGCCAGTTCATTCTGGAAGACAATGGTATGTCACCTTAGTGGGATAGATTCTTCCCACACTTACGTTAGGATGAATATCCCATTTCCACGTATTCAGTCCTAAGATCCATCACAGTAGCAATTATGTCGGCTTCGATCAGTATGCTGTTTTCCCTCTCATCCATCGGGTCGTTTGCTGCCTTATTTCTATTATATAATTTTACGGGGATCGCTAGGACAAACGGGACGATCAAATCGTCGATTAGAATTAGATACGTCGCGGTGGCCCAACCGCGTCAACACACGCGAAAATGATCGACCGACGCTGACAATACGTTTTACTGACCTTTCACGAACTCGCAGGCAGATTCTAAAACACCGTTTCGGCTCTCCATCGCAGGTTGTCATCGGGTTCGCGGGGCGGCACTAAACTCTGGAACCTATCGTCGTCAGAATCACATCCTGAGGAGCGGACAAGCGGCAACGCGAGTCGCCGCAGTCGCAGCCCCGTTACCTCCGAGTCGTGGGTGGCGCACGATGATGCCCTCGTCGAGTCAAATCGCCAGACGCCTCCGGCGTTTTCATCAAATCTGTCCGACCAGCTGGACGCGACGACAGTTCGCAATGAATTTTTCGCGAGCCGGGCGTTGAGATCTCTAACAGAACAACAGGATTATGCGACCAATACCGGAGCCGCGTAATTTTTTCAACTTTCGAGAGGCAATTGGCGGTTAAGTCGACACAGCTTTGAAACGCGGGGCATGAGAAACCTGTAACTCAATGTTTGTCACTGTTTGTTTACACCAACGCAGAAATTCATAATTAGAGCCCCCTTCTTTTTCGTCTTCGCGACGTGGGGCAATCAGAACGCGGACCCGAAGGTGTTGCTGGCAAAGACGCCTAATTGTATAGACGCCTTCTCGATGCTTCTTGTTTCTCCACTCGGGCGGCCATTTTGAATCCAACTCCAACCTCGATGTTCTTGTGAACCAACTTTGGTAGGCACCCATTTTCAAGAATCTCGGAACACAAATAAATTTAAGCACAAATGCCGATAAATTTCAGAGCGACCATGATTTTAGCGAACTTTCATAACAAACGAAGGAATCGCTATCAAAACCAAATAGCTCCACCATGAATTCACAAAACATTTTTGCAACAAAACAATGTTCTATATGTTAACGTTTTTTCCTCTTTAGCCTTAAAACTAGGACAAAGAGGTATTAACACATTTGCTGGTCAATCATTTGTTTGGGCGGATGTGGAGTTCTGTAAATTACTTTTTAATCTATTGGCCAGATAATCCTTCTTGTATCTTCAATGATAAGGTGGGATTGTCAATCATCGTAAAAAAACTCTGCATATTATTACACAATGGTTTATTATTCTCATGAACAGCTTGTCCTAGTATTATTGCTTCGGGACCCATCCCATTCGAATCAGCATCGAAAAATACTAGTAAACCATACGAAACATAACCTGACTACAATGGAACTACGAAAACTAAATATTCCCCCGGCGCCAAGCACCTGTAGGCAATTTGGGGTGGGTGGTTTTGATGAGACGGGAGGGAGGGAGTGCAAACGACGAAACTTTTACTTCTGCTGTAGTTCCCGCGAGTTCTTTCAATTAGTTGACTTTGGCTCACTATAATTACTGTTATTTCACTATACGCAGTTTTACACGTCTGATACTCATTTCATTCGACCCAGGATGTAAAAATACCTTGAAAATGATACAAAACACGGCGCATTCGCGATTATACTGCGTTTAGTGAATTTTTTTCAGGATAAACTAATATCAGGATGAGATACAAAAGTCAGGACTTACAGTGGTGGTTTTTAAAAATACGTAAACCTTCAGAAACTATGAAACACGCTGAGATAATCACAAAAATATCTGGTGCGTTGCAACACACAACTTTCCTTAGCTCTACGTCAATTCACTTTGTACATGGCCAATTCTATTTAATCAACTCCTTTATCACTCAGTTCATTTGAACTTGGTCAAATAACGCTTTACGGCAGCAGGAAGCGGTAGCGCTTACAGTTCCAGATTTTATTGTGCTGCTCGTACTCATTGCAGGACCCATATTGAGAAATCGGTACACAGATAATTAATGAGGCTGTAAACACGAATTTTTTGAAGTGGATAGTAATCACTTTTGTGGAGTTATTGGGTAATAACTGTTAGAACTGGTAGTAAGAGAAACGGGCGTAGTTGAAATTCAGGAATTTCTGGAGTGAGCCCCATGTATCTAATGAGCGTTTTCAAACACCCACCCTTTAGGTATTGGATTGGACTACAGTACCAATTTTTTTTTTAGCATTCTACTAACATTCCAGCGGACTTTATAAGGAAAAAACTGCGCTAAAAACGCTTTTGGTCGAAAATTTTGATAATTTATTGTGCTGCTCTAGTCATTTTCCCACAAATGGGAATTTTATGGTATCATTGCCTTGTTGAGAGCTATCAATGTAAAAAATTTAATCAAAATCGTTAGAGCCATTTTTGAGAAACAAAATTTGGTGTTTTGATCAGTATGCTAACTATAGTTAACTTTCAGTGGATTTTGCCCATACACTTAATTTGGCGTCCCATGGTAACCTGTAGGCTAGACATCAAGTTTCAGCTGATTTGGTATGGTTGTTTTATCTATAAACCGAGCTAAAATTGATTTCGTCGAAAATTTTGGTAATTTATTGTGCTGCTCTCGTCATTTTCCCACAAATGGGAATTTTATGGTATAGTTGCCTTATTGAGAGCTACTAATATAAAAAATTTAATCAAAATCGTTCGAGCCGTTTTTGAGAAAAAAAATATTTGGTGTTTTGATCACTATGATAACTATAGTGAACTTTCGGTGGGTTTTGTTCGAACCCTTATTTTGGCGTCCCATGGTGACTTGCGGGCGAGATATGAAGTTTGAGGTGATTTGGTACGGTGGTTTTCTCTAAAAATCGTTCACAGACACACATTCACACAGACACACAGACCATTTTCCCAAATAGTGTTTTTCGGGCACAGGAGGGTCTGAAACGTAAAGATCTGAAGAAAACTCAAAATTTTTTTTTCAGCCGATTACATGACTTTCCTTTCTACTTCGTAGAGCAAGGAAAGTAAAAAACTTACCGTATGAGAATAACGAGAAAAAAATAACGAATAATCGATCTGGTAGACGGCAAAGACTTGGTTATATACTTGGGACGTTTCACTATGCTGATTCTGAAAGGGAACTGGCTTCAAGTTGGCTGGACGTGTTGGGGTTTATTGGAATAAGGGAAGGGAGATGTCGACAGGTCATCGACGTCTGTGAGGGGGAAGGGGTCTCATTCGTCAACTACGTGTCGACAGCCACAGTGAACGTGTTAAAGTCCAATTGGCAACGAGGTGAAGAAAATAAGAGCACAGAGAAAGCCCAAATGGAATAAGAGAGGCAAAATGAGAAAGCTCTCCCGAGCACTTGTTTTGTAGGAGCGCAGTGAAAAGTGGCATGATGCTTCCTGGAGGATGAAATATGCCATGTGAGGTAGTCTGAAGTGTAGGTATTCCATGAGGCAATTGTTGGGTGCAAAGGAGATGAGGAAAAGGCAAGGCGAGTGGATGAAAAATAATGGTTCAATCGAATCAGCTTAACGTTGTCTTTAGACTGCCCACTAACATGAGATCCCACAGCAATGTTGTCAGCAAAATCTTTTCATAGTATTATTTAGTGATTGGTACTCTAATTTTCTTTTCTCAAAAATGATTACAGCAATTTTGGCTAATTTTGCAAAATGGATTGTTATAAACATTTATAAGGTACAACAAAGTGTTATAAATTATTAAGGATATTTACTTCTCATAGACCCATGAATCAGGAAAGTAAATTGTGTATTCAGCTGTGTGGTGAGCTTATTAACAGGCTCGTGTCATGCATTATGATGGAACCTACAGTATTTTGCTCTGGATTGACAAAGCAAGAAGCCTAAGTGTAAACCATTTGAAGGCATTGTCAGAAGCTCATAAAGTGGAGGTAGATAAAATCAGTGTTGCCACCACCAGTGTTTTGGCAAGGGATGTGGTGCAATATGGTTGCAGATATACCTTTGTTCATTTTGTATTTCAACTGAAGGTACTTCTCTCGCTATGCTTCCTCTCACCCTTCTTTTCATTCTTCTAACCATGCTATTCCTAAAGCAGTGGTGAAGAAGTCTGGAAAATCTTCCCATCTCTTCAATCTTTATACACTTAGGTTTGTTAAGGGGCCACACCTCCTGTTCGCGTTATTTTTCCATATCTCGTTTTATTATGTTCTAACTTGAATTTCTTTACACTGAGTTGAAGTGGGATCGCAGTAGTGAGTATATGATTCGAAAGGTTGTTTAGTGTTATGAGGTGGAGTCCTTGCTACAATCCCAGAACAGTGACCACGGGTACACCACCAAAAAAATAACTTGTAATATCTCTCACCTCTCAAGTAATGTATCCGAACTTTGGGGGGTACATAGGCTGCTTTGATAGCTTCAAATTACTCCGTCATTCATTCATCCATGCAGTGCATTCATGACACGCATACTCGTCAAATGAAACCGACACTCATACACCAATCCTTAACACTTCGCAAGCCTTTTTCACTGAATCGATGAATCAAAGTCGTATTAATTTGCCTATTCATCGCTGGTCGAATTATAGCAGACAAATAAACGGGAAGAGGGCATCACACTAAAGCACGAGAAGCCTGACAGACGGGCGTGAAAAAAAAGGAAACGCAACAAACGGATATGGAAAGAAATGTTTACACATGCGGTGGCGGCAACTCGACAACTAAAGGACGATAATTTGTTTACAACGGAAAATTGACGAAGTGTGGGATTCATGCAATGATTCCATAGTTCAATGGTTAGTCGAGTGAGTTCGTATTTTGAAGAATACTAGTGCTAGACGGTTGCCAGCGATAAAAATTGTAACTAGCACCAGTATCAGTGACGCTAGTAAACGTTCTGAATTACGAACCGAAGAACTGGCATTTATACTTGCGGCCATTGTTTTGGGATTCAACAGAGTCCTTCACTCACCTGTTCATTCAAGATCTTGATGTGTGTAAACGTGATATTTCTCGTTCTGGCTGTTGCTGCTAGCCAAATTCGTGATGTGATCGCCACACATGTATGGTTGTGTAGGAAACTTTTACCATTAGAGATTACCTGTTGAACGTTCCTGATTGCAACCTACTCTATTAGCTTTAGCTCTTACAGTGAATGGTAGATGATGGTACTGAGTTTCAAATGCGAGACGCAGAACAAACCAATTCCTGAGGCTCGAGAACATAATTAGCAGATATCTAGCTCTAATACGAACGGGAGTGTCTGTATTCTAGTGGTTAAAAAAGAGAAATATGTCCAAAACGGGGCTTACAGCCCACGACACACCCTCACACAACACTAGTTAACGAGCACCAATATCCAACACCTTACTCTTGATAAGCTGCCCAGACCTCTGGTTCTGCGTGAAATCTCCACAAACACGCGTGGCCTCCACATGTTTTCTACGTTTCCTACAAGGCCTGTGATGTTAGGAGGTCACTTGTGACCCTTGAGTTAAACAAAAATTCCAGGCTTAGATAAAATAGCACCCAATATGTAGGGAAAGACTGAGTAGGCAGACTATTTCCTGTGAACTCCTATTTAAATAACCTATTAATAAAGCTCGGCACTTTCCCACAAAGCAGAAGTTACCATGTGCCATCTCCCTTAAAAAAAAGTAGGTGACTACAATCAGTCTGACTCCCGCATCATGGAGATACCACAACTTTTTCTCTTTAGAAGACGTGACTTTAGAAAAATTGACGGTGCAGTCCCCCTTTGCGATAGGCCAAAAGGTACTATATGGGTGTGCCAAAGAAAATTCCATGCAGGAAATTACTGGCACTCATTTGGAAGAGGCAGAGAAAAAATATAGTGCGAAGGTTCTCATCGATATCATAGAGCCTTCAACAATCCATAGAGATCAGACCCTCTCTTGGAAGTTGAGGAGTTCCCTACTGCCAGAACTTTCTCTCGAGAATACGTCTGACTAAAAGGACTGTCACTGCCAATGCAGACAAGTCCAAAGAACTAGCAAGCAAGGTTCCCCGCAGGTATAGTCAGCATCTGACACCCACCACACGTACCACATGTCTCTGCGACAGCTAAAGCTAACAAAGTGGGTTGCAATCAGGAACACTTCATAAGAATTCTCTAATGGCACAAACTACCCCTACGACCAAACAGAAATGGGCTGCAATAGCAAAACTGCAAGCCAAAACTAGAAGCTATTTTTTTGTTAGTCCGCGTAAATAAATATCTTCAGTAGACTGCGCAAGGGCAGAAAAGGGACAACTTCGCCTTTTCGAGAGGGAAGCGTTGGTTATGATGGGGTCGTGGGCGGACTTTTACGCATCCAACAGATTAAAGAGACCTTGGGGGAGAGAGTACGTGCCAAGAACAGGCCACGTCGAGACGTCATTGTGACGTCTGGATTAGGTCTCCCTTCTCCTTATTTGCCTTAGGCTTGTGAAGAGTAAGAAGAAAAAAGTTACGTAATCGGCAGATTTTTTATTAAATCGAGTTTTCTACAGATGTTTATGTCTCCAATCATCTAAGAAAAAAAGAAAGAACAGTAAATGCTGCGAGTCGAGACGCGGTTAGTTTGATTTATTGTAAGTACACAGTAGCACAAATTACGTCTGTCCACTAGCGTAACCTCAAGACTTCTAGCAGCAACCTCCGAGCTTCAAACCTCACATGGTGCTTCGATGTTTTATTCGGTGTTTCGTTTAATTTAGAAACTGTGATACATCTTTAACAATTTTTTCATTCGACCCAGCATCTAGAAAATGCCGAGAAAACGGTACTGAACAAGGTGTATTTGTGATAGAACTGCCGAAATTTCGTTTTTTGTTAATTTTATAAATCATTTTAGGTCCATAACAATGGGCAAGCCGGTCGGCTTCGTCTGATCGAATTGCCGAGCAGACAAGCACAACTAGATACCAAGTGGGGTTTTTGTGCGAAAGCACGGATTCTTTAGACTACGTTAAAGGCACAACACGGCCCGGACGACGGACGGACATTGCAACTTTGGAATCTTGATGTCTTGATTGAAATGTTAAGAATCAAATTTTGAGGGGGGGGGGGGGTTGTAAAAAAATGTACCCTACCGAAAACGTATGTGAATTGTTGGAATGAAAGACTTTTCTTGTTACGTCGCTTTACATGAAGCTGCCGGTTAACCTGGAGAAAATGCTGTGTGACATCCTCCTTGATGATAGCGACAATCCAACTATTTTCAAGCGTGCACGTGCCATGTTGAAGGATTTGAGAACAGCTACCAAAGGATCAAAGATATATCGTCTCGAAAAGGCAATATACGGTCTTAAACAGGCTGGTCGCCAATGGTATGACAAACTGGAATCTGAGCTGCGCCAGATGGGTTTCGAGCCTTCGTATGCTGATCCCTGCATCTACGTATGCTCGAAAGAGGGAGAACGAGTCATACTGGCGGTTTATGTAGATGGCATCATCCTGGCATCCAAAAAGAAATCAAATCTTATTGATCTCAAAAAGGAGCGCTTATGTCAAAATTTGACCTGCGTGATCTTGGAACACTACATCACTGTCTTGGAATTTCATTTACTAGGAAAGACGGAAAAATGTATGCCTCTCAATCACAATACATTGATGAAATCCTTGCCAGGTTCAATATGACAACCTGCAACACTGTACGAACACCAATTCAAAGCCACCTGGATTCAAAGCCGAAAAAGCCCCAGAAAATGAAGAGACTACCGCTTATCCTTACCAACAACTTTTTGGTGCTCTAATGTATTTAGCTGTCGCTACTAGACCTGACATTAGTTTCGCTGTCAGCTTTCTCAGCCAATGCATTAATTCCTATGGCAAATCACATTGGCTTGCAGCTAAAAGAGTATTAAGATACCAAAAGGGTACTAGGCACTTAGCTCTCACATTCTCAAAAACAGGAAAGGAACTCTTTGGTTGTGCTGATGCCAGTTGGGGATCTACTGAAGATAAAAAATCGTATACTGGCTACTGTTTTATCTATGCTGGCACCCTCATAAGCTGGGAAGCTCGCAAGCAGCGTAGTGTGGCCATCTCTACCCAAGAAGCGGAATACATGTCTCTAACTGAAGCAGCCAAGGAAGGTATGCACCTACGCCAACTAATCCGACATAGGTATTCCGCACAAGACTCTCCAAATCTTCAATGATAATCCGCTCAAGAACTTACCGAAAATCCAATCATCAGTTCACGTTCAAAGCATATAAGCATAAAGGAACATTTCATTCGTGAAAAAGTACAGAATGGAGACGTTGAAGTTATCTACAAGCCCTCAGAAAGATTGGAAGCAGACATATTGACGAAGCCCTTTGCTGGACCCAAATTCGACAAGTTCAAGAATGTTTTAGGACTTTCAACGGTACAACGAGTGAGAGGGAGTGTTGGAATGAAAGACTTTTCTTGTTACGTCACTCGTTACTTCCATGCAATGATGCAAGATCCATCTAGCGTTACTCTTCTCCTTGTGTTGACGTTACTCTTAATGTCATGTCAATGTTTTTAATCTTGTCCGAAATTCTCTCAATAAATACCTTATTTTGCCTTACATATTTTATATTAGTAGAACCTCATTTTAAAATGAACTATTCAGAATGAACCACCTGTAGACTGATCATTAAAGGTCGTGGCATGAGTAGAAGCAACTCAATAAATTCCGGAATATAAAGCGCAAACACATCATGTCTAAAACGCTAAGTTAAGTTCATGTAGAATTAGCGAAAAATTAATAGTTAGTGATCAGAGTCGCAGAATTTTCACGGGGCTGAGGAACTTTGTGTGATGCGCTGCCCCAGATGTTTCACGTTGCAACATTTTAAGCATTTCCCATCTTTATACCATATTGAAATCCTGAATTTTAATTTTGATACCAATGTTGACGACTTTTCCTCAAATGGCAGGAGTTGTCATCCAAAATCGCCGCCCATAGAATGTTTAATTATTTTAATTTCGATTACGAACTCGAAGAGCTCAAAACCGTTATTTTCGAGGTGAAAATTGCCACTCTCAGAATTCGTGCTCGGCAAAAGACTTCCCGCAGATTACACTCTAAAGGCCACTTTCGTCGGTTTCTCGATCAACAGAAAATCCTCTTCAAATCTTCCCTGACACGATACTGCGCTGTTGATCCAATAATAAAGTATTTCACCCTTTTTTTGTGTTAATACTTTCAATGCAATCAACAGCTGGTCGTGCACACGCTTTGTGATAGGTATCTTTTTAGAGAAAACACAATTTTTCGTATCCGTAACCACGCGTGGTTGCCAGCTGGTGAATTTTCCCTTGCCAGTCGTTAGAAACTGCAACAAGGCCGCGTGATATACCATTCGGTAGGCTCATGAAGCGCAGAACTCTCACGTGAATATTCATACTCCGTGCGTCCGAGGACAACTAAACGGTTACTTTCGATACTTGGCGATACTTTGGTCAATTTCGTCCTGTTCGAAATCTTCTCTTCTTTATCTAATTCACTTGGAACGTTCAGATAGGACGCGACGTTTTCTCGTCCTCGTCAATTTCTTTAGCAAAAACCACCAAACATGTTCTAACTACTCCCCTATTGCTCATTTTCGTAGATAAAAAGCCGGTAATACAACACGGGGGAGAATAATATTAATAGGTTCGAAAGCTGGCGTTCCATACGTTACGAGGTGAAAAAAAGGAGAT
Source organism: Pachypeltis micranthus (assembly GCA_020466155.1). NCBI lineage: Eukaryota > Metazoa > Arthropoda > Insecta > Hemiptera > Miridae > Pachypeltis > Pachypeltis micranthus. Next base: position 36,498,975 of record CM035768.1, read on the forward strand.
AAGGAGGGATAGATCGGTAATTCGTACATTAAGCGAGCTGACTGTCAATCATCGGCTGCTTGAGACCAAACCCCTCTCGAGAGCGCAGCATGCCTACTTGAGGGGCTGGTCGGCTGAGACGGCGCTCATGGCGCTCATTGGTCGACGAGGCCCCTCAGACGAGAGAGGTTGCGTTGTGCTGCTTCATGGACGTGGGGGGTGCTTTCGATAACACCTCCTTCCATGAAGGCAAGAGCAGAACAGAGATTAGACTATAGAATGGATAGAATAGAATAGAAATAGAACCCCAGGGCGTGAAATGGACCATGTCCATGCTTGGGTGCAGGGATATCACGGCCCAGTTAGGGGAAGACAGCATTACAGTGGTTCACACACGAGGCTGCCCCCAAGGGGGGGGGGGGGTACTTTCTCCCCTCCTATGGCTACTGGTGGCCGACGAGCTGTTGGAAACACTACAGCTTAAAGGCTACGAAGTGGTCGCATATGCAGATGATCTCGTAGTTCTAGTGAGAGGAAAATTTGCCGCTATGGTGTCGGAAAGGATGCAAGGAGCTGTCGATATCATTCAAAGATGGTGCGGCAAGGAAGGGCTCTTCATAAATCCGACCAAGACCACCACGGTTTCCTTCACTAGACGACGAAACCTTGATATAGTACCACCCACAATGCAAGGAGCAAGGCTCCAGATAAAGATGGAGGTGAAATACCTCAGGTAAGGTTACTCGACAAGCAGCTCACATGGAACCCGCATGTGAAATATGCACTGCTCAAGGCGACTAACGCCCAGTGGGGCATTGTAGGGCCCAACTACAGTCTTGCCAAGCCGCTGGGAGAGTACGCCACGATATTTCAAGCGGAGCTATAAAGATCTGCGCGGAAGAGATCCTGACTAAAGGACTCAAGGGTAAGCGGATCTACATATTCTCGGACAGCTAGGCCGCCTTAAAGGCTATTGCAGCCTATAGTTTTAGGTCCAAGCAGGCATGGGAATGCCTTCATGCGCTCGAGCAGCTCAGCGCCAATAACAGGCTCTCTCTTATCTGGGTGGCGGCTCATAGGGGCATGAGGGCAATGGAAAGGCTGACTGCCTTGCGAAAAGGAGTACAGAGTCCCTACCCATCAGGCCTGAACCATACGTGGGTGTGACGAAGAGTCACCTGAATCGTCTGGTGGCTTGATGGGAGATACAGGAAAACAACGCCCATTGGCATCGCCAGCCACGATTAATACAAGCGAAAAGGCTCGTTATGCCTTCCTGTCAAAGGGCAAAGGCGATGCTGACACTCTTCTGAGAGTTCTGACAAGCTTCCTCACTGGGCACTGCCCACTTAAATATCACCTCAAAAAGATGGGCATCTCAAAGGCGGTGGAATGCAGACTTTGCGGCGAGGAGGACGAGACGGCAGAGCACATCCTATGTGAATGCCAGTCCTTGGCAGTCAAACGCTTCGAATATTTCGCCCAGGGGACCATTGAACCCCTAATCATAGCGGAATCCGCGGTGAAGGACATACTCGGCTTCCTGAGGGGGGCGGGTATGTACGACGCCTTCTACTAAGAAAAGGTCAGTATCACAATAGGCCCATATGTGGCCGCAGTGACAGAGGGACTTGTCCCGCATGCCCTCGAGAAAAAAAAATCATCGGCTGTAAATATTTTCTTAGATTTGCTCCGTCTGATCATCGATTCGTTTCAAACGACGTTGTTCAAACACAACGGCGCCGTTCAACCAATGAAATCTCTGGCAAAATAACGTAATTATTGGTATTAATATTAATTACTATAATACACATATAATAAATTATTTTTATTATAATCATAATACGCATATGATTAAGATGTAAGATGTAAAATCATGCACGATTATAATATAAATATCAAAGCATATAAAACATTTAAATACGCCTTTTAAACTATGTATGTGTAACAAAGGAAATAGCAAATATATAACGATAACATGGTTATACATAAATGTATAGAAATTTATACGATTAGCTGTTCAAATATCTAACATGCTTAGTTATAATTATAATAATACCATTAATTTATGGTGGTAGTCGTAAATCATTTTTGTTCTTGCTAAATTGCACGACCGTTATCAAGGCAAACGGATAAACAAACCCAAATTGGCTAAAAAAAAAGATTGAAACTTATTGGTTGGCGAAGTGCTTCTGGCCGGGGCAGTAATTTATTGTAAACTCTTAGATTAGTATGAAATTATTATAGATACGTTTCAATCGTTTTTGGTTTATTATTAATTTTGAATACTACAGATATGTTTTCGGACAATAGAATCCCCCCCCCCGTTCAATTTTTACCCAGTTCATTTTTTCAAGGCATGGATATTCCATCCACCGTCCAGGCCATATTTTGCCTTTAACAAAGTCACTCCGTGCTAATTGCGTAGCGTAGCTTGGAAAATGTTAACTTTCGTTGTTCTAGATGATGTTTCAATGCTGAATCCGCATGGGCAATAATGGTAAGGGGCGTAAAAGTTCAAATCAAACGTAATGTCTGTTTGATAAAGCAGCGTGGAAAAATCTACATTTAAAATTGGCGTTTCGAATGAATTCTACATGACAGATTCATCATTTAATCTGGTCACAAATCGATATTCAGTGACTTCTAGAAACCATTAAAAATCAATACTTACAAGCGTCGAAGGAAGTTGTTTATAGTTGATTAAACATCGCTACACATATGAATAGTCGTTTCCCGTGTTTTTCGACGTTGGATTGACTTTTTAAAAATATTATTGCTTTGTACGAGACTAATAAATCGTCGTGTAACAGTTTGCTGCATTTTTTTCAAGTTGAAATGCGCCTTTCTGTTATCATTCAGGCGAAAGTCTACAGTTATTCAATTATTATAAAGTCGAAAGTCTGAAGATATTTTTCCGGTTGTCGGAATCAATTTTCCTCGACAGGGAGTAAGTACGATTCTTTGTTAAAATTCGTAAAACAACGATCCATTTTGAAGTTTGGCTTAGAACGAAACTTTTAGAGTGTATACGGTTTATTTATAACGTATGTTATTTTTTTATTGCCTTCTATTATCGGGCTCACCCATTGACTGTTTTCTGCCAAGGATGACTTAAAAGCCTCATGGCCCCAATCCTCCTGGGGGTACTTGAACGAAACGCTCGATCAAATCCTGTGCATTTTTTGTTTCCTAAGCTGTAAGAAGTAGGAAGGAACGTGGTGTAATCACCCGAGAAAAAAAAGTTCTCTTCGTATCTATACGCTTCAAGGAGTCCTGAGTCTGAGAAGCGCCATTTCTGAAAATTGTCTGAGCGTATATCTACGTGTGTCGCCCACGCGCGCCAAAATGGGTCCAAAATAACTATAGTGATGAACGCCAAATATTTTTCTTCGCAAAAACGGCCCCAAGGGTATTGACGAAATTTTTTTGTACGGACGGCGGCAAATAGCACAATAAATGATCGGAACCTACGACAAAATTTCAATTTTAACGCAGTTTTCTCCTCATAAATCCCGATTAAATAAAACTAGCACCCTGAGAAAAATCAATGAGGCTGACTACCTATGCGATGAGCATTTAATAAGGTAATTATTAGTAACCCCAGAAATTCCTGAATTCCAACCGCCGCTTTCTTACAGTTTCTACCCAATAATTCTAAAACAATGAGTACGATACTTCTCGAAAAAATGATGACAGTATCATAAACCATCCGCGCAGTTAATGAATAAGAGCACCTCAATACATTTCAGAACTTGGAGCGCTACTGCTTTCTACGTAAAATGGGAAGCAATATTTTACCATGCTCAGATCAACTGAGTGGAAAATAGGTTGGATTAGCGGCCAAACACCCGTGCAAACCGCTGATGTACGCCGCTGAGGGCTAATGGAAGTTGCGTGATGCGTCGCACCAGATATTTTTTATTGTACGTATCACGTATGAATTGAAATGTTATTGAGAAGTCGACAATAATTTAAACAGTAATCCTGTTTCATAAAGCTACTTCCGTGATCATTCTTGTTTCCTGGTAGTTTTTATTTCAACGGGGCTAGGGAGTTTATAACGTATACAATGTATGTGTACGATGATTTAAGCAGGAACCAGGAGAGACTCCCACCGGGTCTCATTTTCCTCTTTCACACCCCCGATGCCGCAGACTAGTAAACGCCGCCTTCCTGGGTTAGCCCTCTCCCCTTCCCTTTGCCAATTTCCAGGTTCATGCCCTCCTTACTATATTATATGCCACCTTCCTGTGTTAGCCCTCTCTCTTTGCGATTGCGAGGTTCAATAAAACGATCTTAACTCCAATTTGCTTCTGTGTACAAAAAAAAAATGTGACACTAGAATTTTAATTTTCACTGGAATGTGGAAAGAGCTTTTGGTGCAATTATTTTTTTTTTTTAGAAAATGCGTGCTTATAACTATTTTGTACTAGTTGCAAGGTCTCAATTGTTCGAAAATCCGAAAAAACCCGGTTCATGCAGTTGTCAGTTTTTACGATTGGTGTCTGCTTTCATTTGTCGTAAATTATTCGCCGGGCATGGCTGGATAGGGGATGGAGGGTGGGATGGTGCACGGGTGGAGGGTGGGGGTGTCGAAGGTAGTGAAGGGGGGGGGGGGCAATTCGTTTATGATTCAAAATGAAGAATCGGACAAAGGAAAAAAATCAATGTAAGAAGGAGGTTGATTAGTATATGCGCGTTGAAAGGACATCAGGTATTGACGAAATGGAGCTGAGTGAGGGAGGCAGGCGGGCCCCTTGTTCTTGTTGGATGCTGTGCGCAGATGTGCCTCCTGCCCTCATCTCCCAGGGCTCTGCTACGTTTCAGCCCGCACCTCCAAAACGTTCCCGAAATTCTTCCTAATCGCAGGGTCACCAGCTCAGCTTCCCCTACGTCTCTCCCTCTTCGCGCCCTTCGTCACCACCCCTCGTCACCCCTTCAACCCCTCTCCCCGCTTAATCAATGCAAATGTAGCGATTTCCTCGTTCACCTGCCCTTCAGAAGCTCCAGACCAAAGCCGACACCTTGAGGCACCTGCTCCTTCATCTCTGCACATCTATACTCTCTGTAAGTCGCTGTACCACTTTCAACTGCCGATTGATAAGACACATTTGCTCGTGTATTAAAATAATTTGATTTCGTTATCAGACTCAGCGATCGGTTCAACTTGAGCATAAATATTACCGATCCGATCGCCGGTCCTCCCTAAACATTACCGTAATAATTTAAAACATCCATTTACCGTATAAAAACCTATCTGAACGTCAATAATTAATCAACAACTATAGCTAAGTGATGAATATATTACAGGGGATGTCAAATTGGCATGAAATACCAATCTCCTGATGTGCCTCATTCACTGAGTTTGGGGATAAGCTAATGAGAGCGCATTTTATATCCGAACTCGCCAATTATTAGCTATTTCTATTCCATCCAACTTACATTATAAAAGCACCAATACATAAACAGGATCATGAACAGTCATAGCCACACAGCGTCGTGAACATAGTAAAAACAAAGAATCATCAAAACCAGTCGAAAACATCGTAACTTTACGTTATCCACCTCCACTTGCCTATAAATCATGAGATGATCCGGCACAATAGAGGTTCGCCGTGCAGTTAGACTGGAAACTGATTAGAACGAAAAAAGACCCATCAAAGTTCGTATGAAATAGCAAAAAATACAAATTTGTTGTTTATCCTCTCATCCTGAACGAAATTCAAAGTTTCTGAGGTTCGTTGTTCAATTTTGTGCCAAATTCGAATGAAATCAGAACAAGAATGATGAAAGTCGGCCGAGAATTGAGAGGATAGTGAGATTCTATGACTATTACCATTTCCATTCCTCTGTTTTAGTGAATTATGAACTTCCTGAGGTTTGCTGGTACTAACTCAAAAAAAAAAAAAATGAATCGAGTAATAAAAATAATAATCAATATCGTTAAAAGGTACAAGACTTTGACAGATCTGTTCCAACTCATTTCATTGCACCTCAGCCCTATGACAACAGTTGAAATAGACTGCATAGTTTATTTATGCCCGTGACAAATTGTTACAAGCGAACGATTTCGACGATTTCTTTTTGTCCGATTTAATGATCGGTCTAGTTGTACAAAAAACCACATTAGGGCCATACAAATACAGACATACATCCATCGGGTTGTTTTGGCGGGTTCCACTTAAGAGTGAAATTTTGTTCGGTTGTTCTTATTTACATAATGTTACCCAAAGGGAACAAAGGAAAGCGATGCAATCGTGTAAAAAATATCTGCGACGCTTCACACGACTTTCCTTAGCTCTACGTATATTTACTGGTTTCCACGGCTTTGCTATTAATTGAATTTATTTTTCAGTCAGTTCGTTTGAACTTGGTAAAACGTAACTTCACGTTTTAGGTAGAAAGTTACGAAGTTTATTGTGGCGCCTCTATATGGTGCCACGACCATTATTGAGTACGCAGAGAATTAATTAGACTAACACGAATGTTTTTGAGTGGGTTGATAGTTATTATTCCAGAATTATTGGGCAAAAGCTGTGTGAAATGGTAGTAAGTACATATTCTGGAGTAGCTTATATGTATCTTAAGGGCGTTATTAAACGCTTATCGTACAGGTAATGGTTTGATTGGAATAGCACCTCAATTTTTTACTTTCCGCTACCCCACAGGGAAAGGAAAGTATGGTAATCGTGTAAAAAAAAATAAAAAAAATTTGATTTCTCTTCAGTTCATTACGTTTTGAGGCCTACTGAGTATAAACGAGGTGCGTAGCAACACACAACTTTCGGCAATCCCTTTAAGTTCGAACACCACCTACATAGGCGGGCGCTATATCTTCGTTTAACGCATTTTTACAGGAACATTTATAGAGAACAAACTGTAGGGAATAGTTAGCTGAGAGTACTCTGTATGATTGATCGAAATTGTCTGAGCCGTTTTTGTGATAATTGGAATACCGATAAATTAATATTCGACAAAACCTCCTTTACTGAGTTAACCTGGCTTATATCTCCGTTCAACATATATATACAGAAATAATTACGAAGAACGAAATGTGGGCATGGGTGACTGAAAGACACTCTGTAAGATGGATCACATTTGGTGAAGCAGTTACAGTAGAATTTACGGAAATGTTGGAAAAAACGTTATTTTCGATACATTTTCATGTTTATCTGTTTAGTGGATTGTCAGAGGAACATTTATTGAGAACAATATCTAAGTATTAACTACTTAAAAACATCCTGAGAGTTTGGTGATAATCGTTGAAGCCGTTTCTCCAAAAAGCGTAAAAAACCTGTTTTTGCTTCATAGGTTATATCTCCGTAATTTTCGAACATTTCCATAAATTCCAGAGTAACTGCTTCACCAGATGTGATCCATCTTACAGAGTGTCTTTCAGTCACCCATGCCCACATTTCGTTCTGTGTAATTATTTCTGTATATATCTGTTGAACGGAGATATAAGCCAAGTTAACTCAGAAAAGGAGATTTGTCGAATATTAATTTACTGGTATTCCAATTTTCTCAAAAACTGCTCGGACAATTTCGATCAAACATGCAGAGTACTCTCAGCTAACTATTCCCTACATTTTGTTATCTATAAATGTTCCTGTAAAAATGCGTTGAACGAAGATATAGCGCCCGCATATGTAGGTGGTGTTCGAACATACGTGGGTGGCGGAAAGTTGTGTGTTGCTACGCACCGCTCGTTTGAAGATTCTTCAGGAACACGATTGATCGTGTAACACAACCGCCAATGGCCGACTAGTTGCAGGCGGGAAGCTTTGTTTTGATTGACATCGTTTTTAAATAAATGTTAAATTTCGTAAAGTCCCTAAACGTGTATCATTCTGTTTTATTTTGTATTTACTTGGTGCATTATTTCAAAACGTTTAAGATAAATGAAGATGAGTCGTGGCGTTTCAGCCAACACCTTCATTCCGTCACTGGTTCACCCCCACAAGGTTCGCGCATTGCAGATTGCATTTAGAGCAATTAGCAAGGCCACTTAGGGTGTGTGTTAACGTGTCACAATCTTCTTGTACAAGACCATTTTCTTAAGCGGGATTAGCTACTGCCCCGTTGTTTGGAGTTGGAAACTCACTGTCAATGCAATGTGCGCTCCATTGGATCACCAAGGCCTACATGATAGTATCCACTGAAGCACACTTAGTGATCGCCCGTTGACGTGGCCATTAATTGGATAGTGGACGAGTGGATAGTGAAAAGGGAGCTCCTTATAGGCCTTTCCTCTGTTCAATGTGCATCCCTAGATGAGTGGGTGTTGGATAAATGGCAAGCGAGATGTGTTGTCCTCGTCAAAGGGGGCGACAGGTACTAGTTGTTTCCCAAAACCCATGAACGTCATAGGAGAAAGTGGGTTGAGCCAGTTCCTTACAGGAAATGACGACATCCAGCACGTTTTTCGACTCCAGTGGGGAGGAAACAAGAAACCGCGTGTTGCTCCTCGGTAGTTTCTACTCGTACAACAGTTTAAACGGTTGTTGAAAGACCCGCTAAACCGTCCGGTTGATACTAAGCAAGCGTATTGCCGGCCCACTAAGCGAAGAAGGTTATGGCAATGAAACATGGTCACAGTTGATCTGGACTGGCACATTCAGAGTGTTCACGTTGCAATGACCCTAAAATTATACGCGCACGAGTACGAGTAATGAGTATTTATAAGTACTAAAGTTAACGTACCTATTTAGTGAGTCCGTCTTCTCTGGCTGGTGAGATACTTGAGGTGAGCGCTTTTGATGTAAATACATCATCGTCTGGCCGTTAAGTCAGTACTGACCAGCTAGAGAAGACGGACTCACCAAACAGGTACGTTAACTTTAGTAATTTACCTACTGGCGGAACTAACCCAATTATTTATAAGTACCGTACGTGGCTACTTTGTGTTTTTAAAGTGCTTTACAGTACAAGTAATTTTGGTTAATCCTTAACACATTATAAGGATAAAAATAAGTGTGATAACTCTCATAAAACATGGAAGTTTCTGGCTCCCATTTCCTGGTGTGTGGGGTAATGGGAAGACTAGTAAAATTCATGGGGAACACCATTTTAACAAGCTAAGAGCATATTTCATTAATGTTCGTCGTAATTACTGAAAAGAAATACAACTAATATAACGATTATTGTCCGAAAACGAAATGATCCTAATCGTACGTTTTTTGCGGTTGCTTTCCCCTTACTCGGCTCCCATTCCACCACTCTCTCCTTACTCTCACTACGGGGTGTGGTCATCAACGACATCTACCAACTCCGGAATAGGACAACTACCCATCAAACTTCCTTTCCAGGGGAAAGGACCCCTTAGGTCCCTTCCTCAATCGTTCGTACCCGTAATACTATCAGCAAAAATAACGGTTTAAGGAGACAACGCAACGCATCGGGGAATGTTTCGGTTTTCTCAGACGCTGGGAAAATTTAATTCCGTCGGTCGCTCTGCGATGTCATTTCGAGGCCGTCGAGTTCTAATGAGCTCAATTCCGTCGGCTCATTAGAAGCTGGAGAGAAACAAAACGTATGACCACCATCGCGATCATCTCTAACCTTAAACGCTGCGAATTATTACACGACGGTGTATTATTCTTTTGCACAGATCAGTGTATTCTATTCTTTTTTATCAAACGTCGAAAAATATTAAGAATATAAAATGGCTATATCAACATTCCAGAAAACGACGTTTGTAGAGCGCTTCCAAGACCCATCCCATTCGATTCAGCATAAAAAATAGTAGTGAACGATACAAACGAAACATGACCCGACTACAACGGAACAACTGAAATTGACATTCTCTAGGCTCGGCTGGGTTCGACGAGTCGAACTGAGGGGTGGTTGAAGTGAGACGGGAGGCATCATGGGAACTGAGCACAGGCAACGGAGAAACGACGACTTCCGTCCCGGTAAGTTCCTTCAAGTACAACTTGTCTCATTATATTTACTATTTTCCATCTAGACGCAGTCCTACACCTTTGACACCCGTTCAAACAGCATAAACAATTACTTGGAAACTATGCCAAACACGAAGTAATTGCACAAAATTTCGTATTTAGCTAATTTTGTAAACCATTTTTTGCGCGTGACAACCACAGGTTTTGCTCCGTCGGATTGCGGATCCGAAATGGAATGTTTCTGCGAAAGAACAGATTTTTTTTAGAATTTTAGGAAATTCGTACTTCCTGTGCCTTGAAAAATAAAAAATTTCAGTTCTTAAGTGAATGGCAATTCAGAATAAATAATGAACCAAAAGTAGCGCTATTTCCGCAAAATGTTACTTGTTCTACACATTTCAGTTTAGTTGGATTTGGAATGCTGATTCAGGAGTTCCCGCCAATAAGTGGAACGATTGAAAGAACAATAATCGTTAGAGAGTTGAGCCAGAGGTGTTCAGGAATGGGGCAAACCTAATTGAGAGTATGCGGAAAGATGGTTTAGTTATCGTGTGAAAACAGATAGGAATCAAACAAAGACGTGAAATGCCCGCGGCGAAATAGTGGAAATTACACTTTATTACAAGATATACGTTTGAAAACATGCAGAGTACTTTGAAATATCTAGTGCGGCTCATCACGCAACTTTCCGCAGACCCCCGTAAATTCGTCGGGTTTTATCACCCTAGCGACTAATCCAATTCATTATTTGCTCAATTCTTATCAACGCGGAAAAACGTTACTTCACACTTTACGTAGAAAGTGGTAGAGCTTGAAGTTCCGGAATTCATTACGGTGCTCTTACTTATGCCGAGACCATTACTAAGCATTGAATGCACATGTGATTTATGAGACTGTCGACACAATTTGTTTGACAAGGGTCGTGTTGACGGTTTTGGTTTATTATACATCCTGTATAATACACCTATGTTTTCGGTCAGGAACGCTTTTTCACTCCTTCCCTCAAAATTTGACACTTTACGTTTCAAGGCATGAGGGGTGTCAAATCTGTAACAGATTTTATTGCAGTTGTGTTTGATATCGTTTCCTACGTATATTTCGATGCTGAATTGAGTAGGTCGCGTCTCAAAAGCGTAGGGCTGCGTCTAGATGGAATACAGCGAGAGGACAGAAACATAGTGAGGCCTAAGGCCATCAATTCGACTCGTTACACCGTGCCAATTGCCTAGCGTAGGCTGGAGAATGTCAATTTTCGTTGTTCCATTCTAGTCAGGTCATGTTTCGTATCGTTTACTACTATTTTTCGAATGGAATGAGTCTCGGAGGTGCCGTACAAACGTTGTCATGTATTGTAGTTATTTTTGCGCTGATTTCCCTCGTATCATTATTTTGGCGCCCCACGTTGATCTGCCGGCTAAATATCAATATTGAGGCAATCTGGTTCTGGTAATGATGTTTTCGGAATCAGTGGTCCAAGAAACGTAAAAATGCGAGGAAATCTTTCAAGTTGTTTTCAGTCGATTACGTAATCAATTCAATCGCGTTGTCATTTTCTCCTACTCCGAAGGGCTGAGGAAATTAAAAGTTAAGCCAGAGGCGTCTCTTTATCAGTCGTCTTCACATACTGACAAATTATAAAATAAAACGGATAAAAATATATAACGATTGTCTATTTCCACTATATTTGTTAAATCGATTTCGACGGTCAAGTCATCATCAGTAACAAAAAAAGGCAACTGAAAAGGGAACAGCAGAGAGGTTTCTCTTATACACGGAACGTTGGGTCGGGTTTTCCCAGTGCAGGTACATCGTAGCGGGATAGCAGAAAAGGGAAAACTAATAAGGGGTTATTGTCAAGGTAAGGTCAAAAAAGGTCTCATAAAAATGAAACCATCAATGGAGGAATGCTTTGAGGGGTCACCTCATTTAAACACCTATCTAACCCGTTACTGTTGATGATTTCGAATTTCCCAAGTACATCCAACATACGTCCCTTGGGGCAAAAATGGAGAAATTCAATTTATTGCTTATCTGTTAGATCGGAGGAGAAGGGGTGGCTGGATTCGGTCAGGTTATTTGCAAAAGCTGTAATGGGTTAGATAGGTGTTTAAATGAGGTGATCCCTCAAAGCATTCCTCCCCTTATTAATTTTCCCTTTTCCGCTATCCCACTATGATGTACCTGCCACTGGGGAAATCCGACCCAACGTCCTGTGTATAAGAGAACCTCTCTGCTGTACCCCTTTCAGTTGCTTTTTTGTTACTGATGATGACTTGACCGTCAAAATCAATCTACTACTGTAACTCAAATTTAATGGAAATAGACAATCGTTTTATCCGTTTTATTTTATGAAATGGGTTTCCACAACTTCATCGCGAGTGATTTAGTTCGTACTGACAAAATGTTCAGTTTCCAATCTGTTTTTTACTCGTTGATCGTCACTTGACCTTCCACAAACATTCCACTGAACTCATAAGACAAAGTTTTACTCAATTTTCAACTTACTGAGGTAGGAAATTAAAATTCGTCAAGAGTTCGATGTAAAGACATCATCGCCTGGCCGTTAAGTCAGTACTAAAGCCAGTTAGTTGGTCGTGATCCTTACATAGGATGAGAAAGGTTAATGTGATGGTGTAGCGTCGTGGAAGGGGGGGGGGAGGTCATGCACCACCGTGAAAATCCGTCTGGTGGTGAAAGGTGAAGGGAAAGGAATATAAGGGTAGTGTGTATGTCTTAAATAGTCTGTTGATTGTCGATTATAAGTTTTTTTTGTATGGTGTGGTCTGGGAATCCGTCAGTTGGTTGTTTTCGTTTGTGTAGTGTTTTGAGTGGCGTAAATATGGATGTCACATTTTGTGTTGCAACACCAACTGGTGTTAGAACCTAAAGCAAAATCGATGGGGATTTGCGCAGTATAACTGATGCTACGAGGACTTGCGGTCATTTTCTACAAATTGGAGCCGGGCAGAAGGCGCACATTTACACAACTATGAAGTTTCGAATAGGCTGATACGATTTGGGAACGAACCATTTCAATGCTGTTATATGCCAGAGGCTGTTAAAGTGACGAAGTAAAACATTGGGCGTATTTCAACACTACTTTTAGAATTAGTCGACAATGCAAGGAATCCCACAGAAAAGCTTCTGTTCTCTTCCTTGGTAGACAAAGTTCACATCGTGACGACCCGTCCTGCCCGCTTCCCCATTTAACGTATCCTGCTCCAGAGCAAGGCTTGATTTCCTGCACCAGAGTAAAGCACAGGCTGATTCCGCGATGACCACTATTTGCACTTCAGGAAGGCGCACGCGAATGCATTTTTCTTCTAATAAAATAAGGCAATGTCCTTAAAATAATGGACTCAACTAAAATATTATTTTGATAACGGTTTATTGATTTTGACTTCGTTTAGCACAACAGAGTCAGGGAATCGGCTGAAGCTTTTTTTTTTTCACGTTTTCTTCCAATATCCAGGTTTCAAGGGCTTCTAGGTTAAAAAAAGATTGAGGGAAAACGGCTGAATTAAGTCGGCTCAAACGTGATAATTAGCCTGCTTATCTTTAAAAGAAGGGTATGTGCGAAATCGCGCTAAAATTAACTAGTCATCATAGTGATCAAAACAATGCGTTTTTTTCTCAAAAAGCTCCTACGATTTTGATCGACCGTTTTATGTAGACAGTACTTAATGATGCAAAATTAAAATTAAAATTTCATTCTGGGAGAAATGGCTAGAACAAGCTCTAAAAAATATCAAAATATCAACGGGCTTTTTTAACCCTCGTTCCTACACTTTCTCAAAAAATCGTGAACAAAGTACACCTAAGCTGTCTATACGATGGTTGTTCAATTAGGGTTATAAAATAATCGATAGCAACCTCAGCAATTTCAAAAGTCAAACTGTCGTCGTTTTTTTACTTACTTTTTTTCAAAGTGTTTTCTTCGTAATTTCAGAACTCTAAATCCACGCCTTTCAAACAAACGGTGTGGAGTGCTACATCAATCTTCTACACGGTGATTTGTGAATGAAGATTGGGGCGTGAGAAGGAAAACCCCGAAAAATTCCTGGATCTTACAACTACGTTTTACGTAAAATATGAATTAACGTTTTACCAAGATCAAATGAAAAAAAAAAACCGCAGCAAATCTATAAGCGAGAAATTATTCCCTTGCGCACCACGATTGTAACCTGTTCTATTCTATCAACCGTCGAAAAATATTAAGAGTAATGCTATATTTTAATACCCAGAACATGGCTATATCTACAACTCATATGCAAACTTCAATGTTTGTAGAGCGCCTCCGAGACCCGTCCTATTCGATTTGGCATCAAAACCTACTAAAAGGAGATGCAGAGGATGATCATGACAACGAAACAAAGAAAATTGACGCTACAAATTGACGGGTAGTTAGAGTGAGACGAGAGGGAATGCGGGTAATGTGCGCAAGGCAGGGAGATACAATACATTTCGTTATAATGTCTCGCGAGTTCCTTCAAGTAGTGGAACTTGCCTCAGTATATTTACTGTTTTCCATCTAGACGCAGTCCTATTAGACGGATAATCGAATACTGCTATCTAGGAAACGATACTAAGTACGACTTAATTGCTCTAAAACTGCCAAAATATTGTTTTTTAATAATTGTTTAAAACATTTTTTGCCCATGACAACCGTGAGTTTCGTTCAATCGGGTATTCGAGAAGGCCTGCACAACCAGATCTAATGTGCGAATGAACAGATTTTGTCGACCATGTTAAAAGCATGATGTGGCCTGGACGGCGGAGGGTCATAGTAGATTTCTGATTCCCGTGCTTCAACCGTAATGTGAATAATAAACCGACAGATCGGATTAGTCGTCCGATCTTCCATTGTACGTGGGGCTGAGGAAAGTGACCCACAGCGGGTACCCTTCTCCACACTCTTTTGTGTTACCGACAATTGTCATTGTGTCTTGTTGAGATTGTAGACTTCCGGTTTTCGAGCCCGCGGAATAAATCGTCTTTTAAAACGCGCGATGATGCATCATCATTTAACGCCCGCAATTATGGGACCAAGTTCCGTCGACCAGGCACTCGAAAATATGAATAACGTAGTGGCGGTACCGGCCCGTTCTAGCTTCGCACGGGTGGAAATAAAAAGAAAATTGTTTTTGGATAATTAAGATAATTAAACTTGTAAGTCCATTAGTTTTAAAGTTATTGCATACAAATATTTTGTCTTTGTAATATTAGTGTGGAAGAACGTCGTATCAATCTGACCAACGTCGTTACGCATTTGCCCGGTTGGGGCTGCTGACCCTTCCTTCGAGGCGGTAGCCGCCCAGACACTTTTCATGCCGACAAAGGGATTAGTTCTATTGGCGAGCCAAACTACGCATTTTTCCCTCTTTCCTCCAAAATATTCCAATGATACCATGAAATTCCCATTTGTCGAATTATTCTGATCAAAAACCTCCTAACTCTGTATTAATTTCAGTCTTGGGTTTTCACAGATCGTTGGCCTTGGAGGAAGACGCTGGACTGAAGAAGATGTAGGTGTTTCCGTTAACCGTCTTTCAGTATCTGCTCAACTTCAGGTGTGGGGGATCGACAAGTCGGAGGTGAACCACTTCCGCCCTGACTTGTACGTAAAACCTCTCACAGACAAACGGTACGTCGTCGGCAGATTTAGTTCAGTTAACCTGGTCGCGTAAGCAACAACTACGTTCATTCGTCGCTATTTTGGCCAGAATAGCAAGAACAAGCGGGAATGAATATCATGTTTGATAATCGACACAACCATCGATAGGTAATAGGAACTTCCCACTTCTTCCATCGCACCCTAGATCTACTAGGGCGTTTTAATCAATTTTCTCTGTGCGGGGCAAAACATCATGCGACCGTTCACTCTCGTTTCCAGTCATTCACAATGAATGCAGAATTTCTAAATTTAGACGTAATATTTAAAAATGGTCTTTGAACGTGAAAAACATATTTGAAAATCTGGTGCGACGCATGACTCAACTTTCCTCACTCAGCGCGCATTCTAATGATCCAATCTATTTTTACTCGGATTATATGAACTTGGTAGAACACAATTTCACGTTCAACGTAGAAACTGGTAGCGCTTGAAGTTCAAGAATTTATTGGGTTGCTGTTACTTATGACACGACCTCAATCGGAAAAACAATGCTTAAGTAATTAATGTGTCAATGCGTTGTTTCCGAGGTTGCCACTGATTATCTAACGATAAATATTTAATTGTTCGTCGTACAGGTAGCTTACTAGACTACCGCTCCGACTTCTGTGAGAACTATAGTCATACGAGCGAGATTTACTACGAAACGACCGCATTAAAGACAACTTCTCGTCGAAATTTCGTAATTATTCGAACAGCAGGATTTGATTCAGAATTACTGCGAAATCACTATGCCTAGCCCCTAGAGGCACGAAGAGATTTGCCACATGCTGTAAACTGGATATTTCTAACGAGCAAAAATAATGAGCGAAAGTAACTCCTTAAATTTTGAACGCTGGTCACTCCTTTGTTATTCAGGCATTAATTCTTGACAAATTTTCGTATAAATCGAAACTACAGAACTGAAATTGTGGCAAAACATTTTGAAATTGAACGTATTAAATCAAAGCCGGGTTTCCTGTCGTTCTTGAACGAATTTTAAATCGCAGTTCGGGTATTTTGGTCAGTTTTCTTTAAAACTGTTGACGGCTTTGATATGAAATGAACGGTGTTCTGGATCAAACTTACATCTAGAGTTTAAGGGTGCCTTGCAGCCAGACCCGTTTTAATAAAACTGACCTTCATGTTGTTCTGTACAATCTGTTTTCGAATCATACGCTAAAACACAGAAAAACGTCGGAATATTTTGTTTGCTGAATTTTTAATTTCCGCTAACCGAAGGGAAGGGAAGTATAGTAATCGGCCCAAAAAAAAAATTCGGGTTTTCTTCAGATCTTTACGTTTCAGACCCTACTGAGTCTAAAAAACCTAATTTCGTCGCGAGGTCCGTGTGTGTGTGTGTGTGTGTGTGTGTGTATGTGTATGTATGTGTGTGTTCACCCTGCAGTCGGGGGTCCAGAATTCCGCTGACGTATTCCCTGCGTGTCGTATGAGCCGACTAAAAGGGACAGCCGGGTGGGCCCAGCTTGAAAGACAACCTCACCTCTATGAGGTCCCCGCAGGATTACATCCAACGAGGCTTAACTGTGGCTGGGCGTCACAGTGTACTCTGTCGCCACACTGTGCTCACCCTGCAGTAGGGGGTCCAGAATTCCACTGCCGTACTCCCTGCGTGTTCGTATAAGCCGGACTAAAAGGGACACAACTTACACTTCATTCACATACATGACACACTGGGAACCCCCTACCTTTAGCTGGGATCGCAGAACACACCCCCGCAGGAAGGGGTACAGAATTCTCCTGCCGTATCCTCTGCGTGGTCGTTAAAACCGGCCTTAAAGGGGCTTAAAGCTCACGACACTGACATACACAACATATTCCAGATACTAAATACACTGCAACGGCTTGCGTGGCAGAACACACTCACTTGAAACACTCATAATGAGCGAAAGACAGTCCTGGAAGTAGCTCACTAACACCTTTGAGCGATCCCCTATATAGGTGCGGCCTTCGGAATGAGGAGGGGAAAAACCAGGTTTGAGCGTTCCTGGGGCGGCTGATAGCGTGTGTCCCGCTCACCACATCACTAGTGGCCGAGGGCTGACTCTGAGCAGCAGCCGAAAAATCCCTCATGCGTCTTAGTCCCGGTGGGTGGCCGGACTGGCAGCTGCGGCGCATGTGGGGGCCTCCCTTTGACCCTCAACGGACCAGCGAAAGGGGCTAGAATCAATATGCCTGAGGGGAGCTTCCAGGACACTGCCTCGAGCACCTCTCGCTCATACCACGAACACACACAACAAATGAACTCACAAGGATACACTACACCAGTCCGCTTCTTTAATCACCCCCAAATAAGTAAAAAACATGACAAAGTCAACTAAAACTTCAGCAGGTAATAAAAACGCCACCTGCGCCTTCTTCCTCGGGCTCGCCAAGCTCGACCCCTCCTCTTCGGACGATGAGCAACCTACTCGTCGTCCAAACAAACAAGGGCGGAAAGAACCGGGCAAACCGCGTTCATCTCCCCTTCTCCCCTAGTAGCCGGGCAACCCGGCTACTACAAGCACACGACACAGCGTGGACCCTAAACTGTCGGACATGGAGCAAATTTGCGCATACGTCCAAATCATCCACGGCCAGCTGGCACGGATGAGGGCCAACGCGACAGGACCTATGCGGGACCTCGTAACTAGTTGCCTCTTCGAAATTTCGAAGCTGGCTATAAAGCTAATGCCCCCAACGACATCGCCCCCTGCCACTCCCCTGCGGGAAACTGTGGCGGCTGTCGTGAGGGAAGAGCTGCGTAGGGCAATTGCCCAGCAGCCAGTGCCACCAGCCCCCCAAACTCGAGGAGCAACAACGAGCCAGGGTAGTACCCCAGGCCCCTCATATGCGGCAGTAGCCGCTACTGCGCCTTCCTCCCCCCCTCATGGAGCTGAGGCGGAATGGCAGCCTGCCAGGGCCAGGAAGCGCAGAGGGAAGCAGAAACAGGCCCCAACTAAGCAGGAAGTGCAGGCCGAGGGCCGCCTATGCCTCCGCCCAAAAACAAGGGCAAAAATAAAAATAAAAACCAAAATAAAAAGCCTCCACCGCTTGCCAAACTCCCCCCTAAAAACCCACGACAAAACGTGGTAGTGGTTAGGCGGACATGTGAGGAAGGAGAGGCTGGTCCCTCCAACCCTGACGCAATGGAAGCGCTTATGCGCGGGTGTCCCTGCTCCGGACCTCCAGGCTCTGAGTGTCCGAGTACTAGACATCCGCACCGCAGTAGGAGGTGGCGCCGTCATTGTGACGGAAGCGCCAGAAATGGCCAAGGCGCTCACGAGCCACATTTCCACAAAAATGGAGTTGAAGCTCCAAGCGTGAGCCCCCTGGGTCGTTTCCACGCCTGCTGCTGTGCGACGTGCGGACCGACCTTCAAAAGAGGACTTGGCCCAACAAGTTGTTGAGCACAACCCTGCGTTAGGCTTGCAGCCGCAGGATGTCAGGCCTCTCTTCACCAAAAAGCGTGGCAGACAGAAGGATTGGGTAATTGAGGTATCACCCAGCCTGTACAAAAAACTAGAGGGGGCAAGGCACCTCCAAATAGCCTGGCAGCGGTGCGCCATACGAAAGTACCAAGCTCCCACTCAGTGCTACAAATGCCAGCGCTATGGCCACCTGGCAGTGGCCTGTACAAGACCTGTTGTGTGCGCCTGGTGCGCCTTGCCACATCTGAGTAAGGAATGCAAGCGTGATGCTCCCCTCAAGTGTGCCAATTGCGTCGAACGCAAAATCCAACAGGTCGCACACTCTACACGAGACGCACGCTGTACCATTCGTCAGCGAGCGATTGCCCTCCAGGAGTCACGAGTGGATTATGAATAGGTCAAAAACAGTTCGAATCCTTCAGCACAACACAAATAAGAGTTGCCCAGTTATGGCTGAGTTGCTGCAAAATGCACTCAAGAAACGCTGCAGTGTCCTCGCCATACAGGAACCGTACATAGGATCCAAAACTCTTGGTCTGGGATCGCAGGCACGAGTGGTGGCTGGAGCAAGAACGGGAGCCAAGGCAGCAGTAGCCTGCATCGACCCGTCCATTGACATGCTCGCACTCACTCACCTGAACAGCCAGCACTTGGCCGCTGTGCTCATCCGAGCCGGTGGCTTTGAGCTGGTTGTAATATCATTTACAGGCAATTTGGCGCACCAGTTGCCAACAGCCTTGAACCACTCGAGCGGGCTCTAGCAGGCCTATCAGGACGACCCTGCGTAGTCTGTGCTGATGCAAACGCCAGATCACCATTGTGGGGATCCCCAACCCTGGATGGGGCGGGCGAGGCGTATATAGAGCTGCTCACCAGGTACAACTTGGTTGTTGCCAACGACCCCATGACTGAGGCGACCTATGATGGCCCGGGAGGAAGGTCGTGTATAGACGTCACAGCCGTGTCCCACACCCTGCTACTCAAATTGAAGGGTTGGCGAGTCGTACCAGGTGCAACGCAGAGCGATCACATGGTTATTGACTTTGCCATTACGGATGATAACATCCTCTGCAAAGACACGCGTGAAAAGCGATTCCGCACAAAAAATGCTGACTGGCCGCAATTCTTTAGGGTACTGGAAGGTGAACTGCGTGCCGCAGACACCGACCTAATAGTGCAAGCATCCACACCTGAAGAGGTGGACAGCAAAGTGGACACATTTACCACAGCACTGCACTCTGCTGGGCTCTCTGTACTTGGCCAACAGAAGCACAGGGCGATCAAAGTCCCATGGTGGACTGAGGAACTTAATCCCCTCAAGCAAAGTGCAAATAGAGCCAGAAGGATGTACCAAAACACTCGTGACCCTGATGCCAGAGCAACACTCCGAACTGCCTTCATCCAAGAGAAGAAGGCCTTCCACCGCGCCATCAAACGAGCCAAACGGCAAGGCTGGCGAAATTTTGTGGAAGCGGAGAGCTCTGAGAACCCCTGGGGCAGACACTACAAGTCCTCCATAGGAAAAGCAAATGTAGAGCAGGTCTTAGCTGCGATGCAAAATGAGTCAGGCTGGGCCTGCAGTATCGAACGTTCACTGGAAACCCTCCTTGAGAAGGCGTTCCCAGATGACCAACTAGCTCGAGACACTGAAGCCCAGAGGGCAGCAAGGGAGCTGATCATGGACCCTCCGAACGAGCCCGACATCCCATTGTGGACAACAGGCGACCTCGGCAGGGCTCTTGCGACCTTAAAGCCCAACAAATCTCCTGGGCCAGATAAAATAGAAAGCAATATGCTAAGGAAGGCTGAGCGGACAATCTCCAGCGGTCTCCTTAATTTATTTAATGACTGTCTGCAGGTCAGACAGTTCCCCACTCAGTGGAAGTCTGCGCGCGTTGTCACTCTTCAAAAGGGAGGCGACCGCAATCAGTCGGACCCGCGATCATGGAGACCACTCAGCCTTCTTTCCATATTAGGCAAAACACTAGAAATCTTGATGTTGCAGTCCCTCGAGGGAGTCTTTGGCCGCAACCTCACAGGCAGGCAATACGGGTGTACCAAAGGAAGGTCCACGCAGGATGTCATTGTCGAGATTCGGCGTGTTTCCCTGCTGGCACCGGCTAAGTACGTCGTAGCAGTTCTGATTGACATCAGAGGAGCGTTTGACAACCTTTGGTGGCCAGCGCTCCTTAATGAACTCAAAGGTAGGGAATCCCCGCAACCTGTACTCGCTCGTCAGAAGTTACCTGACAGACAGAACTGCTACGATCGAAAGTAGGCATGTCTCCGTCCGGAGAAAGATTGAGAAGGGGTGCCCACAGGGCTCGGTCCTAGGACCAGCACTCTGGAATGCCTTCTTCGAAGGTCTTCTCAGGAAACTCATGGAGACTGACTGCGAGCCGTACGCCTATGTGGATGACTTGACTGTGCTGATCTTTGCAGAGTCAGTCCGCCAAATTGAAGAAAAAACCCACCACGTGCTCCGCACTGTCAACCAATGGTGCGAGCACGTCAAGATGCAGGTGGCTGAGGAAAACCCAGCTAATCCTCTTGAAGGGGAAAGTTAATAATCCACCCACAATACGCTTTGGCGGCCACAGGCTCCTTCTTGAAAAGCACGTCAAGTATTTAGGAGTGAATATAGGTGAGAGGTGGGGTTTCAACCAACACCTCCAGTCCCTTAAAGGCACTACCATTGCAAGGTTTGCCTCACTGCGTGCCATTACTAAGGCCACTTGGGGTGTGTGTTACCACGACACCATCCTCATGTATAAGGCCATCTATTTAGGTGTGATTGGCTACTGCCCTGTTGTCTGGGGTAGCAAACTAACAGTCAATCAAAAGAGAGTATTGGCCCAATCCCAGAGAGCCGCGCTCCTGTGGATCACCAAGGCCTACAAGACTGTATCAACGGAAGCACTCCAGGTGATCACTGGTCAGTTACCAGTTGATTTGGCTGTTGGGTGCATGATTGACAAGTGGAGAGTGAAACGGGAGCTTCCCCCGCTTTGGGCTGAACTCCGTGCGGATCTCACCACAGAACAGAAACTTGCCGCCATCGATGAATGGGCTCTAGAGAAATGGCAAGCGAGATGGGAATCCTCGTCAAAGGGACGTGATACGTATGAGTTCTTCCCCAACATCCGTGAACGTCTTTCTAGAAAATGGGTTGAGCCAGACCACTGGACGAGCCAGTTCCTCACGGGACATGGTGACTTCAATGCGCGGCTCCACTTCTTTTCTCTGAAAGACTCTCCATTATGCACGTCTTGTGCCTCCAGTGCGGAGGAAACAAGAAACCATGTGCTGCTCCACTGTAGTTTCTACAACAGTGAGCGACGGTTGTTGAGAGGGCAAACGAACTTAGCAGCTTTGACTGCTACAAAGGAAGCCTATAACCATTTTGCAAAGTTCGCAAAGAAGGTAATGGCTAAGAAACGTGGTTATAGTTGATCAGTCCTTTTGAAACTTGCCACCCAAGTAAACAGTAAGATCAGGTAGGGAACCAGATTAAGAACTACTCCCAGATGGTACGGGATTCCTCAGGTGGTCACCTCCGCGCGGTAACACACGGGCAACAGCTCTCTACGGTGAGACTGGCTAACGACCACATACCTGCCGTACCTCCACAGGTCTGAGTTCGGTGGATGCTGCAGGGGCCGGCCTCTTGCATATTAGCGAAACCGCAACTTCTATGACTGATATAACCCTCGTCGAGGGTTTAGGTACAGTCATGAAATAAAGAAACAGATCTATGTATGTGTGTGTGTCTGTAGTTCGATTTGCGGGAGAACGGCTGATCCGATTGAGCTGGTTCTTTTTTTGTTTTGTTCGTTATTTTTTGTAGACACCAAAAGAAGGTTATGGACGATTTCAGCCGATGGGAAGGGGGAGTGGGGTGGGGGGGGGACGAAAATGTACCAAAAACTAGGGTTTTTCGCATTTTTCTCGAAAATGGCCCTAACGATTTTGATTAAACTTCCGAATTATCTTCTACTAATCAATACCTAACTTTTCTTCTGTATGCATATCTCCATGAAAATACGGTGAACGGAGATATAGGCCCATGAAGCAAAAATAGGTTTTTTACGCTTTTTGGCAAAACGACTTCAGCGATTTCCACTAAACTCACAGGATGTTTTCAAATACTTATTACCTACATATTCTTTTCAATAAATGTTCCTGTGACGGTCCATTGAACAGAGATAAAAATCAAAATGTGTCGAAAATAACGTTTTTTCTAACATTTCCGTGAATTCCAGGGTAACTTTTTCACCAGATGTGTAAAATCTTAATGGAGTGTCTTTAAGTCACCCATACCAACATTTCGTTCTCTATAACTATTTCTGTATATATATGTTGAACGGAGATATAAGCCATGTTAACTCAGAAAAGGAGATTTGTCGAATAATAATTTATCGGAATTCCAATTTTCTCAGAAACGCCTCTAACGATTTCGATCAAACTTTCGGAGTACTCTCAGCTAACTAGTCCCTACATTTTGTTCTCCATAAATGTTCCTGTAAAAATGCGTTGAACGAAGATATAGCGCCCGCCTATGTAGGTGGTGTCCGAACTTAAAGGGGTGGCGGAAAGTTGTGTGTTGCTACGCACCAGATATTTAAAAAACGAATTAGATTTTGGCTGAACTCGGAAGATACATTCAATAATTAAATTTTTGTTCTGTTCAGTAAAAACACGTTAAACGAAAATAAAGAGCCTGCGCAAATAGCGTCCGATCGAGTTGCAGTGGGAGTGAGAAAAGTTGTGTGTTGCGACTTATCGGTGCAGATGTTTAAGACAGCGAACTAGTCATTGGAGCTGCGATCCAAAATCCTCATTAATATCCGTCAAACCTCCAGTTCGGCTCGACGAGTGGGATGAAAATCAAGGTCACGCCGGTTTTCTAACAAACTGAGTTCGCTAATCAGCGTGGGGTCTGATTCTCAATTAACCTGCCAAGGAAAGTCCTTGACGAGCTTAACGAGAGTTAGTGCTGGTTTACGCGACGAAATCGTGAGCTAATCCTCATTTTCTAGCTCCTACTATTCAGCCTCGAACCGAAAGATTGCGCTTAGGAAAATAAGTGTAGTATATTCTTTCATGATTCAGATTAGGGTTGCGAATGTACGATTCGAGCGTCTTGAGTGGGCAAAGTGGTTGATGTTTGACAGGGCACTGCTCTTTGCCACTTAAAGCTATGTATGTACAATAGAATTGAGTGAGCGTATGAATTACTTTAGGAGTAGCTCCGTTCGAATTTTACTCTTAAAACTTGTAAGAAGGCATTTAAGACACAGTGTTGCGTGTGCCTTCTCCCTTTCCCTCGCACTAGTCAAACACCATTCAACACCCTAAAACATTTTTCCTCATTTTCCTCTGAGGTCATTGGTCACACAACCAATTATTAGGTCGAAAACCACAAAGCAAGAACTGCCGTGTCTAAACCAGAAATTGGAGAGTTGAGTTATTTGAGAAGAACTAGGTACCAGGAAACGAATGTGAGTTGAACTAGTTCTAGCCCGACTCAGAGAACACTCAACTTTGTTGAGAGAGTAACAGATAAGCAATATCTTGAGTGTAGATTCAGAGCTAGACACAATAACAAACGAGAAAGGATAGCAAGATCCTTCACATGAATCAAAATCGCTGTAAAGCATGGGCTTTTCTCTATCTGCAAAACTCTTGAAAAGCCAAAAAAAAAGCATTACGAAGCGAGTGGATCTGGGGTCTCTAGCAATAGAACACCCAAGCTGTGCTCACTCACTGCAACTCCCGTAATGACTTTCAGTTTTCATTGGCATGTAAGGAAAAGAAAGCCCCTTTTCCTTCAGCCCTACATATACGTATCTTAGAAGACAGTTGAGTGATGGAAACCTCACTCACACTCCAAAAGAACCCCCAAAAATTAAGTTGTCTGCGTTGTGCTTCATGTGTGGGATGAGAGAGAGAGAGAGAGAGAGAGAGAGAGTGTGTGTGTGTACACCCTGAATCACCTATGAACTCGATCATGCCACCCAAATAAACTTCAATGCAAAAGAAAAACGACACTTTTGATATTTTTGGTATACTTGAAAGCCATACAAAATCAAGATAA
This sequence comes from Pachypeltis micranthus, assembly GCA_020466155.1. Lineage (NCBI taxonomy): Eukaryota > Metazoa > Arthropoda > Insecta > Hemiptera > Miridae > Pachypeltis > Pachypeltis micranthus. The sequence goes on from CM035768.1 coordinate 36,524,037, forward strand.
TGTAATTTGCTAATCTTCTTGTCATTTTTCTTCTTTCATGTTCAGTATTTGATAAATTCCAGAAAACCAGGTTCATGATCGTCAAAGATGTGCGTATTGTCTTCACAGCCGAAGGCAGCTAGCTTTGTCTTAGTTACATCAATTTTTAATCTGAATTTTATATGCATAACTTTTATGTCATTGTATGATTTCTTCTCACTTTTATAGTTTCACCATATCAACCATGTCAATCAGTCATGTATTTTTGTACAGCTATTCAATTATCTAATTATTATTTATTTCTTTTCAGCACTTCATAGATGGTGATGCTTCACTCTTTTTGCACTGGTTTCGGCATTATTTATGATGTCTAGTACCTTGAAGTTATATACCTTTAATAACTTTGGACGAGGAATAATGGTGAAAATCATTGGCTCAATATTTTAATGAAAGGTCTTGTCGAATGAACTTGATACACATGAAAATGGCTCAGTGTCTTTAAAGATGCTAAAATGTATCAACTTAGAAATAATGAACAAAACAGCATCAAATTAGTCTCGTTTTCAAGGTTCTAGCCAAGACAGTGAAGAGGAACAAAAGCAAAGCAGTGATGACCCAGACAATGAAGCTTCGGCTGCTCTTAACGAAAAGACTGATGATTCTCACAATTGTAAGTAGAATTTAATTAGAAAAGTACTTAATGGGAGAAAATCACTGGACTTGAAAATTTCAATCATATTTCATGTGAATATTTTTATATACTTCTTCTCATCTGTCATGCTACTTAAGCAACAAAGTTATACAATGAAAAAAAGTTAACCTCAGCAAAATACCCATTTGCAAGGCCATTCACCAAGTAACGTGCTTAATGTTATCTGAAGAGCCTTTGAGTCATTGTATTGCCAAATAACAATAATTTGATGTATGCTAGCGCCATTGGGTAGGAAAGACTGCGTCAATGGGAATTCTGAAGGAGACGGAAAACCAGAAAAAATCCAACTTCTTTTTGGACACGGCGTCTGCAAGTGGCCGGGCTGTGATGTCCTGTGCGAAGACATCAAAGCATTCAACGAGTAAGGAAATAATATCAGAGGCATGTTCAACTTCGATTATATTTATTATTTGTAATATTGAGTTTGCGGTCATTTACTCGATGAAATATAGCGGCTTACTTTAAATTATTTAAGGCACCTCAACAAGGAACACACGTTGGATGACAAATCGACAGCTCAAGCTCGTGTGCAGATGCAAGTAGTGTCTCAGTTGGAACTTCAGTTGCAAAAAGAACGAGATAGGTTGCAGGCAATGATGATACATTTGCACATGTCTAAGCAATTGAACGCACCTACAGATGAAAGTGAAACGAAGACGGATCTTGCAAATGTGAGTTCCTTCCTACGCAAATAGTATTGCTAATATATTCAAAAAGCGTAGACATTTTACTTCTGCATTCTGTTTGCATTTGATAATGGGTATAGAGTCATTATCAGTTGTGGAGGATTCTAAGTTAATACCTCACTGCATTGCTTTGTCGTTATAATATCCAAGGGACTAGAGACGTATCGCAAAGCTCATAGACAGACTAATTTTCATTTGGAACTACTCCTCACTGCGTTGGATAGATAATAATTCAGGAACTTGACTATACTCCTTATTTGTCCACATTTGGCATGTTCATACTTCCATTTATCGTTCATGATGAGATTTCAGTCGATCTCCTTGTTTGAAGAAATAAAATTGTCGGGGCCTCCCTTTTCAGAAAGTTGCGCTGCTTGGTTGTGTGTGTGTTCCTGAAAAGGGCCGACGAAATTATTGTTGTTGTGTGTGTGTGTTGGTTGTATCTTCTGTCGGTTGGTTGAGAGCGTGTGAGATGAAGAGCGGATTTCTCGGGCGTCAGGTCGAAGGGCTCGGTTGAGCGTAGCTCCTCGCGGTGAGGGATCCGGTTGGATCGTCGCTCCTTCAGTCGGAGACGCGAGATGAGGTTGAGTCAGTGTGTTCGGTCGAGCAGCGGGCGAGGGACGAGTTCCTCAGGCGTCGAAGAGTCGTTTGAAGGGCTCGGTTGAGCGTAGCTCCTCGCGGTGAGGGATTCGGTTGAATCGGCGCTCCTTCTTCTTCTAACGCGAGAGGGCGGACTCATTGTCCCCGCTGGAGCCGCTGAAGGTGGTCGGTTGTCGTCAGATGATGTGAACGGCGTGAGAGTGGAAGATGGAATGACTTGTCTCTCTGTTTTTTTTTTTTTTTTGGACGCTTCCGGGGAGGGGAAATCTTCAAAAGACACCCAAATGGGTAGTGTCGGATTTTTACCGACTAAAACCCCTCCGCGGTTGCCAACCCGGAGGTTCTAAACCAGAAGGATGGGAGGCCAGCTCATGCGGATGCAGGGGACTCATGCGCATGTGCGATGCGGGGAGGGACGGGACGGGGTTAGCGTGGAATGAGGGGAGCAGGGCCTACGGACGATGTCCGAAGGATGGGGGCATATTGTGTGAGGCAGCTGATGGGACGGGTTGGGGTGACCCGCCACCGAGTTGCGGAGGTTGAGGGCATATGTTGAGGCGGCCGCACTGAGCGAGGGGAGGCCCGTTTCCTTTAGGAGCTGCTGGTTTCGATGTAGCGGGAGGCGGAGGACACCTCGGAGAGGGACTTCATGTAGGTGCCCTCGAGTTGGCGAAGGGAGGAGGCCGTGCCCCAGACGGGGATAGCGTAGGTGCTGATGCTCCTGATGATGGCGTTGAAGACACGAATTTTCGTTGGATGTGAGACCTTTGTTGTTGAAGAATGGCCGGAGAGCAATGAAGGCTCCGTTGATTTTGGCGCGAACTGCGAGGGTCTGCCTGTACCAGTTGAGTTTCCTGTCGAAGATGACACCGAGGTACTTGGCCTGGTGTTTCAGGATTGGATGGTTTCCCACTTGGATGTTTGGGGGGATGTTACGGCGGGAAAAGAAGACGGCTGACTTCTGATTTGGATTCGTTGAGGCGTAGTCCCCATTTGTGGTACCAGCTGAGCAGGGGCTGGCAGGAACTTATTTATGACTGTGGCACAGTGCAGCTTGGTTTTGGAGGTGTAAAGGAGAGCTACGTCGTCCGCATATTGTGCAGTGACGATCTTCTCGTGGACTGGTATGTCATGGCAGAAGATGTTGAAGAGGGCTGGGGAGAGTTTTGAGCCTTGGGGGACGCCAGCCGTGATGCGGTGGGTGGTGGATAGGTGCATACCAACTCTCACCCTGAAGGTCCTGTCGGTGAGGAAGGAGTGAATCAGTCCAATGAGGGAGGGTGGACAGCGAAGCAGGATGAGCTTGTATATCAGCCCTTCGTGCCAGACCCTGTCAAAGGCTTGGCGGGCGTCCAGTAGAAGCATGGATGTGTGCCGATGCTTGTTCCAGCTCTCAGCTAAATATTCAGTCACCCTGAGGAGCTGGTGGCAGGTTCCGTGATGGTGTCTGAAGCCATGTTGGAAGTCTGGGAGAACCTTGTTGGTGGCCATGAACTTGATGAGGCGGGTTAAAATGATGGCCTCGGCTATCTTGCTCAGGGGTGCAGAGAAGGCTAATGGGCCTGTAGCTAGAAGCTTTGTTCAGAGGCTTTCCAGCCTTGGGGATGCAGATGATTGTGGCCTCTTTCCACGCTGCAGGGAAGTATTGAGGCGCATGCACGCATTGATGATGTTGCATATGGCCACTGTGTGGATCCTGGGGAGTGTCTTCAGGACTCCGTGTGAAATGCCATCGCTGCCTGGAGCCTTGTTTTTGGTGAGGCCTTTGATGGTTTCGCTGATTTCCTTCGGGAGGTTGGACTGAAGGTTGCAGGGTGCCCTTGAGGGAAGCTGCGTGCTAGGAGCTGACCTCGGCGTGGAAGGTGGTGTGTGCTCGTCGTGCGAGGGAAAAGGGGAGCACTGTTCTTCGAGAGATTCGGCGAAGATGGCTGCTTTGTCGATTTCAGCGGAGTGTGAGGTGTTGTTGTGGTAGAGGGGTGGAGAGTGGGGTTGCCTGTTCCGTAGGGATTTGACGATCTTCCAACAGCGCTTGGGGTTGAGTTCAGCTTCAGCTATGTATTTTTCAAAGCTGGCGTCTCTGGTAGCTTGAAGGGGCAGCGTTAAGCTCCCTTTGGCGGCATTGAGCCTGGGGCGTAGGGACTGGAGGCGGGATCCGCTGGAGCAGCCTTCGTAAGTGGTTTTTCTTCCGGATCAGGGCTCTGATGTCCGGCGAGAGGCGTTGGCGGTCTGGGGTAGCTGGAGACGAGGTTGTGACAAGCCGTACCTTGTCCTGGATGTCCAGAGTGAGGTTGGACACAGCGGAGTCGATGTCTTCCCTTGACCGGGGAGTGCGACATTTAAAGGTGGAGGTCTCCAGGTAGTAGCGAAGGGAGAGCCAGTCGATTCGCTGGTGGGTGATCTGAGTGGCGTCTGGTGTGCCAGGGATCTCCAGAATCACAGGGTAGTGGTCGGAGTCGAGAGCAGGTAGGGTCCGAGGCTCTTTCTCGATTGTGGTGTTCTTCGAGATGAAGAGGTCAAGGATGTCCGATTGTTTGTCTGGTCGGCTGAGTGGAAGGTGTGGTCTGCGGCGCATCTATGGAGAAGTTGTGTCGATGCAGCAAGCGAAGGAGGGAGGATCCTTTCCTGTTCTTGGTTCGCAACCCCAAGACTGATGCTTGGCATTGAAGTCGCCAGCAAGCACTGTTGGGTGGGGGGAGTCTAGCAGGGGGGCAATTTCGTCCAAGGTGTGGGTATTGGGCGGGGAATAGCAGGAGACAATCCGGAGGGGGCCAGACTTCAGCTGGACTGTTATCTCCAGGCTTCAGGGATAGTGTGGGGGTGCTGAAGGCTTGATGTCTGAGGGAGTTGCGGACCAAGATGGCAACTCCTCCCCCAGTTTGGGATCCAGGGCGGTCGCTTCTGTATACCGAGAAGTTCGGGATGAAGAGCTTGTCTGTAGACCGTGTGTGGGTTTCAGTGATGCAGGCCACATCGACTGATAACTCCTGTAGAAGGTCGTGGAGCTCGGCGCAACTTTGTTGCGGTGTTTGGCCAAGATGCCATTGGCGTTCCAATTTAGGATGGATGTCGCCTTAGGCGCTGGTGGTGAACAGGGTCTGGAGGAGGAGGACGGCCTGGGAGAGGCAAGAGGCGATGTCCCGCAAGGCACGTTCACGATCTCACCGGAGGGATAGTTGAAGGGGTGGCTGCAGCGGGCTTGGGTGGAGTACTGGCAGTGATTGGGGCTGGGGTGGGGCGGTGATGGCTGTTGTTGGTCGGGGGTTGGACGGGGACTGTGCTGGGAGTTGCTAGCAGCAGCTCTGGCGTATGAGAGGGCAGGGGTGACCAGTGGAGCTGGTGTTGGGGCTGGTCGGGGGGGCTGGTTGGTGGTTGGCAGGGGGGGAGCGGGGGCTGCCTTCCTCTGTTGGGACGGCTTCTTCTTAGGGCTTTTGGCAGCCCCTGGGTGGCACGGTGGGGCCCTTGCAGTGGGCGCAGACCGGCATCCTGCGAGAGTCTTTAGTGGGCAGGTTGGGGTGGGATGTGATTCTGTGCAGAAAGCGCAGACCCACTTTGCGTGGCAGTAATTTGTCGCGTGTGCCTGAAGCCGAGGCAGCGAAAGGCACTGGGGCACCACTTTGATTTTTCTTAGGTTCGACTTTGACTACCAGGCCGTCGAAGCTGGTGAGGTTGAAGATAGACCTGGCGCTGGGGATTTTGCGTCCAGGTGGACGAGGAACGAGGGGCCAGAGTTTTCTCCAGTCTTCATCCGTAAACGGATTTGATGGGGAATTTGCGGTTCTCCAGTCCGAGTTTGATGTCTTCAAGGGGATAGGTAGTGGGGATATGGCGGATCACCACTTCCAAGTCGCGATCTTGGCGGACTTGGTGGGTCGTATATTCAATTTTTTCCTCCTCGAGTTGTGCTGTGAGGCGACGGAAATCGTCGACAGTGTTGAGGTACAGCCTCAACCCTGCGTTTGAGTTAATGCAGCGGCGGTGGGTGATGCCTTCTGCTCCGAGGTAGGCATGAATAGCCGGCCAACGCTCTGTTTGTTTTATTACGATTGGCGGGGGGTGAGTGGAGGAGTTGGTCGTATCTTCCTCCTCCAGTCAGAGTCCGAGTCAGAATCAGACGCGGGGGAGGATGCGGTTTGGGCGAGACCGTTTCTCTCGGTCTTTGTAGGGGCTGTAGTAGCCGTGGATTCCTCTAGTGCAGAGGGCACTGGGGTGGTGGAGCGGGACGGGGGCACGTTTCCTGTTAGAGAGGTGCGTCGTCCGAGGGGCAGGGGCTGTGTCCATTTTGTTTGGGACAACTGTTGGAGTGGGCTCGTCTTGTAGGAGGAGAGTGCTGCCGTAAGTTCGGCGATTTTGACCTCCAGGCAGGCCATTTGGGCGAGGGCTTGTTGGAGGGCCGACTGAATGTCAGAGCGGGTTTGGGTCATTGAGGGAGATGGGGGAGATGCGGTGGAGGGTGCCTGTCGTTGTCTGGTGACAGCGAGCTGGGTGGTGGGGCCACAAGGTGCGGATGAGGTGGAGGGGCGTGGAGAGTCCTCCATGGCGACGAATCGCACACGGGGGAGCTCGGTTCGAATCGAATGACTGAGCAGGCAGGCCCTTATATACCTGTTCTTGGAGGGAGTCGCCTTCGCTGATTGGCCGCCTGCTATTCCCTCCAGGAGTGGTTCGTGGCTAGCGCCCTCTGTCGGAATGAGGCGGCTTTTGTTGTGGAGAGTGGCGGCTGGCCGCCACAAAAATAATTTAAAAAATATCTGGTGCGTTGCAACACACAACTTTCCTTAGCTCTACATCAATTCACTTTCTAACATTCCAGCGGAGTTTATACGGGAAAATCATCGTCAATTCACTTTGTAAAAGGCTAATTCTATTTAATCAATTCATTCATCACTCACTTAATTTGAACTTGGCCAAACAACACGTCATAGCAGCAGGAAACTGTAGCGCCTACAGTTATGGAATTTATTGTGCTGCTCGTACTCACTCCAGGACCATTATTGAGCAATTGGTACACAGAAAATTAATGAGGCTGTAAACACGGATTTTTTAAGGAGGATAGTAATCACTTTTGCAGAGTTATTGGGTAATAACTGTTAGAACTGGTATTAAGCGAAACGGCGGTAGTTGAAATTCAGGAATTTCTGGAGTGAGCCCCATCTATCTCATGAGCGTTTTTAAACACTCACCATATAGGTACTGGATTGGACTACAGTACCCATTTTCTTAACATTCTACTAACATTCCAGCGGAGTTCAAAAGGAAAACCACAGCAAAAACGCTTTTCGTCGAAAATTTGGATAATTTATTGCGCTGCTCTCGTCATTTCCCAACAGATGGAAATTTTATGGTATAGTTTCCTTATTCAGAGCTATCTATATAAAAAATTTAATCAAAATCGTTAGAGCCGTTTTTGAGAAAAAAAATATTTGGTGTTTGATCACTATGATAACTACAGTTAACTTTCGGTGGGTTTTGCCCATACCCTTATTTTTGCGTCCCATGGTAACCTGTAGGCTAGACATCAAGTTTGAGCTGATTTGGTACGGTGGTTTTCTCTAAAAATCGTTCACAGACACACATACACACACACACAGACCATTTTCCCAAATAGTGTTTTTCGGACTCAGGAGAGTCTGAAACGTAAAGATCTGAAGAAAACTCAAAAATTTTTTTTCAGCCGATTACATAACTTTCCTTTTTACTTCGTAGAGCCAAGGAAAGTAAAAAAGTTTTAGTTGTTAGCTACGTTTATATTGTTGTTTAGTTCAAGAATCTGAGCAGGCCGATACCCAAATGACAACCCTTACCTAACAACGGCATTATTTGCCTTGCTGTTACAGGCAGCCAGAAGCAGTTGTCTACCGAAACGATGTCCATCTCCAATGGTGAACTCCGAACATCCTCCTCCACCACCAGTTAGTAGTGCTCTTCCAATGCTCAGCTTGCCATCCAGCGGTGCTCCTCCTAAATCGTCTCAGTTGCCTTTAAGACCTCCTACTCCAGGAAATGCGAAAAGAAGGGTCTGTGACAAAACTCCAGTTTCACTGACAGGCGGTATGAACTTTTTTAATACATTGATTATGTATGGTTCACAAATTTTGTCATTAGTGCACTCATCTGTACTATTTTGTCAATTCTAGGCTTACCTTACATGCTGGAGAGAGCAGGACTGGATGTTCAACAAGGTTAGTTGAACTTTCAAAAACCTTGAAATCCCAGAGGCAATAACAAGGTTGGCTCTTTCTTACATTGCAACTATCGCCAAAATACCTACTATAGGAAAATCTATTTCCATGTATTACCTAAGAATTTATGTCAATCTAAATCAAATAGGATCAGTCTTGGAGGTGTGAGACTGCATCAAGCTGGATACCCAGAAAATTATTGGAAATATTAATTGAGACATCAGGCGTGACATTTGTTTCATACACATATGAGTTGCTGTTTTAAGGAACATTGGTCTAGCCATGTTATATTCTTATAACCCATCTCTCCCTATACAAGGAGCGAGACTCAGTTGAGGATAGAGGTGGAATACCTCGAGGTGACACTAGACAAGTAGCTCACATGGAACTCACCCGTGAGATATGCGCTGCACAAGGCAACTAGAGCTCTGTGGGCATGTAGGAGGCTGTGCAGGAAATCATGGGGCATCGCTCCAAAAATGATGGAGTGGCTCTAAAAGGGGATAATAAGACTCCATGTCACATATGCCTCCACTGTGTGGTGGAAGGCGGCAGGTTGGCTAGCAGTTCACAGGAAACTCCAGCAACTGCAGCGACAGGCTTGTCTTGCTATTACAGGGGCAGTGAGTACTTGCCCCACTGCTGCAATGGAAGTCCTTTTGAATATCTCACCTCTTCCCACACACATTCAGAAGACCGCATACCTGGAAATGTTTCCATCAGGACTAAGGCAAGCCTCCAAGGAACGACTAGACAGCTCAAGCTAAAAGAGGAGCAGTCCTTGCTACTGACGTCATGCTAGAGCAGAAGAACTTTCAGCTACCATTCAGAGTTAGTGTCTACTCAAGGGAATGGTGGGAGAGAGGGCCATTTCACACTGAGGTGGGTGCCTTGAAGTGGTATACTGATGGTTCTGTAATGGGGGGCAGAGCTGGACTGGGCTTTGTAGGGCCCAATTACAGACTTGATAAGCCGCTGGGAGAGTATCCCATGATATTTCGAGCGGAAATCCTACCTATGAAGATGTGCGCAGAAGACATCCTGACTAAAGGACTCAAGGGCAAGCGGATCTACATATACTCGGACAGATAGGCTGCCTTAAAGGCTATAGCACCCACATCTTCAGGTCCTGGCTGGTATGGGAGTGTCTTCAAGTGCTCAAGCGACTTGATGCCAATAATAGGCTCTCTCTTATCTGTGTGCCCGCTCATAGAGGGCATGAGGGTAATGAAAAGGCTAACTGCCTTGCAAAAAGGGGTATGGAACCCCTACCCATCAAGCAAAAAAAATTTGCATGTTGGATCGAATAGGATAGGTCTCAGTTATACTGTGCAAGAGAATAATCAACCGTTTTTAATCATTTGCTGCAGTTTTAAAAATATATTTCTAAATATATCAGATGCAAATTATTTCAATAATCCTAGAAAAATAATAGATAGTGGAGTTGGGTATCCAGTATTAAAAGCCTCACATGCCCTCCAGGCACTAACAATAGGTCACTGGGAGCAGCTTGATGTTGGGTCTAGAGGAAAGACACCACTATACTATAGGTAGGTACAACATGAGAACCCACTTCAAAGGCATACGGTTAACCTCCTCTATCCCCATGAACAACAGCTGCTTAAATCTATTGAAAACTAGTATCTGCTCATCTGGTTGGCTTTGGATACCAAATAAAGCTATATATATACACTTAAAATTTTTACTATCAACAGAAATTGAGAGGAATCGAGAATTCTACAAGAACGCTGATGTACGGCCTCCATTTACTTACGCTTCTCTGATAAGACAGGTAAAATATTTTAAAATTCTAATCAAATTATCACATTAAACATGTAAGCCTGTGAAATCCCAATAAAGTTACTTAACTACACTCACGCACACAGCCTCACTTTCAAGATGTTGACAGTATTTTGCATCAAATTAATAAAGGTGGCTGGAGCTCATGTTTAATACTTTTTGTAGACCATTCAAATCCTGATTATAGATGAACAATCTCTGGTCTTGCCGCACGACTCATTTATTTGTTCATTCCAACCTTTGCAGTCCATCATTGAATCACCTGACAAGCAACTCACACTAAATGAAATCTACAATTGGTTTCAAAACACGTTCTGCTATTTCCGGAGAAACGCTGCGACTTGGAAGGTGATTATCAATCTATTAATTGCTCAATTCATACCGCATTTCATCAAAATTTCTATAAAAATGTGAATGTAGAGCGATGTTTTGACAATATTTATTGGCTGTTTCAGATAATGTAATAAGACTAGACATAGGTTATGTTCGGTAGCGCTAATTATTTTTTCTTCACGTGACTGTGCAATCACAGGCACTGCATATACAACAAGGGTTGAACATTTTCAAAACAGCGTATATTGGTGAATAATATCAATGTAAATAGGAAATTATTCAAAACTATATAGGAAATATGTTTTCCAGTTGAAAAGATCCATTAGTCCATTGACTAAATTATTAGCAAATTTTCTAGTACTACGTAGCCAGCAGCCAGCTAGATAAAACTAGCAGACCCATGAAACACATTTTTATAGGAATGATAAAAAATAAGGCCTCATTGCTTGGCACTAAATATTTTGCATGCTTTCAATACTTGGGTAAAGTATTCTATGAAATTTTGATACTGGAGAGAATTTTGAACAAAAAGACTTACAAGAAGCAAGCAAATACACATGACCATAGAATAATTCAACGATTAGTTGGTTTCTTCTGGATTGATCTAAAACTGAACCAACCTCTTTGAATATAAACCTAAATAATTAGGGGATTTGCAACCCTCTATCAATTATTGAAAAAGAATGGAAACTTCATGGCCTTGAATTGAGCCCCATTCCATTGAAAATGGAATGAACTGCTTTAGAATGAGAATAAATAAAAATCGAAAATAACAGAGTCGCAGGTGAGACACACATGAGCATGAAGGGAGTTGCTAGTCCCAGATTTTCCAATCTTGTAAGACTTTTAAGCCTCGAATTCACGGCCCTTGATGACTGAACTACAAAGGAATAACCAAACGTCAAAGACGCTCCCAAGGAATGGGGTTCCTGCTCTTTTGGATAACTTTTCTTCCCCATCAAAACTGACGTCTCACGTCCCCAGTCCCCAACATGTTTTCCTTCTATTTATTCAAGGCACTTATATACTGCTCCGAGGAGCCTGTAGTGCAGTATTTGGCTCAGTAAAAGTAAAGATGCCAAACTATAGTATCATTAAGCGCCCCTGTTGAGATAGCAAGTAGTAGTGCTTGAGAAATGTTAAAATACTTGGGTGACAAGAAAAGATCGATCTATGAAAATGAATACTAAATATCTTGTGCGACTTATCTTCTTGTTCTGCCAATTTTGCAAAAAATTAGGAACTTTTTTATTCTTAGGCTCAAAATTCTCATCATATTTTCGTCGAAATACTTATGCAGAATAATATTAAGGTATTGGTTAGAGAAAGACACGCTATGCTTAATCAAAACCTTAGAGCTACTTTTGACAAACAAATTTAACAATTTCGATTCTCCGATTTCAACAAAAGAACAAGCTCAATCAGTCCCGTTTTTTATGTCACAAAGTTGAGTATAAATAACCCCTATGCAAAGACTGTTCAGTGGAATAAGTTTTTTTTTCAATTCAAGAAGCCTTTATTGCAATACTTTCATTTCTTTTTGGGTTAGTGAACAATGAAAAAGTGATCAATAGTGCATTACTGGATGATGAGAAGGGACAATGCCTTAATTGAAGCTGTAGAGAGAAGAAGTTAAGACTGATAAGAATACTAGTTCAGTTTGGGTTACTTTGAAGACGGTTGTACTAGCAGGGGATGTGGCTCTTAAAACGAATTTTTCAACTAATCCGGGAATCTTATATGCCTCACATATTGACCAAAGGCTAGCCGGTAATCATGGATCTGCATCTGCAAAGTCTTCAATTTTCAATGAAAAACAGGGGGGGGGGGCTGTTGCTTCAACGTGACAGTCGGGATGGCTAGGGTTACCAGATCGGTCCAGCGAGAAATCAGTACGTCTCCCTCAAAAAAGGAAAAAAGCAAAAAAAAAAAAAGAAAAAAGCAAAAAAAGAGGGGGCAGGGTACAGATAAATCACAAATTCCAGCATCTCAAATAGGTAGAATTTAATTATCTTCGAGCATCGCACAATTTACATTTTCTTTGTTTCGTATTTTTCGGCACTGCCGATTGCTTTCAATATTTCAACATTTTCAGTTTTCATTAGATACACATTATGGCCATTATGGAAATCGCTGCATGACATGTTCTTATAGTTATTAACAGTACATCGAAAGTCTCGAAACGATCGATATATTTCGTCTCTTTTCCTTCGATTGAAAAATCATTCGGTGCGTTTATCGAATGTGCGCGTGTGTGTATTTAAATTTAATAAAATTGGATAAATTTGCGAAAAAAAGGCGTTTGCGCTGAAAATCAGTACATTTCATTGAAAAATCAGTATATCAGTACGGGGGTCTAAAAATCAGTACGCGTACTGATAAAATCAGTACATCTGGTAACCCTAGGGATGGCCAAAGATAATACAAAATCAGCTTGTAAGGAACGAAAGAAAAAACCCTCATCGATTACCACAGGTACCCAAATGTTGACTCTTGTATAGCTAAAACGTCTTGAACGCATTGTAGAACCTAAAGATACAAGTACAAGTACAAGTACAATTTGTGAAAATGTTATTGCACACTAATAGACGATCCCTGATTCCAGAGTTCATAGAGGGTATTAAGAGTAACCAATGTAACAGCTTGTGAGCATTTGAACAATTTTAGTATAATATGATAATAGTATGAAGCAAAAAAAAACAAGCGATGTAAGCATTGCACTGGAACTCATATCACACTGCCTGGGGAACCCCCATATTTTGATGGTACTATCAAAATTTGCTCTGCAGGAGCAGAGACCAATACACACACACACACTGGCAGGCACAGAACAAAAGTTATTTAGAAAGGTCTGCTACAAAAAAATACTTTTAAATACTTCATTTAATGCGGAAACATTTTTTATTGCCGAGCAGTATAAACAATACTTCATACGAATACGAATAAAAATATTTATTAATGTAGTGCAAACAATAATAAACAAGCAGGGGACAACTACTATGCTTAATAACTTAAGGGCAGGGGAGGTCTCGAAACAGAAGCCCCTCTCGAGTCTCTTGATTGAGCCATCATTTGCATGACAACTCCCTGGCCACTGGAACCCAGTTTACTTCACAATGCATAGCTACGAGCAGCAGCAGCTACGAGCTATGCCGCATTACTTGTCATGGCGCAAACATAGGTAGAGTTACTCCTCCTTGCATGAATATCCATGGGGTGTAGTTGTAAAAATGGGGACTGCCTCATCCCTTTAGCTGTTCTGTCCTTGGACGTTGGACCCACTGGTGGGTGGGAAAGATGGTTTCAAAATTACCTGAAGGTTTTAACGCCTTTCGCTCCTAGTTTACCAACTGTTCCACAGGCAGGAAGACTTCACAGCTTGCACACATCCTGGACCTCCATGTACGCTGAAACATTCCACTATTATCCTGCAAATAAGCCCAATACAAAATGATAAGGATTGGAAATGCAGCCTAACCGTATTCCACACAACTCACTAGGACAAGAATAAGTGGATCTTACCATCATAATAACTAATCTTCTTTTGCATTGCCTCATAAGCTTATTTATACACAAAATTAAGCAAAGCCTGTACAGTTACTATTATAATTGTGATTTAATTAAAGTAAGGTCTAAAAACGGAATAGTGAATTAAAACTAATTTGAATACGATCAGCAGAATCATTAGAAAGGCTTTTTAAAAAGCAAGGCTTCTTGGGTTAATTGATAGGATAACCAACAGAATATCAATAAGCGAGCGATTGAGAGTACATAGAAAGTGATTAAATCAATAAAATGTGTATCCAGTTCAGGAGTACCTCATTCAATGTTAAGTTTGATCAAGTTTCATTTAGCTGAAATGAAGTCTACGTGAAAGATGACGATGCCGTAACACACTGTTTGAATATAAAGTACTCTCTATCATTTAAAACTAGAGAGCTGCCAAATTATTGTCCGATGGAAAGACGAAATGGAAACTTTATAACCAGTGAGTACTCAAAAAGTAAGAAGCAGAGGGGATCTCAATGAAACTGATTTCAAGCAAATGCCAAGCACAGCCTGTTTATGATACCACCAATAAAGATGACCATTCAAGGACTATATGGCCGTGGGGAGGGGTTTCATGGGTTTTTGCACAGGCTGAGCAGGATTTACTGAAAGCTATAACAAGGCTGATTTTGCTTTCATAGACCATTGAATTTTGTCTATTTCTAAGTTGACCATGTCTCATGTATTGAATTATAGAATGCAGTGCGGCACAACCTATCACTTCACAAATGTTTCATGAGAGTGGAAAACATAAAAGGTGCAGTCTGGACAGTGGACGAAGTCGAGTTTCACAAACGGCGGCCACAGCGGTGTGTTAGTGGGTACGTCTTCAAGACCAAGGTTAACAGGCTACCCTATTGACTTCTCAGAACTATACCGATTGAGAAATTTTCGCTCTCTTTTTTCTCATTTTTCTTCTATCCATAAATGTTCACCCTTTCCCCTTGATGATTTATGTGTATTGATCACGCGTGGGCGTTTGTACAGTACTACTATGCTTGAAGAATTACCTATTTTTCCTGAAAATTGTTTATACAAAATGTATATAATTATACAAGTATGTGTGGTTGTGTGATAGGTAGGTACCTATAAAATTGAGCTTCTTGCGCATGTAGTGATGTTTGTAGGTTGTAACACATATTAGCTACAGTAAGGCACTAACTTTCAAGTTGGGATTTAAAAAGGTGAACCTGATTGGGCTGGACGGTGGAAACAATTACCAATTGAGTGACGTAAATGAACGACAATTTTTCTCAACCTATCATAGCCTTGCTCACATTACAGTGGGACGAATTCAGATAAGATTAACGAAAACAAGTCCAACTCAATTGGTGAACTGTTTCCAAAGTCATGTATCCCAGGGTTGACAGCTGGACCGTACAATGATTACTCGACCAAGCACCTAGGATCTTCGAGGCAGCAGATTAAGGTAAATCTCAATCGGTCATAGGTTGTGAGCAGCACATAGTGGTAGTTGGAAAAGTTTCTTCGATCCTTTTTTCACATTTCTTTTTATACTCTCTCCTTCTCTCATTTGTTGATGTCATTGTGTTCGGATTCTGTCACAATAAGTGTGTTCTCTGTGTACTTTATACAGAACGCTATCCGCACCAATCTCTCTCTGCACAAGTGCTTTGTGCGCTATGAAGACGATTTCGGTTCATTTTGGATGGTGGATGATGCAGAGTTTGTCAAGAGACGACATCTCTCGAGGGGACGGCCCCGAAAGTATGACCCAACTCAGTGCTCAACTCTACTTTACCTGTAAGGCCACAAAACCTTGTAAGGGCACCTCAAAATGCCTGCTTAAAAAAGTCAAAAATCAAAAAAACAACCGCTTGCCTGCTGCCACTCGCTGCAATGTGCCTTGCATTCTCCAATTCGTAGAAATTAATAACTGTGTTGTTTCAGCCAACAGCTCTGCCAAGAATTGGCGGAGTATAACAAGTTTTTAAATACGTAGATCATCATATCGTGACAGCTGTAGGTCCGCACCATGATAAACCCTGAAAAAAAGAATCAGAATAATTGCTCCGTACTATAAATCCCCACACAAACACTCACATACAACAAACACATACAGTCAATTATTGAAAGACGAACCCACTAAATCTTAGTTTTTTTTGTTCTGAAATAAATGAAAAATTGATAGAAAGAGTCCCTACTTTCAAGTTTGTCAGTTGGAAAAGAAAACATAAGAAATATACACTTCTTTCACTTCTTGATTCAACAATTATTAGCCCAACATATGATCAATATCTCTGTAGTTCTCCATGGACTGCCCACTACATGACGTACAATGTGAATAATATGGAGGTTGACTGGTAAATAAGTTTCATTATTAGGTAAGACGCAGACAGCAGCTTTGTCTCCTGAAAGGTAAGATGAGCTTCAAAAGACTTTTTGCATTGCTTCAGTCCTTAAATGTTGGTTTTTATATTTGCATGGATCTAAATTAATTAATCGTTTCATTTCAATGCAATATACTCTCTTCAATAAATCTCTATTCCTCATCATTATTCGTACATGTTTCAAGTACTGATTGTGGACAGGTGCCAATTGAATAATATTTTTATCCTTAGTCGTTGTAAATATTTTTATCAGCATCTCATAGAAGAACTAGAGTATTTAGCCGCTGAAACTCAATTAGACGTTTGTAAATAGGTTCCTTGTTGTGTAGGTTAGCGAGAAGCAGCTGACGTCAACTATAGTTAGATCATTTCATTGAGAAGATGAATTGACTCAGGGACTTTGAATAGGCAGATTCATTTAAGAACTATCCCTCAACAAACCTCAATCATATCAAACGAGATCCATTTTATGAGGCGCCTGAGGTTACATAGTCCACTTTCAGACGAGGAAAACAATTTATAGGGCCCACAATTGAAAATGCTATAACAATTTACTCATGTATTTATTATTATTGCTCTTTGCGCACTTTTTTCAGGGACACTTCAACGGAAGATAGTAACACCAAGTGTTCACGCCTTTACAATGAAGCAGTCGTGCCCCCTATTCAGGTAAAGAGGGAAAACCAACCCAAAACAACCGACAGTTCGCCTCTATCCTCTTCGCAGTGGGTAAGTGGTGAATATGTTGAACAGAGGCTTGGAGCTTCCTGAAAATCCTATACTTTCACTAAAGTTGGGGCTTAAAATGATTTTTCCCTTCAATAGAAAAGGAAAACTGTTTCAAATTCAAAATGAATGAATGTGATTGACAATGAATTTTATTGTTTAATTTTATATTTATTTATGAATGAATGTGATTGACAATGAATTTTATTGTTCATTTTGAGCTTATAAAACTGTCTATGATGTTCTCCAATCAATGATGAAGTAACAAATTTGTTTTAATACTAACGATATTACTAACATTTAAGGGACCCAAGAGTGAAAATAACTCTTTCAAGATGCTCATGAACACCTTACCTCAATCAGAAGATGAAGATGGTCCTCAGTCACCCAAAAGATTAAGGTATGGATTAAACCTCACAAAGGTTTGGACTTACCTTCTATTGCAAATTTGACTCCTCACTTTCCACAGTAGAATCTAATTAAATGGTAACATCTGCCATCAAAGAACGTTTAATAAGTTTAATGACTATTAATCAGCATTCTTGAAATGTTTAGCTATGAAAACACTTTTATACCGAAGTGTCCGACTGTTTCTCTTCTTTTGGTGTCTCTGTGGTGGATCCGGTAACCAATTGGCTGGTCCAAATAACCAGGCTGGTGACAAAAGCTATGTCCAACCAAGCACCAGTGGATACAGAATCACAAATCACGGCTGTTCAGGGAAACTGTGGCAGTAGTTGTGAGGGAAGAGCTGCGGAAGATCAACACCTTCCGTCCCTCAATACCCTTGCAAGGTTTGCCTCATTACAATCAATTGTCAAGGCTTGAGGTGTGTGTTACCATGACACATTCCTCATAATCAAGACCATTTACGAAGGCGTGATTGGCTACTGCCCCGTTGCGCGTGGTAGCAAACTCACAGTCAATCAAAGGAGAGTACTTACCCAGTCCCAGAGAGTTCCACTCCTGTGAATCACTAAGACAGTCCATTGAAGCTCTCTAAGTGGCTCTGGCCAGTTACCTGTTGACTGGCCAATTGATTGCATAGTGGACTAGTTGAGAGTGAAAAAGAAGCTTCCCCTGCAGATTCTCGGGGTCAACTTCAAAATGTGCATCTTGCGAGTGCCAAAAATACCGTGAACTTCGACTGTTTGGGTTATCTAGGAATGCGAGCTGTGCAATTTGATGGCTGTAATGATTTCATCCTGTTGTATATGATTCTCTTTTTGGCACCGTTAGCTATGTAGCTCAACTCGATCATGTTTTTTCTGCGGGTAAACATGCTTTCTACTGAAACATCGGGAAGAGCGAAAGTTGTAGGAAGTGCCGACTAGGTGGGAGCTAACTGACAGGTTTATAAAGACCAACTATCACCATTAATTGAGATAGCATGTAAGAATGCATTACAACTGCATCACTGAAGAGGTTACAACTGAACACTTTCTTTTTGAACCTAAATATAGTGGATATATACGAATAATAGGATAGAATAGGAGTAATAGGAATAATATAGGGATAGAATAGGAATAATATAGGGGATTTTTGCGTTCAAATTATTATCTGATGAAACTGATCAGTTATATTTGGCATTTACGGTTACCAAATATGGAACCAAATTTTATGGATAAACGTGCCCATAAAAATAATGAAAAATACCAACGTTAGATCAGTTAATTGATACTTCAAAGGGAAATAAAACAAAAAGGAACAGTTTTAATACACATTTAAAATTATTTGATGTTCTCCAGTTGAATGTTCGATAAGTGGTTAGGACTGCTTCAATCTAGAAAAGGTGATGTGAAGCAGAAATGTTTCAGACATGACATACCAAGTAACCCATTACTTGAGTCAATGATTGATGATATCAAATTGTTGTTAGGTGGCATAGTGAGAAGAAAGATGATTCACGTCACTTGTTATTTCGTTTTCCCTGTAGATTTTTCGAGGTAAAGCAGCAACCCGACAGCGAGCCAGAATCGAACTTCCAATGAGGGGTTATCAACGCGTCACCTTAGCAAATGATCGCGGAACCTATCATAGAAGAATATAACTTCATCAAATGTTTTTTTGAGAGCAACGACTAAGGCAAATGTTATTTTTCTTAAACGTATTTTGGTACTTGATTATCATTTTACTCTGATGCTAATCTTTTTCTCAAGTAGGTACGGCAAAGGTATAGAAAATAGTCCATAAAATATCCAGGGATCAGCTGCGAAATTGGTGAACAATGACTTTTATGTTTTTAAAACATCTGAGCCTCCAATTGTGATATTAATTCATAAGAATTCTTGTGATATAGCTTATAAGCGTTTGTGAATATGTAATCAACGTTATTATCTTCACTTAAGTACTACACCTCCCATTTTGTACTTATAAGTAGGATCATGGTTGAGAGGAGGGCTCATATCTGCAGAAATTCTTGTATATTTTTTGATAGCCTGTAAACCAGCTTCACGAAGGGGTTTTGGAAAGGGACGAAGAGATGCTCCTCTAACGAGAATTAGGGGCTTTGAGACCAAACTCAACCGATAAAGCGTGAACTGCTGTCCATTTGAGCTCAATTAAGTTGAAAAGCAGATTTATTCTTAAATAGCCTATTTCCGTTAAGTTGAATTACGTAGTTAAATAAATTTCAATAATAAATCGATTTTGACCGTTACGCAATCATCAATTATAACGTGTCACTGGCAATGCCCTGACCATTGAAATTTATCTAACTTTATTTTAATTAAACCTAATTGAAATACACTATTTTTTAATAACTCCATTTTGACGCGAAAGGTGTTTCCCCAATATTCTCGTGAGTGAACAGGTATTGCTCAATCAAGAAGTCAATAAGTGAGGCCAGTTCAGATTTGTGTTGAATTGCATTCTCCAAAGCAAATAGGTCGGTAAAATCGGCGTACTCTTGATTGTAATACAACAATATAAGCTTAGAATTACATGAGGGGGTTTAATGTTGTTCTTCATATAAACTGCGCTCCTACGCATAAACATTTGAATAGCTATGAAAGCACAATCATTTTCACTGGCTTGTATTTCAAAATTTGTTGGTTGTGAAAATGTTCTTCTCAAAATGGATTAAGTTTGATTAAGGCCGTGGTTCAGTCGAATCATTTTGTCTTCCACTTTTTTTATTGCCCTTGAAAAGGCATGCGAATGAACTTCGTCTATCAAATTTGCGGTTTTTTCAAGGAATTTAAAATACGAATGTGTTCAATAGCAACAATACTGATAGCTTAGTAGTTATTGGTACATGTATTGGTGAGCTAGTTAGTTCTGCCGAGTTCTATAGCCCAGCAGTAATTGATCACATATGTGGGTTCAGCCAAGTTCAAATATAGCCCTTGCATGCATCGTATGGCCCTAAACTATGCGTGTGTGTGTGTGTGAGTGTAGAGGTTTGTGTTAATAATCTGTGATAATATACAATACTGGGAGAGAGATTTTATTTTGTAACTGCTACGGGATTGAAATTTTTAGTTTTCGTATTCCAATGATACTGTTAATAATTGCACGCAATCTCCTACCACCAAATATCAAGCAACACAAGTCAGAGATTACCAATTTAGTTAAGCAAGCGAATTTTCTAAGTTTTCAATAACACAATTTCATGTTCCATGCTTAAATTTCAACCCACTGATTTGATTAGTCACTTTTACGTCAGTTTCCAGATGAGGTTTTCTAAAAGAAACACTGTTCTGAGAGGGTCGTTAATGACAGTAATATAACTGAGTTAGTTGGTGAACTAGGAGTTAAGTACACAATACATTGACTCATAGCAATCTTCATTATTGATCAAATAAAAACGGCGCCATTTCTGGCTACAAGTAAAACGTTGTTAGATTTCATACTTGTAGTTTCTAATAAAAATTGAGTGAAACATTTGACGAGCAATGACACTTTCCAAGAGAGACAATGCTTGATTTTTCGAAAAAGTTAGTTAGTCATCTCCCCAATGACCATTTCTCGGTACTAAATTGGGAAATGAAAGATATTTTAGTTATGACCTTTGTTTCTATATATTTATGAGAAGTGACCATGATTATTTACGTATAACCATAGCTATAAGGCAGTAGGATAAATATTGTTATGATAATGGGGCCTGTGTTATTAGGGTCGTTCATTATCCTGCTTTAACACAATTCTGAAAATGAGTACCTAACATTCAAGAGATGTTATATATTTCTTTACATCATCATTACATGAACAGTTTGAAGCACAAAGCAATATAGCTCTTAACAAGTTCTAATACTCGGGCAAGTTATAAAATGATTCTTTACAAACTTTTCTTAATATTCCAAATTCTAAGCTGACTTGAACTATGAAGAGAAGTTTGAAAATAAATCGTTTAAATTATAGCATTAGTTGAGGTGTCCTGCCTTTTCCTTTCTTTAACGTCAGTTAGTATTTTGATTGATATAAAAAACTAGCACATTCAAACAAACGAATGGTTTCAAAAGTAATAAGATTCTCTTAATTATTATTCTGTCAACTTCAGTAGGATAAAGCTCATGTGCGTGTGTATGTGCAGGCTAATCCTCTCTCATATCCTCTAGTCTGTATAAATAACTGATATGTGTAATATGTAATACATTTTTTCCACAAAACGTTGATTCAAATTGACAAAACGTTGTCTGTTTGAAACGCTGAATGCTGATACACCTGTTTGAGAACAGTGTATGCTACAAACTGATCCTTTGTGTTTAATGAGAATCAATACATTGGGTTTCAAGTTAAAATCCTAACAATCATGGGCAGGTCAAACAGCAGACTGAAATTTATGGGAGATCGACGATTAAAGATAAAAATGTTGGTGAATTCGTTCTAAATCGTCTAGAAAAGGCCACAGGATTGAGTGTGAAATAACACTAAAATTAAAGCAAGCAAATGTACAACGTTGTACTGACTCCTACAATTTTCGATGGATTTATCAAAATTGGTCTGAAAAATCTAAAGCTCTGACAGACAGCCATACGTTCATACAGGTTTGTTTCATGCAAAAACTGTAATGACACTACTAACAGCAAAGTAGTCGCCATCATGTTTGACACGTGAAGGGGTTTCAGCCTGAGTGGAATGTAATCCTTCCAGGCCTATGGGTGTTGTGGGAGATGAAGCAGCGGCCCATGTATGAGCAAACAGGGAGTGTTCAGTGCTTGCCTCTTATATTTCCCTCCAATACAAAACTCTAGTCTTATCGAATCAGTCTACCGAGGCAAGCTAAATATGGTTATGTAAAATGAATATTTTGTTTCCTAGCTGTTAACGTGTGAGAAAAGTGCAATATTAGGTTCAAGAGCACACTTCTTTTTCCAAAGGAATTGCGAAAAGTAGGGAGCCCTAAATACTTAAAGACTTATGAAGCAATTTAAATATCCCTTACAGTTCCAATTGATAGCACAGTTACAAAGCAGTGCGCGTACAGCTTTTAAAATTGAGCTCTATCGTTTTCTTGAATTACTTCTCACTACGACCTCAGATTAATTTAAAACTTGGTAACGTAAAATTTAACCAGTGGTTGCCATGTGGCACTAGATTATTGTGTAGGTATCAGTCTTCATTAGCTGATGGTTATCGAGGTTAAATAGAGGCTAGAATGAAACCTAAATACAAAAGTGGTAGTTTTCGTAAGTTGAAATAATTAGTGCAGTTCCCATTATTATAAATAATTTCACGCTCTAAAATTATTTATAATTTCTGTGATAATGTGTGAGGGTCGTATTAAAAATACTAGTATTCTTTTATTTTATTATCTTTCAGCGTACACTCCATTGATCTCAAGCTCTTATATAACCAAGGTTCTTTTAGAAAGGTTACAAAGTGCTATGGAACATTATATGGTTGCTTGTTCCATTATATTTGTTGATAATATTTAGCGTGAACGTGAGTGCCTTCTTTCAAGTGTGCGAGTTACCTTCCTATTAAGCAGTTTTCTGTGACTTCAAGCCACCTTGATGTTCTCTTGTAAATACGTTTTTCATACCGCTTTGTTATCGTTAAATTATTTCATTTTGAAATGTAAATATTTGAGGGATGTTCAAATGAAAATGAGGGCTTACTCAAACATGTAACATTAAAATATGATGCGCAAATTCGAATATAGTTGAGAATGATAAGTCAAATTCATGATCATAGTTCGTTAATGAATTAAATATGTATAGGTACCACCTCAAAGAACATGAATGTTCCAGAAGGTTTACATTTGAACGCCTCTCTTGGGTGTGAAGGCAGTGACTATTACATTCATACTGTTGTCTAACGCTCCCAGACTCTCGAACAGACTTGTTTGAGAAATCAGAACCAATAGTGAATTGGTTGTATATACTCAACTCAATAATGACAGTGTGGTCTAGACGAAGTGGGTTAAAAAATTGATAGTGAACGTGTGTTTAAAGCTACACTCTATAAACGAGATTCATGAGCTTGGATTGACAGACGAAAACAGCTGGTTGATTGAATGGTGATGATGTCGAGGTTTCGAAATTGATTTCCCATTAACCTTTTCATTATGGATATACAAAACTTCAAATCTTTTAGTTTTGATGATCATACAGTTTTTATTGTAATCTGGTAATTACAATTACTACACTGACTTTTTGAATACTTACGTTTTTAAAACCTAATGTTTAGAGGAGTATTTCGAAACCCTAAGAGCATAAAAGAAACATCCCAGAGGTGGGGAGAGAAAGGGAATCAGACTACTGGTTTCACCGCTAGGTAGCATCACTCTGAACCTGTCTCCCAAAAAGCAAAACATTATTATTTCAAATCATTTGGAAACGTTTAGACACTTGAGTAGCAATTTGAAGACCATATACACTAAAACTAACTTGGAGCAATAAGGTTAGGGGTTCCATACTTATTTGTGCAATTAGCCATCAGAGGACATTTCTAAACTTGCTCAACTGCATCATTTTAGTCCTCACACCCTGCTCAATGTGTGAACACCCAGCTCCTGAAATCTAACTTCTTATTATTTGAAGCTAAATTCAATAACACCGAAGGGCGAAAAAAGCAATTAAATTACTCAATACCTATAGCAATAAACTTCTTTCTGGAGTTGCATTCACTGGTAATTTCTCTTGTAAATCGAGTGAAGTGTGGGAATCGTTGACCCTGATCTTCGTCAATAAACTTAGCATAGGAAAGAGGGACATTTAGGAGGAAACTTGTACAGGAGGAGGGAAATGCATCGTTCAGATTGAACGATATTGTTTTCGTAAAATAAAGACTATTTTCTTGTTCATTCATGAAAAATACTGATGTACTAGTGATTTTCTATTAATTAGAGGAAAAATTCAAGAGCTGAAGTTGAATGGAAATACAGCTCGTCTTAATTTAATTTCTATTATTTAATTATAAGCAATAAATCACAAACTCAGGATTTCCCATAACCAGCTCCACTGACAAAATGAGTTGTAGCACATACGGGAATTTCTGCAGAATATAGCGTATGGCGTAGACATAAATTATTGATATCAAATGAAATAGCGCCTTTAGATGCCCTCCAGTGTTCTAATTTGTGTAGGAAACATCTCGAGTGTTATTGAAGGGGTTTCGTTAAGGTAGTAAGGCAGGTGTATATGGGGAGGAATAATGGATTATACGTTTGAGTAAGTGTTAAAAGATGGGGGAAGGGGGTATCCCCAATTATTTCAATGTTCTGTAAACGACATGTCTTGTACATAACGTAGATTATGGAATTGTGATTGTACATATTTCAAAGTTGAATTTGAAAAAAAAGTGCAATGTGTAAATAAGTTCAAGTACAATTTATAGTGCTTTTATATTACTGCTACAACAAACACATTATTAACTATTGGCCAAAGGCTAACTAAATAAATGATAAAATAGAATTTTTTCCACTGTTTTCTAAAGGAACTCTTTGTCACCAATACCTCCTGCCTGAATTTTACGCACAAATAAAATACAGTCAGTTCTAGAATGCAGCACGTTTGTTGCTTTAAACTGCGATAATCTGTGTTTTGCACTTGAAAAGTAAGTGCAATGTATGAGTGCTTAGTTTGAGATCATCACTCGAGTCAGCAGTGAGCTAAATGAAATCCCTAATTGCTGTAAATTGTACTAAGTCCATTGTGCCTGAACCGGTGAAGGACCATGCTGAAGCATTACACATTCCATTCTACTAGTCGGTCAACTGACGAAAAAATTCGTTTATTAAGCCAAATGACTTCAAAGCAGTGCACACAACCTGGAAAAGTGCGCCCCACTCTGGAAGACATGCCGAAAACGTAGTTCAAATATTGCATGAAATCTTCCATTCCCTCGAAAAATCCCACTCACTTGTAACCCAAACACAGGCTTGTGATGGGATTAATCCATTCCAATCCCTGTAATGGTAATCAAAATTCCAATTACTTTTTTGATTAAACGTAATGAAAATTTAAAAAACCCATTCTTGTTACATATAATCAAAACGTAATTAGACTCCATAATTAAATCACTTCATGAGGAATGAGAATTTGTAATATTTAATGAGATTCCTTTTTTCCCAGCCCTCATTGAGCTGAGTTCAATACTTAAGTAATGATAGAAGGAAGAAAAACGAATCAAATTATTACACAAAGGTTTATCATTCTCCTGCACAGCATGTTTGGAACAAATCCAATGTCGAGAAATACTAGTAAACGATACGCAACTACCACGAAAATTTACATTGTCTAGGCAATGTTAGGCGATTGGCATGACACGACGAGGTGAACCTATGGTTCACAGGAGTCAGTGTGGGAAACGAGTGCAAGCCGAGGTGAAACAATAACTTTTGCTGTTTCGCGCGTTCCTTCAAACAGCAGAATTCAGCTCACTATATTCACTACGATTTCACTTTTTCCCCTCAGGACGTAGTCCTACACTTTTGAGACCCGCCCCATTCGACTCAGCACCCCTGGGAAATGGTACTGAACATGAAAGAATGGCAATAAAACTGCCGAAATTTCTTTTTTGTTTGATTTTTCAAACCTTCTTTTTGTCAATAACAAGCAACGGTTTCTTCCAATCAGATTGCCGAGTAGGTGAGCACAACTAGATTCATCGAAAGAATGTTTTTCGTAGACCACTTTGAAGGCATAATATGGCGTGGACTGCAAATAATTTGGAATCCCTATGCCCTAAGACATAAAGTGTCAATTAAAGTTTACTTAAATAGTCAGTACTGACTCAACAACTAGACGATAATGTCTTTGCACTCACCCATAGCATCTCAACAAATTTTTCCGATCGAAAACAAAGGTGTATAATCCAGAATGAGTAATAAACTACAAGCCACCCGACCAGTGATGTAAACATTGAAGAAGATGAGTTTTATTTGTAGAAAAGGGGAACAAAGGGGTAAGGGGGCAAGGTTTTTTTGTAGGGGGGGGGGGGATTGTTGAATACAATTAACAATTTGGGAGAGTATTAAAAAAACATAATTGCAAAGCTTAAAGAACAATAAGAGGGATATTAAGGCCAATTGACCACCCCTTGGTTGGCAAACTACTGGTTTGGGCATATTGTGATTGAACTCTAACAAGCGCCGTAGCCTGAAGTCCTAATGTCTCACTAAACCACACCTAGCAACCTGTGAAAAGCCCGGTATCACCAGTAAGAATCGTTTTTGCCCTGATTCGAGTCTTCGGTACACTGCCAGGGCATATTGGGAAATCTCCTCACATATACCACACCACCTACGAGGGATGTACCCTATACCCTTAACACACACATGTTTGTTGATCTTACAGCGCCCTATACATTATCATCAGAAGGCTGTTCTATGTCATGCGTACCTCCCTCTCACAGAGTTCAAAACAGCCTGACGCATCCTCCTGACATATTCTATCACTGCCTGTTTGACTAGAGATGCACATGCCTCTGAACGGGGCAGTGGCCTAATAGGTGATGTAGGATTGAACTCCTCATGAAGTCGATAGCTTTATTTGAGTTCCTGTGCTACTATTGCAGTCTGGATCCACATATTTTGAGATTGAGATTACAAATGGCCGACTGTACACAGTCATCTTGTGATCAAATAATGGGAATTGTCTTCTTAGTTAGTTCCAAATTCTGTAAGCAGAGCACGAGTCTGGATTGAATCCCTTAAAGGCTAATCAATCCTAACAGTGGGTTTATGCATCTTATTTCCATCCAGACATGAAAGACGAGAAAGGTGAAAAGAATGGGAAAAGAGAAAACACATGAGCCTCTTATATTCTAATTACTCACTAAGAAATCGATATTAGTATGCAGTTGACTGACACTCTTTAATCATGAGGCGACTGATGACTGATTGTTCATAACTAACCTGGACTGTCCCTTAACTCCCTTTAAAAAGAAGGGGTTTGCAAATCTATCCAGACGCCAGCTGAGTAGCTAGGGCACGTTACCCTAAACAGAAGCTTGTGGGCTAAAATTTGACGATATGGTTGTACGGAATAGCTCCTCGTTAAGACTTCTTATGTTCTCTTCTTTGAGAAAAGAGTGTACTTCATTATTCTTGCTGTTCCTCTGAATTGAATACTCTCTCCCTGGTAATTTGATTATTTAACTAAGTTCAACAGGTCCGAAAAACATTTGGGAAAATGGTTGGTGTGTATGTGTGTCTGTGAACGATTTTTAGAGAAAACGCTCGTACTAAATCACCTCAAAGTTGATATCTAGCCCTCCGGTTACCATGGGACGCCAAAATAAGGGTATGAGCAAAATCCACCGAAAGGTAACTGTAGTTATCACAGTGATCAAAACACCATTTTTTTTCTCAAAAACAGTTCCAACGATTTTGATTAAATTTTTTATATCGATTGCTTGTAATAAGGCAACTTTACCGTAAAATTTCCATTTGTGGGGAAATGACGAGACCAGCACAATAAATTACCAAAGTTTTCGATTTTAGCCTGGTGTTTCGTTATAAACTCTGCTGAAACGTCACTAGGATGTTAAAAACTTGGTCTAGTAGTCCAATTAAATACCTATAGGGTGAGCGTTTAAAAATGCTCATAAGATATAAGGGGGTCACTCAAGAAATTCCGGACTTGCAACTACTGCCGTTTCTCTTACTAACAGTTTTAAAAGTTTTAACCCAATAACTCTGCAATAGTGATTATTATCTTCTTCGAAAAAATACCAATTCTTTAATAATGGTCCAGGAATGAGTACGAGCAGCACAATAAATTGTGGAACTGTAAGCACTACTGCTTACTGCTGCCGTGAAGGGTTGTTTGACCAAGTTCAAATGAACCGAGTGATAAATGAATTGAGTAAGTAGAAAAATCCATGTACAAAGTGAATTGACACAGAGCTAAGGAAAGTTGTGTGTTGCAACGCACCAGATATTTTTTTTGTTCAGATCGAACTCTCACTGTGTTTGATGAGTGGAGAAAAACTCTCATGTATTTCGGTTTATTATTCATTCTCAACCTTTATTTGGATCAACCTATGGTTCCAAATCTGCAATGTCCATGTGCCACATGCCTTTAAAGTGGTTTAAAAAAATCAATTCTAACGCACAAAAACATCATTTTGTATCTGGTTGTAACGGCAAAATTTGGTTAAAAAAATTAAGGAAAAAAGTTTGGGCTATTACACTGTGTCTAGTTGTAAAACAGTGAAATCGCAGCAAATTTAGCAAAAGTTATAGTTTCTCCTTGGCCTGCGGTCATTTCCCATAATGCCTCCCCTCGCACTCCAAACACTCATCAGTTTAACTCATTGGGCCGTGCCAATTGCCTCACTTTACCTGGAATATATCAACGTCTGTTGTTCCATTGTGGTCAGGTTATGTTTCGTATCGTTTACAAGTATTTTTCGACGTTGGATTGAACGACATAGGTCCCAATCACGCTGTGCAAGAGAATAATAAACTGGTGTATAAAACTTTGCAGCGTTTTTTCAATAAAATACGCCTTTTTACTGACAAGATGAAGAATACAAAAAAAGAAAGGACGAACTTCTATTTATTTATTCAGTAAAATCGAAAAAGTTGTTCCTAAAAATAAAAAACTCTAACGTTTATTACAGGCATTATTGTAAAAATAATTACAAACATTTATATATATATATTGAAATATGTTTAAGGTTTTTCAATGTAAATGTGTGATGAGCAATAAGTGAGAGAGAAGCATGACATGAAATGAAATCCTTTGATGAGCTTCACACAAGTGATTTACACGATCTCACTACGGTATCAAATTTGGTTGGGTCAGAACTCATAGAAATGAATTGAAACATGAAGCACTTCAAATCCTATATTGTTCAAAATCTGAACACTTCCTTGAATGTTCAACGTTTTGCTTTACAGATATTTACTGGTTAGGTTATTTAAACCCCAGTTCCTCAGCTATAAAACCCTGGTTAAGAATTTTTAATACCAAATTACGAGTTGAGTGAAATGTCTCTTCCTCACTTAAAATAAATAAATTTACTGGCTAAAAAAATGTTACTGAACTAATACAACGTACCACCCTTTCAATGATCAAACAACTGCGTGTTGAGCCATAACTTCTCAAGAATGAACAATTTTCTGGATATCCAGTTGCAACCTCATGTATAAGTTGTCGATGAGAAAAAGAAAGAGGCGCATGTGCAGTTATGAATCTGACTGAAGGCAAAACAGGTGTGATATGTCTGTACATGTATCGAATATTGCTTAAACGTATTAGCACATTAGTTGAGAACTTTGAGTAGACACATGGTGGCCTAAGCACATACCTAGGAGCTTCAGGCAATGAATGTTTTCTGAAGACAAAATACAGTTCACATTAATTTATCCGAACGAGATGAAAGTTTAAAGGCCTGAGTAAGTGGTAAGTATACAGTACAGTTTCATTCAATAACTTAGGAATCACTCAGTGGTAACTATAATTCTCGAGCAATAATAAACAATAAATGCAAACTTGCTCAAATATACGATTTTTACGCTTATTCTCTTGGTTTTCCAATGGCACGTGAATTCCACAGAGGAAATGGCGGGAGTCCATAGGTATTTACTTAGTTACATACTTTCAAATCTTAAAAAACCTCTTTTCTAAAACTAAATCCAAATTGGTCGCATTTGAGCCGGAGGATTCGAGCCAATTGGGGCGGACCACAGTAGAAAACAGTCACTTTCCCCTTTTTCTGGTCTAAAAGCTGTTTGAACACTTTGTCCCAGTTGGGACGACCTGCGTTTGTTCTTG
Source organism: Pachypeltis micranthus (assembly GCA_020466155.1). Taxonomy (NCBI): domain Eukaryota; kingdom Metazoa; phylum Arthropoda; class Insecta; order Hemiptera; family Miridae; genus Pachypeltis; species Pachypeltis micranthus. The sequence continues at coordinate 36,554,124 of CM035768.1, forward strand.
TTTTGAGTCCCGTTATTAAATCTCGTTTTTCCTGCAACATAATTCACACGAAAATGTTATGCTTTGGTTATCACACATTTTTCCAGTGATGAATGAAAGGAAAGGTAACTACCGTAAACACCCTACGTTTGTGAGCATTCTGCTTGAAGTCAACGTAATAAAATATTTATTGGCTTGCATCTTAAGCTAATTTGAACTCGAGAATAGTTCAATAGTAGTGTGATCTACTAGACCAAGCGAAATTGACAGAGTAGTTATTTCCAAGGTGACCGAGGGAATGAAGGCTTAGCAAACAGGAAACTCACACATTTCACTACTTTCAACTCATTTGGTTCTCAAGGTTTTTTATATTATTTATTTTCTACAACTTATACTTTTGGTTTAACCCTGACTGTCCCTGGTTTGGGATGAGCACCACGGCCTAAAGACCTATTCTGCCAGCCCTAATGTATCACAGGACAGGGATTTTCCTCAAGTCTCAATTGCATCCACCACTGTTCCCATGCTCTAAGAACATGTTTGGGAAGTGTTGATTCCCAAAAGTGGTTTCGGTATAATGAAAATGTATTAGAAGAGCGTCCCAACCACTAACACCCTCAACTGAGTTTCCAAATTATCAAAATGCTCACGCAATTCAAAGCTCTCTCTGATATGATTCTGTAAAACTATAGGCCATTGTTAGATTTGTTCTGGTAGGCATTACACAACTACATCCTCCAAGCCTGTTTAAAGTGTCGAGTCAAACTCGAAGGCAGGTTTGCCTCAAACTGTGGGGTCAAACAGCTCAACAAAGAGCGTGTAGGGGAGAGGGTGATGACTATGTTGTCAAACCAACCAGAGCTTGTATTGTTCACGAACGATGTGAAGGTTATGGCTGTGAATGAGGAAAAAGTGGTATGAGGTTCTCAAAGAAGCTACGTCACAAAATCATTAGTAACAGACTTGAAATTGGAAAGTGCCGACAAAGAAAAATTTGAGCCACAGTTTATTTGGCGAGTAATAATGCATAAAAGTATAAAATTACTTTGCAAGTCCTCAACTCAACTTCAAAGTTCCAATGTTTGATCTCAGACGTGGACAAAGTATTCAAATTACATGCTGAGATTAGGCAGTAAGGATGTCGTACAGGTCTGAACTGAGCTAACATCATCTTGTCTGACATAGGACCACATCCTCCTACAACCGAAATTTTACTCGGTGTTGATGTTATGGGTTAATTCTTGACAGAACTGATGGTGAATTTGGACAGCAACTTAACAACCATAGAAATCATTTTGGGTTGGACTTCAACGGACCCCTCTTTTAGGAATAAAAAACATGTTGCTATTGTTATAATGTCTAATTTAACGTTCCTGCTGCAGGATTTTCGGCACTTGGAAGCGCTCAGTATAACTGGTATTGACGGTGTAGGTAAAATATTCAAGGCAGACGGCTACCAAGCTATTCAAGATTCCCGCAAATAAAGACGGCAGATACAAAATTACGTTGCCATGGAAGAGTAAAACGTCAAATTTGTTACATAATGGACTAACAGCAGAAAAGAGGCTTACGACTACAACCAGGAATTTAATGCATTCTACTAAATTCTCAGAATATCACGATATGATTTTTGAGTGGGTTGGCTTCGATATAATACAAAGAGTTCCTATTCATAAGAATAAGCATGAAGGAGTCTACCATGCTAAGCAGTTACAAAAGAGTTTAATATTACAAATTTGACCAGTTTTTGATGCATCAGCAAGAGAGTATAATGGCATTTAATTAAATTCGCAATTTGAGATAGATGTTTTGTCAATTTAGGCAAGGTGCTATTGGGGTGACTGCTGACATTGCTGAAGCATTTTTATAAATTAAGATTTCACCAGAACACAGAAAATTCCTTAAATGTCTATGGTGGGTGACTGAGGAAAGGAAAAAGGTTGTCGTTTTTGAAATCACGTCAAGTCCTTTTTTTCTTGACGCCACAATTGATGAGTCAACCAATCCTGAGAAATTGAAGAAAATCGATCAAAAACTTTGAGGAACATTCTATGTGAACAAGTTGCGTTGAGGTGTTGATGATAAAGGAGAATTATCGAAATTAATAGTAAAAATTGATTCGTCAATGAAGCTTGGTAAATTATAACAGTGGCAATGGGCTCATTTTACCTTCTTTGTATACTAAGGAACAGTCATATTGTCAGCAGATAAACCTTCCAACATCTTCTCAATCTAGTAGGCTGATTGATTACTCGGAAATTACTCTGATTACTAAAGTATCTGTCTAGTTTTTCAATATTTGATGATGCCCAGAGAGTTGTGATATTTCAGCACTTCCTTTATTCATGGACATTCAAGATCTTTCATGGGAATAAGGTTAAGGCATGAGTGAGGGAAAATGTGGGCGTGCAGTGAGGAGTGACGTCACTTGATCAATATTACAAACATCTCCAGGGAAATTTTTATTTTCCACGAGTTCAATCGTTAATTGTTAAGTGTTGTGAACGGTATGGCAAAACATTCTCAGATCAAATTACCTTTTCGTGCAGCAAATCCAACGCTAATTGGAGCCCAACTGCTTTCATATCAGTTTTTTGAAGCGCTGACGTGATGTACATATGCATTTCCAAAAACCTTTCCATCGCTCCTCCCAATTCTGCTTGCTCAATCTCCAGTTGAGAAAGCAAGTTCACAAACCATTCAAAGGAACGCTGGTCTCTGTTTATCCAGAAGAAATCAACCTGTCGGATGTCAATAATGTCATAATAGTTGACAAAATCAAATTCGTAGTGGCTGTCAGTGAAGAGGCTTAGTCTAAATAGTCAACGTGAAAGTAGGAAACAATCATTGGAAAAAGTATTCACTTGCAGGTCTGTATTATTTTGCAGTGACCGAATTTCGCCTCGGGACATTGGTCAAATGTTTTATGCTTATGGTTTAAAATATCAATGTGACAGAGGTTGCACTGCATTTTGACCACAATAGAAAATAAGTCTCCAGTATTTTTATGTGCAACTGTTTAGGCACTCATGGTAAGACAGGGCCTCTATGATTAAAATTCCTGCTTCTGCCTATAAAAACAAGTGATATTTATTTTGTTCAAATGTATTTTTTTGTATTTAAATGTAAACAGTAAACTATGTTGAAGTTTGTGAGGTAAAGAATAAGTCAACCGCGACCAGAGGTCTACCGCAGCCGCCATTCCTCATTCCTCAATATTCGTCTTCCCATGCGACACAGTTTCTGCTTATGAACATTTCTTTTCTCTATCAGCTTGACATTTTCTCTTGGCAGGTTGTTATCATACCATCTATACATTCCTAGTTGGGGCTCTCAAGCTAAGAAAATTCTGAAGAATAAAACTATTAAAGACAACCAGATCTTCGCATCCTATCACCTATGTCACCCGCCTGATGAAGTTACATTGATTGACCTCTCACAAGTCGTCCTCTGTCACATCATAGACTGCCCACACTGCTTTCGTGTAATACCTCTGCACATTACCCCTTAATTATTCAAGTATTTAAAGCATGAAAAATAAAATAAAAATAAAGTTCTAATTTGATTTCCCCCACTGCTGTCACATTCTCAAAATGAGACTTGATCTTAGCCATTCAATTTCTGGTTGTCACCCAAAAAAAAAAAAATCTTTTAAGAACCGTAATGTGCAATGGAGCTATCGTGAGAAAAAACAATAATGATAATCACTGCTAGAGAATGAAACCTGATCACTTTGAGTAATTATGAACAACTGTTATGCTGCCACAAAAATTTACTAGAAAGTAGGACATGTTGGGGAAAGTTTACGGAAAGGGGCATATTTACATTTAACTTGTGCATCATGCTGGGTAAATACTAGAAAATGTTTGAAATCCACAGCATGGTGAGAAGGCACATGGCCGACTGACGGCTTACTGAATGAAACCATTTGTAATTGCGTCACAATATGCGAGGGAATATTTCAGAAAAGGTTTTTAAGTAAACCAACTTCTGTGATGTTATTTTTACTTGTATTCTGAGTATATTCCTGAATGTCACGGGCAATATGATTCAACTGTGTTCAGAGCATCAAGGAACTTACATATTTTGTTAGATAACGATGATATGATGACAACAAAGATCTCACCTTTCTCAAGTGCATAATAGTTGGAGGTATCTCACTGACCCAAATATGCTTACAGTTTGGGCATGTGTGTCGAGCTTTCCAATACCTGAGCATAATGGATTGTAGAATGGAAGCAAAAGGAGTGACTCCAATGCCAGTAGCTATCAAAACTGCATGTTGGGCCCTGAATATGTGACTGGAGGGAGCTCCATAGGGCCCATCCAGATAAATCTATAACATATATGTACCAATAACAATGGTATATAGTGCACAAATCGTATTTTAGTAATGGAGAAGCTACTGCTGACAATGTTATAGGGAGAGAATCACCTCAAGAGGTTTCCCAACTGGGTAATTTATAGAAGAATGAGCTTTCACAGTTTCATGTGGCTTTGAAGAAGTAGCCCCTGCTCGTCCTTCTTCAGCAGCATGTTCCAATGACCCAGCAATGTTAGGTTCCTGTAGGGAAAAATGGCACAAATAGTCGGGTCTTATTTTATTTCAAACGTTGGGAAACGGAATTGAACAAAACAGACAACAAACCCCAGCCTCCACCAGATGCACATTTAATTGCTTAGGTAGATAAAATCAACGTTGCATTTTCCGGGTGGACATCACATTAGGACGTGCCTGATGACCATCAATACGAACGAAAAACAAAGGAAAGTGACAAGAAAGGAAACACGCAACTTACTTGTCTATTCAGGATGGACATTGCTGAAAGTTTAACTTCACAGCTTTCAAGGCTTGGTGTTTTAAAAGCAATGATCGTTGGCTTGTTCCTCATGTATCTAAAACTTTGAGCTAAAGATTTATTCTGAGGGCTTAGATACGCCAAGCCCAAAGACTGCATTCGAGCTCTTTTCAATTGGCATTCGTCAAAACTTTTTTCAGACTCAGACCTCTGGTAATCTCTCAAGCTGAAACCCAAGCAAGTTCAAAAAGGTATATTCAACAACGAAACTTTTCATAATCACACCGCATCAACTTGTATTGACTTACACAAGTAGTCGTTGTCTCTTTTTAGTTCGATTTTCCATGTCTGGCATTGAAAGGGATTTGGATAAAGGAGTTTTTTTCAACAACATCAATTGCATGTTCTTTCTTTCATTGGGTTGTTTCAATCCAGAGCCCAAATTGATGGCATCTGAAAACACACATTGATGTACAGGGTAGCAAGGGCAGTTCTAAAGTAATAAGGAAACTGTTTCCACACGGGAAATGAGGTTACAAGTAAAAAGGGCTTAGGTATAGGCTATTTATGTAATGTTGACTCGATTACCAGCACTAGCGCTTGTTGGATGAAGATCACTACTAGATGCATTCAAAGACTCGTTGCTCACAAATCCATCATTATTGAAACCACCTTGATCACTTTTGAACGCAACTGTCTTTGTTGGGCTCCCGTTAGCTTCTTTTCCAGTGAACTTCTTCTTCAATGACCTGTGAATATAGGAACATATAGAAGAACTGCAGCATGCTATATCTTTCGATTGTTTCAAGTCTGAGGGGTGGTAAGCCTTCGGTGTGATAACCTTCACGGCAGTCAGGTTCAACCGTTTGAAATATGGTCACCTTCAAGGGAGCAAGAGTTGCACATATATGGCTCTGTGTCCCACTCCAACGGTTTTTAAGGAGCGATTTCAGTTATCATCGCTGGAGCCATCATAATGTATGAAAAAGGATTTAGCAATAAAACTAACAACATTATGACTAACAATCAAGCATCTTGCAAGGCGTCAAAGAACAAAGATGTCCACTTAACAAAGTTAAAGTCTACAGGATCCCTGGGTATAAAGGTATCACTGGAAATGAAAGGGTAGACTGTCTGGCCAGATTCGATTCATCTGCTGTACTTAGAGGGCCACTTACCCATTGTTGGGCATCTCCATCACTAGGGAAGAGAACAGTGCGAGAATATGCCAGGAGAATTCATCAGACTGTCTAGAACGCTGTGGGAGAAGAATCATCATGGAACATGCCTGTTACTGGTATAAGCAACTCCCCTTGGTACAGGTGATGTGATTCAGACGAGGAGACTCCCCACTATGTCCTAGCCCAATGCCAGAGACTTAAAAGAGAGCAATTTTCGGTGTGCGGTACAACTTCTGCAAGCGCTAATACCACAGAAGATTCCTGTAGGAAATACCTGGCATTCCTCAGGAAGCTAGGTGTGAATCTGTGAAACATTACGACTAGCACGATCGGATTTTTGGCCGCAGTGCTCAACCCAAACAAGGGACACCGTTATTTTTTAAAGAGAGCGAGTTATTGCTGAATTTTCAAATGAGCAGGCAAGACATAATCACCAACAGAATGGCATATTGTCCTGTACATACCTCACTAATGACTAATTGCTAGATTCTTTTTTATACCACTTGTAACAAAAGTGCAGGCCAAGCAAAGTATCACCTTCCTTAAATGGTAAGTAATTCAAAAGTAAGGAACTCTATAACAAGCTCTGTTAAGATCTGCATAAGAACTTCCACGAATTTCTATATCTAGTACCTCTGAAGACATGCAGTTGAGTAGGAATCAACTTGCTCTTAAAGTACAGCTACTTACGAGCCCATACTCAAACATTAGGAGTCATTGACTTTGCCACACGCTAACCTTGCTATACAAAAGGGTGTAGAAAACTTTCAATGGGTGTGTAATGGATTTAATAAATGCACATAAATGCTACAACTAAATAACTACCTTGCTGCTCTAAATGCGGTTGCCTCATATTTCCAGTCTTTTCTTTTACAAAAAAGCCAGTTAGAGAAGCTAAGAGATAAGCCTGCTTTATTATGGTGAGTTAACTAATGGTGCAAAATATTTCTAAATAAAAATATATCTATTTAGGAGAACTTCTAGGTGTGCGCTATGTGGTCTTCTAAACAGCATGTTAACGCTCTAGCGAATTTTCAGTTGCCATTATGGTATATCATACATTAATTATATTTTCAGTGTTGTGCTGAGAAATATAAAAAACATTTTTAACAATGTTTCTAATAATAAAACCATTATTTCAAACCTCGAACACGGGGAAAGTAAAAGGGCATTATTCCCAAAGCCTCGAATGACCAGTAGTTGTTAATAAATTGCATAATTCAAGTGCTTACACTTGGAGGCGCTTGATTCCTCCTTTATTTTCGGGTGTTTGGGGTTTAGGTCCATTGAGCGGTTTAGCTCCATGAACTGCAGGCAGCTCTTGGTTGATGTTGTGCAATTTTTCTTGTTCTTTCTCAAAATAGTTGTGAAGGCGGTTCGTCCATTCTCCTACTCCTCTTATGTGTAGCCACATGTAGCCTGAAATTAAACGTGTGTGAGGAACTGAAAATAGTCAATGTTTTAATATTTTAAGGGAATGAAAAGATTCTGTGTGCACGTTAACTTGTAATATGCTATTCACTTGGCTGTAGTAACTAATCAAATAGTTTATTGTTGCGTTCATAGCAACGTTCTAGAGGAAAACTAGTGGCATTAGAGGGTTCTGGTATTTATTGTGCTGCTAATAAAGTGCTCAATATACTTGTGCCATGGCCATTATTGAGCAATCAGTGCACAGGCGATTTATACACTATTTACGTGATTGAGAAGGATCGTGTTCAACGTTTTGGAATAATTGGGTACAAACTCTTAGAAATGGTAGTAAGTGAAACACAGTGGTTAGAATTCCAGAATTTGTGGAGTAGCTCCCATATATCTTATGTACAATCTTAAACACACATTACGTAAGCACTGAAGATTTTAGTGATATTTGAGTAGAAATTGGGCAAATAACGACTGTTTTCTCTGCTTTGTGTTCAACATATATGCAAACCATTTGCCCGAATGGTGTTTTTCAGACTTGGTAAGCCTTAAAACGTACTGATCTGCAGAGAATTTGATTTGTTTTTCAGCCGATAATGTAACTTTCCTTTCTACTGTGTAGAGCCAAGGAAAGTAAAAATATGTACATACAGACAGAACACATTGTACAGTATTCACTCAATTTACTGTGCAGGATGTGACTAGGTTGTAGTGTGTACAGTATTTGTGAAACTCAGTATATGAGTAGTGGGAGAAGGTAAATAACGTGGTTATACATATGTAATCCTCACTCGTGACAAACGGAGATATTTATACACATTTGGCAGCATTATTGAGGTGATTATCTGCCATAGTGATGAAAGAAAACTGGTAGAATGAAAACTAACTGAGGACTTTCACACTAGAGTCCTCCTTTTATAGCCATCCAGTTTATATGTCCCTCTCTGACCCTGGTGGCTCTGTGAGAATCGCTGCCAGAATACCTATGCCCCATAATTCAAGGGACTACTGTATCACAGTATGATATCTACGATACCACAAGAAACTGGATTATGTTATTATTCATATAAACCCCATATAAGTCCCATCAAACATTGACAATTATTTCCTTGGGTTAATTTTTGAACTGTTCATAGATAAGTCCAGCTAACCATAGATCCAGCGTGTTTTGTTTTGACATTTGTACGATGAATCTTGAAGCTTTTGGAATGAAAAAGATGAATTATTGAATTAATACACTTCATACACAAATGTAATTATGCGTAATCTTACCTTCTTGTTCTGGAGCAGAACTGACAGTGAATGGATGCCACTCATACTTAGCTATTACGGGGATATTAACAAACACGTAGTCGCCAGGATGGAAGTCGAAATGAGGCGGCCTTTTGATTACAAGATGAGTGACGCGAGAAGGAAGAAGAAGCCCTGAACTTATGTACGTTTTGCCTCGCTCAGATCTCATCCAGATAAATCGAAGAATTCGTTCAATCAGGTAAATTGTTCCAGGGATGAAAAACCACTTCCAAAAGTTAGGCCCGTGAAGGAGCACCAAAATCCAGAAAGGAATGTACATTAGATGCGTCCAGTAAAAAATCTGAAATTATTAGCTCTATTTATAATTTGATTTGTGAGTATTTAAATGACAATTGCGAATTCAGAGAGCAATGACTGTAGATCATTTGAAATTCAAGTGCAGTGAGTCACGAAAAATATGATAGTACTTCAGCAACTCTCAAATCTATATATGAGATGTGCACACACAAAGAACAAACAACAAGGAGGCATTAGAAATGAAAAGTTTGGTACGTTAAATAATATTTCCTGAGCTCCTGAGTAAGAATGACCAAGTCAATGACCAAGTTTATGTGTACGGTCTAAGCATAATGATCACCTCTACTGATTTAGTTGCATAACAATGTTAGAAGATGATTACGCTGGGCAGGCAATAACTGAGAAAATACCTTATCTTTGTGTCCTGGTGATACCTGTGCCAACATCAGTTCAACTGTTACGACCTTCAAAGAGGAGAGTCTGTGTGAAATGCAAAGTGTTTAGGGAGGCCCTGGGGGAGGGTCACTGTGGGCAATGATGGTTCGCATCCCCAAGGGCAAGTTTCAACAAAGCACAATGGTGCAGGATCTTCTCCAGCACTTTGAGTGAAAGGAGGTTGGTCAGCTGTTCTTGTATGAGCAGCCCCTTAACCAGGGCGCCCACTTGTTCAAGGACAAGCTGGGCACTGCTGCTATTTGAGTGATCAGGCCAAGTCAGGTCAGCCTGATTGAGCATGTGGGTGAAGAGTGATGGCCTTACCTTCTTTAGTGTCGACCTTACTCCTAGAGACCTGATTGGAGTCTTTGAGAGGGAATTGGAGGAGCTAGTGGATGCCATAAGAGCAATAGGGGAGGGGGTCTTGGTTTGCAGTGATTTCAATGCTAGGGCCCTTGAGAATAGGATGGAGCTGGCTAATTCGAGGCCAGCGTCTCCCAGAGATGACGAATGAAGACATGGAAGAAAGAGCGCTCCTGAACCTCCCAAACTGCTGGTCAGTATGGAAGGATGTATGAGAATGGCAGCATGCTGCAAGATACTCATGAGGGTGAAGAGGGCAAGAAAGAAGAGTTGCAGCGGCAGAGAGGCGTAAGAACCAACCTGATGCAGTGTGCTAATTGGTTCTCAATATGTAGGGGTAAATTCACGGAGCCACTGGAAGCAGACCCAGCTCTCACTTCCCATAAAATACACTGCAAATTATTTACACTACGAATTACTATTTTCTTGAACAGCTTGACCTAATCTCACACCTTTGAGAACCATCCCATTCGACTCAGCAACAAAACATGGCAGTAAACCATGCGAAGCATGACCTAACTACTATGGAACACCAAGAATCACAAATTCCAGGCACCTTCGAGCGCCTGTAGGTAATTGGCACGACGTGGTGTGAGGCGCTGAAACGATTACTTTCGCTCTATTCTCCTGTGAGTTATTGTGGACATTGCATATTTTGCATCTCCATGTCCTAGAGGGGGATTTTTAATAAAATTGTTCTGACTGAAAACATAGGGTTATTATTCAAAATGAATAATGAACCTGGACTCACTCTAAAGAGGAGAGTCTAACTCTAACATCTTACAACTCTCTGATATGCATCTAAACTGAACAATAATTTAAAGTAATATAGCCAGTTGCAGGGAATTTACTTCATAAATTACAGCAGGAGGTGGTGTCTAATTATTAACATGTGACATAACATGTGATCCACTCTATCTACAAAGAAAAGCTAGAGAAGCTGGCACAGTGCCTTAGTTCCCTTCAGTCTACCTGCGTGTATGTTCTGCTACAATTTCAGATTCTCAACAATGAGGGACGGAACGGTTTTCCCATATGCTGGCTGTAGCTAGGAGCACTCATCAAAATCTTCCAGAAGACCAGAAACAACTGAAGTGTTGCCAGGGCATCAAAGAAACCTGATTCTGCAGCTCCATAAGGGTTAGCAGTCAGTCTGAATGAGAACCACTGATTACAGAAAGAGCACCTTACATAACGCTGCAGGTGGGCATTGTCACAACATTTCACTCCATAAGCTCCGGAATTTCATTATTTAAGTCAAACCAACGTTCTGCCAAAATACATCTGAAATACGATAGCCTGGTACATTCTGACCGATATTCGTGATAAGCCTCAAATCCCCTGCTTGCATTTAATTAAATCATCTGCCCTTACCTCAAAGCTTCCGCCTCTTCGAACAAATGTCTGCGAGCATATGAACATGATACCAAGTATGCAGGCCAGAGCTACGCCGGTTGGATTAGCAACTCCTGGAATTAGGCCATAAACCCCAGGTTTGGTTGTGAATAGCCACTCAGTCACAGTTAAATTTAAGTGATTTATATCTGGATCGTTCACAACTTGTACACCTGAAAGAAAAAGAGACCATGAAATTAAACTCTGAGAATGTTAGAAAATGATCGATAGGTGAGTCACGAGTGTACGGCTCAACCGCCAACCTTCTTCAATCCACTTTTGAAATTGTATTTGAAGTTGACACGATCGGTACTTACTGAAATTCAACAAGTGCATGATGGTATGAACTACGCTGTAAATGAAGATGCAAACTCCTGTCAACTTGTGGAAATATATATGTTGGTCTAGTGGTAGGAAGTTACTGAAGCCCCTGGTGCGTAGAAATGTGATACTATGCCGAAGCATAAGAACCAGCACAAACATGCAGTTGAAGTTCAGGCACTGACCTGAAATGAATCATTAAATCTTCAAATACGAGCTAAGAAGGTAAGAATAAAAGAAGGGAAGGACGATAGAGAGGGAATGGTGTCAATCAGTTAAGGAAGGGTCAGCGAAAGAATTAAACTTCTCTAGGTAAAATTTCAAATACTGTGCCACAATAGCGCAGCAAAACAAAATAAACAAGTTCACTGCTTTCATTTTGATATCGCTTACAACCAGAAAGCAACACAGTTTATAAATGAGTTTAGTTAAACAAGACAGATTTTCTTAAACAGTTAAATGATAAATCGTAGACTGGTATATTGAAGGCTGTGGTACAATATATAGACACTTGCCTCTTTTGTCAAGTCAGACAACCCGAGTGTGGCATTGTCAAATATTGGATTGTAACATCTAGACACCACCCGAATAAAGTATGTTCGAGAGGAGGAGGAGGAGGAGGAGGAGGAGGAGGAGGAGGAGGAGGAGGAGGAGGAGGAGGAGGAGAGAGAGAGAGAGAGAGAGAGAGAGAGAGAGAGAGAGAGAGAGAGAGAGAGAGAGAGAGAGAGAGAGAGAGAGAGAGAGAGAGAGAGAGAGAGAGAGAGAGAGAGAGAGAGAGAGAGAGAGAGAGAGAGAGAGAGAGAGAGAGAGAGAGAGAGAGATGAAAGTTTTACTATGAAGGAGTGTTTGCAGAATAGAAATATGAAAACAAGTGGTGGATTTGATATTTATAGACCCAGTTTCAGTTTTTATACTGTCTTCAGTATGTATTCAAATATCAGGTGTGAAGCATCACACAACTTTCCTTAGCTCTACATCCATTCTCTTATGTTCAAGACTTTTGTTTCTAACTCAATTGCTTTTTCACTCAGTTCATTTGAATTTGGTAAAACATCACTTCATGGTGGCAGAAAGTGGTACGCTTACAGATACGGAATTTATCGTGCTGCTCGTGTTCATGCCCCGACTATTATTGAGCAATTAGTACACAGCGAATTGATGAGCCTGTTGTGGCAGCTGGCCACCCATTACCTACAAAAGGCGCCCCACAGGAAAGTCATCCCGACAGAGGGCGCTAGCCGCAAGCCACAGACAACTCCTGGAGGGGATAGTAGGTGGCCAACCAGAGAGGACGACTCCCTTCAAGAGTACGTACATAAGGGCCTGCCTGCACGGACAAACGGCATTCTTCCTTTCATTCTTTCACCGATCTCTTCTTCCGACAACAACCGACCACCATCAGCAGGGACGACGAGTCCGCCCTCTCGCTTCTGAAGAAGAAGTAGCGACGACTCAACCGAGTCCCTCGCCGTGAGGAGCTACTGCTCAACCGAGCCCTTCAAACTACGCTTCGACGCCTGAGGAACTCGTCCCTCGCCCGCTGCTCAACCGAGTCCCTCATCTCGCGTCTGAAGGAGAAGGAGCGCCTACTCAACCGAGTCCCTCGCCGTGGGGAACTACTGCTCAACCGAGCCCTTCAAACTACGCTTCGACGCCTGAGGGACTCGTCCCTCGCCCGCTGCTCAACCGAGTCCCTCATCTTGTGTCTGAGGGAGAAGGAGCGACGACTCAACCGAGTCCCTCGCCGTGAGGAGCTACTGCTCAACCGAGCCCTTCAAACTACGCTTCGACGCCTGAGGAACTTGTCCCTCGCCCGCTGCTCAACCGAGTCCCTCATCTCGTGTCTGAGGGAGAAGGAGCGACGACTCAACCGAGTCCCTCGCCGTGAGGAGCTACTGCTCAACCAAGCCCTTCGACCTGCGCAACGACGCCCGAGAAATCCGTTCTTCGCCTCACTCTCTTGCAACCGGCAGACAGGACCTACAAATGCAACAACACTTCGACGCCCGAGGAACTCGTCCCTCGCCTCACACTTTACCAACCGGCAGAGACTGCAACAACAAATTTCGTCGGCCCTTTTCAAGACCACACAAGCCCTTGAAAAGGGGACTCTGACACCTGTAAACAAGATTTTTTTGAAAAGGATAACAATAACGTTCCCAGTTATCGGGTAATAACTTTTAGTAATACGTGGTAAGTGAAACAGCAATGGTTGACATTTTGAATTTCTGGGGTGGTACCTATATATGTTATGAGCATTATTGAAGACTCTTGTATGGGCAGGAAACTTGCATAGGTGATTACCATACTTGTAACAGATTGCACAACATTCTGCCCCGCCAGAACTCCTTGGGCATACATAAAGTCAGAGGTGGAAGGTGTTTGACTATAATAAGCGACACAACTAACGTGGAAAAATGGAGATCGTTAGCAAATGAGGAAAGAGAGCGTGAGATTGCCTCCTATTCATGTACAACGTTACCAATGCAATTTTTAACAAATCTGTAAACAAGTTGCCGATTCTGAGAAATGACTGATTTGGCCTCAACCATGCGATCTATACGACGTTAGGTAAACTAAAGTAGTTTTCGCGTTTCCTGCTAGAATCGCAACAGAAGTTTCCGCGCTCCAATTTGAACAACCCGACGTTGGGAATTTCCGAAGTGGACTAAAGTAGTTGCTAAATTCTTATTGTTTATGATCTCCTGTTCAAATATCTTCCCAAACTGTCACTTGAGGCCATTCCCATTCAGGGGCCAGTTGTCGCAGCTCCTCTTCACTCGAGTCAATTTGCGCTCTATCAGGCATTGAGGAAATTACAGTGGTTTAAATGCTAGAGTGCTGGGCTAAAACGAAAAGCTTCGTCTTCGGACGAAATCTTTGAAAATCATGCAAGTTTCCTCAGCCCCACATACATCCAGCAGTTTATGTAGCTCTATCCACTAACACAACTAGCTTTCCATTTTGTATATGCAAAGATGATATATTTAACATTGGTAGGTCCCGCTGGGCCACACCTTCATGACATCTTCAGCTTTTTACTTACTGCTACCCTAAAGGTGAGGAATGTATTGCTAAAGCGTTTTAAAAACGGTGAGTTTTCTTCAGATCCTAACGTTTTTATGCCTACTGATTCCAAAAAACCTAATTTCGGCACATTGTTCGTGTGTGTATGTGTCTGTAGTTCAATTTGTGGGGAAGCAGCTGATTCAGTTGGTTATTTTTCTGTTATGTTCTTGGATGAGGGGGAGGGGGCAAAATGTACCAAAAACGACGGTTTTTCTCATTTTTCTTGAAAACGGTACTAATGATTTCGATCAAACTCAGGGAGTACCCTCAACTAACTAGTACCTACATTTGGTTTTCCATAAATGTGCCTGCAGAAATGCGTTGAACAAAGATACAGGGCCAGTATATGTAGCAGGTTGTCGAATTTATGGGGGTTGCAGAAAGTTGTGAGTTGCTACGCACTAAATATTTGTTTCATTCCTGGTTTCATTTTCAGTGGTATCAGGAGTAGCAAGAGAAACAGCTTTATGATGGGACTTTTAAGGATCAGGTTTTCTTGCCGTAAGTTTGAGGAACGCAAAAATTTTGTTGCAAACTGAAGTTCGAGGACATAGTAGTCCCAGTGGGAATACTTTTCTTCCACCAGGTACCGTATAATTGCACGATATTTCTATTGGCTCGCTCAATTGGTCTGATATTGTGTAGTTTGGTGTTTGATACCGAACGTTTGAGCAAGAAAACGAACAAAATTACTCACGAAAGTATACCCCATTGTCTGTCATTAGGGTAAAAGATGTTCCAAAACACTGCAAATGGGAACGAGTTCTATCCATTTGGTGAAAACATCCTCAAACACCAGAAGGTATTTATTTCCAGAAGAGCTTTGAGGAAATGGGCCTATCAAACCAGGAGACCTGACCTCCCAACGTGAAGTGAGATAGTGGGAGTACATGAGTCCACAAAGTGCAGAATTCGGAGGTTGAACTCGCTGACATGTATCACATTGACACGGTACCGACCTATTCTCCAACTATATAATATTCTCGTAGTACTTCCAATGCTTTAATATAGTAATGGGAATGTTCCAAACTTACCACAAGCTCTGGCAAATATGACAAGCCAATTTGACTCTCTATATTGAATCCCTCGTGACACAAAAAGCAGAACGTTGACTAAGAAGAAGAGCGAAGCAAATATAAGGTACACATAGTTGTTCTTCATGTATGGAATTGTTAGTTGGTAAGGTCGTAGAGCACTGAGCCGAGCCATTAAAGATGTAGGTGGGCTCTTGGGCTTAGGAGGAACCAGCCATCGGTCAATGCTGGAAAATTTAAAAACCAATTGATTACAATTGTTAACCTAAAGCTACATCAAATTAATAGCACCTCATCAAATTGGCTCATAGTCATTAAACTGATTGAAAAGATTTTTAACGAAACATCAGGCTCTTTCATCCCTTCAAAACTCACATGCATCATGGTAATTGAAGAAGAGTGAGTGGCAATCTCGTTTCACCTATATGGTGAAGCTTCACTTGAATGCCCTCAACAATCTCCATCAATAAAATTCTCGCAAAACGAAACAAGAGCTTCGGGGATCGAGATAGCTACAATGAGCTAGGCAATTTATACCCATTTCAAGGAGATGATTTACATTAGAGCAGTGTTGATTGCTGGAGAGCTATGTACACACGCCAGTAACATATACATTCATTAATTTATAATAAAATCAAGAAAAAGTGAGACCATCACAAAACATCAAGAATTGGAGCACGTTGGAGACATTTTCAGAGAGAATGAGTTGAATATGTATCTTGAATGATATGTTAACTTCTTTCTTCCAAAAGACCATCCAGCTATATGCTGAGTACTTTTATGATAACAGAAATAAGAGATCACACTCTGCTTCATTGTAGCTTGTAAAACAATGTGCCGCCTGGTGCGTCAGTTCTAAGTGCTTCTGAACAAGAATTTACCCATTTTTCCAACTTTTGAAGGAGGTAATCGCTCTATTGGCACAGATAAGATCAGACAAGGACCTGAGATTAGGCTTAGAATGTCTTCAATGATCTGCACAACCAAGAGAGTTGTAGCTATAACATCTGCGTACACAATAATGCATCTCCCCAAGCTGGCATTTTGCACATTTCTGTGGTGTTACTATGGGAGCTGAACTGTATTAGGCACTGACTTAGTCATACTTCTCATGAGTCTAGCACACACCTATATACTGGATGCACTGACCATAGCATTTAGTAGCAACTGGTTATCAAGATTTCTTAGGTAAACCAGTTATCGTGCTTGAAAGTGTTTAAGAACATTAATAATGTAAGAATATTGAGGTACAATCACCAGATAAGAAACAGGGTCCATGTATTACAGTGAAACCTTTATCTGATTTCTTAAAATACCAGTAAGTTACTAAACTATGGCTCAAAGGGTCAATGTTGATTGTACTTTTGATATGTACAATTTCGTACCTGATTGAGAGATTTTCCAGGAGCCCTCCATGTTTTGTGAGCTGATTTTTAAGCGCCTCGTAAGTGATGGCTCCTCGGTTGTCAGCATCAGCGTCTTCAAACATTGCCATTGTCAAATCGTCAATTTGTTCTTCACTAAATCTCATACCATTTTCTTCCATGCAAGCTCTCATTACATGTTGAAGTTCTTTATGCTGGATGAGACCATCACCTGCAATCACATAGTACTTGATGATGATGGTATGATGATGATGATGATAGTAATGATCACTACAGTGTGTGAGACATTATATAGCATTTTTCAATTTATGTTATTGATACATCACTTGGTCTTGTAGATGGGGTGGATGGTCATTTTCAGCTACACGCATTGCTCTCTTGCTGGTTCAGTGTTTTATGTCCATCCATTATAGGCCCATCACAGGTTTTACACATCGTTGTAAAAATCTCTAATTTGTATTCTGTTGAGTTGTCGTGGGGATATTTGATAGTATTATGTTTGGTTTCTGCCCACTAAATACAACCCTAACTGTTACGTTTTTGGGTGACCTCTGGACTCATTTTTGACAGAATACACCAATCCCCTGGGTTGGAATGCACACCATTTGGCTTCAAGGACATTGACATGCAAAACACTGGCATACAACCATTTACATGTCTTTGTCATTTCATACAGTACACTCTCAGATGATGAATACACAACACAGTACGTTGACAGACCAAGGAATCCCAACCATCACATCTCATCACATTGACAAAAAAGTGGACACGTTGATTCTGCCAAGAGATGATTACAGAATCTTCAACAGGGTAATCAAGCTTGAAACAGATGGCATGCCTAGAATTCTGAATCACAACACACTTTCCAGGCCAAAGTTTGAACATATCTCTGCATAAAATTTGTGTCATAGGCTATCGAAGCCAAACTGCCAATAGCTTGTCAACTCAGCCATGTTTATGTGTAATACAGCTTTTTCTAACAATTTCATGGCTGGAAGTACAATTAAATGTAGATGAATCAGTTTGGTGACTAACCATCCAGATCATACACCCTGAACAGGAACTTGATTTTGTCGTCTGGTGTTTGCCCAGCAAACTGGTGCATAGAATCCAAGAACTCTTGAAGCGATATGGAACCTGAGTTGTCCTTGTCGAATATTTGAAAAACTCGTTCAGTGAAAAATGGCTGGGAACAAAAAATTACATTTTGTAAATGATTAGAGTTTTGTTTTAAAGGCAAAGAAAATTATAAAAAAGTGTATGCAGTATGTGTGAATGAGATGGAATAGAAATAATAATACGAGAACACAAAATAATTTAGTACAGAGCAAACATAAGCTTGCCTAATCATGAAGGTCAAATTCAAAATACTTTTTGGGTGAGTACGTGTTCCCTGCCTGGTACTACACTGAATGTGAGTGCTTTCAATGCATAGACAAGGAAGCCAGTAACTCACGGTACTCAGAAGTACTGAATTATGACCCAAAGATCATGTTTTTATGTTGCAAGCGGCCCATTACCAGCAAGGGAAGATGGACTCACCTAACAGTGGAACTACAACTAGAACTGATTTCGAGTCTATTGCATTAGGTTAATTGATTCACAAACCCATGCACATGGTACTGTGAACTGGTTGAACCTAGCACGATTCTGTACACAATTGAGCCTTACAGCAAGTACCCAAATGTAAACCCTCAATATTCAAAAAGGCCAGCACACACAGAGCAATACAGTCTATCGAGAAATTGTAGGGGATTCAACTCTAAAATGGGGAGAGTCTAGTAAACTGCAAATATTTTTGTTGTTGACTACGAGTGAAAGCGAATTCGTCAGTTTCTTTGCCCTAACAGAATAATCTTATCCATATTACAGCACTGGTGCAGAAACAATTAATTACTAACTGGGACTCAAAAGCTATTGTTAAATCAATTGGCAGGATGTCTTTCTACCCCTTCATGTACGGTATAAATGAGAATGGTATGGTATAATTGGTCACTCACATTTTTAGTGATGAGGATTTTCTTGAAGTCATCACGTCTGATTTCCTTCTCATTCCCAACAGTTTGCCTGAAGAGCTGTTCCAGCCACTCAAGGTTGCTCTTGTCAAATCCAGTGCGCTTCCTGGAAATAAAAATTGCATACACGTTGAAGCACTCTAGCCGTTTATCATAAATTGTGAAACATTAGTTGTGATGGAAGAATAAGTGCATATTCCCAAAATGTCTCAAAAAATGAATAACGAAGCACTTGATTAGGTGAAAGTTAGAAACAAAGTCATTTCTCCTGCACCTTTGTCTTTGGCATCCAAAGTACAATCTTAAATTCATTTAAGGAAGGATTTGTAGGACGTAGGGAAAAACACATTTTTCAAAATGTTCATGTTGACATACCATTTAAAAAATACTAGCACCAAAATATTTACTACATAGAAGATCAAGCAGACACAAAGTATGGGCCTTGGCAACTAGCTGGAGGTGCTTGGTGATAGATGATGGAAGCTCTTATTTTGCGCTGCAGTGATTGACATCAAGCTTGGGTTCTCGAAACTTACTCAGATTACTGTGAAATGTCAATACTTCTGGAGAATGGTGAATGACCACTGTCTGTGGGCTTTCCGGGAGAGATTTTCTTGCGCGTACTAATTTATAGGTTTTTGGCTAGGACAGAGTGGTAGATAATGCTTGACGCTCCTTTAGTTTACCTATAGACATGAGTGCTGTTCACGTTAGGGAAGCGATACCTTCAATCAGGTTGGCCTGAAGTCTTTGGTTATGAGTGTGAGGGCAATCCCTATTCAGTTCAGTAATAGAAGTTGAAGAAGAGGAGGCCAACAATATTACAGCACCTTGGAAGTGTAGGTGGAACTTCATAACAGGCACAGCTAGGGGGGCTGAACACTGCACACATCCCGTTACCTCCTTATACTTGAAATGGTTCCATTTCAGTCATTCAAGCTCCTGTGCCTATGGAGGAGATTCCATTGTCCCAGGTACTGCTGAGCCCCATTTGCAGCATTTTTCAGCAAGATCTTTCAAGCTTGAATCGTACCTTTAATACATTAGTCAGGCTGGAATCTATTGACCTGAAGTTAACTTGATGTGACTCGGGTCTTGTATTGCATCAGTGCTAATAGCTTAAGTAGCTGTAAGGCACTTTACCAAACAGAGGCTACCACATCCAAAGTTTTAGTATTTTGAGAACAAACTCGTTAAATTGGTTGGAAATAAACTAACTAGGCAGGTGGACACACAAGTTATATTATGTGTTATGGTCCATCAAGCTAATATGATGCAAAGTAGGCGCCCACTACAAGTGGTAAACATCATGATGACAAAAAAGCTGCTGCCCCAGCTATGTGAACCCTATATATACCCCTTTGGAGTCCTTGTCCTGATGTCGTACTGTACATTACTCTCCCCCGTTAATTCTCTGTAACATTCAAGTGGTTTTCTATTTAAATCAATTGGTGTTTTTTGAAACACTTCTTCACCCTAAAGTGATACCAAACTTACATACACAAGGAATTCATAGGATTGGAGTAAATGACAGAATAGAACTTACTTTCTAGTCATACCACTTCATTTAGAAAAAGTGCTCCATCATTGTTTAGTGGGCTTATATTTTAGATAGGCACACTCGTACATATTGTAAATACCTGGCGTTGGTTGTATTTGCAAGCAGTTCCATAATTTGAGCAGCTGTAACCACCCCATCAGAATCTTGATCAATCAATCGAAAAAGTTTATCCACAATCTGAAAAAAGCAGTTGATCAATTCGTCGTTATTTCTGTTATCCTTTCGTATCTAAACACGTTTCTGGCCATATGCTATTGAATTTGTCTTTGCGCCCATTAGATAACATTTATCTAGTTAGTTACTACTTAATTAATAATACCATGGATTGCCCCTTTACTATTCAGAGCGCACATCAGCATCTGCATTGTATGTAGCTTATAACTCGAGTTGCAAGATGACGCTGCTATAAATGTGCGTCATGTGCTCATAAACTTATGGCGTTACTTATTTAAACATTTTAAAAGTAGAATCAAGGGCGAGAGTATTTACTGCTTTGGCAGTAGTGTGAATTTGTGGCTGCAGAGAGAGAGAGAGAGAGAGAGAGAGAGAGAATGAATGATGGCGTTTATTTACAAAAACAGAATGAGATTAGGACCATGAGGTCCTCTCTTACATCTATCCTGTAATTATTAGTAGAAACTTAGTAGTAAAACAAAACAACTATTAACCACTGTAAGTTATCTTTTAAAACAAAAACGTATACAAAAAAAAAAAAAAAGAACAGAAGTGTAGCTAAAAAAAAACAAAAACAAATCAACAGTCAAATGCAGTCACATTTCTTGTAATATAAGGGAAAATGAAAAAACCCTGCAAATTATTACACAACGGTTTATTATTCGGACAATCAGCTTGACCTAGCATTAATGCTCCGAGATCCATCCTGTCCGATTCAGCATCGAAAAATATCATAATGAAACCCAAAAAAAGGTCGAAAAGAACTGAATTGTAATATTAAAATAAACAAAAAAAACACGAAAGTATCTAGAAAAAACTGAATTTTAATATGAAAACATGCAGCCTAAATTCTAATATCAAATTTAACCAAAAATCTATGAAAAAAACATAATGAGAATGAAACGAAAGAATCTAAAAAAATTGAATCGTATTAAAACGAAAACGTCGGGGAAATTGGAAGAGTAAGGCGAATGGGGAGAGACCGGTCGTTGGGAGGGAAGCGACCGGGAGGCCACCCTCGCTCGCCCCGAGAGCGGTTGGTTTTTACTGAGACGGGCGGGGCGGTGGGAATTCAAACGACGAAACGCCTTGTAGCTCCGCGTTGTACTGCGTTTCGTTAATTTTTTAACCGTTTTTGCCCATTACAACCGCGGGCTTCGTCCGTTCGGATTGCCGTGATGGCGGGCACAACTAGTTACCAAATCGGATTTTTGGGCGAAAGAACGAATTTTTTAGACCACGTTAAAGGCACAAAACGGCCCGGACGGCGGACGGCGGACGGGGACGGGGAGACGGGGACGGGGACGGGGGACGGGGGACGGCGGACGGACATTGCAAATTTGGAATCTCCATGTCTTGAAACGTAAAGTATCAAATTTTGAGGGGGGGTTGTAAAAAATTTTTCGTGACCGAAAACATAGGGTTATTATTCAGAATGAATAATAAACCAAAATGGAAGTGGATCAAGTTGGGTCTTCGTACGTCTTGAGGAGATCTTTTTTATAACGGTTTCGGAAACTTTTGGCAGAAATTGTGAGATCATATCGGTCGGCGTTGTCATTGTAAAACTTGATGGATTGCATTAGGAAGGATTTGCTGGCTAAATTAGTTCTGTGGGACGGAATTTGTAGTGTGGATGAGGCATGGCGAGTATTAACATCATGAATGCTGCTTTGAAAAATGTATTGCTCGAATAAATACTCCGGTTTCTTGAATTTTAGAATTTTAAATAGCATCGTAGCCACTGCGAGCTTCTTTCTCTCCTTGATTTTAAGCCAGCCAAGCTTCGAAAAGTACGGAGTTGTGTGGGTATCAGGCCGAAGGCGGAACACAAATCTCACGATCGAATTGAGGGCTCTTTGCAGCGTCTTGATCTGCCCCGCACTAAGATCGCAGTAGGCGAGGGAGGCGTAGTCGAAGAGTGGCAGCAGAAGTGCTTGGGCTAATCGTGCTCTAACGTATTGTGGAAAGTCTATGGCGAGTCTCCGCAGTTGGTACAGACTCTTGTACGCTTTTCCACAAACGTCTGCGACATGCATGTTCCAGTCAAGCGTGCTGGTCATTAGTACGAGAGAGAAAGAGAGAGAGAGAGAGAGAGAGAGAGAGAGAGAGAGAGAGAGAGAGAGAGAGAGAGAGAGAGAGAGAGAGAGAGAGAGAGAGAGAGAGAGAGAGAGAGAGAGAGAGAGAGAGAGAGAGAGAGAGAGAGAGTAGTCGCCTACCGGCACATTGTGCGCTTTGGAAGTGTTGTGATGTTGTCCAGTTACGAGGGGGCCATCAATACGACTTCTCCAGTGTTGGGGGGAGGGGTTGTTGCTCCACACAGGCACATGTCAAACCCCTGCCGCCCGAAGAACTGGAGGCGCACGTTGAAGGCGCCATGGCCTGAGAGGAGCTGAGGGGCTGCTAAGGACGGATGCCACCAATCCATGCGTACCCTCTCTCACACAGAAGGGATGATGGGGCGTAAGTGGCGTGCCATGGGGCCTATGTCCCACCTTGCCTGCCACACGTCCAGCACTCCCTCAAAGCCTATTAGTAGCGATGCGTCGAGTTTTCCTCCAGGAGTGTCAGAACTAGGGAGTGTAGAGCTCCTCGATAAGTGGCTAAGGCGTCTAACCGGATGAAGGACTGCAAGACAGCAAGGTCAAGTTGAAGATCCAGCAGGGGTGTGCCTGCGATTACTTGCAGTGCAAGGTGGGAGGTAGTGTGGTACGCTGGCAACACAGCTAGGAGAACATCTCGCTGGATGGTGCGTGCTCTCTGCCAGTCTCGCTGAGATGGGGCAACCCACCAAGTCGCTGTGGCGTACCACACCATCGGCAGGAAGACCGGGAAATCGACTCGGGGTAATCGGGAAAACGACTAAAAATGGCAGTCGGACAGTTTAGTAAAACCTGGAAACTCCAGTAAAGCTCGGTAAAAAATTGTAGGGCAACATTTTCCGAAAATTACAAAAAAAAAAAAACTGTGCGCCCATACGGTGGAACTGTTTTGGGAACTCAAGTAAAAGTAAAAGTGTAGGAATATCTGAGACACGTTAATGGAAAATCGGGCAAAATCATTGAAAAATTAAGCGAATCGATTAAAAATAAAGCGATGGTTATCGGGAAATTGAGCAGTAGTCGTGGAGAAGTTGAGTCAAAATTGTAATCAACTCGAGTAACAGTCGTCGGAAAATTGAATGGCAGTTAATGGAATCCAGCAAAAATTGATGGGAGATTGAGCAATATCGTCAAAAACTCAATTAAAACAATTACCACTAATAATATTCCACAAATTGAGTAAAAATTGTCGGAAAATTGATTGAAGGGATAAGGAAATCCAATAAAATTTCTTTAGTAAATTTAGTGTTCCAGAGCATCCAAGAGGTCCTTCATGGTCTCGAGAAATTTGGTCATCTACTAACAGCTTTCAGCCAAGCATACTGTGGAATCGCCAACCGTAACTTATAATTCACTGTCATTTTTGCTGCGAATTCGAGGCGTCTGCCGAGCTGCTGTCGATTTTTTGCATCTCAGACAACTTCGTCACTTTTTTCGCAATTCGATCGACATTTTCACGAATTAAGCTGTGGAAAGTACTGAAATCTACATAGAAGCGGGTGTGTGTACACATATGTGACTAGTAGGTCCCTCTCGAGTAAATAGATTACGTCCTCGTGAGAATAAATGAGAATCGTTCGTTTCCGAGCACACGTTCTTCGAAAACGAGATTTTCCTCTGAAAAATAACTGTCGGGCCAAGTTAACTTGCCAGCAGCTTATGTGAACTGATGCTCAGCCACAAGCGTAGGGAAGGGAAAAGGAATTTGAGGTGTTTCTCTCTACGTGAAAGGCTCGAGTTGAGAAGTGAATTTAATCGTCGGGATTCTGGACATTTCTTCAGGCCCTGGGAGGTAATATAAACATTTAAAATAAAAAAACAGAAGGGCGTTGCTGGAAGAATGAGCGATTTCCACTTGAGGTAAAATCACCTCACATTGAATCATTGGAATTCCTCTGTGTTGGAAAGAGAAACGCTCAAGAAAAGGCAAACGACGTCAAACAGGCTCGACGAAATGGGCATCCCGGAAGAACTTAGGATTTACGAGATGTCTGACACCAAGAGGCGAAATGAACTCGTTCCGAAGTGACGAAAAATAAAGGGGAGGAAAATAAGAGCGCGCGTGAATTCAAAACTGCACTAAAAACGGGATTCCTCGCTCGGAAGTGGCCGAGTTGGAGTTCGACATTCCGAGTTGGCGTGAAACCTTGAAAAATTCCCAACGTTGTTCAACCCCCCTCCTCTTCGACGGGGTTTTGCCCGATTTTCCAACACTTTTCGCTTTTCGGAATCCAAAAGGAAACGAACAGTTTTCTTCGTATCTTCAACTTTGGAGCTCTCCTGAATCCAAAACCCCGAATTTCGACGCGCGATCGGTGCACGTTCTTTTTTTCCGTTCCGAACTGGTTTTGGTCAACATGATTTCGATTTCGACAACTATACCTGCAGCGGTCTGTCAACGGCGGCATAAGTCTGCTTAGATAGTATCATCGACGCTTCTCCGCCCAATAAATTGTCATTTTTGACATTTTCTCAAGTAGAGCTTAAACGATTCCAACGTAACTCACAACAAACATACCCACTTTATGTCGACCGTATGCGTTTTCGAAAAAATGCGTTAAACGGAAACACAGCAGCTTTATGTATCGAATTCTTTGTGGATGACAAAAACGTGTTATACTTCGCCCCGAACATTTTCTGACGATATTCGCAAAATGCCTTTTTAGCTCAAATTTCCAACAATTTTATTGAATTTGTCAACGCAATCAAAACATTTTCTCAACGTCTTTTACATTACTGCCGACATTTATTATTCTTAACGCCAACGGTTTTGACTAAACCGTCAACGTTCGAGAATGAAACATGCTTTAGAGTTCATCTAACTGCCAGAAAGCGTCACGTTGCGAGGGGATAAAACACAGATATTCATCCCCCAATTTCAAATTTGTTTTATATTCACGTCTAATACCATTCACGGCTGAGCGACCGGTCAAAACTCCATTACGAATGTAGCTAACTCTGCGCAGGATGAAATAAGCTCACAAAACGCAATTTCGTTTCATCCAACTATGTTTGTTTTATCAATTCTGAAACAGTTAATTCAAAATATTTCACAATTATAACGCGAACGTCGCAGTTTTTTTTTTGCGTCACTACCTAATCTTTTCCACCAACTTTTTACCTTCCTTAGCCCTACGTCGTGGGGGTGTGAAGTTATGCAATGAGCAAAAAGTAACGAAAATGACGAAAGCGGCACAATAAGTCATCACAATGTTTTGGGGAAAATGTATTTCATTACGGGTTTCTCTTATAAATCTCGCCTATACCAGTGTTTTCGGCCCATACACACTCTACGCGATAAGAGTTTATTGAAGCTCATATAATAGTCCAACAGTTTTTCAAAATGCTCACCATTCACCATTTATACAACATTCACCCACTTTCCCAACAATTTTGAGTTACTTTCCTGTCAATTGAGCGATTTCGCGTCAATTTCTCATTCGCTTTTCCCACGATTATTGCCCAATTCCAGACAAGCTACGCTCAATTTTTTAAAACAAACTTGTACTCGATTTTCCTGTTGTCCTGAGGGCCAAATTGATAAATAGCCTTTAGACCACATTCCGTCATTTTTTACTTAATTTGACTATTATCGATATTCGATGCTTCAATTTTTTTAAATCGATTTAAATTCGATTTTCACGTAATATTTCACGAAGTTTCCAGCTGTTTTCGCTATCTTCCAAGTTTTAAAATCATTCGGGATGTGACGCTGATGTTTTCATTCGTCTTTTGTAGCAATCGACGCACGTCGGGGCTTGAAATCGGGCGATGGACGTTTAGTTTGGGTTGAGGATGTACAACGGAACCTCGCTAATACGAATTAGGTAAAATGTGGATTATACGAACAACGTGTTACGGAACGGTGAAGGCTCCCGAGTCAAAGACCTCTCATTTACAGGTAATTTACATTCAACAAATTTCATGCTTCATTTTATTGATCAATATTTTTCAAATGCGCAAAAATTTATTTTCAAATGTAAAATATTCTGTTCAATATATGCTCACTCTGACATCATTTCCACCACTTACCAAAAGTGAGTCGGATTAGCTAGAATCTGTTGTAACTCCCACAATGTAGATGGTTTCAAATAAAATTAATTCTTAAAAACTTTCTTCCCCCCCCCCCCCCCCCGAAGGCGCACGGGATAAGTTCCTTTGTCACTGCGGACCCATATGGGCCTATTGTGACACTGAGCCTTTCTTAGTTAAAGGCGTCGTACATATCCGTCCCCCTCAGGAAGCCGAGTATGTCCTTCACCGCAGATTCCGCTATTATTTGGGGTTCAATAGTCCCCTGAGCGAAAAATTCGAAACGTTTGGCTGCCAAGGCAGAGCATTCTCATAGCTCTGCCGTCTCGTCCTCCTCGCCGCAAAGTCTGCATTCCACCGCCTCTGAGATGCCCATCTTGTTGAGGTGATACCTGAGTGGGCAGTGCCCGGTGAAGAAGCTTGTCAGAACTCTCAGATCCTGTCTGGAGAGTGTCAGCATCGCCTTTGCCCTTTGACAGGAAAGCATGACGAGCCTTTTTGCTTGTCTTAATCGTGGCTGGCGATGCCAATGGGCGCTGTTTTCCTGTGCCTGCCATCGAGCAACCAGACGATTCAGGTGACTCTTCGTTCGGGTCCAATGGGTAGGGATTCTGTACCCCTTTTCGCAAGGCCTTTTCGTTGCCCTCATGCCCCCTATGAGCCGGCACCCAGATGAGGGAGAGCCTATTACGAGGCAGAGCTGTTTGAGCTCATGAAGGCATTCTCATGCCAGCTTAGAGCTAAAACTATAGGCTGCAATAGCCTTTAAGGCGGCCTACTGTCCGAGAATATGTGGATCCGCTTGCCCTTGAGTCCTTCATTCAGGACCTCTTCCGCGCTGATCTTTATAGCTAGGATTTCCGCTTGAAATATCTAGGCGTACTCTCCCAGCGGCTTAGCGAGACTGTAGTTGGGCCCAACAATGCCCAGTCCAGCTATGCCTTTCATAACTGAACCCTCGGTATACCACTGCAGGGGTCCGGGACGTCTCCTTAAAAACTTTAAAAAAATTAAACTTACCCCTTTAGCTTGAAATATTTGACAAAACTTGTCGAGTGAAACTTTTTCATCTCCGCAAAGAACGTACGCAACGCTTTCCAGTTGTTCCGCAAGGTCAATTTGCTTCTCGTCACTGAAATTCAAACAGAAATCGTGAATAAGAAAGACATCGCAATATTTGCAAAAATGTGCAGTAAACTCTAATTTTAAGAATTAGGACGCACAGTTTTTAAAACGAGGAAGAGAACAATTTGCATTTAAAAATTACGCTATGCAAATAATTTGAATTGAGTAAAATTCTTTTCAAATATTCGTTTTACTTTCCTTTGCTCTACCAAGTGGAATCGACTGACTTTTTTTGTTTTCTTTAGATTCAAAGGCACTTTTTAACGTTAAAAAGGAAGGTTAAAACGGGTATATGATGCTGCTAAGTTGCGTTTTGTTTAGGTATTTTCAAACCCTTTGATTCCATAGTGCAAAGGTTCCTCTGTTCATTTCGACAGTAGAATGCGCTGGCTCGGGAACAGTTCGAAGGAACTAACGTTCATACGTTCACGTGAACGAACTATACTCAATGCAATTCAGCCCCAAGGACAAATTAAATATTTTATGGAAAAATGACGAGTAACGGGGAGCTCAGTCTAAACTTCAAGTACGAAATACTTGCGAAACTGGTAGTCTGCTAATTAAGTTAAGCTAGGGTTCCATAGGACTCCGTGGCGCAACGGTAGCGCGTCTGACTCCAGATCAGAAGGTTGCGTGTTCAAATCACGTCGGGGTCACAATAATTTTTTTTTTTCACGCGTGCGATAACAATTTCAATGCATTGTTCATTTTAATTTCTCAGTTATAATTTTGCGTTAATATCATCTCGTGCCTCCCTTAGAGATCATCCAATCAGTTTTATTGATGTTCGCAGAAACTCTTGGAATCCTAAGCCTATTGTCGGTATCAGAGGGACAATAAACAAGACTTACCTACAACTAAAGGAAATTTGAACCACTTCTAATTTCGCTCCCGTCAACATATTTAGTTGAAAAAGGATTCACTTCTGTTGTCCAGCTCCTCACGAAACATGTAAATAAGTTGTACGCGGGCCTCGAAGCAGACTTGCTTCTCAATTTGACCAACATAAAACCGAATATTCAAGTTTTATCAGAAATTCACGGAGTATAAGGTAAAATAAAACAAAAATAAAGTTTGCAAACGTTCATTTACCTTATCGAATTTCAACTGTCAACTTTCTATCCAGATTCGACTTTAAAAATGAAAACACGTTCTTCTATGTTAAAATGTGTGTCAATGATCTTAGTAAATTATTTCACTTTTGCGTTATTTAAAAAACCTTAAAAAATGGTACATCTTAATTTTTTTCTTTCATTTTATTTAAGAGCGGCTACTTTGGTAGCTTTTATGTACGATAATAAAATTGTTCAATGTAATAAAACTGCTTTATTATATATACTTTACTTCAAATTGAAATTCGGCATACGATGAAAATGAAACGGTTGCGAAAAGTGTTAGTCAACCTCCAGAAAAAGGAGCTGGGCCACAAGAGGTTGGGAACCGCTGCGTTAAACTTTAATCCAGATTAAATTCACTGAAATTATGTGAAACGGCCACTGCATAAATTAATAGGTTTCAGCTGATGAGCACATTGACCCCCCATCAGCCCACCTGTGGAGTTTTTCATTACAGTTTTCTACATGTCTCGTAATTGACTGTCTCACGAGCCTGCCTCCCAATGCTCGTGGCATAAGTAGTAGCACCTCATTAAATTCCGGAACTCTAAGCGCTACAACGTAAAGTTAAGCTCGAATGAACTGAATGAAAAATATATTGGATTAGTAGCAAAAGCCATGACAATCGCTTAATGTACGTGGAGCTATAGACAAATGTGTGATGCGCCGCACCAGACATTTTGGGCTCGAAAGACCTTAACGCGTAGCAATTTGAAGATAACGTGACTTCAATTCAACACTTCCCTTGCCCCTTGGGCTGTAGCAAGTAACACAGCACCTCAACTGCTAACTTCCGCTCAATCCCTCCACAGAAAGGAGAATAAGCCATAAGTAGGTTGGAAATTGTGGGTTTTGAGGGGACAAAAAAAAAAAAAAAAAAAGAAGAGGGACGATGAGGCTTTGGCGGTCGGCAAGATGGGGATATTAACGCCTCAGCAGGAGGCCAGAAACAGTCTCTGCGGGGAATCCGATCACATCAATCTCAGCAGTAGCGCCCCCGCCAAGTTGAGCTGCAGTCGTTTTTTAGTCCGCGTTAATGAAGTAGAAGCAGCTAGAAGTTTGTTTTAACGAAGAGCTTGTTTCTCTGACGTCGTCCTTGTTTTCTCATTCCGTCGCAGCCCTCTACATTTCGTACTCGATGAAATAAATAGGAGCATCACAATGCATTTCCACAATACGGCTGTATCGAAATAACTCTGCACCGGAAGTAATTTAACTGGATTTACACATCTATAGCAAAATACGTATTAAATAAAGCATCAATTCAATAATTGTTTAAATTTCCAGGTTAGACCCTAAGTTTAACTCGAGAAATATGCGCAATTATTTCATTCCAAATAATAATAATAATAAAAACGCAGGACACAATGCAGCGATGTCGACAAATACGGTTCAGGAATTCGTCACCACAATCATCGCGTAACATGATTTCCCTGTTACGTCGCACAATACGAAATTATTCCTATAAGCACAAGTTTTGACGCTGGTAGACATTTCTGAATGCACACACCGTCTTTCGAAGTGACCAAATTCAAAACACGTCAAAATTGTGAAGATATCCGCCCTTCCTTCATACCGGCCAGTTCCTTTCCGTCCTTTTTTACTCTCCCTCGAATTTGAGAGCTCCACAACCTCACAAATATATTAATACAACCTTACCGTCCACTACTAATGAGCGAGAGATCCCCGAGAATTCTGGCAGGCTTCATTCTCTGCTTTTTAGATCTGTTTTATTTGGTATCCACCACTTGGTTCTTTTCAGTTGATAATATCGAAGTGGATTATAACAGTCCTATGATTGCGGTCGAATTCTTTTGACTTTGTGTGGTTGGTGTCTCTTAGTGGCAGTTACGTCATGAGGAATGAAACCAAGTAAAGTCCTCTAGGGCAAGTAAAGCAGTGTGGCTTTGGGTCAGGAGATTGAGAGACCTCTCATCGCTCATTGTAACCTCCCTCATCTGGCTACTACATATTCACAGTTGAAAACTGTCACAGATATTGGGGCTCATTATCTTATATCCTTCTTCCGAACCTCCTCACAACTGTGTATCACATTTCTCGAAACTTTGTGCTGGTTAGAGCAATACAGGTGCAATGAGGATAAAATCTCTGGCGTCTTTCTCATTTAAGCACTGGCACTGCCACTACACACTCTGGGATTCGGCTGCTCAAAGCTGGGCTGAGCTGGGGTGGAGGAGGGGATGAGGAAAGAGTTTATTTTTGGATTGGTTGACCGAAGTAGAGTCCTTGCTATACTGATTGCTTCAACCTACCAGCTAATAGAAACAGGCTATGGAAAGTAGTACGTAAAAAAGTTAAAGAGAGCCATCCTGACGAGAACACGCAACCTTCTGATCTGGAATCAGACATGCTATCATTGCGCCACGCGATGATTTATTACGTTGTTTAATTATGTCAAGCATAATGCGACAAACATCATTGCCAATTCAAAACGACGTGCATTGAGCTACGCATATCAGCACAACTTCCCTGGAGTTGACTCATGCGCTGCAGGTGTGCTCAGTGGCGAGGCTTGCTCGCACAGTGTGCCACAATGAGGTGGCGGCTCAGGTTGCTGAGTATGCGAGGAGGAGGGGGTGGGGTTGCTTGGAAGAACCTCTTGTTCAGGCCACAGTGGGAGGGCTCATGCCAGGTCAGGCCTACATCATCGGCCCTTGGACCAGCACTCTGGAACGCCTGGGCAAAGGTCTTCTCAGGAGGCTCATGGAGACTGACTGCGAGCCAGACGCCTATGTGGATGACTTGACTGTGTTGGTCTGTGCAGAGTCGATCTGCCAAATCGAAGAAAAAACCCACCACGTGCTCTACACTGTCACCCAATGGTGCAAGCATGTCAAGATGCTGGTGGCTGAGGAAAAAACCCAGCTAATCTTCTTGAAAGGAAAAGTGAATAATCAACCCACAATACGCTTCAGTGGCCACAGGCTCTTTCTTGAAGAGCACGTCAAGTACTTAGGAGTGAATATAGGGGAAAGGTGGGGCTTCAACCAATACCTCGACAAAGGGCCGTGGCACGTATGAGTTCTACCCCAACATCCGTGAACGTCTTTTAAGAAAATGGGTTGAGCTAGACCACTCGACGAGCCAATTCCTCACGGGACATGATGACTTCAATGCGCGGCTCCACTTCTTTTCCCTCAAAGACTCTCCATCATGCACGTCTTGCGCCTCCAGTGCGGAGGAAACAAGAAACCACGTGCTGCTCCACTGTAGTTTCTACAACAATGAGCAACAGTTGTTGGGCGTGCAAACGAACTTTGCAACATTGACTGCTACAAAACAAGCCTATAACCATTTCGCGAAGGACGTGATGGCTAATAAACGTGGTCATAGTTGATCTGTCCTTTTGAAACATGCCACCCAAGTAAATAGTTAGATCAGGTAGGAAACCAGATTAAGAACTCCTCCCAGGCGGTATGGGATTCCTCAGGTGGTCACCTCCGCGCGGTAACAACTGGCAACAGCTCTCCACCGGGAGACTGGCTAGCGACCAAATACCTGCCGTACCTCAGCAGGTCTGAGTTCGGTGGATGCTACAGGCGCCAGCCTCTTGAACATTAGCAAACCCGCAACTTCCATGACTGACATAACCCCCGTCGAGGGTTTAGGAACAGTCATCAAATAAAGAAACAGACCTGTAGAGTTGACATGAAGGGGGGTGTGGTTGGGCACGGCGTCCCACCAATTGAGGGTGGTGGAAAATACTGAGTTTTTGTGTTGGAGTGGGTGTCCCAGACAGTGCACATTGATGGAGCACTGGTGTGAGCGGCTTTTCGTTGGAGGACGGCAGGCCTGGATGTGGTGTTATTACGTAACATATCGTGTACATATAAGGTGTTGTATAAATGTGTAAGCGTGTATGGTGTTAGTGCAGAACGACACACAGGCGGTAGATGTTTGATGGTAGCTTTAAGCAGACTCACGATGTGGGCCAAGGTGCCGATGACTTCCTGGTCTCAAAATAGCCCCAGAGTAGGGCTCCAGCTGGTATTAGTTGTAAGATCTGCTTGGTGTATATAATGGCAATATGTAAATGCCTCATATCAACGGCGAATAAGTCGTCAAGTTTTCTTTTCGTATTTCTCCGTTTGTGCTGTAGCTCTGAGCGTCATTTATTTTATTTATTGTACAATTTCATAGATTCAGAAAAATTTCCTCTCTCGTGGGTTCATCCACCTAACAACTTCTTTTATTATCGTTATTTGCGTTCGCAGCTCTACATAAAGATACGGTGCTCAACGTGGGACAAACTAAAAAAACTTAGGTCTTCGAAACTGCCACAAGTACAGTAATTCATTTGAAATAAAAACTTACGTCAATCTTTCTTTCAGAAATTCTATCCAGTCTTCTTGAATCAGATAGTTGTCCCTATCGAGATCGAACAACTGGAATAACTTCGATAGCAGCTCCTGCAACAAGAGAACGAGAAAGGGACTTTAAAACATCTGCACCATTTTTACACAATTTTGCAATCCTGAATGGATTGCATTTTTACTTTCCCTAGGGCGAAAGGTTACGTAACCAGTTGACATGAAATATTTTCGAGTTTTCTTGAGATGATGACATTTCAAGGTTGGGATAACGGTCCAATTAAGTCATGCAGTATCAAATTTAAAATTTAGCTCATGGGACGGCAAAATAAGACTGAGAAAAACAGTACTAGTTATGTCTTCCTATTACTGTTACTGTTGAGAAATCTACGTGCCCTATTATTATAACAGATGTTTAGGGTTCAACGGGGTTCTTCAATTAATTATTTTTTGACACTCGTTCACAACACTCAAGGTTTTATTTTTCTCTTAACATAAGATTATCCAAGTTGTTAGACGTGATATCCTCGACAGTTACTATAATGCGCTATAGTTATCACTGTGATAAAACCCCGTCTATTTTCAACGGATCTTACGATTTTGATTGAATTTGTTGTGTGAACAGTTCCAAATAACACGACAGTAAGATTCTCATTCTTGGGAATATGAAGATAACGTGGCAATTAATAATCGAACATTTTAGCCCAGTCTTTTCGTCATAAATCCGGCCCATATACGAGCGTTCACAGACAAATTAGAGTGGTAGCACTATTTCTCACAGATTTTACCCGATGATTTCAAGAAGGTAAACAAAATACTTCTAAAAATAATCGTGTTGACAGTCTCATAAATCACTGCGCACGGATGGATCAGTGACGGTCGTGGCGTAAGTAGCGGCACTTCAATAAATTTCGGAACTTTGAGGTCTACTACTTTCAACCTAAAACGTTAAGTTACGTTCGACCAAAAAACCGTCCGAAAAATAGGTTCGGATTTGTAGCTAAAGCCACGAAAATGCCGAATGTACGTAGGGCCGAGGAATATAGTGCGATGCGCCTTAGCGGATATTTCCTCCTCCCATTGGAAATTTTCCTAAACGTCAAATTTTGTGCGACTTGGAAGGCGGTAAATGTAGGACCAAGTTCTGAAGCTGGTTCTGCGGTGATTCACGAATAATTTAGTTCCTCTGGGGAAAAGAACGGTTCAACTTTTATGACCATCCCACAGGTTTGCGTCCAGTTTTCTGTTCATAAACTCAGATCATCGTTACCTACCAACGTGGGAATTGAATGTTTTTTTTTTTTGCGAATACGTCGAATTAGCGAAATTGCCTTCCGCAAACGGTTTTGCTGAACGACAGTTACTAAAGTCGGTTGTTTACGATTTCGTATCCGACAGAGCGGGACGTGACACAACTCACATTTTTGAACGTTTCGACCGTTGCGACATTGAACGTTCTACTCGTGATGTTGTGGTTATTCAGCGGAGAGCAAAGATGAACGTTCGAATTGATCGTGCTTCCGAAGGGTACGATCGATGGAAATCACACGAATTCTTCAACTCAGCCACGCTGTCATTTACGAACTAAACTCTTCCTATTACAATGAACAGCAGCGCACAATGGTACACTTTTACTTCAATCTGCTACATAAAACGTAGACAAGATGAAAAGCCTCATGTTCGACGAATTGTATTTTCGACTATCTTCCCCACCGCACTTTGATTACTTTCCTTAGTCCTGCTAAGTATACACAATCGGCCAAAATAGGAGACACAAGAGTCCCCTCAGTTCATAACATATTATTAGGAAAAGATTTCTGGATAAACCAAATCAACTCAAGTGTTTTATTTACTTTGCGCAAAAGTTACCAAATTTATTAAGCTGTTCGTTAATTTTTATTCAGTTTCCTGATAAATTTCTCTCGATCACACAAAATCATTTATTCAATTATCCATTCTCCCCATTTTCTTCGAATTTTGTCGAACACAATTTTCACTGCAGTCTATAGTGAGGTTCCCAAGGATTTTCACTTAATTTTCAAACAATTTTCTAGTTGTTGTTTTCAAACTATTTATTTGCACTCGAGTTTCAAATAATTAGTAATCATCTTATCTGCGTTTCTGCTCCAGTTTCCCTTGATTTTCATGCCATTATTCATTATTTTCACTCAATTCCTCATCTTCACTCAAATTCGAAACAGTAGCGCACAACATCGTAATATCTTCTCGATATTACCGTCATTCGCTGTAAAAGCTCCAATTTCAACAATAATTCCATATTCTTCAACCCGAATCCTCATTCCTCGATCGGCCAATAATTTAGTGAGCTACTCGACAGATTACGTCACTTTTCACTCGATTGCTCGATCGTTTACATATTTCGATGGACTGAAGCGTCACAGTCGAGGCGTAGGAAGTAAATAATGGGGAGGCGCTCTTAATAATTTTGACGTAATTTCGCATCTTACGAAGAACGAAATGTAAGTAAGAGGAATGAAAGCAGATGCTCATGAGCTGTGCAAAAACTTGCGAAAATTACCTTCGCTTTTAGCGAATCGAAATAAAGTTATTCTTTTGGTAAATGTTCCAACGTTGGTAGACACTTTTTTATTCAACTCCTCAACATTTTCCTACTATTCCTTTACTTATCAGCTTAGCTTTCCACTCCCTTTCTCTCAGAACTTTTTACCACATCCTTCAACGATTCGAAAGGACATTTTACGCAATCCATAACGTCGTTAAGTCGACTTATCGCATCTGATTAGCTAATTTTTCTACGATATTTCGTCAACACCAAAATATTTGCCTATTGTTACTTTTCTTAGCTCTATGTAGTAGAAAGGAAAGCTATGTAATTGGCTGAAAATAACATTTGTTGAATCTTCTTCAGGTCGTTGCGTTAGTGCTACAGGGTCGAAAAACACCGCTTGAGAAAACGGTCGGTATGCGTGTAGATGCGAGAAGAAAACGGCTGACCTGAATCGGCTCAAATTTGACATTCAGTCTGCAAATCACTACAGTCATCGTTCTGAAACGCCAACATTTTTTTCTAGGACTTGAAAACAACTACGACGATTTTGTCCAATGAACCCTCCTAAATAACGTAATAGTGCCAGGAATTTCTCATTTGTGGAAAAATGACGCGAGGAGCACAATAAATTATTAACTATTTCGAAGAAAAGTTGTTTCCTAACTAAAGCTCGCTAGTTTCGGACCAATTTGGCTCATACCTTCAATTTAGCGTCTCACGGCGATCTTCAGGCTGAATAGAAAGCTTACACCGATTTATTTGGGTCTCTCAGTAAAAAACACACGCATTTTTTCCGAAGCTTAACGTAAATGTGACGATGGCATCCAAAAAGGAGAAACTAAATAAATTATAATTAAGGAAATGGGGAGGGCGCCCAGACTACCCTGCGCCTGATAAGAGAATGTTCCACGGTAGAACGACCTCCAATTTAGATATACCCAAGCAACATGCGGGTGGTGATATCTCAAAAAACGTCTGCCGACACACCCAGCCGACTGATCTGCTCAGAACGTTCCTTGCACCACACACTGTGCCAGGGCACGGTGAAAGGTGCAACTCTGATGTTACCTGCCTCCACTCCACGAGCTTCCAACACTTCCATACGCAGATCTGTCCTGTCATATTTACGCCTCTTGGGTTGCCAAGATACTACCTTGGCATCCAGGACCACTGTACACTGCTCGTGACCGAAGGCCTCTCCACTTCTTAGCCCACAGATGACAATGCAACGTCAACCTACTTGCTGACTACGTCATGACGCTTGACACAGCCCCCATGAGTACATTGAAACACCTAGACTTCATGATTCAGCGACTCAAACTGGTTACCACAGGCATGGCAGCAAGCATTCACATTGTTACGATCCCGGCGTCTTGTGTACCTCATTCCTGTGTGCAGTGAGTACGTGAATGGCGTGAAAGAGTCAGTAATCCCTTCCATGGATGCCCTCTGAAGGCCACTCCATCCACGCAGAAGAGTAGGAGCAGTCAGGACACTCCCTTAGTTCCCGTTCATAAACTGAGCCATGCAGAGCAGACGCAAACTCTGAAGACTTACTGGGCTTAAAAGGAGGTGGAGAGGCCATGTCACACCACCATAGCTGATCCTGAACGAACCCTAGACCAGCCACAGTGCGTGCCACATCCCAGCCAGATGCCTGCAAAGCAAGCAGGCGCTTATGGCGCAAGAATGGAATAGTGGAAGGGAGAGATGGAAAACCAAGTCCCCCCAGATCGAACTGAAGCGTGAATGGGACGATATGTGGGAGGCTTAGCCAAGCACACAGCAGAGCGCACCATTCTATCGAGGTTTATCAACCTTTGAACGGTCAACCTCCCAAAAACCAACTCGAAGGTCATCATTGGGAGCAAGTAGGTCCAAAGAAGGCTTCAGCGGGGCCTTGGCAACTTTCCGAAGATAATCACCAAGGTTCACAGAACTTCCGGCTGAGGAGGTTGCACTGAGAAACTCAATTCCAAGGTACCACCACATCTCAAGGACCCTTCCAGCCGGGACACGGGATTCGCCAATTAGGAAACCCGCATCCACGACCTTCACGCTGCCGCACACACACACCATTTCTCAAGTAGTATTTTAGTCCAAAATGTGAAGATCTGAAGAGAACTTTTCTTTTTCTTCAGC
This sequence comes from Pachypeltis micranthus, assembly GCA_020466155.1. Classification (NCBI taxonomy): domain Eukaryota; kingdom Metazoa; phylum Arthropoda; class Insecta; order Hemiptera; family Miridae; genus Pachypeltis; species Pachypeltis micranthus. The sequence continues at coordinate 36,592,185 of CM035768.1, forward strand.
CGATTATTTAACTTTCCTTTCCACTTCGTAGAGCCAAGGAAAGTAAAGAGGTAAAAATAGCAGAAGCACATGGAGTAAAATAAATTGGAGCACCGAGTGAAATAGTTGTGAGTCGTGGAAACCGAGTAAAAAAGAATTGAGCGAAACTCATCAGCTAGGAAAGTGAAACCTGACATAAAGATGGGCTCCAATTGGTGGTGCATTAAGTAAAACCTGTCTAAATTGTGTCGTCTAATTGAAAACCTGGCAACTCCTCAATTTTATAGCCCTTTTCACACCAAAATGTTTTTGTGTTCGCCAATTCTAACTATAAATACCCTTCCTGTTAGGCTGATGTATTCCGCCCCACAATAATTATACTTTAATTTATATTCCTCATTCGTATTATCATTGTCCCACCCTACAACCCTGTCTTGCCAAAATTGTACCTATTCTGTCCGAAATAGCCTCATAATATAGAATACCAATCCGTCATTTAATTTCGTTCACCAGGACCATCCAACCACGACTAGATATTAACAAACCAAGTCTTTTTCCTATTTTACTGTATTTCTCATCAACCGCAAAACCATTTCGGCTCAATTTCCCAAATACGTTCTCTTTTCACTCGATTTCTCGTTAATGTTCATCAAGTCCCCATTTTTGGCGGAGACACCACCGACAGCTTTGCACTGCTGGATCGTTTAGGAATCTTTAGATCGAGAGTGTCGACGCGCCCGAATTGTGTTGTAACTGACGAGTTCACTCGAATTCCACGAAATAGACCGCCGTTTTGTGGAAACGGACTCTCGGTTTCCGGAATGACAGGCATTTCAGCGTTAGTTGGACGAAGACAGGCTTTGTTGAGCTGAGAGATGCTTACCGTAACTCAATTAATGACGCGCGGAGCTCATTTTACGTCTTATCGCGCAAACAATTGACCGGTGAAGAGGGGAAAAAAAGCTGTTTGACTCAAAGCATCTGAGGCCGAGAATCGCCAGCGAGCTCTCGTTTCCTGGGCAATTACCAGCTGACTTTGAAGCCAACAAGAAGCTTCGGATGGGTTTAATTGCGTCCGCAGTTTTAATTTCTCGAGCTCTAGTCCTTCAGGTGGAGACGGGAGTTGCGTTGAGCGGAGGAATGAATAATTGAAAAGCGGTCAGCGTCAACAGGGAAACCGGAGCCAGGAGAAATAGTGAAGAGGCCGATAAATATTTCACTGGCTGAGGGCCTCTGAATACTTGCACCGGCTAAGACATTAATGTTGACGGCTACGAAGATATAACGCCCCCCTCTCCCCTCCTTCAGCCGTCTAATGACTCGAACACGTTGGATGAGGGGACTTGCAATTATGTTGCCGACCATCTCCTCCTCCTGGATTTCTCTTATTTTTACAACCTGGTAAACTTCTGTACAGATAAATCAGGCAAAGTAATAAATGGAGACGAACTCCTCGCAAGGGTCTGGGACGTTCAACAAGGTGCACAAGGGAGTCGTACCGTTTTCACTTCCTCTTTACCACCTGTAAGGTGACGAAGAAGGAGTGTTCCACGTCAACTTACCTGCTGATCTGTACCTGAGAAGAGTGGAGGCGCCAGGGGAATTGTTGCAGGGGAGTGGGATATACTGACTCATTTGATCAGTTGCCTAATGTGTGATAAAGTGACTGTCTCTTGCAGCTAAGAGACCAGAGCTATATCCTGTCTCCCTTTTGGATTAGTAAATTAATAAGTTGAGCCGACCAACGCATTACTTTTTTTTCCGTGTTCAGATCCACCGTTTAAACATTGTATTTCCAGTATTCAGCCGCTTGGATCGCTTTGTCATTGCATGCTAAAATATCTTCATATGTGCAGGGTGATGTTCATAAGTCACATCGTAGAAGATGATCGTAATCTTGCTCTAGCCCACAGCCGTAGGTTGTTTCTTCTTGAGTGTAGCCCTACTTAACCAGATTAGGTTTGCACCTGGTTACTTTTGTACGAAGTCGGTTAAGTGATTTCCAGGTGGTAAAGGATAGTTCAAAACCACCGCTTGGTTCTTCTTTTAGTTCCAGTATTGGAGTCTGTAATTTCTCTTGCCACAAGTTTAGCCTTCTTTGTTCTGGAGTCATGCTTAAAGATTCTGTCGATTTAATAAAACCTTTCCCGGACTTAAGTCTTGTTCGTTGTTGCTGGTGATTGAACAGAGGATGTCTTGGATCACTGGATTGTTTTTTCCGCTCTATTTCAGATCCAACTGTTCCTCGAATAGGTGGCGGAGCTATACCTACAATTTGGTAAATTTTTTCGATAGGTGTTGGTCTAAGGTATCCTGTAATGATTCTCCCTGTTTCATTAACCGCTATGTCGACTTGTTTTGCATGGATTGACTTATTCCAGACTGGAGCTGCGTATTCTGCTGCAGAGAGAGACAATGCCATCGTTGATGCACGTAGTACGTGAGGTTGAGCCCTCCAAGTTGTTCCTGTTAGTTTCCGTATTATATTGTTTCTAGCAGTTACTTTCAGCTTTGTATCATGACAGTGAGCTTTGTAGGAGAGTGTTCATTTAACACCAAGGTATTTTGGCGTACTGCAGCGCTCAAGCTTCTGTTGTCTCCATGTGATTTTAATTTTCACGCATTACTTTGATTAACTGTTAGTTGTATCTGTGCCCCATCATCCCCATATTTAGTTTCACGTATTATTCAATCGAAGCATTAAGTTTGTCCTAATTACCAATACAAACTCGTTTTCTTTCATCAATTTAAATCGAACGGGTCTATATTTTCGTATAATTCAAATCATCTGGCTTTTCATAAATTAACTTGTGTTCATACATTCCTGAAAATCGCTGGGAAACGAATTTCAAACCCGAAAATTCGCGCCTGCATTACAAATTGTAGCTGTTGTTTACTCTGCCAGCCCGATAGGGCAAGGAAAGTATTGTAATCGTGTGAAAAAAAAGTTGTGTTTCTTCAGATCAAAAAAGTTGAGTTTTTTCTTCGTTCAGATATTCACATTTCGAGCACTTCTGAATCCGAAAAAACAAATTTCCGCGAGTGGTCTCTATGTGTGTGGCTGTATTTCGAATTGTGAGAGAATGACTCGACCGATTGAGCTGCTTCTGCTTTAGTTTTGTTTGTTATTTTTTGACGACACGCAAATGAGGTTGTGAGCTATTTCCATCGAAGGAAAGGGGTGTGGGGGACCAAAATATACAAACAATTAGGGTTGTTTACATTTTTCTAGAAAACAGATATAACTATTTGGATTAAACTTTCAAATTATCTTCTACTACGCAATACAAACATTTTCTTCACACGAAAATTTGGTGAACCGAGGTGTAGGCGTATGAAGCACAATTTTTTTTTTCACTTTTGGCAAAACCACTTCAACGATTTCCCCCAAACTCACAGAATGTCTTTAAATAGTTGATACCAACACATTGTTCTCAATAAATGTCCCTCTGGTACTCTATTGAACAGAAGTTATAACCAAAATAGTGTTTTTGTGAACATTTTCATGATTTCCGGAGTAACTGTTACAGTGGATGTGATCAATCCCATGGAGTGTCCTCTGGCAACTTATACTCACATTGATGATAACCAGGGAAACTAGATTTGTCGGACATTAATTTATCGTCTTTCGAATTATCTCAAAAACGCCTCCAACGATTGTCGCCTTTGTTCTACGTAAATGTTTCCGTAGAAATGCGTTGAACGAAGATACAACACTCGTGTACGTAGCAGCAGGTCGTTGAATTCACAGAGGTTGCGGAAAGTTGTGTGTTGCAACTCACCAGATATTTTACAATTCAATTAATACTTTGCGCGCAAAAATAGCGATGGTTCAGACTTGACTTGGTAAACCACTTTTTACTTTCCTTGGCTCTACAAAGTAGAAAGGAAGGTTATGTAATTGGCTGCGAAAAAAAATTTACGTTATAAGCTCTTTACGTTCCCAAAAACACTATTTGGGAAAATGGACTGTGTGTGTGTCTGTGAACGATTTGAACGAGAAACGCCGTACCAAATCCACTCAAGCTTGATATCTAGCCCGTAGGTTACCGTGGGACGCCAAAATAAGGGTATGAGCAAAATCCACCCAAAGTTAATCATACATGTAGTTATCATAGTGATCAAAACACCAATGTTTTTTCTCAAAACGGCTCTAACGATTTTGATTAAATTTCTTATATTGATAGCTCTACATAAGGCACAATAAATTATCAAAATTTTCGACGAAAAGCGTTTTTAGCGCGGGTTTTTCCTTATAAACTCCGCTGGAATTTTAGTAGAATGTTAAAAAAAAATCCAATCCAATACCTATAGGGTGAGTGTTTAAAACCCCTCATGAGATACATGGGGCTCACTCCAGAAATTCCTGAAATTCAACTACCGCCGTTTCGCTTACTACCAGTTCTAAACGTTTTTACCCAATAACTCTGCAAAAGCAATTACTATCCTTTTTCAAAAAATTTGTGTTTACAGCCTCATTAATCATCTGTGTACCAATCGCTCAATAATGGTCCTGGAATGAGTACGAGCAGCACAATAAATTCCAGAACTGTAGGCGCTACCGCTTCCAGCTGCTGTGGCGTGTTGTTTGATTAAGTTGAAAGGAACTGAATTGATAAATGAATTGATTAAATAGAATTAGCCATGTACAAAGTGAATTGACGTAGAGCTAAGGAAAGTTGTGTGTTGCAACGCACCAAATATCTTGGAGATGCATTATTGTTCTCAGTCGAAGTCACATGTATTTTTAAGAAAAACCAAACGACGAAGACGACACAATCTTCTTGTAAGTGGTGCCAAGAACGCAGCTTTTAGTCTCTCAACTGCCATTATTTTTCATCGACATACTCGTGGCACGCATGGACACGGTTTTTAGTAACTTTCACATCGAATAATGTTATAATCAAGCTAGCGATAATAACTGGACTTTAGGTACTATAAATGATTGCCACTGCGTGTAGGTGTTTTCAACTAATTTCGTGAGAGAACGGCTGAACTCGCCTAACTCGTCTTTAATTGCCTTGTTGATCATTTTCGTCATTTTATTTCTTTGTTGGTAATTTTTTTCAGAGGCGAACATCACTTTATGACTCGTATTTTCATAGATGAGGAAGTGTGAAGAACTGATAGAAGGATCCAAGAAACCAACCTCTTACGATTTGGATCAAACTCACAGTGTGTCTTCAACTAGTCAATACTTACTCGTGCATGTGGTTCTCGACGAATATTTGTCTTATAATATATTAAATGAGGATGTGGATTGAATTGTCAACATTTTGCGCTTGTTTTCGTAGTAAATACCTAGTCAAACATCGTAAATCTTTTTCTTCATTTCAATTCGCGGAATTTGAAGGCTTGGATACCTATGGGAGGCTTCGCCCTGGTGGTGCTTCGTCACACGTTTCCCCGTGAAAAGTTAAATCAGAGAATATTCCCGTCGCACTGAAAGCAACTGAAAGTCGTCACTGGCCCACTCACAGGGAATGTCGACATCGACAAACCTCATCGCAGAATGGGGACTCTACAAGGCAGCCCTGAAGAAGGAAAAGCTACTCTGGACGTTCTGGAAGTTGCTATACGTCTTGGAGGAGGCAAATTTACCGCCACAAAAGCCCGTTCGGGAATAAGAAAAGGGGCCCAGATACTATAGAGATGATGGGGGGGGGGGATGGTGGATGCCATTGGGATAACCAATACCTTTTAATGTCACGGTGTACAATCTACCAGATGCGCTCAAGCCCTTCCATCCCATTTACCGAACCCCAGGCGAGTTGAACAGGAACGTTTCTCTCTGAAAACAACTTGCCGTTAGGTTTGGCGAGGAATATCGCTTCATCTTTAGGCCAAGAAAGTTTGGCTCAAAAAGGAAGCGACTTGTCAGGGCAGTGATTCGAGGGGCGGATGGCTGAATGTCAGCAAAGTGAAGGGGGCGAATGAAACTTTTGATAGGGTCGATGTCGTGACGTTCGAAGCTACGGAAGACCATTAATAACGTTGCTCGTGTACAACGACAGTGTTCGAAGGCTTGTAAAAGCAGTTGGCACAGCGGAAGAGCCCCACTCCTGCACAACGAACCCTGGCCCTTGGTCCGAGAGACCCGAGTGATTGATGCACTTGGACTTCATCGCTTCTTTGATACGATCTTCCAGTGCTCCCCTTTAGACGCTAATAGCCCCAATTAAACCTAGTTGAATCTCATTTGAGAATTCAAACACCGGCTTCCCGTTTCCCCGTTCAATTATCGCTACATCATCAGCCGCTCTGCTCTTATTGAGGCGATGGATCAACCCAGCGCCGAGTCCTTTCAGAAACCACCACTTCCAACCGCCTCCAGGCGTCTGACTCTTCATTCGTCCACCACCGAATTCGTCCTTTGAAAATTTATACTTTTGCCCTAACGGACGTTTCCAGTTTTTTTTCGCTCTACTCGATGCGTGCAACTTGAGGGCCTGTGATTATCATTAATCCTCCATTTGTTTCCCATTAGTCACAATAGATTTATGGCGGTCGTAAAACTGCCGTTGCAGGCTCACCAGCGCAATTTGAACCAACTCATTCATTTTCCTCTGAATTCTACATCAGCAAATGAATGATATTGGAGTTACAAATCAAAAGAACATTCTTCAAGATTCAGTTGAATATGCAGATGATTACAAGTTTTCAATTAGAGCAGTCTGCTCAAGAACATCCATCAGCAACTAGTCAGAAATAATAGTTGCCCTTAGAGCGGCCTGTCAACTTCCCTCCATCCTCCATCCGTGTGTGTGTGAAAAGTAAATTTATGAAGATCATTCGGACATATCCAGAACATTATACAGCAGTTAGTGGCGTCACGAGAAAACTAAATACGTAGCTTTAAATTCATTATCCCTGCCACAGTTCCCTTCTCGAGGTGCAGGTCAGGTACGGAAGTATAACTATTTGTAAAGAGTGGCGTTTTACCCAGTACCTACAGTCCTTGAACGCAAAAAAATGAGGAAGTTGGCCTCAAACCAACTCTCATCTGTTTATTGATGAACAGCTCTGTGCACATTGCACTACTTCTGAAGCTGGAATGAATTGCACTTGCAAAGGAAGAAGGATATTTCAATGAAAAAGCGGTGTCAGATTCGTCCAGGAGAAACTGGACTAAGGATCGGCGAGACAATAGTTAAGAAGACACTCCATTGCAAACTGAATCTACAGGAGCGGAGCAGTAGAAGCCGCTCACGACATGTTCATCAATCGCTAGGTGTATGAGCCGCAAATCAGGAATTGGTGTTTGAAAACCACGCGCCGTTGCGGAGGCTGCCGAGAACGACGTCCACGTTTGTTCCAAGAAATAAGAAGAGTTAAGAGAAGAAGAGTTATCTCGGTCGTAGCTTGAAGCGAGGAGTCGACAACAAAACGCTGCGATGGGTTGTATTGAGTTCCAAGGAGGTCACTATACACTTGAAACCCACTCTCCTCCATAACAGTCATCTCACAATCGGCTGCTGTGAACCTACTGGACTATCCCTCTGATTAACTTTGCACTAACTACGACATGCCAACCCAATAACGATGTTTTCGTTGGAGTTGTATCATCCACACTTCAAGTTTTCGGTCGATAAAGTTGGGTCGGCTTCTCTGCTATTTTCTACCCCATTACCTGCCTTTTGGTAGAGCACCAACGCACTCACGCACTGGTCACCAAATCGGGCGGGACTCATGAACTCACCTTCCAGCTTCCAGGCCACTTTCACGTCCATCATCTAATTAAAAGACTTCCAAATTAAATGGAGCTAATGACGTATTACTTGGAAGTTCATTATCTCCGAAGCACCATTTTCACCACCACGCTAACCGAGATAACTGTGGAACGCGGTTGAATAGCCACATCGGCGACGCAATGAACTAATAATTGTTCAACATCCAAATTGGTCCGGGAGAATGCTTTGGTTGAACAGGAATAATCGAAAGCGGTACAAGAAAATGAGAGCTGACCGAGAAATAATTAAACCCGAAATTGTGAGATTACAAATTTTACATGCTCAAGCTCATAGGAAGGGAGAAATGTAAATGTGTTATTACTCAATATTTCCAACCTATCTGCTTTTAAATCCACCCAGTTGAGCCATTGGCGTTTGGGTTTTCTAACCCAGCGATAAACGTCTCGAGTTTTTCCTAAAACTGCTCAACCGATGAATTTTACACGAAAAACAATTTGTTTTACGAATATAATAATTTTGTTAGCAGCAGACTTTAATCCCATACATCTTTGAATCAATCTGGAACGCCGGGTGAGGTGACGACAATTATCGCCGTAATCGACAAGCAACTCCAATAACTGCTAACGTGTAAACAGTATCTTTGTTTATTTTATTATTCAAAATATCTGGTGCGTTGCAACACACAACTTTCCTTAGCTCTACGTCAATTCACTTTGTACATGGCTAATTCTATTTAATCAATTCATTTGAACTTGGTCAAACAACACTTCACGGCAGCAGAAAGTGGTAGCGCTTACAGTTCCGAAATTTATTGTGCAGCTCGTACTCATGCCAGAACCATTACTGAGCAATTGTTACACAGATAATTAATGAGGCTGTGGGTATTAATTTTTTGAAGAAGGATAGTAATTACTTTTGCAGAGTTATTGGGTAAAAACTTTTAGAACTGTTAGTAAGCGAAACGGCGGTAGTTGAAATTTAGGAATTTCTGTAGTGAGCCTCATGTATCTCATGAGCATTTTTAAGCACTCATTCTATAGGTATTGGATTGGACAACAATACCAATTTTTTTAAAGATTCTAGTAACAATTTAGCGGAGTCTATAAGGAAAAAACCGCGCTACAAACGCTTTTCGTCGAAAATTTTGATAATTTATTGTGCTGCTCTCGTCATTTTTCCACTAATGGGAATTTTATGCTGTAATTGCCTTATCAAGAGCTATAAATATAAACAATTTAATCAAAATCGTTAGAGCCGTTTTTGAGAACAAAAATATTTGGTGTTTTGATCACCATGATAACTATAGTTAAATTTCGATGGATTTTGTTCATACCCTTATTTTGGCGTCCCATGGTTACCCGCGGGCGAGATATCACGTTTGAGCTGATTTGATACGATCGTTTTCTCTAAAAATCGTTCACAGACACACACACACACACACACAGACCATTTTCTCAAATAGTGTTTTTCGGACTCAAGGGGGTCTGAAACGTAAAGATCTGAAGAGAACTCAAAAATTTTTTTTCAGCCGATTACATAACTTTCCTTTCTACTTTGTAGAGCCAAGGAAAGTAAAAACATATCTACATTATTCACAATAATAACGAACAACAGATATAAAGATACGATGAGGAAAGATAAGAGATAACCGCCCAATTTTACGTGGATAACGCATGATCAGGGCTAGAGCTTAACCAAATCTGGTGAAACCCGTTTTTGCGTAGTGGAGCGGTTAGGTACTGTTAACCGGGTCTAAACAGGATCTATACAGTTGGTGAACACGAACACTAAGCTCACGCGTGGGGCTGATTTCCCACCACCCAATGTTTATCCGGCGTATCTCACTTCGAAAACGAGTGGTGCGTGGCAACACTCAACTTTCCGCCACCCCCGTAAGTTCGAACACCCGCTACATATGCAGGCGCTTTATCTTCGTTCAACGCAGTTCTACAGAACACAATGTAGGCAATAGTTAGAAGAGAGTACTCCGGAAGTTTGATCTAAATTGTTAGACCGGTTTTATAGAAAATTGGAAAACCGATAAATGTCCTTTTCTGAGTTAACTTGGCTTATATCTCCGTTCAGATATATACAGAAATAATTATGGAGAACGAAACGTGGGTATGGGTGACTAAAAGACACTCTGTAAGATTGATCACATCTGGTGGAGCAGTTACTACAGAATTTACGGAAATGTTCGAAAAAACGTTATTTTCGACACATTTTGAATTTTATCTCTGTTCAATGGACTGTAACAGGAACATTTATTCAGAATAATACGTAGGTATAAACTATTCGAATACATCTTCAAAGTTTGGTGATAATCGTTGAAGCCGTTTTGCCAAAAAGCGTAAAAAACCTATTTTTGCTTCAAGGGCCTATTTCTCCGTTCACCGTATTTTCATGGAGATATGTATGGAGAAGAAAAGTTAGGTATTAAGTAGTAGAAGATAATTTGAAAGTTTAATCAAAATCGTTAGAGCCGTTTTCGAGAAAAATGCGAAAACCCCTAGTTTTGGGTACATTTTCGTCCCCCCCCCCTTCCTCATCGACCGAAATCGCCCATAACCTTGTTTTGGTGTCTACAAAAAATAACGAACAAAACAAGAAAAGAACCAGCTTAATCGGATCAGCCGTTCTCCCGCAAATCGAACTACAGACACACACACACACGGACCACGCGCCGAAATTAGGTCTTTTAGACTCAGTAGGCCTCTTTCCCTTTGGGTAGCGGAAAGTAAAAACAGGTTGATGTCAGTTATGGCAGAACGAATACACTAGGAACTGTATAACGGCAGTGCACTTGTGTTCACATATAATATTTATTTGTTTTTTACTTTACTTTATGTTACCTCATTGACAGTTAGATTCAAATAGCCGTTGAAATAGCGCTTAACGTCAGCACGAAACTGAGCTTTTAATCACTTAGGGTCAAAAGAATAATAAATAAGCAAATAGTATGGCATGTGTTAACAAATAGGTAAATAATAATAAAAAGTTCAGGTGAAGTTCAGTTAGGGATAATTGGAATAATAAATAGTATGGAAAGTAACGTAGTTGAATATGACGGATTCGAAGGAGCTTAGGTTCGCCTCCAAGTAAAATATTTTATTGCGATGCGGCTCAAGTAAAGCTCAGTGTCACCTGGTGGGCTCTCGTCACTCAGTGTTTATAGTTCGTCGACACGATATCAAAACAATACCTTTGCCTGTCGCGATGACCTACAAGAATTGCCTGGAACGATAAACGCTGACATTTGTTTGCTGTTAAGAGACATCAACGTTGATTTACCGACCAAACAAAATTACTCGTCGTTAAGAAACATCCTCAGTTCCTTTCACTCAAAAGCGTACGACAAACCAATAACCAGCTCACGCTTTTCGGTCAGAAAATGTTTCTTTCCGACCCCCCCCCCCCCCCCGTTTCAAGGCATAAGAATTCCAAATTTTCAATGTGTCCTCCGTACAGGTCATATTGTCTTCAACGTGGAGTAAAACATTCGCGCAAAGATTCCACGTGAGATCTAGTTGTGCTCGTCTGCTCGGCAATTTGATCGGACGAAACCCGTGGTTGTTTTGGGCAAAAAAACGGTTTGAAAAATGTGCCAGAAACGAAATTTTGGCAGTTTTATTGCAATTACGTCGTGTTGGTGTTGAACTGCGGCTAGATGGTACCTTTAGCGAGGCGAATTTGACTACTTGTACGGAACTGGCAGAACAATATAGCGAAAGTTATCGTTTCTTCCCAGCCTGGGCTAGTTTCCCGAACTCCCACCCCTCTCACCCCACTCACTTGTCAGTTCGACACGTGATATAGCCATTAATCGGCAAGCCAAATTAGCTGGGTCTTTGACCTCCAAAATGCTGCACTAACCCTAAGAGAAAGTCATTGTTTACCCAAACACCTTCGTCCTCAAGCGTTTTTGTTACCGATGGAAAATCCACCTCTTTAGTTATTTCCAATTGACTACAGATTTCCCCTGTCCTGGGCTTCCCTATGTATATTTTCCCACCCATCAATTTTAGATTCCTCTTCTCAACAGACAGCTCCTTCCAAGTCAGTCTTCCTTCAGCTCTCACGATACAGTCGTCTCCCAGTTCTCTCAACAATTCGTCTCTCAGCTCGCGCTACTCCCAACTCAACTCTATCTCTCTCGCTCTCCCTCCACTTAGTATCACACCACTAGTTTCACATGTATTGAGGGTCCCACTTTGTGTGCGTTGATATTCTCATACTCAACCGGATATCACTATTCTGTCATGTGTAATACAGCCCTCACTAACTCATACCACGTTGATTTATTTCTCAGTTTTATGCTGCCCCGTTCGTGTTACTGTTAATATTTTTCAACATATATCGTTGGAGTTTATAGAATAGGGCTCTACCATGCTCATTAAGAGAATAATAAACCATACTGTATACTGCAATAATTTGCAGCGTTTTTTTACATGATCCTACCTTTCGGGATGCCGAAAGTAAACATTCGGCGCTCCTTTAAAGGATACGTTTGCGTTGGTGATACGGCTCTTGGTGGACTTATATTTCACCGGTTGAATGTCGTATGTTTGCGTGCGGAAAGTGAAAAGCGTTATTTTGTTGGATTATAATACTGTCCACGCAACTTCGTACAAGGGTAACGGGTGACACTGAGCTCACGCGAAGACCTGAATTACTTTGGCGGCGATGACTCAAAGGGCTTGCAAGGAGATTTGCGTGATGCCCTCGCACCGAATTCAAAAAAGTAAAACGAATCGCTGCCGTTTAATCAATGCCGCGTGCTCGAAGCTGCCCAGTGGGATTTCAGACGTCAGGACAATGTTTTCGACTAGTCAGCGTAAAAACGGTCGGTTTCTCCGCTTGCGCAACCGAAGATGAGAAATAATTGGCTGACGCTTTTCGGGCGATACTCCTCGGAATTCTAGCGCGTGTCGAAATCGTTAAAACAGGTCGTCGGCAAATCGAACTCGAAGTTGAGAAATGCCCATCTTCCGAATCTGATTTAGTAAACACCAACTAGCGGCTGTTCCCCTTTGGGAAAAAGGCAAAAAATTATATCATCGTCAACGGCAGTCAGTTGTTTTGGTCCGAACTGGCGTTTGTTTGGGATCGGATTCCTTTCAATTTCACGTCACGTATGACCAATGGAAGTCCGAATGGAAAAACCATGCGCAGATACGATCATCGATATTTCCAAAATATTGACACTGGGCTACATCGGTTATCCATATTTCGCCTTAGATGTGTTTCGGCCATTTAGGCTTAGCTCAGACGCAAGCATTGGTCATTAGTCGTCTAGTTAAAATACTAAACTTAATTCTTGAATGTAGGGGGAGTGATTAAAGAAAGTCGAAATTGAACAAAATGGGTATATATTGAGCCAAATTATTACACAGCGGTTTATTATTCACTTGCACAGCATAATAGGTATCTATCCCATTCAATACAACGTCAAAAAATATCAAGAACATAGGATGGGTATAGCAGAGCACTTCCGAGACTCATCCCATTTGATTCAGCACCAAAAAATACAAGTAAACGATTCGAAACATGATCCCTACACCAGAACGAAGATTGATGGCGACGCTGGGCAATTGGCCTGACGCGATGAGTCAAGCTGACGGATAGTTTGAGTGAGGCAAGAGGCAACGAGAGGAAATGAGCGCACGCCGGACAGAAAAGATAACTTGCGCTACATTGTCCCGCGAGTAGTAGAATTTGATGCCTCATTTTTACTGTCATTCCACTGATGGCCATCTAGACGCAGTCCATTCTATATGACTAGGAAGCGATACCAAATTCGACATAAATGCAATGTGAAAATTCTTTTCCAGCTAATGTTTCAATCCCTTTGTCCATAACAACCATGGGTTCCATCCAATTGGATTGCCGAGCAGGCAGTCGTCACAACTAGATATCAAATGGAATTTTGGTGCGAAAGCACGGATTTTTAAACTCCGTTGAAGCGATAGCCAGGACGGCGGACACAAACTACGCTGGATTCCACGCAAAGTAATTTGCGAAAAAAAAAAAAACGGTGACGTGTGAAGGGTATAACAGAGGTTGTTCTGTCACAACAGATTTTAATGAGGTTGAAACACGAAATTTAATAATTTTAATAAAAGGTGAAACATAAAGTGAAACTGTATTACAGATGGCTGGTTATACAACTTGAAGCTTATTGGAGGGGTGTGGGAAGATAATCGAGAACTCCCGCTTCGGACCACGCTACGATAATGAAGGTAATATACTGCTAGAACGAAGGCATAAATAAGCCCTTCAGTTGGAGCGTCAAAGCCACGTGGCGCTAGCGCCTTTCATTACCTGTCGGTGGCGCGGACGTTCCACAGATCCTTTTTCCAGACATAACAATCTGTTACCTACACGATGGAATTAGTTACGGGCATGAAACTATATCAAACAATCTACAACTAGAACGCAGACTACTGTAGTGGTAGTTTGGTAAAGGTGAGGTAAACTGGGCACGACTTCTTTTATTCTCTTTAAAGCGGTACGTTTTGTAAGGAAATCTCAACAATTTAGACCAAACACACAGTGTATTCAGATAATGAATACCTTTATACTGTTCTTCATAAACATTCCTGTTGTGACTGCTCGCGGTAACAACCAAAATCGTGTTTTTACGTGTTTACACAAATCAGGTTTGTCGAAGGTTAAGTGATTTTTTTTTCTTCAATTTCCTCAAAAACGACTGAAATGATTTTGATCATATTTACAGAGTAATCCCAACTAGCTGGTTTCTACATTTTGTTTTCCTAAAAATTTTTCAAACTAAAGTGTCTTATCTGATTCAACAGAACTGCTCCCAAAGTTTTGGGAACTATCTGTAACAAATCTATCTTGAAAACACAGTTGACAGTTGCACTATCTCAAAGCAGGGCAAAACTGATAACTAGGGCCAGGGCTACTGGACCTTCCTTCTTTCTAACCCGGATGGTCCTTCTCCCCATCTCTTATATAACGGTAAGACTACCGTTTTGGCCTCCGCTGGCACTTTCCTAACAAATCCTACAGTCGGTGTTTGGCAGGCCGAATTGGTTGGGTCTTTAACCTCCAAAATATCTGCATTAGCCCTAATGAAAAGCCATTGTTTACCCAAACACCCCAACCCTACTGTTCGTACCTGTGGAAAGCTCAGGTCCTTAGTTTTTTCCAATGACAACCGTTTCTGGTGACTAAATGTCCGAGGTACATGGCAGCCTTCTGAAGAAACTCACATTTCTTGCTAGTCAAGGTAAGCCCTGCTCTTCGTAAAAGACAGAAAAGTTCTTGTAAATACTTCAGGTGTTCCTCAAACGTCGATGTGTGTAGAAGAATATCGTAATTCGATAGAAGAATAATTCAGACCCGCATTTACTCCCTGTTATCCAATGGCTAGAAGAAGGCGAGCGCCCTGTGTGGAGTGTTGGTATCGGAATGAGCGCTACGACGAGAGCATACTGGGCAATGTTCGACTCCCTGTTTTTAAGCGATGGGGTACTCTACAGACGCTGGGAAAGTCCAAATGGAAAAGTAGTGCGTTCGCAAATGGTAATCCCTCACACTTTACGGAAACAAATTTTCTGCGGTGTCCACGAGCCAGTACACCTAGGTGAAAAGCGGACGCTATCCTTACTCCGTAACGACTTCTACTGGGTGGGAATTCACCAGGATGTTCGCAACTGGTGTCGAGCTTGTGAACAGTGCGGAAAGCGGCGAGGTGGCCGAAAAACGTCAAAAGCTCCGCTCCAACCTTCTTTAAGTGGGTATCCATTTCAACGGATAGCTGTGGACGTATTTGGCCCTCTACCTGTCAGTGAGCGGGGGAACCGACATGTGCTAACGGTGGTTGATTATTTCACCAAATGGCCAGAGGCAATTCCCCTAGCAAATCAACGAGCGGAAACCGTCACACAAGCACTGGTAGACCACGTTATAACCCGATTCGGCGTCCCAGAAGAACTCCACTCTGATCAGGGGACGAATTTTGAGTCATCTCTTTTTCAGGATGTCCTGAAACAGTTAGGGGTTAAGAAAACGCGTACAACAGCATTGCATCCACAGAGTGATGGTATGGTTGAAAGGCTTCATCGAACGCTGTACGACTGGCTGTCGAAAATGGTGCAAGATCATCAATGGGATTGGGATGTTCAATTACCGGTTGCACTTCTTGCGTATAGGGCCTCAGAGCACTCTGTCACGGGATACTCACCATCCTACCTATTGTTCGGTCGTGAGCTAACGGTACCACTAAACCTATTGTTTGGACGCCACCCTGAGGAGCAAGAGGTTAGCGAATACGCATCCAAATTGACGAACCGTCTAGACGACGCGCATCAATTGGCAAGGGCTACCTTGAAGATACGCGTGGAAAACATGAAACGCCGGTATGATGTCAATACTCAGAGACCTCAGTTTCAGGAAGGAGATAGAGTGTGGCTACATAACCCAAGAAGACAAAAAGGGCGAAATCCAAAACTTCAGTGTTCGTGGGATGGACCGTTCACAATTATCAAGAGGCTCAACGATGTAGTTTTCCGACTTCGCAGTTCCCGAGGTGCACTGAAAGTGGTGCATGCAGACAGATTAACGCAGTACTGTGGGGAAAACTGAAAATAAGAGAAGGGAGAAGTGTTGTGTGGTTACTTCATTAGTCATATGATATTGCATTGTTGTTGTATGGTAACTAAGGAGACAGGAGTTTTTCGAGTTGGATTTGTTCCGTAAGACGATTTGTCTGATTATTAAAATCAAGTATTCCTTCTTCCTTGTCCGAGTTCATTATAATATTAATATAATAATTGGCTGAACGTGAAATTTTTCTCGCCTAGTTGGCGACATCCTCCACTCACACTCACTGAGTTTTCTTTTATCTCGTTCTTTAACTCCCCCTTTCGTGCGGCCAATAAATATAAAACGGGTGTAGTCACAATCCGATAAAGGGCCACTCATATACGAACGATAGGGTTTGCAGAGTATCTTTGAGACCTATCCTATTCGATTCAGCATCGAAAAATACTAATAAATAATACATAGCACAACCTGACTACAACAGACGATCTAAAGGCTTTCCACTCAGTAAAGTTGTGACAACCAAATAAATTCTGAAGCGAGTAGCGCTAACAGTTTCTGTACGGAACGTCAAGTTCAACTAGAACTTCAACTGAGGGAAAACATTGGTTTATTCGCTAAATCGACAAAAATCACTGAATGTGCGCAGGGCTGAGGAAAAGTGTGAGGTGCATTCCACTTGTTATTTTTCGTAGTGTTTCCCTTTTAATATTCATCACACAACCTTCCTCTGCCCCAGCCACTAATTTAATTTATTGTACGCTGAGTTTATTTGAACTTGGTAAAAAATCATTTCACGTATTACGTAGAATGTGCTACGACCAGTGACGAGCTATCATTGCGCAGTTGACTTATGATACTGCCAACACGACGTTTTAAATTGTTTTTATAAGGATTGTGTCAACCGTTTTGGAATTATCGGGTAAAAACTGTAACGAAACTGCGATGGTTGCTAATAATAATTTTATAAGCGTTATTAAACTCTCATCGTGTAGGTAGTTTATTGAACTACCACCAGCTTTCTGAAAATGCTGGTATTGTGGAAACATTGCGGGAAAAAAATGTCAAGAAAACGACATTTGAATTCAGGAATTTCTGGGGTTGCTCCTGTTCATTTAATGACCATTATAGGCCACATTCACCTTACAAGCAACCTACTGTACTACAAATCTGATTTTATTTAGAAAGCTGCTGTAATTTGAACGAAATTTAAGACGAAAAACTGCACAAAATCGATCTTCTTGTGCTGCTCTCGTCATTTTCCCACCAATGAAAAGTTTTATACAGAACTATAGTTAGTTTTGATCCAATTTCGCTCATAACGTTATTTAGGCGCACTGTCGTGATCTGCAGCCTAAATATGAAATTTGAGTCGATTGATCTCAATCGCGTTATCACGCGCATGTTCCCAAATGGTGTTTTTCGGACGCCGTAGTTGTTGAAACGTACGAAGAAACCTACAAATATTTTTTAGCTGGTTACGTACCTTTCCTTCTTACCGCGTAGGGTTGAGGGAAGTGCAAATATTGTCGAGTCTCTTATAAATTACCTGACATGCTGCTCATTAACGATCGTGACATACGTAAGAACAACCCAATAAACCACACACCGGCATCTACATAGAACGGCAAGTTCCTTTTGATTAGTGCGTACTAATTAATAAGAGGTAGCATTACCGAGGGCTGAGGTAAGTTGCACCAGGTAGTTTTGAAGTATCACAATAGACGTGTACGTAATTATATTAACATCAGATACAGCACTGTAGCAGTAGTGCATTTGTTGTGATGATCAGATTTGAATAGAATAGAAATAGCGAATGATTGAAGTTCAGTGCATTGTAGTTCAGCAGAGACGTGCAGTTAGGTTCCTCAGTACCGAGTGTTGCACTCATATTTGGTTGCCCCTCAACTTGCTGATAGAAGCAGAACGAGAGATTAGTGTACTTTGAAGTGATCTGCACAGCAGCTAACGGGAAGTCCCTGTAATTCATGCAGTACTTATCAACATGTTTCATAACGAATGTCTACAAGGTATCCCCAGTTGATTGTGCTCGTTCCCGTTTGATCGATATATAATTGGATAATAATCCTCAATGGCGCGAGGCTTCGGCCACTTAAAAGCCGCTCGCTCGTTTTAATTTGGTTCGAATTAACCGCAAGACATCGGATTTTCAGTTTGGAAAAAAATTGAAATTCAAATGGGAAACACTATTTATAGGAATAAGGCGCCGGTTCAGAGCTAATTGGAGTCCGCCGAGTCGCAAGTGAAGGCGCGTGGGCGAGGCAGTCTGCTTTTGGCGGGGCAGTGGGCAGTGCACTTGCTGGGACTCACCAGAGCGAGGCAGGTGATTGTTCGATTGGGCCGATAAGATTCAATGTTGGGGCCAACTTGTTGGGAGAATGTGGAGCAGTGGGCGTGTCGGAGGACTGACGACCAATCCGCGCTACCTTCTGCCCCACAACCTTGACCTGGTTCTGGGCTGACGACCGACCCCCGGCAGGTTTTAACTGATGACGAGCCCACTGACAAATGTTGAGCAAATTATGACAGAAACGGCTCCCGAAACGAAAGGAAAGACGAGGCCGGCGAGTTTTGCCAGCTTATGGAAAATATTTGCGGGATTGGCGATATTTGTCCGAGATAGTTCATAAAAGTCGATTGGAGTCTGCGGAAAGGCCCCCCCCCCCCTGGTTACGTCCGGGCGCAATTCCAAGGTCTTGGGATGGTCGTGTGGAGCTGGAGGGTAGAGCGCGAGTTTGGTTTGCAGAGGGAGGGTTGACGCCTAGCAGCGAGGTTCCACCTGAAAGTAATAACAGGTTCCAACCCCCTTCTAATCACTTTGATTTGAATGTTCAGATGTGGGGCACCGCTGAACCTCTCCCAACCAACGTGATATCACTCCTCTATGTTGCAACACTTTCAAAGGATTCCTCAACCTCCCTCCGCCTAATACGCTCATGTACAGACTCCTCAGCTCTCCCTCTGCGCCTCCTCGTCAGGATTTGTTGCTCACCTTAGAATAAACGTTACCTTCCTCATCCCTGCGAAAATTCGATGATGCGCTGCACATAAAGCAGTCGTATCTTCCATCCTCTCTTTTCTCCGGAAACTCTTACGGAGAAAAAAATCCAAGTACCAGTTCGTTGAAAGTAAACAGTATGTGTGACCAAAATTTGAAAAACTTGTCAAGTTTCGGGTAATCCCAATCTTTGGCGAATTTCGGCTCATCAGTGCTCGGCACTGTTTCGGCGAGCTTACAGAAACAGTCGAGAAAAAAATAAAATGTACCTATAAATGACTAATGACCACTAGTGGAACATATTGATCAAATTCGTTAAATATTTATCGCGAAAAATTCGGGCACGTTCACGGACACACGTTTTTAGGCACTATTTCGGTTCATCGAAGGAATACTTTTTGGGGGAAAATGTGTCAGTATTGGCTGGTTGAAGACACCTTTCGTATTTCACGAGAACCTCTTGAGCCGTTTTTTCACAACGTTACACAATCTTTTTACTTTCCGCTACCCGAGGGGAAGGAAAGTATAGTAATCGGCCCAAATCTTTACGTTTTGAGGCCTACTGAGTCTAAAAAACCTAATTTCGGCGCGTGGTCCGTGTGTGTGTGTCTGTAGTTCGATTTGCGGGAGAACGGCTGATCCGATTGAGCTGGTTCTTTTTTCGTTTTGTTGGGTATTTTTTCTAGACACCAAAATAAGGTTATGGACGATTTCGGCTGATTGGAAGGGGGGTGGGGGGGACGAAAATGTACCAAAAACTAGGGTTTTTCGCATTTTTATCGAAAACGGCTCTAACGATTTTGATTAAACTTTCAAATTATCTTCTACTAATCAATACCCAACTTTTCTTCTCCATACATATCTCCATGAAAATACGGTGAACGGAGATATAGGCCTATGAAGCAAAAATAGGTTTTTTACGGCATAACGACTTCA
This sequence comes from Pachypeltis micranthus, assembly GCA_020466155.1. Lineage (NCBI taxonomy): Eukaryota > Metazoa > Arthropoda > Insecta > Hemiptera > Miridae > Pachypeltis > Pachypeltis micranthus. Next base: position 36,612,378 of record CM035768.1, read on the forward strand.
ACGATTATCACCAAACTTCCAAGATGTATCCGAATAGTTAATACCTACATATTGTTCTCAATAAATGTTCCTCTGACAGTTCATTGAACAGAGATAAAAATCAAAATGTGTCGAAAATAATGTTCGTATTTCCGTAAATTCCAGGGTAACTTCTTTACCAGATGTGATAAATTCTAATGGAGTGTTTTTAGTCACCCATACCAACATTTCGTTCTCCATAATCATTTCTGTATATATATGTTGAACGGAGATATAAGTCGAGTTAACTTGGAAAAGGAGATTTGACGAATATTAATTTATCGGTATTCCAATTTTCTGAAAAACGGCTCTAACGATTTCGATCAAACTTACGGAGTACTCTCAGCTAACTAGTGCCTACATTTTGTTCTCCATAAATGTTTCTGTAGAAATGCGTTGAACGAAGATATAGCGCCCGCATATGTAGGTGGCGTTCGAACTTACGGGGGTGGCGGAACGTTGTGTGTTGCTACGCACCAGATATTTTCTTCTTACAACATATACCTCCGCTATAAGTATTTTCGTAGAGATATTTATGGAGAACCAACATTTAGAGATGGGCGTAAGGCACTTCACATACTTTATCGTTACTTCATCTCAGTATCAACGCGTGATATAAAATCCAAACTTCCGACGATGAAATGGAAGGACTGAAAGCGGGTAATGGGAATCGCCACGGGGTACTGTAAGACGAACAAACATTTGTATCTTGACACTTCGTCAATATATTCCCCGAACTGACTGTTATAACGAGACTATAATTTCCCCTCTCATTCTTCGTATTCCGATGCCCGAAGTTGTTGAAAATGAAAAACGGTTTCTGTGAAGAACGTTACCCATTACTTTCGGCGACGTTGAAGGGCAAGGAAAGTACCGTAATTGTGTAAAAAAAACAAGTTGAATTTATTTTAGAGCTTCATGTTCTGAGGAATGCTAAATACTGGCCGAAAAACCTAATTTCCGTGCGTGGTGTGTTCTGTAGTTCAATCGATGTTTGTTTTGTTCGTGATTTTGGTTTATTATTCATTCTGAACAACAACCTATGTTTTCGGTCAGCACAATATTTTACCCCCACCTCATCAAAATTTGATACTTTGCGTTTCAAGACATCGGGATTCTAAATTTGCAATGTCCGTCCGTCGTCCGGGCCGTTTTGTGCCTTTAACGTAGTCTAAAATATTCGTTCTTTCGGACAAACCTTCCATTCGGTACCTCGTTGTGCCCACCTGCTCGGCAACCCGATCGGACGACGCCCATGGTTGTTATGGGCAAAAAATGGTTGTAAAAATTAACAATACGCAGTTTAATCGCAAATACGCCGTGTTTGGAATCGTTTTCAATGTATTTTTACATCCTGGGTCGAATGGAATGAGTATAAGACGTGTACAACTGCGTATGACGAAATAACAGTAATTATAGTGAGCCAAAGTCTACTAATTGAAAGAACTCGCTGGACAATAACTATAGCGAAAGTAATCGTTTCATCATTTGCGCTCCCTCCTTCCCGTCGCATCAAAACCACCAGCTCGACTCGCAACATCGTGCCAATTCCCTACAAGCGCTTACGGCCTGGAATATTTCGTTTTCGTCGTTCAGTTGTAGTCAGGTCATGTTTCGCACGGTTTACTGGTATTTTTCGATGCTGATTCGAATGGGATGGGTCTCGGAGCTGTCACACTCCGTCAAGCTGGGCAAGAGAATAGCGCAATAATTTGCAGCGTTTTTCGAAATGTGCCGAAAATTTTTGGTTTTTACTTTCCGCTACCCCAAAAACCCGCTACCCGCTATGTAAAAAAAAAAAAAAATGTGGGTTTTCTTCAGATCTTTACGTTTTGAGGCCGACAGAGTCCAAAAAACCTAATTTCGGCGCGTGGTCCGTGTGTGTGTGAATATGTGTGTCTGTAGTTCGATTTGCGGGAGAACGGCTGAACCAGCTGGTTCTTTTCTTGTTTTGTTCGTTATTTTTTGTACACCCGAAAATAAGTTTATGGGCGATGTCGGTCGATGTGAGGGGGGGGGGGGACGAAAATGTTCCAAAAACTAGGGTTTTTTGCATTTTTCTCGATAACGGCTCTAACGATTTTGATTAAACTTTCGAATTATGTTCTACTAATCAATACCCAACTTTTCTTCTCCATACATATCTCCATGAAAATACGGTGAACGGAGATATAGGCCTATGAAGCAAAAATAGGTTTTTTGCGCTTTTTGGCAAGACGGCTACAGCAATTTCCACCAAACTCTTAGGATGTTTTCGAATAGTTACTACCTACATATTGTTCTCAATAAATGTTCCTCTGACAGTCCATTGAACAGAGATAAAAATCAAATTGTGTCAAAAATAACGTTTTTTCGAACATTTCCGTAAATTCCAGGGTAACTGCTTCACCAGATGTGATAGATCTTATGGAGTGTCTTTTAGCATTCTAAACCCACATATTGTTCTTCGCAACTATCTCTGTATCCATCTGTTGAACGGAGATATAAGCCATGTGAACTTAGAAAAGGAGATTCGTCGAATATTAATTTATCGGTATTCCATTTTTCTCAAAAACGGCTCTAACGATTTTGAAGAAACTTAAGGGGTTCTCGTACCTATCTAGTACTTACATAAAGTTTACTATACGTGTTTCCGTAGGAGTGCGTTGAACGAAGATACGGTGCTCGTATATGTTGCAGGTCGTCGAATTCACGGGGGTTGTGGAAAGTTTTGTATTGCTCCTTGATATGTTCATATTTGGAGTCATAACTTCTAGTCAGTGAAAATAAACGAACAAATACGAGAAAAAATGGTTGTCGTATAATTCTGCAGTTAACGTCCAAACAATGCAATTGGTAGACGCTTCTGGAAGATGTGAAGGGCGTTTCTTCACCATTCTTCCTTGTCTTGTGCTGTGGCCGTGAGCTGCGACTTTTGCGGGGGAGTACCCTCTCACGGAAACGAGGCCTGTGTTTCGTTTTTTTTAAACCCAAGACATTCTTCGCTACCCTTAATTTCGAGCTAGTAGATCTTCTGGAACGGCCCAGTCATTCCCTCTTGCTGCCTTGATTCTAGCCACTCTGGCTACTCGATAAATACTTCGACCACTCGAACCAAAGGTTGAAAGGAATAGGCGCTTGTTGCTGTTTCGTCCCACAAGCACAATGTCCCCTTCGTGAATTTCCCTGCCCGGCCTCGTTTCTCCTTGAAGGACGAGGAAAGCCCAACATTTAACGTAAATCGACGTCGCAAATTGTTTCCGTGAAGTGTACCGTAGTGCAGCTAACTCTACGGTGCGTGTACTTTCTCAACCCTTCAGAAAGTGAGCGGACCAGCGTAATCAGATACATAAGTCCATGGAAGGATGTTCATGACGGCTTCGCTTTCCTCCTAATTCACAGCAGTCTGTCTTTTAGAGCGGTAAGCGCTGTATAGTATAGTAGGTGCCACCACGGGCTGGAAAACCTACTAATTTCCTTGCTCTCGGCCCTGGCACTAGTAGCTCCAAGTAACAAATCATACTTGTCCTCCCTACCCAAGCTGACCCTTCAAATGATTTCCGCTCCACTTTAGGTAGTCAAAGATTGCGCCTTTTCCCACCAACTAACGAACTAACACCTTCAATGCAACTGTATTGTTCATTCATGAAACTTCGACATTTCGATTTTTCCCTCATCGCTGTCTAAGGAAATATTCTCCGCTGATGCTTCAATTGAAAGTAGTTCTTGTTCGATTTGCTGTTCAGCAACGAACAATCGTTCATCAGGATCTTTGATGAACTTCATGTCGTAGCCGATAAAAAATTGAAAATAACGAGGAGGCTGATGTATGCGAAACGTAAGATGAGTCCAAACAGTTGTAATGCGGTTGAAAACTGAAATTTTAAACGGAAGGTTAGATATGTTAGACGACAAAGCGCTCCACTCACCCTCCTGTGCACCTTCCTCGTGCAGCCACACAGGATACTCTTCGACGATTGCCCAGGTTCTACGTGTCCAACATGAATTCCTCAGGTACTAGGTCTGTGGTTTCTTTGAGGCAGACTTTGATTACCAGCTGCAAATGATTCGCTGTCGCTTCTCAAGACCTCATCGACGACTTCAGGCACAGGATATTCTCTTCCTCTATGGAACGATCAGCAGCAACATTGACTGTCACTGCATGCAAACCTCCATCACCAAAGTCAAACTGGTTTCGACTTCTTCCTTAGCTCTCTTGGTGCATTGAAGCGCGCAATATATTGTGCTCGTTCTCAAATTTGGCCTGGATTGTAAGTATCTGTGTTCGGTGTCCCATTTTGCTCAGTTGACCGTCCCCACAGACTATTCCTTGCTTTGCAGAAATGTACAGGTTTACCTTCCCTCTTTCTCAATCTCAGCCATTAATTCCTTCACCATACCATTATTTTTAAAGTACACTTTCCTATTCTGTAATATATTAGGTTCGCCCATTTCTGTATAAATAAATAATTACGATAACCGCTGAACTTGGACGGAGAAGGGAAGTTCTACGAACAGACACATTCTCATTCGCGAAATGCGCTGCAAAATGGCGAATAATTGCAGAAACCTCTCGTGCGTGCGGCATTCGAACAGAACGGAGTTATTATCCGAATTTGCTGGATGAGTGATTGCACAAGATGCCAGGAATGACCCTTTGAAACGGACGAAACGCATAATCCGTTCGGCGGAGAGAAACTCTTTTCTGATCTTTGATTTACAACAGCCGACGGCATTGTTGATTTTATCAAGCGGTAATTAAGGAGGAAGGCCCGAGGGGACAATTTGCTCCTCGACTCCTCAAAATATCTTCGCTTAATGGGCCTGTGCTTTTGGCTTTTCCCCCTTCCCCAGTTCAACCGGAGGGAGTTTCCGGTCGGCTCGTAGATGAAGAGAAGTCTGGTTTGAGGTTTGATGATCGTAGTTGCGAGTGGCGGAGGCTAATCTGTCTGATAATACGAGTAGGCTTCTGCAAGGCATCTCGTGCCTGCAGAAAAGGAAATTAACACTGTCATGGGTTGTTGCGACCACATGAACCAACGAGAGTGTCTGCCAGGTAGATACGATCTCTACTGGTTTTTCCAAGGCTTTCCCTCAAGCTGCCACACTAAACCATTCTTCGTTCTCTCGTGTCCAGCACTCTTGTCTTGGTTCGGGAATCATTCCTTTGAACGCACTCCCTATGTCCTGATCTTATTAACCGCGTCTGCAACATTCTCAAAGGCGTGTCGTAATGTAAAGATCTTCACCTGTTGCTTTCCAGACTTGGCTTGATGCTTTTCCTCAGTGGTGCTTGCTCCATGGTCTCGTCCTTAACCCGTCAAAGTGCTCTGTCGCTACCTACAATCGCTCTGCTGCTCCGTGCTTCTATGCCTACCACATTGGCGACACACCACGCACTATTCGCTACCTCGGCACCATTCTCCACAAGCCACTTAGCTGCAATGGTCAAGTCTCTCTGCTGTCACTCTGTGCTATGCTTTCTCTCGGATTCTTGAAGCAACACACTCGAGAGTTCTTCTATCCTCCAGCTAGTATCCTGATTTACTGTACTCTCGTTCAACCAGTTCTCGAATACGCGTTTGTGGTGTGAAGCCCCTTTTACGACTGTATCAATGATCATGCTCCCCTACAAAGGTTTGCATCCACCGTGATCAAGTTGGCTACGACGTCCTCCGTTCTAGGTATCGCCAGGTCATCTCAGCGTTCCTCCATGGAATGCTGGACATGCATGTTTCCGTCTGGGCTCTCGCCTCCATGAACGTTTCTTCGTCCCCTTCTCACTGAAATAGATTTTCGGCCGCATCCCTCCCACTGCGCACCTCCTTAGTGCTGATCATGATACTGACTTTATTAATATCTCACTTTTCTCGCTCAACATGTTTCTCTTGAACTATCAATTTATCGCAAAGTTAACTCAACTTGTTTATATTCCTGTCCTACCTTTCAGACATGTTGCACTCGCTTTTGATGCGTCTTTGCTATTATTGGGCTCATCCCATTTAAATGAATATCACTCGTACGATCTGTAAACCAGGTCTTGGAAAAGATAATTTGCATTGGAAATGACATCCAAGACTTTGCAGTTAAAGTGATGAAGACCAAGAGAGACGACAGATTCGGTTATTGAGATGTTACATGTTTAAAACAAAATCAGAAGCAGAAGAAAGAGAGCTGCCAATCCCAAACTGGACATTCTGAATTCGGGCAGGAATTCGTTCACACGTTTTGTCCTCTGCTGCGCCATTTGTAAAGTATCGCGTATGCAATCGAAAGCCAATGCGGTCTGAGATCACAGCAGAACTTGATCATTTTAAGAGCCACGATTAATTTAAAAAAATTTCCCTACATTCCTATTTACATTATTTAATCCTTCAGAATAGGAAGGAAAGTCGTGTAATTGGCAGAAAAATGTTTGATGAATTTCTTTTTAAAATCTTTTTCTTTAAAAATCTTCAACGCTTCTGAGCCCGAAATACACATTACCGTAACCGCAACTTCCATAACCGATATAACCCTCGTCGGGGGTTTAGGAACATTCATCATATAAGGAAGCAGACCTGAGTGCCATAACCCTAAGATGGGAAATACGTTGTCAGCTCTTGGGCCATACCTTGCATTGGTGAGGGGGGTGGCTTGAAATGTCAAAGAGTTGATTGACAGCGGGCTGTGGGCTCTGGTGTTCGGCACAGAAAAAAGTTGGGGAAGACCTGAAGGCCCGAGGCCACTGGACTGACTGCGCAGAGCTGAACAGGCAGTTTGAATTAACATAACGATAATGTCAAATCTGTTCGTCCGTGGAAAAATGACGACAGCATCACAATGAATCATCGAAAATTGTGATAAAAATCTATTTCAGTACAATTTTTACGTTCCTTCTGCTTTTAAGAAGAGACATGAGCCAGGTTCGCAGGAAAGGAATTTAGCCAGGTTGGCAAATTGGGGCAGGAAGCACAGAGGAATGTAGCAATCCGGCATGAACACACTCGTGGACACTACAATAGAAGTAGACGGTATTAATTTGTTTGAGTTTGGAATACGAAAGGAATATTTTGTCGTTATATATCCTTACTGTTTAACTGCTCGTGCACCGCGCTTGTATTAGAACCACCACGACTACTGCGGTGTTGTCAGATTGCATCAAATGCAGTAAAATATTTGCTAACCAAAAACTTAATTGTGTCCACAAAAGTGCGGAGTACGACCAGTCGACAGAGGGATTAGGGCATTGATTCTGAAAATGTCGTTAATAAAAATGATAATGAGCGTTTACCTTATATAACAACTGACGGTCCAAACACGAATCCCCTGCTGTGGGATGAGATTTGTCGAACCGAGGGATGCTGGGCTTTAAAAATGCACCGCTCACCTCCGCATTCCGAGGGCTAAGACGCCGCTAATTAAATCGTCCTCCGAAACATGAGAGCTAATGGCATCACCGATCAATTAATGGGCTCATGTTCTCGACTGCCTCAGACCTCTTTTTAATTAGTCGAAAACCACTTGCTACCAGATTTCTCTTCGCGTTAGACAGTGAGAGTTGATGGTTGGGGACGACGTCTCTGATCGCCTAAATCTGGTCTGAGTCCGGCGACTGGAAGAGACTTGGACCGCTCTAAAGCACCTTCTTTGCGACCCAACGAGTCAATTAACATCAGTTCATGAGTGGATCATTCACGTTTTCTGAGCTTGAAAGACGCACAATTCTAGGCTGAAGCTAGCGCGACCAAATTCTTAGACTGGTCAATTTGAATGGCGAGAAAGCCTTTCGCCGCTTCACTGCGTTCAAGATGAAAATCCCACGTACCGTCCCGTCCCGTGACTAGCCCTCGCTCTACAGGATGCTTTGTCTCTAGAGGTCTGCTGATCGCAGTGTTTTAGTAAACATGGCCTTTCTTCCAGAACCTTGCACAGGTAGGCCTGCGTGTTCCCCGTCTGAATTACCGCGACGCCGAATTTTTGGGCCGTTGTTCTTTACTCCACAAATTATGCGTCCTACCGCCTATTAAGCGACCTGCCGTCTCCTGCCAATCTATTACATTCTTTTCCTCCCCTATCACAGCTTCCGTTTGATACTGATACCCACAATTCCCTGCGTCCCCCCCCCCACCCATCAAGCCCTACTTGCCAACAAGTTAACAAGTGTGTAGCAGTGACTTACTCCTTGCTACATCCTGTCTTTCGGAAATAAATATAAAGACCTCATCGTTTCAGCTCATTTGTAAAATCGAACACTGAACGAGACGTAGCTCCTTCCGCCAATGTTGGGGGGGGGGGGGGGGGGGAAGCAAAGGAAGAATAACCAATTAACAGTCCGTCGTCACAAATAGAACGATCATGTTTCAGACGGCGCTTGTAGACTATTGGACCGGTAGCTATGTCGTGAAGAAAAATGTACCAACTCCCAGACTGTTCTGATTATTATGTACTTTTAACTGGTTTGTATGTGGTAATGGCTCAAATCACTGTTTTCCGGTCATAAATACTGAATAATTCCTTGGTTTCTGCAAGTATATCTTATTGATAAGGTCCAAATCTTATAAAATAAAGTACTAGGCATTATATTAAATAAAAACTCAAGATATTCTTCTTCTCTTTTTTAAAATACTTTGAAGCTAAAAACAAAAAACCAAATTTATCATTTTCAATCTTGCGTCCATGTGTTTAACAGTGTCATTGATGCATACCTTACTACTAACTCGTAACTACTGTATTTCCCGAATCATTGATTTTAGTGTGCATACTGAATGTCACAAGAGGAATACGTACGTAACTGCTCTTAGAACACTCCATCAAAAAGCAATAACTATTTTTTCTTCTTCGACCTGTCTGTTTCTTCAAAGAAACGTTGCACCATTGTTTATGATCTCGCTGGCTATTATCCTTATTGTCGCATACTAGCGTCCATATAATTTTTGTTCAGTAAAGTTCTAATTATTTATTTTGAGCTTGGGCCAAACGTGAGGTGTTTAAAATTATCAAGTCTCAGTGTGTTTTATTTTGAATCACCAGTGATGAGTCGGATGGGTCCTTCGAGGAAGGATTCGCGTGTTGCTCTGATGGCATCTGATCTGGTGGAATATCGTCCTATCCTTTTTTTATTTTCACTCCCAATCCTTCTATCCCTGGAGCTGGCGGCAGCCCCATTTCACTTTTCTCAATTAATTTAGTTTGTTTTTTCAGTGGCGCCAACCCTTTCACAGTTATGTCAAATGAAGGGCGCAGGGAAAGTAAAAGGATAGTCACAGATGTTTCACTAAGCGCTGCTTTTCAGGTAAGAGAAACTGTCAACAAACGTATTTTTCAACTTTTGAGTTCAATTCGGTATTTCGTGAGGCAAATTACAATACGATTGGCACTACACAATTAAAGTAGTGACTTCCCTTAAAAGCTCCAAGCTTACAAGGATGGAACAAGTCACAATACTTTTGTGAACTGACATAATTATTTGTATGGGCTGTAACTACATATTTCGACCGACACTCGAATATAACCATAGTAACTAGCCGTTGAAGAGAAGCAGTAAACAAAAGAGTACGTGTTATCATAAGTAGTAGTGATGCACATTGCTGTTGAGGTGGAGTGTGAAATTCTTGGTTTCCTAGGTGGCTAAATTCTTTCAACGCTTGGACAGGTCGTTGGGTTTCAATTTGGACACGAAAGAACGAAATGCCTATAGGGCTCATGAAAACTGACTGCGAACCATAGGCCTATGTGGACGACCTGACTACGCTGATCATCGCACAGTCCGCCAAATCGAGACCAAAACAATTGCTTTGAATCATCAACCAGCCGTGCGATCAGGTCAAGCTGCAGGTGGCTGAAGACAAAACCCAGCTCATCCTCTTAAAGGGCAAAAGTGAATAGCCACATAGGTTTCTCCTTGAGAAGGAAGTCAAGTACATAGGCGAGAGGTGGTGTTCCAGCTAACGCCTTTACCCTTAGACCCTTCAAGGCACCGCCCTCGAAAGTTTTGCCTCACAACGAGCAATTAGCGAGGGTACATGGGGTGTGTGTTACCGTGACACTATTGCCGCGTTGTCTGGGGTATCAAACTCACAATCAATCAAAGAAAGTACTGACCCAATTCTAGAGAGTTGCGCTTCAGTGGATCACCACAGCCTACAAGACAACATCCACCGAAGGCCACTGATCACAGGCCACTTACCCGTTGACTGGGCATTAAGTGCATGGTAGATACGTTTAGAGGAAAAAGGAAACTACCCCCACTCTGGCCTGAACTCTGTGCAGACCTCTCTACTGAAATAAAACTTCCTGCGCTAGATGAATGGGCATTAGGAGAAGGTGGATTCAGCCAGACCACTGGGACGACCCAGTTGCTTACTGGGGCTATGGCGACTTGAATGCGTGGCCCCTCTTCTTTTCTCTCAAAGACTCTCTGGCACCCCTAGTGTGGAAGAAACAAAAAACCAAGTGCTGCTCCACTATAGTTCCTACTACAGTGAGGAACCTCCAGCTTTGACTGCTACTAAGCAAGCTTATAACCGTTTTGGCCAGTTCGCCCAGAAAGTTGATTTGAACCTTCAAAACTTGCCACCCAAGATAGGACCGAGATTAAGAACTCCCAGGTGGTACGGAGTAAGGATTATACTCTGCATGGGCAACAGCTCTCCACCGGGAGAGTGGCTAAATGACAGCCTGACGTACCTCCACAGACTGGGTTCGGTGGACGCTGAGCGAGTGCCAATACATACGCACAAGGTTATATACGAGCATCCGCCTTTGCTGAAACGGTTGGGCTCTTCTTACTTCTTTCCAGTAGGCTGGTGTTTCTACTTCGACTTTCACTGGTCTATCCCACTTTTAGTTCTTGGATAGACTTGTCATCTCGAAGTATTCATCAAGAATAATGTGCTGAATGTTGGGGCTATCTCTCCTTTATATTTCATTTCATGAATAATTAAGAATTAGTATTTGGAGGGTTCCACTATTTTTTGCCACGAGAGTCTGCCTTATTCCAAAAGGGAGAAGAATGATTTTCGTCCGACCTGCAGCACTTCGTCAATGGATCGAAAACACCAGTAAACGTATGGCCCCGACAGACCAGCTAAGATACACAGACGTTCTTTGCGTGCCGTACCATATTACTAATCATGTCCCGTAAGTAAGTGCCGATCTGCGGCCAAGGCAACCGAATAAAAGGGCTCCACTCGAAATTACGCGGCACTTGCGAATCATTTCAGTTCTGAGTGTGAATGAATTAAATCAAGAGCCTAATCATAAATTGGTGCTCTAAAACGCGGTGACGAAAGAAGACACTGAAAAAAAAGAAAAAAAAGGAAGCTGCCCATTACAAATTAATCAACAGCCAATCTCCAGCATTTCGGTCAGTTTCTGGGTCCTTTCAATTTCAACTCGACCGAACCCGCCACCAGACATTTTATGAAAATCGCTGTCATTTGTTTCTGCTCGCTCGCGTCATCGGAGCCACTTAATGAGAATTGAGCGGCACTTAGCCGGTCCATCGCTTTGGAGACCGATTTCGAAGTCCAGTTTCTCCTCTCCGCTATTTTCTCTTCCTCCCTTCTTCCACAACTTTGGAGACTCCGTCAAACAGTTAAGAAGTCGATAAAAATGCTGATGTATGATGCGAGTTGGTTTCACGAGCCTTCGCCCTAATGGAATAACTGTGTTTGGACATATTTCAACTCATTCAATATCCGGGGAATCGAGTACGTCCAGAGCTCTAAAGCGGCGCTTTTCACCAATTGGCGGGCGACTTTTGCTTCATTCGAACTAGGGAAAACGTATTGGTGGGTAGATCGGGAGCCGAGGGCCGAAAACGTTGAGCCATTAATTGACGACTACTTGCTACTTTTTTTTTTCTCAAAATGCCCTCGATCCTGAGTGGGAAACTGGTTCTCGGCTAGGTTCTGGGGTATGGAACGTGGAAATAGTAGCCGGCTGGAAATGTCAACAACTGTAACTATAATCACGCAGGATCCGATAAGGGACGTTGTTCCGCACGTACCAATCGCCATCTGCGAGCCGGTGATGTGGACCTGACTGAGTTAGTTGAGTGTTAATCGTAGCGGAGTCGATGTTTACGGCGAGGGGAAAGAAGTAAACAAATAACGGGGACCTTAATTAGCCGACTAATAATGACAAGAAATGAACGTTGATCGATAAGCACTAACTAGAATAGCTATTTATACGGGAGTAATAATTTAAGTATTTGTTCAAGCTCCAGTTATTTAGATCTCTATTACTGTAATACATCGAATTACTACCAATAATTACGTTAATTTCCATACAATGTTAGTTTTTTAAATTAATAGAATAATTAGTTTATTCTTAACTGCGCTGTTTATTGTTATACAAAATGTAAACGTCTGGTTGTATTGGGAAGCGGATTGTATTAATATTCCTCTCGAAGTAAGTTATCTCTTTCTTCCAGTTCTACCTGCATGTTGATTGTAAAATGATTTAATACTTCTCCCTTAGCGTGAGCACGCTAGACCCCCGATATCCTTCAAAGTATGAAAGTTTCCTCACGCTTCTGTAAGCTTTTCGCGTTGATACTTGCGTCTCATCTCGTGTTTTATCTTGTAGTTTATTCCAAGACTGACGACACAACATGTACAAGAAGCTTATATACAAAATGAGAACAAAAGGCTGTGGGGTTGTGCGAAATGACCTTCTTGTTTTGGCGTTCCCTATTGATCTGCAGGATAAATATCACATCCGAAATAATTTGGTTCAGCCGTTCTCTCTCAATTGAATTCACAGACACGCACAGACTGTTTTCTCGTGAAGAGACGAAGAAAATCTAAGTATGTTATAAGGAAAGTAAAAAGCAGTGCGCTGGAGTTGAATGAAGTTAGAGTTAGGCTCTCGTTCACCAAAACGCCGCTGATCGTGATCCAACTGATCAGGGCTAGATAAGCTGATCAAGGCTAGTCATTTTCGCGCCCACCACGCTAGCCGAGATCACTGTGGGATGCGGTTAGCATAGACGTGATTACGCTGCGATTAAGCCATATCGAGAAGGCAGTGGACTCATGAGGTTTCAGTAAAGCAAAGAAATTGGACGTCTGTTCAACATCTTGTCCCGTAAACAAGTGTCATGTAAACGTAAACGGCCGCGAAACCGTGTATCCCGTAGGTGCCCAATGCTCAATAATCTGGATTTGACCAAATTATTGTTTCTAATTATTGTCTTACACCAAAGTGGCCGCATTAACCTCTGCCGAAGCTGAATTTTGAGAGGAGCTTAAAGTGAAAATACGCGTACTACAACTGCAAGAGCTGCAGGAATAAGCCAAATTAGTCCGGGAAAATGCTTTGTGCGTGTAGGAAAAATCGGAAGCGCTACAAGAAAATGAGAACTGAGCAAGAAATAATAAAAACCCAAATTATGAGGTTACAACTTTTGCAAGCAAGGAACTTTAACAAAGAAGGGAGAATTGTCGTGTTTAATATACTAATGTTGGTGTAAAAGCGTGGTATTATTTAACATTTCCTACTTATCTGCTACTAAATCCACCCAGGTAAGCCGTTTGTGTTTTCTAACACGGCAATATGACGACTGGTTGTTTCAGAAACTGCTCAGCACGTATTTTACGCAAACAGCAACTTGTTTTCGACGATCGTATTACTTTTGTTCGCAACGGAATTTAAATTCATACTTCTAGAAGTCGTCGGATCCTGCTCTGAGCCATTTGAGGCGCCGGGTGAGATGACGATAACCCAACATATTAGATTATCATCTTAGTGGAATAGCAACTGAAATAACTGAGCACTAGTAAACAGTATCTTTGTTTATTATCATTATTCCAAAATATACGTAAATTATTCACAATAATAGAAGCGAATACTCGGCAGTGCGAGGTAATGGCGGACAAATATCAGAACATGATAAAGAAAGATAAGAGCAAACCGGGCCAAAACGCACAATTTTTTGGGGTTAGCTCTTGATCAGGGCTAGAGCTTAACCCAGTCTGGTGAACACCGTTTTTGTGGCGGGAGCGGGTTAGGTGCTGTTAATCGTCTCTAAACGAGATCAACGCAGTTGGTGAACGCGGCCCTTAGGGTTTTACGTGGTGTTATTGAATGACTGGGTCGTGAAGGGCATTTCCCTTGGCGCACGAATGATCTGTAAGGTTCTAAAGGAAAAAGCTACACAAAGCTGCCAAAGTTGTCGAGTTGAGATTCGCAATTCAGCCGCTCAATTGAGTGTGTTAATATCTCAGAAGCGTATCAATCGCCCAGAAGGAGCCAGAGGCAAGGCACAGGTTTGCCGCACCCCAGACGCCGACGACCTTCAGCCAACTCGACTTATTTCATCCCTGCAATTAAGGCACAGCCCTCAACTCCTTCGGATCTTATTAGCCCGTACCTTATCAGATGTTCGTTGCGATTTGATTTTCATTGTCGCACCAATTAGCTTCAAACCTGACCTCCACTTCAATTCGGACGCCCGTCACAAAGAATGACCTGCAGGGCAAGAAAATCTTGGACAGCCCTCACGAACTTCACCCAAATGAACTGTCTCGAGGTGTGGCGCAAACGCAATGAAAATTATAATATGTCCTCAACCTTGACCCAAGAAACTCGTGCACGGTAAAGATTTATTGTGCACGATGGTGCGACACGGCGAGAGATTAAAGCCGACCAGATGAATTTGTTTGAAGGGGTTCGTCATTACACACTGAGGAGTAAATAAACAGGAAGGACAATGTTGAGAGAGATCCTTCTCTATTGACATCTGCTTTCCGCGATTGAGACTAAACCAGAATAGTCTGCAAATCGGTATAAAAATCCAAAATAAGGGTATGAGCGGACACAGTTCAAAACTAACTACAGTTAAAATATTAACTGAAGGATAGGAGCGCTGAGTGCTCTAGTAATAGAGAATTGGGATGATTGAAAGGCCAGACGAGTGGAAACCTCCCCGTTTTTTTATCCATCTGATCATCGACATAGTTGCGTCACTCTGGAGCCTCGTTGTTCACACCTTTGCGCTATCACCAAGCTCTAAAATATTTCCCCAGCAACTACCGTTTTCTACTGGACGAACTCATCTACCAGTCAACCATCAGCTTCTATCAACGGCGTCCAAAACACAACGCATACAGATTTAGATGACCATCGAGCTGCAGGAGTCTTCGCACAGCTACGCTAAAGGAATGTGAAGGCATTGGTACCGGGCTTGAGAGACATTTTAACAAAAAATATCGCGCTAGTTACTGTTCACTTTATTAGTCATGTTTTAATGCTGTCATTTCGCTTCTCTTGTAATTATAAGTTGTTTAGTCACTAACCACTGGATTATTGTTTCGAAATCTCCTACGCACTAGGAGCAAATCAACATGTTCGGGAACCTTAAGTCCCGCCAGTTTCCAAGTAGAAAGTTGAGCTAAGTTACCAGGTTCTTGAGCATGAGGAACAGCACAGCAGGTGCGCACAATCGGATTGGTCTTGGAGATCTCAAAGAAGTCCTCCTCCACTTTACCCAGCAAAACCCTTTATTCAGATGATTATTGCAGTGCCAAAACCTGCAAGTAATGTTGACCATTGTACGAGAAGCCATTTCTGGTACGTATTGTTTCTTCGAGAACCTCCTTGAGTAGCATGGCCGGTCCAAGAAGCGTTGAATGATACTAAGCCTCCGTTTGATGGAGATGTTCAATGTTAGATCACTAATGGAGTCAGGGGTTGGATTCAAAAGCTATCATCTTTACAGCAGAAGGGCTGAGACGGTACCAACAATGTCAGACATTTGACAACACGCGGATAAGAGTTGAGTTGGTGATCCTTTGCAAGAGACTGGCAAGAGAGTGTCCAGGGAGTTGGAATGGCTAGTGAATTGTTGACAATAAGTCGAACACTGGGATTCTCTGTTGACTCCAGAGGCTCTTCTTGCATTAACAAGTCCACAGTTGAGCGCCTTGGCGCAGTTCTTGATTCCGTGTAGTGGTTTATACGGCTCGTGGTGATCAAGATGGCGTTGGACTTTTTCATCAATGCATTCTACACATAACATGGTTAGAACGAAGTCTCCAGAGAAACAGCTGGAAGTTCTCCACTTCCTCAAGAGGCAAGAGGTAGTAGAGGCTGGCCCAGCTCTCGTTGGTGAATTTTGTCCTTGCACACTAATTGCGAAATCCTCCATTCTCGCTTGTACAGTGTGGCAGCTAATGCTAGCTGCCCTGATATGGCTCCAATTCCCTCAATCATTACTGTTATAGCAGCACCTTGGCGTGGTAGTAAAGCTTCATGGCTAAGGTTCCTTCGGGAGCAAGACTGGAGCACCCATAGCAGCCTCACGACTTTATATTTCTTTATTGTCTTCCCTTGAGCAGGTTCCCTACCAGTGTCGGTATTCATCAGATCTTCACTCTTGGTTGTAGTGGACGTTCTAGTATCTGTGACTGAAGTATCTGTGAAGAACTCCGATCGGTCGAACCCGTTCGCAGCAGGCACTCCATAACGTGGTTTTCCCGGTTTCATTAGTTCCTGGGAAGCCTCAAACAGGTCAGAAGTTCGTCTAAATATACTTTTCCAAGCAAGGCTCGCAGAGTCATTCCTGCTATAACGCTTGCCGGAAGCCAACGCAAAAATAACCTCACGGAGTCCGTGTCTCGAGGCGTCCGTTCGCTCCCACTCAGTTCCGAGTGCCAGGTAGGTTCAGAAGTTAAAGTTGCTGTGTATCTATGGGGCCTATCGCACGTCGTTGGATCACGTAACATTGTGTTATTACTTTCTGATAAGTCTTAGCATATTTATCTCCAAAGGAGCGGGGCGTCACTGACACTTTGCCAGGATTGAACGCTGCTAGGACAACTCAAATCAGGAACGTCCCATACAACTCACCCCAACGTCTTGATTTCACTTCACCTTTCCGTCGCGAATCCCAGGCTCGGCCCCGCCTCTTAAATTTGAGAACCGATTCGCACAATCTCTTCCTTTCAATTCCGCTCAAATTGAGAGGGAATGCGATTATTTTCGAAAAGAGAGCGGAAGAACACGGAGCTCCCCCGGCAGTCGAATCACATCTGAAACCCCTGGAAGCAACGCACATTCCTCGCTCGAGAATCTTTCGAGAACGAAACGAAGGAATGTGGGACTTTCTAAATTATGCAAGCGGTGCGGCATGTGCGAATGTCCCGAGATGTTTTCCAAGAGGTAAACGTATGGTAATTAGTGGAAGCCTGAGATTAACGTAACGCGTTCCTAATTCCAAATTTCAACTTTCGAAAAGAAAAACGGTAGCAGCGAGTTCAGATTTCTCGAGACAAGTCGTCCTTTCGAGAGCTTTCGGGCTGATTTCGATCGTTTTCTTCCCAACGTTTTCCCGTAATAACTATGACTTTTACTTCTTCGTGATCAGCAATCGACCGTAACTCGCCCTTGGAGACCTGTGCTACGATCAAATTCAAACGGCTTGTGTGTCTTCCGTGTAAGTTACATCGAGAAAAAAATTATTTATCTGGCCTTGATAACTGCATGCAGCTACACGTAATTGTACTAAACGCATATTAGCAATCAACATTGTGTGTACGGCTTGGTGTTCAGACGTTACAGCTCATTCGAATGAATATAATTGATCGCCTCGACGCACGCTCCCGAAGTGACTGCTTTCGTGAAATTGAATGGAGAAGATAGCAGTTTGATAGGTTGGCCGTGAAAGAGTTGCTCTCGTTCGTCACACGTTTTACACGTTGACACGACAGGCTTTAAGTCGTTCATTTTACAACGCGCCTTGTTATATCTTATACTGATAAGACTACTTTGGATGTACAACGTACAGTTCTAAGCCTTCCTGTATCCGAATATAATTTGAATTCTAACTCAACGTGCAACAAACTAACTACAAGGTATCTGTTTGGTTCTATCTTCTTATTTCTATTTTTCCCCTTTTTTCCTCTTCAACGTACAAGTTCGATGGAAAGTCGGATAGCTGATTATTGTTCATCAAGAGGTAAAGGTAGTAATCGGCAGTTTTCCCATCTGAAGTCGAGTTCAGTTTACTGATATTTTCCTCTAGTTGACGGGTGTTCAAAGAAAAATAACTCCAATCCATCGTTCTTGTGCGGTCTTCCATGGCTTCTCTTCCACAGGAATCAGTTGATTGGACTGACATTGCCATCTCATTTAACCAGAGATTACGGCACGTGACTGATATGTCCAGACGACTATCTGTCACAACAATTTGTTTTTCTTCTTCCTCTTGATCTCCTTCGTGGCTGGATGTGAAGTAACCTCCTTGTCGAATGGTGGACAACTCAACGTTCTCTGAGAAATACCCCCACTCGACCACCTGCAACCGCTCTCCGGCTGGGGTTACATAATCGATAGTTGAAGCTAGTATCGATACGTGTAGAAAATATCGACTTCTGGCAATTTGGTATAAAGAGCCCCTACCCCGTTCTTCAGTTATTATTTAATTTCTAAAATTAATTCGTCATACTTATACACCTTACTAGCTTGTTCAACGAAGCCATTCATAGGTTCCACGCGTCAGCTGTCTTTATTGATAAAGATCAAAGGGAATTACAGCAATTGGGATCTCCAGCTTTATATGAAACGAATAATTATCGTAAGTATATTATACACCATAAACTTTTCGAAGCGTAATAGGAAGAAAAGTTACATAATAGGCTGAAATTTCTGTTTAGTTCTATCTATATGTTTTGAGGACTACTAAGTCTGAAATATCTGGTATCACAAAACTTTCATTAGCCCTACACATGTTCACCGGGTTTCATGGTTTAAGCTACTAAACCAATTAGTTTTTCACTGAGTTACATTTTATTTAGCTCTTAAAGTTCAAGAATTTATTGTCGGCTCCTACTCGTGCCGCTGTGTTTGTTGATAAATTAGTACACAGAGAATTTATGAAACTGTTCATATTATGGAAAGATTCCATATTTCAGAATTATCGAGTAAAATTTGTGAGCAGTGGTAATAAGTGAAACCGCTGGTTTAAACTCTGGGCTTTTTAGGGTTGGCCTTAATTATCTTGAAAGCCTCATTAAGCACTCAACGTACAGATTATTTATTGTTTTTTTTTACGACCTCGATTTTTATGGGAATACAAAGATCACGTGAGCGGGATTTATGAGGAGAACACTGCGCTAAAATCGATTTTCTATGAAATGTTTGATAGTTTCTTGTGCTTCTCTCGTCATTCTCCCATAGATAAGAATTTTATACTACTACAAAGTTTTTTTGTATTGCCCATTGCCATTGTCTTTCTTATTGGAGACCTTGTTAGTTCCCTGGAGAAAATTAATACGAACTAGCATTTTTTGTTTGCCTATGCTAATTTTCACTCTGAAACTACGGACGTCACCCAAAATGTGATGGTATCAACTTTGGGACGTAATACGCCGCACATCCAGACGCATTATCTTGTATTCAAGTTCTTTAGAGGTTAGTACCCAGTTAGTACCTGAATACATCATTATAAGAAGGGCTGTCTTCATTTTATGGTGGCAGTCTTTAATATTCCAATTCAAGCAAAACTCATTGTATCTCATGCTGATATTTATTTGGTGCTTGTAGCTCCGCTCATAAAATGTTGGCGTCAAGTGTCTGTTCTCAGGTGAGAGCTGATCCATATTAGTACGAAAACGCTCAGTGTCCTCGACCCAAACGGAGTTATCGAGGTAAAGTGGCTCTGACTGCTGCGGTTTAACGATTCATTTGATTTTACAGCTGCCAAACAACTACTGATCAATCAACTTCTTTCTTCTGGTGATCCGAGCCTGGCCAAACACTAGGATTGGTATTTCCAAAGGCATACTCCCCCACATACGAGCTTTCTCAATCATTGAATGGGGTTTCCGGCAACATCCCTCCTCTATCTCATTTCTAGCCCCTTACTTTGCCATCTCTGTGCAACACAGTCTGAATTGGACTACTCGCTCTCACCTGTGTTCACACCAATTCGACTATTAGGAGGCTCCTATCACTTGTTACTCAACACACTCTCGTTGTTTTCTTGTGATTATGTCACCAACTAGTGTTTTCCCCCTTCAATACATTTGGAGAAGTCTGAACAGTGGTATTATAGAAGGGAAATTGGTTGAGGTTGTTCGTAAATTTAGTTATATGGGAGTTGATTTGACGCTGCGGTTCTCTTGACATCCATATTCGAACAAAAAGTCGATGTTTGGTAAGCGTGGGATGAATACCCACTGGCCCCATTTCCCAAGCTATTTTGGCTATGTCAGCGTCTGCTTTTTTGATTTTATCTATTAAAAGTGTTGCTTATCATACGCTGTATAACTGTGTAGTCCACAACACGCTTTGTGCTTGTTTTTTTATCCAGTCGGCGTTACAAGCGCCCTGCCAACGCTTCCATTCTTTCGGCAGTTCATAATGAGGTAGGACTCCTCAGTTAGACAACACGGTAAGAGCAACCAACGGCTCCTTGTGGTAAAAACAACAGGTTAGTTGTCTTTCCGGCGGGTAGCCGTTCCTTTCTTCAACGGCGATGACGGATGACAGCCAGGGAGAAAAAGGTACATCGTATTCCGCGACATCGATCACCTCGCGAGCCTGTTACTGAGGATATTCATAACATTTATGAGCCGCTCGGGAGATATAAATCCCCTGGTGACAGGGCAGTTAACCTATTTGTTCCCTTTGCCCGCTCCCGATTATCCTGACGGCCTCTTGTAAGTAACAGATTATTTCCCCGGATCTTTAAAATTCATGAAGTCCTCCGCCTTCTCCGGCCGTTGTCTCGGAGTTCGTTGGAATTAGAAGCGCAGCACTCGGAGTGAACTACTTATTCAGATGAGTTCTCGGGGTAAGTTCCTCCAGTGTTCTTCGTTATCGTTGCCACCCGAGGAGCTCTGCTGCCGCACCCCATGAGCACATCGATATTCCAAGACTTCTTCGTTATCGCAATGTAGACAATGGAGTCATTAAATGAGGCTTATCCCCCAGACCAGTTTAACTGCTCCAAAATGTGAACATTGTTTGCTTGATTCTTTATTGAACATGCGCTCATTTAATTATGTGAGTTACTGGTCATGTACAGTACTGACCTTCAAAGGTAATTACTGCTAAACAGTCATATTCAGCAAATTTTCATGGAGAATAAAGCTATTGCATTCGCCCCAACAAAGTTATACGACGATTTTTCCTGATGTTGCCTAACACATCCCGTATGCTTGAGCTCTTACATACAAACATAGGATAGGGCTTATGATAAGATCCACTATCCTCATGTACAAGACCATTCAGCTAGACCCCCCCATCGTCCGGAGTAGTAAAATAATTGTCAATCGAAAGAATGTACTTGTCAGATTCCAAAGAGATGCGCTTCTGAGGATCACCAAAGCCTTCAAGACACCATCCACTGAAACACGCCAAGTGATCACTGGCGAGTTGACTTGACCATTGAGCGCATGGTAGACAAATTAACCGTAAAAGACAGCTCTCCCCCCACTGGGTGGAACTTCGTAATGAACTCTCTGCTAGATGAATTGGCATCTGATAAATGGCAAGCGAGATGGAAATTCTCGTCAAAGGAATGCGACAAGTTTCCTGAACTCACTCATGAAAGTGGGACGAGCCAGTTCCTTAAGCGACTTTATTTCTTCTCCGTGATAACGCATGGGCTATAGCGCTCATAGCTCTTTACCGGGAGACTGGTTAAATGACAACCCGCCGTGCTTCCCCGGGCCTTGGTTCGGTGGATCCTGAGTGAGTGTGCCTGTGCTCTCGCGTGGTAGCAAAACTACAACTACCATGAGGATCACTCCAGTAATATGCAGGGACAGGAGACCCCAATTGGGAAACACGAATTTCCCATGTATTATTAAAGATCTGGTGCGGCACATAACACAACTTTCTTTAGTTCCCCGTGCGTTCAGCGATTTTCGTTAATTGAATCGCATTTATTAACGCGCTCCTACTCATGCCACGACCAACATTGATTGTCAACTTGATTTTTCTGAGAAAAAATGTGCTCGCTGTTTTGAAATTACAGTTTCAAGTTCGTATTAACTCATGAAAAACATACTTTTATCAGTTGCCAGAGTGATCAAAATCGGGTAGAGGAAAACGGTGTGATGCGCAGCAACAGATGTTGTCTCTGTACAGCTCAACACTTTTTCTGCATTTCCTCATTTTTTCATTAGATGAAATACATAAATTAGGTCGAAAATGTTCGTCGTGCTGAAGAACTCAGTCATAACCTCAGTTGTTATGATATAGTGAGCAACATTTGTACACGTGTACACTCACGACTGTACGATAACGTTAACAAAGATTCATTGAAGCGTGATCAATGAAGATTTGCGGCGAATCACTAAATACAGTGGCTCATGGGTTATGCAAAATTGAGTCATCACAGAGTCGACTATGGCCCTCAAGATAAGGAGCGGTTGCCTTGAGCCAAATTGTTTTTTTGTTTTTTTTATAGAACTTTTTCGGTCTTGAAAATTGCTCCAGGCAGGTTAATCAATTGAAGGCGTCATGAATCAGAGGGCAATGTATCATGCTTCTTCTCAGACTGCATCCGGTACGAAGGTAAAAGCACGGCGTTGTCTATAATCTTCTCATCTTCGAGCTCAGCGAGGTCAGCGCAGCGTGACTGGTGTAATTGGGGCATTCAGGATGAAAAGAGGAGGTAGATAATCGGAGCTGCACCATATTTGATGTCTAATAGGACAAGGAAGACGGCAGTAAATCAAATGAGACGAGAGGCGCTCAAGGGATTGACGAATCACCAACAAATCACCTTCTTCTCTCCGGCGGAACATAAATCATTCTTCCATTGTATTCTTTTTCTATTTAACGACACCCAAAATTCACTCAGACGAGCGAGTGGCGTTTCTCCAACGCGGAATTGCTGTTTATATTGCAGCTCTACATCAAAACTACTTCGACGCCTTCATGTCAAGTACGAACAATGATATCTATCGTGAGTGTGAGAAATATCTCACAACAAAAAACAGATACAGTTTCTCGCAGAGGAGTGCTCCCTACACGAACGTTGATAGGAGGGGCACTATCTTTGGCGATGAGAGAGGGGGGAGAGGTAGAATCGTGGTGACGAGGAGCTTTTTATTTTATTGCTACAGAGACGCGTTATTTAATGCCAACATAAGAACCTAATTTGTCAAACATTAAGTAGCATGTCAGCATTTGAAATCGATTTATAACTATTGTTTAGTATCTTTTACTGTTCCAGTTCGAAACCAATAAGTTACCTTCTGTGGTAAATAATCGTATGACTTTAAAATGTGTGAGCAAAACGATAATGATAATAAAAGGGAGTTTTAAAAATATCTATTTCCAATAATCTGAGTAACGGATGTCGGATGACCTAACCGCGACATTTAATGTAACATCAACGCAAATTAGTGTAAGTAAATAATATGTAGAGTGCTTCACTTTGTTACTAGAGACGAGGTTTCCCGATTTTTCAGGATTGGTGATTTAGTTAGTGTTATTTTGTCCAAATGACTAGTTGAACTGACTTCATACGCCCATCCAGTTGTGATGGTATTGCCGGCCCTGTGATGGAACCTGTTTTACGAAACCTCGGAAATGTTAAAGTTCGATGCGAAAGATGAGAATCGCGCCAGAAAACCAATTCACTCGACAGACTCGATTTCAACGTTCCCTAGAGTCGGAGATAACGAGCCAATTGAATTGTCATTCACCACTTCAAAAGTCCAACTCTTCCGACTCAATATCCCGGCAACTCTCCCAACAGCCGCTCCGGCCCAATTATTTTTGAAAAACTCACAGAACTGCCGTTGGCTCATAAAGAAGTAGAAAAAGAAATAAAAGGATTGTAAAGGCGCACGATGTATTCGACTCCAATGGAGAACATCTGCATATCGGCATATCTTGTAGCGCTCTGGGCCCGAGACCTCAAAGCTCCACTTTTTCAGAATGGAAGGCGCAGGGAGCTGCTGCATTCTTCATCGACTATCGCCGCTTCCCACTGAGCTGCGGAAGGGAGCAAGGGGTTCGAAGCAAAACAAACAAAAACGTAATGAAAAGGAACTGAGATCCGCCTTTGGGAACCCAAGCAAATCGCGACATCCTCCTTTGACGCCTTTTTAGTCCTGCGAGAGCCTGTTGAGCGTAACCGTAAACGATAATTCTCGTTAATTTATTCAGTGGTGCCCAAAGTAAAATTAGCCAACTGGCGTTATGTGGGCGATTGACCACAATTTTGTCGGTTCCCCTCGAAGCACCCATTCATCCAACTCTCAAATTACGAGACATCCACTGACTTATTTTACATCCAGCTTTTCACGAACCGTCGCGTTACATGGGCTATGAATTTAAATTATCGGCATTTCAAAAACAATTTTCAGTAGCTACCATTTAAAATGGCCTATAGGAAGACTGATGGGTGTACAGCTACTTCCGCTCACTTCTGACGCCATGGGGCGGACGGCAATGTGATACATTCGGAGTATTCAGCCTCGTGGAGGAGACGAAACAACATTTTATAAGATTATACTTTTGTGTTTGCTATATAATACTTCATGAATTAGAATGTTAGACTCGAATGGTGAAGATGTGCGGGTATGTTTATTTATCTCACGTCTAATCCCTCAATGTTTCCACTTGAAGCTCAAACAATTACAATCTCTCAAAGCTCTCGTCCAGGCACACTCTACTTCACTTATCCACAGACCCCTTGTGTTGTGGCAACTCTATCTTCTAGTTACTTTCGCGAATCATATTCATGTCCGACGCAGTGATTGACCAACTTCATAAAGAACGCCTTCCACAGAGAAGAAGTCTGTCACGCAGCATGTTCAGACGTCGAGCAGGCGTTAGCTAGAGCGTGGCACGTTGGTCTGCTTCATAAATTAAGGAACAACCCCCTCATCTGTAAAAACCGTCATTCATGGCATCTGCCCAAGGAGAATCGTTAACCCCTAGAAACCATTCGCGCGAGTGTATCTCAAGGAAGCGTCTTGGCAACTTACCCGTACTTTTTTTCCTTTCTGATCTACCACTGTCTGCTCAAAATTATAAATTCTCCGGCCTATATGCAGGCGACTTAGTGTACGCCGTGAGCAATCCAGGCTCTGGAACATCTGCAGAACGACTCCAGACACTACTGGAAACGCTCGGTCAATGGTGCACGAAATGTCCTGAGACATCGCGCATCGTTATCAACACGTACAAAAGGAATTCTGCTGATCTTCGCCTCAGATATCAGCAAACGTTAATCCATATGGAGATATACTGTAAATGCCTTTCAAACTAAATAAACTTCGCAACTGGACCAACTAACTTCGTTCCCTCCGTGTCAGCCCACAGTTTCCATTCAAAATAGAACAGTTGGTCTAGTTGTATACCGTGGAGGTATAAGAGGAGGCGGCTCTAGAGCGAAGTTTCGCGGCGAATCGTACAACAGCAGATAGTTCTCGTTCAACCGCTTATTCGGAACGAAACGCTGTACTAAGACTTGGAACTTGAAGGAGTGGAGTGAAATCTCCACCGAAAAAACGAAGAAATTCGCCGAGCGCAACATTGAACAATTCAACCCACTAGTGGTAGAAGCACTTCAGCGGCCCAAAACAAGAAGATTCATCCGCCCTCGCCAAATTAACGACACCATCGAAACGTTCAGATCACTGGCATCATGTCTAACAACAAAACTTGTATTTCGACAAAAATGCCAGTAAGGTATATTATTTTTAAATCAGTGGTCTCCATAAAGATTTCTGAACAAAGACAATGACGGAAAGATGCAAAAAGTCACGCATAACCCCGAATGGTTGACCAGTGTAATCGTGGAAATACAGAGGTAACCCATGGCATTAACGCACAGGAAACGGGCATCCCGGAATCTCCAGAATGGTGAAATAGCTCACGACTAGCTCAAAGTATTTGGAGTACTTTCCGTTGTCAGATTTTGCTGCTTAGTGGACTTAGTAAAGACATTACTTTCGTGCCAATTCTGAGCTCCTTAGCTTAGCGAGTTTTCCGATATTTCGCTCTCTACTTTTTGTGATGTTATTGCAACGGCTTCATTTTCTATGTAATTTGGCCAAAATAAAACTGATAGCAAGTTCAATCGGTTTGTTGATCAACATTTCAAGCGACGCAGTTCATTGAAGTTTTGACGGTGACTTTCCACAATAATGTTGTTGCGAAACACTTCACCGAACTATCCGTAAATAAGCGCAGAGCTACCTCGGAACGTTACGATTACAACGCGACGTCTCAACGCTCGAGTGTCAGATAAAACTGGATCTTCGAACGGCGTTGGCAAAGTAGCGGTTATATTTTAACGCTCGCGATAAATAACGATATCCTTCTCGTAAATGCAACGAGCTGCAGTCCAATATTTGCAAGTAACAGGGGCGATACACGGGCCGTTTTACATTGTCCCAGGCGCTTTTATCCGCGGTATCTGATGTTGTAAATACGTCTAGTGATTTAAGCTGCTGAGCGAGTTGAGTGAAATACTGTGATCGGCGCTTCAGCTCAGCGTCGCTACTGAAAGACGTTTCCATCATGAGGTTGAGATACTGGTTTACTATATCTCCGGAGATAAACGAAAACCGTTCCACCGGAATGTGCTATTCATGAAACTGAATAGCCTCCACGAGATCAAAAAAAGAAAAACTTTCGTAATAATGCCACACATTTCCGCAACCTGACCTAACTACGCTATTACATGTATGTAGTGATTCTGAACATGGTTCGCGATACACATCGTCGTTACAAGTAGGTTGAGAGTACGGCGAGTAGTTGTTAGTTTTTGTGAGGTAATTCGAAGGAAAAAATTCGTAACGTTCCAAGAACGTTCTTTCTGGTGTCTCGAAGACTTTCTGGTGTCTCTCTGGCTGTTTGGAGGATGACAGGTCTACTTCCTCGTCAAAATGACTGTTCCTTAATGCTCAAGAAAGAGTTATATCAGTCGAAAGTCATGGAGGTTCGCATCATGCAAAAGCCCCTCTCTCAGCACCACCAAACCCAAAACTGTGGGGGTACGTCAGTCGTCATTCAGCCAGTCACCCGTTAGAGACCTATTGCCCACGTGTGGTATGACCCTGGGGAATACCCAGGAGGTTTTCTTAATCTGGTTCCTCACCTGGTATAACTATTTACTCTGGCGGCAAGTTTCAACTGTGATCACGTTTTTTTCGAGATCTTTTCAAGCTGGGCGGAAAGGTAGCAGTCAAATGTGGAAGGTTGCTCACTGTTGTCGGAACTAGGCACGTAGAGCAGCATGTGGTTTCTTGTTTCGTCCACACAGGTGGAGTAACACGTGCAGGATGGAGTCCTTGAGAGAAGATAAGTGGAGACACCTAGTGAAGTCCTCATGTCTCGTTAGGAACTGACTCCAAGACTCCACTTTCTTCCAAGACTGACTGAAGAACTGATTCCACTTTCTTCCAAGACGTTCGCGGATGATGGGGAAAAACTCGTAAGAGGCAAATACCTTCGAGGATGATTCTCATCTTGCTTGCCATTTATCTAATGCCCTTTCATCTAGCAGAGATGTCATAAAAAAGTTCGACCAAGAGTGGCGGAAGCTCCCTTTTCACTCTCCACAAGTTCACTACGCAAGCAACGGGTAACTGGCCAATATCACTAGGAGTCTTGTAAGTGATTCCCAGAAGCGCGGCTCTCGGGGTTTGGGCCAGAGTGTGAGGTCGTTACCCCAGAAACTGTGACAGTAACCGATCTTGCCTAAGTAAATGAGGATTGTGTCCTGGTAACACATACCCCTAATTTTCCCTTTAAGAGGACGAGTTAAGTTTTATCCCAGCTACCTGCAGCTTGACACGCTCGCGCCGTTGGGGTTCGAAGCATTTGATGGGGTTTTGTCTCGATTAGGTACGGATGAGGATGACATAATGTCGGTGATACACATTAGTGAATGACACTGTCCGTTGTATCAAAGTACCCTATCAGAGAAAAATTTGAAAACATTCGGAAATGCTTCTCACGTGCTTTCTATACATTATCCTAGTGAAACATAGTTTCAGAGTATGATTGTCCAAAGCACTCGAAGTAGTGGACGTAGTGAGCTATCTCTGGTGACTTGGACATTCACGGACGACACAGTGTTTGGCCGAGGCCAAAATAATGACATCTTGAGCTCAGGCCTTCCCCGAACATCGATCCCAACTCTTTCTAACCCAAAGCCTTTCGTCTGCAGCTGTGGGAAAGTCTGAACTGCTCATTCAGACGGCTGCTCCTGCAAATAAGCGGCTCAAGCAACTTAAGTTGATTTCTAAAGCTGACAACGGATTTTCCCTTTTTGGAAAATAACCCACACGGTTTACTCTTGAACTCCCAGATCTTCCCAGGCCCAAAACGCATACTCTATTTTCAGCTCTCGCGCTACTCTTTGCTCTACTTACTCGCTCTCCACTCTAGCTACCTGCAACCAGTGCACCTAGTCAGAGTCCCCCTTGTTCGTGCTTAAATACTCATTCAAACTCATATCCGAAGTGTTAATACCATCCTATCTCACGCTCACCACGAGACATTAGAGTAGTAGTCCGTTGGTCCCAATTCAAAGACGCACACGACGTGAAATTCAGCGAAGCGTTGTGCAACTTGTTTTAACTCGAAAAGGTGAACGTCATGATTGGGGCACTGTTCTTCATATTCCGGGCGGAGCAACCGCAGAACTATACTTATCGTGACAAAAGGGTGCGAGCGATTGACAGTAAAACATCCCCCTCATTAATTCGCCAACAGTATCGTTTCTAAAAAGCGAGTTCTAAAAAAGGGAAATTCAGCCAATTTGTCGGGTGTATAATTTACTTTTCCTGTTTGTGACGACGAAAAAAAAGTAGCGCCGCCGCTTTTTTCTTCTTTTCTCTCCATTTTATCGTTTCGCTTTTTCAGTGAATACTGTGAGGCTCAGCGAAAAACTGGTAGCAGTAAAGAGCTCATGGCTTCGGAGCCTTAAAAGGGAGAGTTTCGAAGCGATCAGCGTGTGACAATTTCAGATTGTCAATGGGCGGAGGGCCTCGGCCCAAAGAAGGACATAATGAGCAGGGCAGGGAATGGAGGATATCGCTGACCACCGAGCCTTCCGCTTCTTAATTGTACCTACACCTACCTACAGCTTCCATTCAGCTTGCACACCCGCTTAGAAAAAAAAGAAGAAAAAAAGCTCTTTCTCTTTTCTCCTTATCACGTTTCAGTCGCTTGGACGTCAGAATTAAGCGGGTCATGGACGTCATGTTCTTCCAATTATTCCGTATTTCCGGTGGTCCCCGCGACCCATTTCCACCAACTCGGTGAAACGGAATGGCATGTCAATGCGTTCCATCACCCAACGATCTGGTGATGCTGTACAGCTTTTATACAGATTCTACGCAGTTCCAACAGAGAACAACCCCGAAGAAATTGGACAGTGCATCGCCATTAGCTGTCGATATTCCACGCATGACATGCTGTACGTCAATCTTCGGAAGGAGTTAAAAGATTCGGTTATCCCACGCAACTTCTACCAGATTGTCAGAAGTAGTCTGGGTAATTGGACTGGACATTACTGGAGTTACGAGTGTGTTATGGCGACTTCCCTTATAATTTAGTATTGGGACCCGTTCAAATGTAACAACTTACTTATATTCACGGTAAAATATATTTTACCGAAATATCTAATAAGATGTTTGGTGGAACTGGCCGTTCTGATAGCACAAGTGTAAAACACGACGCATCACGCAACTTTCCTGAGCTTTACGTAAATTCACTGGTGTCCCGTGGCTTTTGCCTATACGCATTTAATTTTGCACTAAGTCTATTCAAACTTGGTCAAACACAACTCCACGGTGGTAGGAAGTGATAGCACTTATAGTCCCGGAACTTATTGTGGTGCTCCTACTTGAGCCAAGACCATTATTGAGCAACCAGTATACAGAGAATTAATTATGCTGTGAACACAATTTTTCTTGGACGATATTATTCACTCTTTCATAATTGTCGAGTCAAAATGTGTGCAGGATTTCAGCCAGCAAAGCAAACAAGCACTTATGGTGCAAGAACGGAATAGTGGCAAAGAGAGAGAGATGGAACACTGAGTCCCCCAGATCGAATTGAAGTTGGAATGTACACACATGGGACGCTACTTGGGAAGCCTAGCTAAGTATGCGAAACACAGCACACCATCCTATGGAGGCGCTTGGACGGTCAACCTTCCAAAAACCAGTGGAACCTTGGCCACTTTCCATAGATAATCACCAAGGTTCACACAGCTTCCACCCAACGAGATTGCCCTAAGAAACTCGATCCCAAGGTACCGCCACATCTGGAGGACACCTCTAGCCGGGACCAGGGATTCGCCAATGATGAAACCAGCATCCACGACCTTCATACTGTGATCTCGACCAGATGGCATCAAGGAGACTGAGTCGCACTTCTGAGAACTCACCTTCAATCCACATATAGCAAGCTGCCTTACAAACTTATCTAGAGCGATATGCAAGCCCTTCTTGGTACCTGCGAGGAGGACGACATCATCACGAAGGCTGATGGGCCCACCCACACAAATTGGGGGAGATCAAACCCTACTTCCTGAGACTGCTTACCCACCCCAGTGTCAATCACAAGATGACGAGTACAAGAGACAGTGGGTCTCCCTGCCAAACACCACGTCCTATTGCCTCATCCCCAGACTTTCTCTTCCAACCTGCAAGGCTCCTCCCATCCGAAGTACAGAGAGCTCACATAATCGATAAGTCAACCAGTAGCCCTCACACCACAGAGGCAATAGACCAAGGCCTGGTAAGCGTACTATATCAAAAGTCTTAGCAACGTCCAGAGCATCCACATGTAACTGTTTCTTTTTCTTCTAGGCCAGGGAGAGCACTGTCTGCGTAATTTAGGGCTGGTTAGTTAGATCTGCAGCTCCTCGGTCCCTCACCAGTTTTCATCGGGGGCAAAGACAGTTGAGTACGCGACCGCCTACCAGAAGATTTCCCCATGCGGAGGGGTGAGGGGTAGGTTGAGAATCAGCAGCTTTTCAGCCTTCGGGGCTTGATTCCATCATGTCCAGCTGAAATGGAGTTGAAACGGTACACACACAGGACATTTTATCAAATAGGTCTTAGAACGTAAAAATCCGAAGGGAACTCAAAAAAAGTTTTTCAGCCGATTACGTAACATTCCGTTTTACTTCCTAAAACCTAGGAATGCGAGAAAACGTTCGTTGTCGTTGATTTTCGGATACATATGGGGATAAATTCTTGAAGAATAAAACAATTGAAGAAGAATTTCTCAACTTTCTGACAGCAGATTGACATTTGACGCCTCAGGTGACAGAATCTCATCAAAACCAGGAGCTTCACATCGCGTCTGTTCTTGGAGATATTTCGTAACGACACTGAGGCGTGATGAAGAATCTGCAGATCGTGCTCATCTCAAGAAGTCAGGGAGGTATCAAGTCGACTGACCTTACGGGGATTTCGCAACTGCTAGTTGTTTCCCTCAATAACCGCGCTCACGATCCTCCAACACTTTTTCAAAAAGGTACACACATTTTCTCGATCGGCGGAACGTGAATAACGCGAACCTTCACTGTGTCCGTTAAATGCCATCTAACGCAATTTTGGGAGGAACGAAACTTCACTAATTTTGATGGAAATTTGAAAAATGGAGTCCACTCCAATTTCTCTCGCCTCCGCGTGAATGTGAACCGTTGTGCCTTTAGTCAACGCTATTTTTGTACAGTACTCTATCAGTTTGATATAAATGGCTGTAATAGTTTTAGAGAAAATTAAGTAAACTATTTTAAAAGACAGTTGTGGAGAAACGAAGCCGTTTGATGGGAGAAGATTTCAAACTAAAATCGGAAAATACTTTCTGAAAATATCTGGTACGACGCACCAAACAACATTCCTCAGCCTCACGTGCATTCTCCCCGATTTCCTTTACGCTACCATCTCATCAAATCTGTTTTTCACTCAGTTTATACTGCAATTTAAGAGAAGTTAGTTAAAGTTGTTCGGCAGACCGAATTGTCTTGATCTCTGACCTCCAAAATGAAAGCGATAGTTTATCCAAACACCTCAACCCTTTAGTTTGTACCTTTGGAAAGCCCAGGTCCTCAGTTATTTCCAACGACAATGGATTTCCCGTTTTGTACTTTCCAAAATGTCCTTACCTCCCTCGATTTACCTCCTTCTCCATCGTGCACAGCTCTGTCCAGATACACTCTTCTCCCAGTGCTCACACACATTGCTCTATCTTCTCACAGGCCAGACACAGCTCTCACTCTCTCCTTCCAATACAGTTTCCCTCGCCAGTTCACATGCATTCCGAGTAGCCCTTTTCTATCGCCTTTATATACTCAAATCAATATTCATTGCACGTATAATACAGTCCTCCACTCACAATCACTGAGTTCTCTTTTATTTCGTTCTTAAACTCCCCCACTCGTTCGGCCTACAAATATAAAACGGGTGTAGTCACAACACTACAACGGAACAATGAAAATTTACGTACCTAGACAACGCTAGGCAATGTTAAAAATTAATCAAAGTTGGCATTGGCGTATTATTCAGAATCAATAATAAACAGAAAACAGCGCTTAAATAGCTTTTTGTCGAAATGTTTAAATTTTTCGAGATTGTTGATAATTCATTCACGTTGCACTCGTCCTTTCCCACAGTTGTTGGGAACTGACCATACAAAAAATATATTGAATATAGAGCCATTTTTTGAGAAAAGCCGAAATGTAATGTTTTGATCACTATAATAACTATTGTTAGTTTTGGGCGAATTCGGCTCATTAAATTCGAGTCGATTTATTATAGCCCTTTTGTCTCAATCCCAGTCTCAGACACACATCCGCACACACGACATTTTCTCGAATCGTATTTTTCGGACTCGGCAGTAAAGACTGGAAGAAAACTCAAAACGTCTGTTTCCATTTGTACACAACTTTCCTTCCTACTTCGTAGGACTCAGAGAATTAAAACCAGTTGAAAGTAAAAAAAAAATTTTTGAAAACTGGCGCTTATCTTTGTTCGACGGATTGTCGAATACATATAATTACACTGTATTGAGTATGTATAATATAATTTAAAAAACGTATGGAAGGATGATTTGTGTGTAGCAAAATGGATATAGTTTGACAAGTCTTCGAAAATATGGTATCTGTATCTTCAAATACGATATTCGAAGAAAGCTCGATCGGTCCTCTACGATTTCATGAACACACGCACACACAGACGGTAATGTTTTGTTAGCGACTTTATCCAGAGGCCCAATAAGTGTCGAATCGGCCATGATTCGCGCGTGATAAGAGCATTAGGTGACAATCCTGAGGCTTGCAGCCTAACTCAGGAGCGATAGTATCTAGATTTGTTCACGGGAGGAGTTCAGTTAGCTAATCTGTTCCCCTGTGGCTAGGGAGAGCGAGTTTGTTACCCGTGCATGACCACTGCGGACAAGCGTGCCACGTCCTGGGGGTTCGCACACCCACACCCTCAAGCCAAGTCAATTTCATGTTTGCCCCTCGTTCTTAAGCTTCAACAAACACAGTTTAAATTAATAGGTTATTCAATTGAGTACGAATTAACACTTTCACTGCACCATCCCTTGTTTCAGAACCGGCCAGTAACCTTGTTGGAGTAATGGATGTGCAGGGATCGCCCATCGCGTTTTGTGGTTATTATTTTCCACTCAACAGGCACGTACATATACATTGGTGAACTTTGTGTGGTATTTCGACCAGAACGAAGTGAAACATTAATTTGGACTACTCATCAAACAACAGAAAGAAGACATGGTTTAGCAAGGATCCAGTTTCGGCACGTTCTTTCGAAGATGGTTTTGGTCTCTCTTTTCGTACATCAGGCGCCGACTAATTGAGTGGCGTCGGTTTGCGGTTAGACTCATTCTCTGACTGCAAACCTCAATGAAAAGACATTCTTCCTTACTTTCCGCTTTGTCAAAGATAACTTGTGCTTCTGGATGTACACCCATTTGATCCAGAACAACACTGCTTTCCTCGTTGGCTCACCAATAACTCGAGGTCGACTGCTACCGTACTAAACGCAGCATTTCCGTACTACTTTTCGTCTCTCTAGCCATTTATCGAGGGCCCGATCCTTTACCGCTGATGGTCTACCCTGAGCGGAGAGGCCGTCACAAAGTTCAGACCGTAGTGCAGGAAAGTCGTTGTTGTCACTTTGTTTTTACACCATGCGCTCGAGTCAACTGGTTATTTGAAGTGCCTCGGTGGGCACAAGTCTTTTAGGACTCAGAGATTGACGGTAGGGAGCGCAGCTGGGACTGATTACCAATTTTATTGTTATTAGAGAGAGACTTAATTAAAAGGAACCCTGCACGTCAGAATGGTGTCTCGGTAACACGTGCCCCATACCGACTCGTCTTTAGGATAAGAAGAAGCAATTCTGGTATGGTTCGTGCTTTTTTAGATCTGCTGCTCTCGTGTGAAATACTATCACCTACACAAATGCTCACTGGAACTATTTTTACATCAACCACTGCAAACACAGATCACACTCCGTTTTTTCTGTTTTGGATGAAGACACTGAAAAAAGCAACAAATCTGGCGAAAATTCGTCTTTTTGCCAAATTACAATTCTATTTTTATCCTACGGGTAGAAGGAAGAATTCGATGCATTTGGATGTTCGTTGAAACGATGAACAGGCGATAGTCCTAAACACAGCGGTATTGACAATGGAATTCCAGCTTACCCTTCGAGATGTTTAAGAATATAGTGTTGACCATACGTCTCCGCTTCAGCTTTACCGAATACTGACCGCTTGACCAACTTCTTCAAACTGGTTACCAAGTTACTCGAAATATTGAGTTACCTCCATCGAATTGTTTGCTCAACCGAGCGGTTAATTCGAGAAATGATCAATTCGGCCGTTAGAGACGGATGTTTTCAAGATTCACCCTGATAAGACGAGCTGGGCAACTAGTTTAGTTGAGTACAATCAGATGCGACGCTACTGTTTTGAACTTCTTCAACTTTCAGGATTTTCTGATCTCTCGGACAAACAAGAACGAGGACGGAACTAATGAGGAGATGGACTAAACAACACTGCAGCACCACAATTATTTGAAAGAATTTGTGATTACCGACTCATTTTTAGACAGCTGTAGAATGGGACGAGCTTTGCGATCAAAACGACGTCGCAAGTCAATGAAAACAAGTTAGATTTGTTGAGATGTGGACGCATACGATTATGAAATAACCCGTCTCTTCACTTCTGCACCAAAGAGCAATAAAATCCCCCGTGTCTTCAGACTCCTGTGAAATTTGAAGAGCTTCTCTTGGGGTGGCGAAGAGTAAAATCGTTCGAAAAAGATAAAGTTCCGTTGGCAAATCGCAGCGGGGGGTTTTTAGATGTAGAGTACTGAGAACAAACCGATATTAAATTCCATACTAGGACTATGGAACGAAAGAGTTGTGACTACCGTTACCTGACGCCCTTTTCATTTAACCCCGGGCTTTACGTTCACCATTCCGACAAATTTATGTAGAGACGAAACACACTGCCTTTATACAAATTTTTCACTTTTTTTTGTCAAGTGAGAGACCAGTGTTTTACCTTCAGTGGAGAGACCATCGCGTGGTTCAGCCGCCCATTCAGCCCCCATATTTGCTTTTTGTAAGGAAGGATGTGCGAGGAAGGGTAACTGGATGCAGTTGCCGGGGAGAATGGAAGACATGGCTCGATGGAACTGATTCTGACGGTTGTTAAATAAATAAAACTCTCTCTCTCTCTCCCCCCAACACCTTCTTATTGCTTGCCCTAATTAAAACGGTATCCTTTTTTCTACGACATTAACAAATAAGTATCCGCTCAATAATATTACGGTAATAAATTGGCTAAATAGTAACTCGAATACGGCAACTCTGCAATTCCAGTTGGTAACCGAGGCGTGGAAAGTAATAGAGCCAACTGCTAGGATTTTGACCAGCGACTTAAGACGTATTTAGCTTCAACAAATAACCTTCTCGACTTCGCAACATCCAGAAAAGAAGATTACAATCAGCCACACCGCGGGAATCAACGGAAGGCCGACAACTCACTCGCATAATGAACATCTTCTCAGCGAGTCCCTCTTTTCTTGCTGACGTTCCCGCGCGAAGAGAACAAAATTGAAATCTCTCCAGTTGATCCTTTGCATTCACTTAGGCGCTCCAAGAGAACATTATTATTAAAGGCAAGTTAATTACTTGGCAGTTCTCATTTTTGTTGTCCCGCGCCTTAAAATATTATCTGTCAGATTTCGAACGTTGGAGTAGATTGAATATCAGGCGTGACGCATCTCACAAATATAATCTTAGCTGTTATTCTTA
Organism: Pachypeltis micranthus; assembly: GCA_020466155.1. NCBI lineage: Eukaryota > Metazoa > Arthropoda > Insecta > Hemiptera > Miridae > Pachypeltis > Pachypeltis micranthus. The sequence continues at coordinate 36,648,653 of CM035768.1, forward strand.
AGCCTTCAGCTAAACAAGAAACCATAATTTTATTTGTGAATCATTCTTGGAGGAAGTATGAAATAAAAGGAATATTTAAATTATTATGGTTTTTTATTGCCGCCTTTTCTTCTCGTTTCTCCCGGCATTACACCTTGCATGTGTTGTTAATTCACTTGCATGTGTAATCATAGTTTTCCAAGTTGAGGTTGGTAACGATTGTACAGCACTAAACTGTAGTCTTTTCGCGTAAAAGAATGCGCGCTCTCTGTATCCAACAACTTCTTTATCTTTAGAAATGTCAATGATTCCTCTGAATGGTAAAGTTCCAAGGTGTCTGCTTGGGTTAGCTGTCAGCTGTGGTCTGACTGTCCTCAACCCGAACGTGGTTTCAGAGGTCGAGCTACCCTGACGTTTGCAAGGTTTCACGATTAGTTTCGTCATATAGCTACCGAAAAATGGCCAACAACGTCAATCAACTTCTTTCTTTAAGTATTCCAAGCCCGGCTGAACACAAAGATTACATTTCTCATACACCGCTGCTGCTGCGGCTTTTACCTCTAGCCCATACTCACATTACTTCCTGTGTGAACGTGGACTATGTTAAGCTGCGTGGTAAGTCATAGAGACATTGGTAAGTGTGGTTTTTATGTGGTACCACGCCATACGAGGTGAGATAAAACGGGCCATTTCAGATAGCCGAAAGTCGAAGTTGGTTTTGCAATGATCTAACCAAATCCTACATTCGTTTGCTCGTATTTTTATGGCGTAAAACAACCGAAGTTTGGCCCGGTCGATTTAGGACCTCCCTCCACCTGCGTTCAAATACTAACGATCAAATAAGAACAGCGCGGTTCGTAATATTCATCCGTAGGGAGAGCGGAAATCAAGAGATCACGCCAGCGGTGAGGTCCGATATGAGCAAATCGTGACGGAGCTGCGTTACCAGCCTGTTAAGGGCAGACGAACTGCTATCAACCCCATCTATCGCCAACTCCCCGTGGGCGGTCCTCCGGATTTATTAGCATATCCCCACAGAGTAATATGATTCCTTTCTAGCGATTATTATTATAAGGCCGAGATTCCATCGCAGGTTTGTGTTTTCGAGTTATTGAGACGTCCCTTTTGTTTTCCACTCGAGCAATTCGTACATTTCGATTCTCCGCTCTTCTGCCGCCCAGCCATTCCGGAGACTTCTGTCCAAAACTAGAACTCAAACGAGAACGACTACATATTTTGAACCACCAGCGTTCTACAGTTTGCTAGAACGAGGTCCAGGATATTGGAACCCCATGCTGTTGAGGAGTGGTCCTACGAAACAAGATAAATACGAAAACGCGCTAATCCATGAAGTATCCTGCGTTCAATCGACGTACAGGCCATTTTCTCAAATGGATGTGGCTTAGTGACGACATCCCTAAGAGAGAACAGTAATCCTAAGGACCAACTTTCATACATTGGGTTTGTTTACCTCAAAAACCGGGAACAGATGGTAAAGGTTGATGAGCAGTTTAGCGATTCTCCTGAACTGGTCTGCTGGTACTGTACTAAGCCCGATATTCCATCTCATGCATTTCAAAAACATGACACTTTCAATTAAATTGAGGTTACGGAGCGTGCAGATGACACAGCATTCATAGTGACGGGACAAACCTGGGAAAAGTTACAGGTAAAACTAGAAGTAATCTTACCACACTGCAGGAATGGTTCATTGCTAAAATTACGGAACCAATTTTTCAGAAAACTAAATAAACTCGTACGCCGCGATTGCCCCTCGGCCAACGTTTGTGTCGAAAGTAGGAGTCTGTCACGTCGCATCGAGCAGATCTCTCACATCAAATCATTTGGTATTTAGGAGTTGTGATCGATGAATTTCCGATGTGGGCACCTGACATAAATATTTTAATTTGGAAATCACGCACTCTGATTCCTCTCTGCGTGGACATGATGGACATGTCGCTCAAACTAGAGAAGCTGGAGAACTTTTAATAAGATCACTACTCGTTACCAGTAGCTTTCAGTAACCTACCGAGGGAGATTAGTGGCAGATCAATCGTCGCCTGGACAAGTACAAAGTTAAAATAAAAGAACATTTCTCAGGAAAAAAAAGTTCGCAGTTTGAATAAATAAGTTTAACAGTCAATTCGTTAAATCGTGATGTTAAATGGTGCAATTAAGCTGACATGAAGATTTAGCATTAATGTGATATATGGAAGTGGTGTAACTAGGTATTGGGCACCGGCTCTTAGCACGAAGTATTGAATCACACTCACGGTGTTTACAACTTTTAGCGTCGTTATCGGAATCGTTAATATTCTTTCTAATCAATAAAATGCATTTTGAAAAGTCTTACTGTGCCTTAGTCTTGATACTCGCTAATCCCGACTTTCGTAGATTTCCATTTTGATGGTTATTGAAGGGGTTGATTTATACATTTTGTCGCTCTCTAAACTGCTGCGGACTCGACTCCGAATTGAAAGAAATAAACAAAACCAATAACAAGAGAAACACGGGTGAGACGAGAGTGAGTTGATTACTCGGCCCTTACGATAGAATCACTATACGATTCGTGAGAAAATTCAGGCCACCCTAGCCACAGAGATTAGTCTATTAGGTTCACGCGTTACATTGCGATCAGTTCTGTTACAAAATGAGCTTAGCGTGACGAAAACGGATACGTATCTACTTCTAAAGAAATCCCGAGTTGTTCATTATCCAATGAATTATTCGAGGGCCGTAGGGCTTTCGAGTCGTGAGCCCACAATTAACGCGAGTCGGGCCCATCGAAACGCGTACAAGTTGAATTCGGCCGAGCCCCCGAAAATATTTCACCTGCAACTGGTTCCCGACGAGAACCTTCTGATTAAAAACGGAAGAAGTCGGAGTTTAACTGGTTGAGAGGGTATTAATGAGCAACGCGCCTGCGCACTTGAAAAGGGCGATCAGAAATCTGGGGAAAACAAATTGAGACGTGACTTTCGTTGCTTTGGTCTCCTCAATTTCTAGTCTAAAATCTCTTGTGGTGTAGGGTTGACCAAAGTCCTCAACATTAAACGTACTTGAATGTTGAAGTACTGGTCCACGTTTTAAAACTTATCAATGCGCGATGTGATGAAAAAAAGCTATGTGATTAGCTGGAAATTTGTTGATTACGTTTTAACTTTTAAAGATCTGGTGCTCTGAAAGCATTAGGAAGACTGTGTTTAGCGCACAGCGTCTCCCTGCATCACGCAAATCTTAGGTTTCCAACCATCTATGGTTACTGTTCGGCAGGCCGAGCTGGCTGGGTGTTTGACCTCCCAAATGTCTGGACTAGCCCTGACGGAAAGTCATTGTTTCCCCAGCACCTTCGTCCTCAAGCCCTTTTGTCACCTATGGAAAGTTCACCTCTTTAGTTATTTCCAAGTGACAATGGACTTTCTCCTATCCGGGATTTTCCCATCTATGTTTCCCACCCCTCAATTTTAGATTCCTCTTCTCAACAGACAGCTCCTTCCAAGTTAGTCATCCTTCAGCACTCGCGATACATTTGTCTCCCAGTTCTCTCAACAATTTGTCACTAAGTTCATTTGACCCCCGCTTTGTATTTCACAGCCAGTTTCACATATATCGCTATTCTGTCAAGTGTTGTTTTGGGTTCTGTCGCTGTTCTATGAGTGTGTCCGGACTCACGCTCACCATGTTCATTTATTTCTCGGTATCAAGACACCCCCACAGTTACCATGGTAGTTAACGAAACACCGTGTAATCAAAATGAACCGCTCAACACCGTCGATCCAGGTTGTTATATAAAACAAAATATAGTGGTTGGGAGTACTTGAGTGAACCCAGCGAGTTTACTTAAATTCGTCAAAGCCGCAAAGAGTCTCAGGTTGCTGGATGTTTTTTTTTCATATTTCCGTACAAAATATGGTAACAACATATAGTTTACGTCGTAAGTGGAATCAAAATCATTAGAGCCTGTTCGGTGCTAGAGAGGGAGACTGACTGAGACGAGCAAGAGAGGGCAATACACTGGTCAGTTGAACGGCCAGTTGAGGTTCGAGATACATGATGGAGATAGTTGAGAGTGGTGTAAGTAGGCACAGACTTCACGTGGCACAGGTGGGTAGAGATAGCTGAACAAATGAACGAGTGTGAGCCAAGTGAAGGGGGTCACAGGAAACCTAAATGGTAAAGTGCGTTGTCCCGATATGTTAATACTTGAGTTGGTAAGGCTAATAATGGAAGAAAGGAGTTGATTGACAATGATAGTTTGAATTTTCCCGCGGCTCTAAAACGAAGGGAAGTCGAGCGAGGACTGTTGAACGAAGCTGTTTTCGAGGAATGAGCAAAAAACAAGCGTTTTCATTAAATTTGGTTCTCAACCTCGACATTATTTCAGTACCATTGCCCTGCATTATTCAAATATGTTTTGCACAATTTAATTATTTCTTTTAGTATTTCGTTTTGAGTTTTTAGATATTCAATTATTCTCTCTCTCTCTCTCTCTCTCTCTCTCTCTCTCTCTCTCTCTCTCTCTCTCTCTCTCTCTCTCTCTCTCTCTCTCTCTCTCTCTCTCTCTCTCTCTCTCTCTCTCTCTCTCTCTCTCTCTCTCTCTCTCTCTCTCTCTCTCTCTCTCTCTCTCTCATCAGCCAGTGAGTTCTGGGGGATAAACATACTCTGTGCTCCTGGAAAAGTTTTCGATAAAATAGTATAGAGGCGCTTAACCAGTTCGTGCTAGATCATCGCTGTGTTAGGGATCTCCATCAGCCTAGAAGAGAAGCTACAGCACTGAAACGGCTTTGATTCGTGTACTAGACGACGTCAGGAAGGTAATGGATGTGCGACGAGTCACAGTTTTCGTGGGTATTGATTTCAGTCGGGCGTTCGACTTGTTGAGACACGATCTTCTCCTGGCTATCTTAAAACCGATTGGTGTGTCAAAAAAAGCGGTATGCTGGTTTGCATCTTACCTGTCGGGCAGATCACATTGTACGAAAGCTCCTGATGGTTCATTGTCGTCGTGGAAGAGCGTTGACATAGGGAGCCCACAAGGGTCTGTGCTGATGTTTTCAGTGTTTATTGATACGTTGCCAGATGTGTTGTAGCACTGCTGTTACGGAATGTATGCGGGTGACATACAACTATATCTGACGTGTGGGGTGGAAGAGGTAGGGAAGCAGTCGAGATGATCTACGAGGACATTATCCGGCTACATACATGGTGTTCCGCGCATGTTATGTCCCCAAATGCAAAAAAAAGTAAGGCCATGCTGTTGGGCAATTCCTGACTAAGATCTCAGATCCTTCATACTTACACTCCATCAGTTCGGATTGGCAATGAAATAGTGAAAGTAGTCGATTCGTTCAAGAAACTTGGTGTACTAAGTCCAGCACACTTGACTGGAACATGCATGTTGCAGACGTTTGTGGAAAAGCGTGCAAGAGTCTGTACCAACTGCGGAGACTTGCCATAGACTTTCCACAATACGTAAGAGCACGGTTAGCCCAATCACTTCTGCTGCCACTCTTCGATTACGCCTCCCTCGCCTACTGCGATCTTAGTGCGGGGAGATCATGACGCTGCAAAAAGCCCTCAATTCGATCGTGAGATTTGTGTTCCGCCTTCGGCCTGATACCCACACAACTCCGTACTTTGCGAAGCTTGGCTGGCTTACAATCAAGGAGAAGAAGATTGCAGTGGATACTATGCTATTTAAAATTCTCAAATTCAGGAAACCGAAGTATTTATTCGAGCAATACATCTTTCAATGCAATATTAATGATGTTAATACTCGCCATGCCTCATCCACTCTACAAATTCCGTCCCATGGAACTAATTTATTCAGTAAATCCTTCCTAATGCAATCCATCAAGTTTTACAATGACAACGCCGACCGATATGATCTCACAATTTCTGCCAAAAGTTTCCGAAACTGTTATAGAAAAGATCTCCTCAAGACGTACGAGGACCCAACTTGATCCACTTCCATTTTCTCATTTCCCTTGTATTAGGAGAAATCGTTTCATTTGACTGTTGATCTGTTTTTTTTTTTCTACACTTCTGTAGAATTCTTTTTTGTTTTAAAAGATAACCGCTAACAGCGATTGATAGTCCGCGTAGAATTTATTTTACTAATAATTACAGGATAGATGTAAGAAAGGACCTCATGGTCCTAATCTCATTCTGTTTTTGTAAATAAACGCCATCATTCATTCTCTCTCTCTCTCTCTCTCTCACTCATATTCTCTCTCCCAAGAGCCACAGTTTAGGATTCTGAAAGCTTAAACCAATTCAACACTGTAGATAAGAAAATAGGCAAATTAATGAAGTCTGCATTATCTCTACGCTGATATGTTTGCACTTCAGTTCTTAATCTTCTTTCTTTCTCTGAAGTGGTGTAGCTCTCATTTGTATCCGCGTGAACACCTCAGGTCAACCAACATAAACAAAGTACAACATGAGCCAGAGGTAGTGAGTCCCCAGCATTGGGCTATCAAGTTCACTTTCATAGTGAGCAGGAGACTAAATAAAAACTTCGGTTTGATTCAAAAAGCGAGCACTCACTTGAATTCGAGACTCAATAATTCGACGGACGAAGTGATCTGTTATTTTACCCGATTGAGTGTCCATTGAACCGCTATCGTCTGAGCCGGCTAATCATTCGGGTGTCTGGTGCCAAGAAGGTGAAACGTTAGGTTGATTAGAAGCTCCTTAGTCTCACGCCTCCCTGCAAATTAGAGACCGTTTCCCCCTCGAAATGGAGCAAAGTTGAAAGCAATCGGTGTTCAAACTGAATTATAAAGCGACGTGTCATTATTTGAAAAACGGAGTCATAAAAGGAATTGGTTTCGGGTTTAATTCGGCAAAGTGTTCAATGCCAGGTTTTGAAAGAGTCGGCTCTGGATAGCAGTTATCTCCCGCAATTCGGTACTTAGCCAAACCAGAATTCGATACTTTCACTCCGTCCGAGGTTGACGTCAGAAGAGCGAGAAAAGACTCACTTGGGGGTTGAGGAAACCAACCAACTAGTTCACCACTCGAGCTCTCATTAATTGTATTCCCCGGAGAGAATTCAATATCCGCTTCCCCCTCCATCTCCCTCACACCAGCATTTTCTAAGCAAATATATAATAAGCTCCTTCGCTCCAGGCAATTTAAAAGGAAATTATCGTGAATCGTGAGGCAACTTCCGGAGCGAGCCGCGTCCGAAGCCCCAGGAATTAAAGTGGGACCCGATCGGCGGGAAATTACGTGTGGACTCGGCGAACGCAGGCTGTTAATGTCCTCAAAGAAGTTGGTCTATTAAGCAATTTTATAACAATCATTTTGGCAATTTCGGACGGTTCGGTAAAACCCTCAATATTGACACGTTGAATTGCGGCGCTGTTCACAAATGAGCATTTCAAGTGTCGAAGGAGAGGGCGCTGATATGCCGCGTAATGGGCTCTGCCTGGTCGGTTGATTCCAGTCCTAGGGTTATAATAAAAATAAGGAATACCTGGTGCGGTGCACCACACCACTTTTCTCACCCCTTAATTCGATGGTGCACAACACCCTGTGCTCAACATTGTTATGTCGAAACGCTTACGAATAACAAAATCCAAGCATTCCTCACTTAGTTGAAACTCCACTATAGCTGCCGTGGGCCAAATTGAGAGGTACAAAAATACCCTAACAACCTCATTTTCTCGGTGTTTTTGGCTTCAAATCCCCGCCCAACAGATGGTTAAGAAAAGAGAAGTAAGAACAAACTATAATCATACACCGGTGAAAGATAATTCGTCACTTTGGCATTTACTTTGACAAATTTGTTGAATCCGGTGAAACTTATCGGTGTATTTCAAAATCATTATCAAGTCATATTATGCGCTTGTCGATCATTGCGCCTATTTTTCTTCAGTCTAGATTTGATTGCCGCCAGGCTGAGTAGTTCAAACGTACCTGTGTGGGTTCTGTCAAGAATTGACGCCTTTCTTTGCAGTTAAAATTGATGGAGCAAAATACCTACGGTGTATGGACTTTTTAAGGCATCGAAATGTGTGGGTTAATTGTAGAGTTATAACTAAATACTATGAATCTCATTCGTCTCTTGTGGTATGGGCCTTGGGGGCTCAGCTCTATGCTGCTTACTTCCATGTCACCGCCCTCGTTTTTCTCAGTCCATCAATCACATCAGTCGAACACCTTCTTCTGGGCCTTCCCCTTCTTTTGCTGCCGCTCTTCAGATGTAACGTGACTTTCGTTAGCGTCCTACAGCCGGGCATGCTTATTCTTTGGGCTCTGATAAACCGGGTGACGTTTTCAGTTTGAATTAGACTGTCGAGCTGTTGAATGCTCCATACGGCCCCTGCACGACACCACGCATTAAACGTGCGTGTCAATTTGTTTCGCTCGAAAACAAGAAAGGCGGGTTTTTTCTTGTCGAACGTTGTCCATGCTTCTCACCCTTAAGTTGTCTCTGGTCCGAATTACGGCTTTAAATAATTTCAGTTTGGTTACAGACATAAACCTAGCCCTGAACACTTTTATTGAGGTTGAACAGGATGACTGAATGTCTCACTCACATTCAATCCTGCTGTTTGGTTTTGTTATCGGTCGCCCGGCACAGGATTCATTTCGGTAGGTGTATTTTCTGTTGTTGCTCCCTTCCACCTTTTCCTTCTGCTCTTCCGTTTTCCTCTTCCTCGCCTCTAGTCCGTCTGTCGCCGCTCCCCGGTAAATCCGCGCGAGTGCAAACCCCGAAATCATTTTCCTTTTCCCAAACTCACCATTTCCAGCGATATTGATTGCACCAGAAGCACGTCGACGGGAAACACGGAGTCGCCTTCATCTCCAGTAACTAACCTTTCGCAGTGGTATATTCATTTGATTTGGGCTCTGTGTTGCGCTACTGAGTCCTTCAGTGTCATAAACGCCCTGTAAACACTTGATCCATTCTACGATTTTTGGGACAGCAACTAAAACCCCAGTTTGACCTTGCATGAATCCGAAGTTTAACCTCGTTTAACAGTATGTTAACCTCAAGTTAACCCTGAGTTACCATAGTTAAACCTTAGGTCAACGTTAACGCACAACAAAGGGTTAACACAATGTTAAATTACGGGGTACGTTTGACTAGCTTGTGCCTGTGCTTTATTCTACGCTCGTGTTTCCTTAGGAATGCGCCCGTATGCATAGCAAATAGTAAATGTACAGGAGTAATAAAATGTAAGCAACCTTCAGCCGTTTTCGGCAAATATCATTCTCCGACGTACCTCAGCGCTCATATCCGTTCAAATTGCTGTCAGAGGAACATTTATGGACACCTCTTCCTGCTTCATAGGGTGTCATTGCCCTGGTTACCCACCGATGTTTTGAAGGTAAGTAAGTAGGTGACCGTTTGAGCAATTTTTTGGAAAAGATTGACCCCGAAAGATAACGGATGAACAAAAGATAAAATAGAAAACGAGCTTAATCCGGTTCTTCGCTTGATTTAACTGTTTACTTGAGTGGCATTTGCCGCTTAGGCAGAGGAGATGAACAGTGACCGCGCATTCTTCGCAAACTGAGCAAATCGACGTACGTAATCGCAAACAGACCTGGAAGGTATGGCTGCTCTTCCCACAACTCTCATTTACTGTTGTTACGAGGGCTGTGTGGAGATGTTTGGGGATCCGCTGACTCAGGCAAAAATTACTGAGATCGTGAGGAGCTCCGATCTAATAAACCGACATTCGTCAGGTTCATGAACCATTGTCTTAACCACTAGACCACGATCGCGAGGGTGCCTTTCAATGGGAGTCAGTAGTTGTACACTCTCAGTACACTGTCGTTGAACCAACATTCGAGCAGCATGGGGTTTCTTGTTTCGTCCAGACTGCAGGATAGAGAGTCTTTGAGAGAGCAGAAGTCATACTGCGTATTGAAATCGGGAGGTCCCGTAAGGAACTGGCTCTTCAAATGGACCTATTTTTTCCTAATACGGGTTTTCGGAAGTTCAGGAAATACTCGCGAACGGGGTGACACCCAGTTATGTAATCGGCTGAAAAACACATTTTGAGTTTTCTTCAGATCTTTACGTTTCAGACCCCCCTGAGTCCGAAAAACACTATTTAGGAAAATGGTCTGTGTGTCAGTGTGTGTGTGCCAAAATAAGGGTATGAGCAAAATCCACCAAAAGTTAATCATAGTTATCATAGTGATCAAAACACCAAATTTATTTTTCTCAAAAATGGCTATAACGATTTTGATTAAATTTGTTATATTTTAACTCTCAATATGGCAACTATACCATAAAATTCTCATTTGTGCGAAAATGACGAGAGCAGCACAATAAATTATCAAAATTTTAGACGAAATCGATTTTAGCGTGGTTTTTAGAGAAAACGACCGTACCAAATCACCGGAAACTTGATGTCTAGCCTACAGGTTACCATGGGACGCAAAAATAAGGGTGTGGGCAAAATCCACCGAAAGTTAAACATAGTTATCATAGTGATCAGAACACCATTTTTTTTCTCAAAAACTGCTCTAACAATTTTGATCAAATTTTTAAAATTGATAGATCGTAACAGGAAAATTATACCATAAAACTCCCATTTTTAAGAAAATGACGAGAACAGCACAATAAATTGTCAAACTTTTCGACGAAAAACGTTTTTAACGCGGGGTTTTCCTTATACACTCCGCTGGAATGTTTGTAGAATGTTTAAAAAAAATTGGTATTGTAGTCCAATCCAATACCTATAGGGTGAGTGTTTGAAAACACTCATGAGATGCATGGGGCTTACTCCAAAAATTCCCGAGTTTCAACTACCGCTGTTTCGCTTACTACCAGTTCTAAAAGTTTTCACCCAATAACTCTGCAAAAGTGATTACTATCCTTCTTCAAAAAATTCGTGTTTACAGCCTCATTAATCATCTGTGTACCAATTGCTCAATAATGGTCCTGCAATGAGTACGAACAGCACAATAAATTCCAGAACTGTAGGCGCGACCGCTTCCTGCTGCCGTAAAGTGTTGTTTGACCAAGTTCAAATTAACTGAGTGGTAAATGAATTGATTAAGTAGACAGAGCCATGTACAAAGTGAATTGACGTAGAGCTAAGGAAAGTTGTGTGTGCAATGCTCTCGCCTTTATTTATACCCAATCTTGTGAAATATGTAATCCCTCCGTTTTTAGGATGATGTTTTATTTAAAAGATAATTGGGCTTTCCAATAAATAAAATAAAATGCATGAGTACTTTTCTTACCGTTTGGAAAATAAGTTGCTAAAAAAGAAAAAAGTGCACCAGAAAATTTAAGTTACGTCAATTCTACGCGTCCTTGTGAACACACCTTTCCGTACTACGGGCACACAATTTGGGCTGATATTTTGAATTATGAGTGAAAAGAAGCTACAACGTAGGGCGAACGCCCGTTTTTATGGCGGATCGCAATAAGTTTCACGTTCTTTGGGTGGAAAAAAGGAATAATTGGCGTAAAAGTGAGGACTGCCAGGTTCAGGTTCTTCACGCGCCCACTGTGAACTGAGGGGGTCTTGTTATGGATACAGCACTTACAGTGCAGGAATACTCGGTATAATTCTCAATAACGTACTAACCAAGGTCTGCTGATTCATTGACAGCTGGTACCTGCAAAATGAACTTACAGCTTCTCATTTTCCTCTCACCTGAAACAAAAAAGTATCTTTAAGATAAATGAATGATATGGCGTTTAAGAACGTCTATGTAAAATGTTAAACAAACATGAAAATATCTGGTGCGTAGCAACACACAACTTTCCGTCACCCCCGTAAGTTCGAAGACCAGCTACATACGTGGGTGCTATATCTTCATTCAACGCATTTCTACAGGAACATTTATGGAGAACAAAATATAGGGACTAGTTTGAGAGTACTCCGTAAGTTTGATCGAAATCGTTAGAGCCGTTTCTGAGAAAATTGGAATTCCGATAAATTCCGTTCAACATATATATACAGAAATAATTATGGAGAACGAAATATTGGTATGGGTGAATATAAGACACTCCATTAGATTTTATCACATTTGGTGAAGAAGTTACCCTGGAATTTACGGAAATGTTCGAAAAAACGTTATATGCGACACATTTTCATTTTTGTCTCTGTTCAATGGACCGTCACAGGAACATTTATTGACAACAATATGTAGGTATCAAATATTTGAAAACATCCTGTGAGTTTGGTGAAAATCGCTAAAGCCGTTTTGTCAAAAAGCGTAAAAAACCTATTTTTGCTTCATGGGCCTATATCTCCGTTCACCGTATTTTCATGGAGATACATATGGAGAAGAAAAGTTAGGTATTAATTAGTAGAAGATAATTTGAAAGTTTAATCAAAATCGTTAGAGCCGTTTTTGAGAAAAATGCGAAAAACACTAGTTTTGGTACATTTTCGTCCCCCCCCCCCCCTTCCCATCGACCGAAATCGTCCATAACCTTATTTTGGTGTCTACAAAAAATAACGAACAAAACAAAAAAGAACCAGCTCAATCGGATCAGCCGTTCTCCCGCAAATCGAACTACATACACACACACACACACACACGCGCGCGCACGGACCACGCGCCGAAATTAGGTTTTTTAGACTCAGTAGGCCTCAAAACGTAAAGATCTGAAAAAACCTCAATTTTTTTTTTTTTACCCGATTACTATACCTTCCTTCCCTGCGGGTTGCGGAAAGTAAAAAGTGGACATTTCCAGTAAAGATGAAGGCATTTTGGTAGCTGATTATTTACGTTCACCAAATAGAGACCCTGAATCATTTTACTGTAGGGTTTTTAGCGTCTTTGTAAACATTTCTGAAATAACGCAAGATCTGTTTAAAAAGTATCAGGAATTGCATGTTTTTGTGGGCTGTGTATAGTAATTTCTGAAATATTTTTGTGGCGTTGTGTAGTTCTTCATTTACGCCGACACGATCGACCATTTCGAATGTTTAGTTCATGTTTGAATGTTTCGTTGGACGTGTTTTCTCTTTCGTTCGATTATCCACTATTCCAAAACCCGGGTGAAAGAATCTGCATCAAACTTTGCGCGAAAAACGAAATTTAGGTGCACAAAAATGTTCCGAACGTTGACTGCGGCATATGGAGACTAAGCAACGTTTTTCGGCGGTACCAAATGTTCTCAGAGGGCCAGAAGATGTGAATGGTACGAAGAGCGGGCTGAACCCCGAGTCCGTCAATAATCTAACACGAAAACATTGACGAAGGAAGGAAATCATATTGGCCAATCGGTGAATGAGATGTTGCCGAGGAAACATATCAATTAACGGATCGGCGCGGAACGATCGTTGGTTGGCCAAAAAACAACACTCAGGATACAAGCGCACAACGGTTAGAAACGGAAAATATCGCTGAACATACGGGGCAACGAACAGAGTTGCGTGATGCTTCACATTTGATATTTACGTTTGGTTTCGTAGTGTCCCCATCTGACAATGTTTACCATATTTCACGATAGAGCGTTGGTACTGCTCTCAAACTCTACAAAGTGACATTTGGGGGTTTCACTTCTTTTTAAACTGCACGACATGTCTCCTCTGATATTTTTGGGGCCATAAATACACAAAACAAAACGAAAGAGTTTCGAAGAAAATACACGTTAACTGGTTCACCTTTGGAAGAGCAGACAGAGAAGACCCGCCAGGTGGAAGAGCAGAGCGAGATGGGCAGCCGAGGACCGTCCACGATGGTAAATGACTAGGGAAGAGATAACAGCAGACGGAATTAGGATCCTTCCCGCCGAGCGTCGCTAATAGTAACTTTTTATGTATCAACTGCGGCAGCTAAGCCGCTTGTCTCGGTCGTGAGTGATTATCTCTGCGGTTCATTACCGATGCCACGAGCACCTGGTAAAGATGCTGCGTCTGATAATATTATGAGGAGCCGGATCCACCGGCTCATCTCTGCGAATAGCGCGGTGGAAATCTTCTTGGGAGCAGCTCGTAGAACAAGTGATGCGTGTTGGAAGGATCGTGTCCAGCCCGTCGGCGACAAGTCAACCTTTCGAAAATAAGGAATCAAGGGAAATTATTGCGAGCTCGTTTGAAAGTATAATCGCACGGGAGCCAGGTATTTTCTTAGTGATGAGCCGGAAGGCTGAGTGGAGGGGCGACTGAGAATAAGAGGACGAGCGTCGGGAGCGACAATAAGAGTAGGGTGGAAAGAGTAACTACAGCGACTCCTGAGAGAGTAGTTAACAGCGCGTCTAGATGTCAAGGCCACATTCAGGAGAAACGCGTTATTCGCATCCCAGACAGCTTCACTTCCTTCGTATGCGGCATTAATTAACATCCAATTAAGTACTTGACCCCCACTTCCTTCATTGTGTGAAAATACTCCGCCACTTCCTTCGGAAGCCTTGGAACGACTATGTCCAGGACTGAGGGCGGAATCCATAGCCCTCAGTTGGAAAGAACTACCTCAGCGCAAGCCTGAACAATACTCAGTTCAAGCTCCGAATTTAATAGAACTTATTCCAACCGTTTCTGTGAAGATTTGGAACGCAGCTTTTAAAAGTTATAAGAAGGTGTTTTGATTTTTTTCGCCGAATATGTCCTTATCGATAGGCTGGGAGAACCAAATGTATGTATTGGCTCGACATAACAATGCTTGAAATCAATCCACACTATCGATGAAAAATTTGGTAACGATAGAAAAATACCTGGTGCGTGGCAAATCATTGGAAAAACGATCGTTCGACTAAATGTCGTTCTGACAGAAGCCGTGGTGGAGGGGGGAGGTGGTCACAGACTGTTGGAAGACACTTCGTCAGGTTGATCAAACTCAGATATGCATTTACGGTCACCTAGTACTCCCACCCAGGATCAGGATCATCTGCACTCCAGTGAAGACTAACCAATCAAGACTTATCAGCCTACTGACATACATGACAAGCTCCTGTCTATGGCTGTCGAGGGCTGCCCTGTACAATTGCTTCTCTTGCTTCTGAACCAGGAGCAGCATAGTCCGCAGAATTGTATATTTCTCGGCAGTACTACTTTCCATTGGCTGAAACGCTCTCTGGTCACAGTCAATGACATCAACAACTTGGAGTAGAGATGCAAGCACCATCTGGAAGTGTGGAAATATCACAGACGACCCACAAATAGATTTTTACTCCCTGGCCTACCTTCACCTTTCTATGGGACGAAGTAACTTCAGGTACAGTTCCTGCCGAGGGGGTTTCCACGTATAAAAGGAGGTCGAGAACCAGTAGTTTAACAGCCTGAAACGGCACTCATTTCCGTCGTCGTGAGATCCCGGCTGGCATCGGAGAGACAAAGCATCGCTTAGCGTGAGCATTGGGCCACACTGTTCATGTGTTATACGAAATTGAAATACTTCCCGTATGATTTGGGTAGCAGAAAGCAAACCCCTGTTTGATCGCGCATTTCTGTTTAACGAATCGTCAGAGAAATGATGAGCAATGTGCGTGCATTAACTGTTCACAGGCGCTTGGTGATGTGTTGACAACGGAACCTTTTTACGCTCGTCGGGCATTATAGCGAAAGTAATCGCTTCTCGCCGGCCTGCGCTAATTTCCCCCACTGCCACCTGTCAGTTCCGACTCGTCACGCCGTGCCAATTGCCTAGCGTCAGGTAGAATATGCCAAATCTGCGTTGTTCCGTTGTAGTCAGGTTGTGTTTCGTATCGTTTAGTAGCAT
The DNA here is from genome assembly GCA_020466155.1 of Pachypeltis micranthus. Taxonomy (NCBI): domain Eukaryota; kingdom Metazoa; phylum Arthropoda; class Insecta; order Hemiptera; family Miridae; genus Pachypeltis; species Pachypeltis micranthus. The sequence goes on from CM035768.1 coordinate 36,664,286, forward strand.
TGTTCGATGCTGAATCGAATGGGATGCGTCTCAAAAGTGCTCTACAATCATATTAGTTGGCGTGAGTCGTCGTCCACCAGGTGTAACGTTATATTTGTATCAATTGTATCTGATAATATCGATTCATATCATTATTATCAGACCCGACTGTTCGGCAGATCCTTCATATCCGTCAGGCATAACTTTTTCACGGCTTCGATGACTCATTTTGACCACTCGTAAACAAATCAACTAGAAATCTCGAGTACTGGAATATCGAAGCTTCCTAGGAAACTACCGCTATACTCCCGATCGTCACTAAGAGAATTTCTGGAATATTCGCTTGATAAATGCTCGTGGACTTGACCAGGAAGCCTCAGCGAAGGCATGCCCTGACTTCCGAAGGCCTCCTCAGGACGTCGCGGAAGAAAAGAAGCCGACTTCTCCGGTGGCCCAACTAACCAATCACGAAGATTTTTTTTTCAGTAATTGGTTCTATATACCGGTGACTTATCAAAAGGAGAACGGTCTGCGAGTCGGAGTTTCGAGTTCATCTTGTCGTCGTCGGAGTATTGAACTGCAGCAGCGGCGAACGCATTCCAGGCGGCGGCGCAGCTCTCAAAAACGCAATGACCCAATTATGGGCTCATTCTGGGCGTTCGGATAACAATTACTGACCGATTGAAAGAATGCGACGGCTGGAATCTTAATTGCTGTGATTAATTGCTTCTGCAGACCTGAAAGTTGGCAATCGAACAACTCGAAGCTAAGATTTCTTCCACAAATCTCCCCATTGGCAGACCAAAACACCGGAGCGGAATAGCGAAGCGTTTTCAAGACACGCTCCTGTCGGAGCTCCGCGAACTTTTACTTCGTAGTTCCATCGAACTGCGGATTTGTCAGGAGAAAAGGCGTTCAAACGGTATTTCTTGACCCGTGGGCCACCTTGTCGTGAGAAATTTATCAAATCGTTTTCAGATCAGACAGCAGCCGACGGCGAAGAAGTTTCTCTGGCAATGTCTTATAGTTTCGTGCTCTTACAAACAACTTACATCCCTCCGGGACGCTGACGACATACAGATTCACCAAATCGCCGGTTTTGACTTCTTTCCCTACTCGTCAGTTTGTCGTCAAACGGCAATTGCAGCCGTTCGTTCTTTGAATGACGTTATATCGAAAAGGTTATTACTTACAAGAGTATGTCAGGTCGATGTCGTTGCACCTCTTCTATCCAAAGTAGTTTCTAAATCATTCGAGTGATTAATAAATCTTGTTACTCTGAATAGATTTAAATAAACCACCATTCAGTTGTACTTCTAAAAAGATATTTTTCTTAGTAGTGCAAGCATGGATTTTAGTTATGAATAACGCTCTCTTTGATGAGAACGTAATTATGTACGTGCGGTTAAACGCAAAGTGCAGTTGACCAAAGCAGTTGATGGGCGAACGCCCTAACTTCTGCAGTTCTCATGTCGGTATACTCAATTAATGAACTGAGTGGATGAAGAATGGTTGTAATTGGTTGCTCCATTCTCTTGCTCTCTCGTACCGCTTCTGTGTACTGCTCCGGCCCAGCGAACGTTGTTCCCGGAATGTCTCCTCCCATTATCTCTTCTGCTCCATGTCGGAAAAGGACCGTGTATGTTTAATGACTTGTCTTCCCTTGTAACCTTTTCCCGGGCAGTCCCGGAGTTAGAACGTGTTGCCTTTCTTCGGAAGACTAGTCGACTCGTGAGGATTTCATCGATCTTAGTTGAACAAGATCGTTTATCTGATTGTACGATGTCAGACGGTGCCCTTCGTCACTCCAAATGAAACGTGCGGCTAAATCCTTCTAAGTAGCGGTTTTTGTCACGGCCCGTGTCAGTGGTGGCTTTCATAATTGAAATCGTGTCTGCCCTTGCAACGCTTTATGCCGGATTTGCTGATTTCCAGGTACGCAGTGAAAGCGTCAACTATGCCATAGCAATTAGGTATATTTCGCCGACACCAGTTTTCATACAATGCACGCCATAGCTTACTCTAATCGCTGTACCGTGAATAATATAACGCCTCCCTGCGCTCTGCAGTCACAATTACTTCACGACATCTTCAGTATTTGCATGTGCCATAGTTTCTAAAAGGCAGGTAGTCGTACGACGCTTCAACACACTCAAAGATATTATACTGCAGAATCTGCCACGCTTCATGAAGAGCTGAGCCTTTCTGCTGTAAAAATATAACTCAACATGGCTCTTTACAGTGACGAACTGGCTACGTACCTCAGTTAGTGTAACGACAACAATCAGCAGGCCCCTTTGGAGAGAAAGAATAGATTCATACCGCCTGCATGTTCGTGACTTAAGAGTTGAACACTCTAGAAAGAATTTGCACAGCTTTGCAAATGAACAACTTCAGTCAACAGGTCATTGAATAAATGTTCGCCTAATCCCGAAGATTGTACTGAACTAACTCACTAGGAGGGTGAAGCATAGCCGAAGTCAGCAAATTGGCGATACGAATTTAAACTTCGACGATTGAGAATTAGAGACAGAGGTTGAGGGGAGCGGAGACAGTCATATGAAGCAGAGCTACAGGCATGGAATGAAATAAAAAACGATTCAGCACCGTATATATCTGTAAGGGCAACAGTTACTCAAATAGGGGAGTTCATTGGGAAAAACATGAAGTGCCACGGAATTCCTGAGCGTTGAACCATAAAGTTTTCGGAGGTGATTTCTCGTCATCTGAACGCTACCTAATACTCGTTCCTCTAAAGTAAACGATCTTGGAGAAACGCGCTAAAGTGATGCGTTGAATGAAGTATATTATGAGTTCTGAAGGGGTGAAAAAAACATGAATATTTTATCGGTAGTTGTGTTGTTTAAGTGGCCGTTGAATGTAAAAACATTACAAAAACCGTTAAATCTTGCGTAATTCGGATTGTGTCGTAAGTAACGGTCTCAGTAAATATTTTAACAAACCACCGGGCAAGAAATGAGGTGTTACCGCCCGAGTTTCAATCGAAAGAGTAAATAATTGTTATTATCGTTTTGAGCCGACGAATGATAATCACGAAGCATCTACTTTCTTACACCCTAATTATCTTAATAGTGATCTTTGAAGAAAAAATGCGATAATGATTATGTGTCTCGGTACGATCCACCAGTTTTGAATGTTGAGGCTGAAAGCAGCAATTAGCGGTTTAACGAATATAATTACGGTAATTGGAGCACCTCATGTTCGTAGTTATTGTAAGAAGGTTGAAGAGGGTTCTAATAAATTATACATTAGAGTAGGGAAAATATATGTGAAACCTTCGCTCCGCATCGTCAGCTGGAAGATAGTGGTCTGCAGTGATCCACTTTTCACTCCCTATAAAATATGTTTTGCTAGAGCAGCACGGACCGTAACTTTGGAGAGCCGGACTGTTTTACGACTCGGCCTCCGGCCCGGATTCTGTCCTTCCAACTTCAAGCTGGGTGTCTGACGTACGTGTATATTTCTAACAAGCTCCCTCCGTCGACTGAGCCACTTGAATATTAATCTCAACAACATCCGCCACGAGTTGATCAACACGTAACACGGCGCTTCAGAGACTCTCCCCTTTTTCGCCTTCCCTTTAAAAAGCTTCTTTCGAGTTTCCGGATTTAGAACGGAAATTCTAAACGAGGCTCCTCGCATTCGAATTTGGGGTTCAATAGTGTAAACCTGTTTGGGGGACTGGCATTTCACCAAGGTCTTCGGTCGATAGGAGCGTAGAGAAGCTCATAACTAGGAATTTATTATGCTTCGCCAGAGATGGGTGTTTTTCACGTCGACTGACGGCTATTAAGCCCCTTTAAACAAAGCCGCCGCTCTGACAATATCCGACGCCCGAATCTACACCCGTCCACGCGTTGGATGTACTTTAGAGGATCAGCACCGCTAAATGTACCTTCTTTACTCTTTTATTTATTTACCTGAATAAGCTGACCCAGAAATAAAACGTGAGTAAATACTTTAGAAGAGCTCCAGTGAAAAAATAAGCGGTGCGACGCATCACACAACCTTCCTCAGCTCCACATGAAAGCAGCAAATTTTGAAATTTTAGTCACTAATTCATTCTGTTTATAGAAACCTGGTTGCTCAACGTCCTACATCAAAACTGGAGGCGCTCAAGAATTTATATAATTAATCCCACGACCATAATTGGGTGAGCAGTGCGGGGGTGATTTATGAGACTGTTAACACGATTTTTCTGTTCATGTTCTCGTTCATAGATTTGGAATTATCAAGTGAAACTCATGAAAAACAGAAGTGTGGAACGGTGGTAGTTTGGAATTTATGGAGGTGCTTCTTATCATTTTCTACTCTCAGTGTATAGGTAGTTTTTGGGACCTGATCATTCATCAACCTGATTTTTCTGAGAACAAGAGCGGGATTTGAAAGTAATTCTTCAAAACTTTCGATAATTTATTGCGGTGCTCTCGTCTTTCTCCACTGTTGTGTTATGGGAAATACTCTATACGAAGACTTTACTCGACATCGTTACTGCCTTCACTCGACGAGCTTCTGACACGAGCATACAAAGCTCCATCCGGTCATAGTTGCGCTTCATGGCAAGCCAAGAAGAGCGAGATCCCGTCTGTCAGACACTACCTCGACACCCGGGGCTATTGCAGACTGGGCGAGACCAATAGCGACCATGTTCGGCTCCAGCCCTTCTCCAGAGACTGCGTGGAAGTGCCACTTTCTGTCCACTTCCCAGCCCTCGGATGCCAACGCACTTGCAGACCGCGTGACGCTTGACGTGGCCCCCTTGAGTACGCGGGCACATCTGCGCTAGACGATTCAGTGTCTCAAACTGATTATCATAGGCACGACAGCGAGCATTCACAACATTACAATCCTCGCAGTGGCTCCCCACGAACGGCGTGAACGTTCCGGTAATGTAACACGCACGCACCATTTTCCCAGATGGCACCGCTCGAACTCAGTAGTCCTTTAAACGTGAAGAAAACTCTAACTTCTATTTTCAGCCGATTGAATAACTTCCCTTTCTACTTTGTGGCGCTAAGAAAAGTGAAACAGTCCACATCAACTACACAAGAACTATCAGTGACTAAAATCACACCGTCAATTTAAACGAGATGGCAAATTTGAAGGCATTAAGGGAACTGAAGATGGTGGTTGTGGATGAGAAGGTTTTCCTCCAGCGACAACCGTTAGGGCGATAAGGATGGAGCAAATATATATCTTGAACGTGTCCGTAATGCAAGCTTTGTTAAACAAAACGCAGAACAATCAAGGACACCATTGACCAACTTAAACAGAAACGAAATGGCCTGCTGAAGAGTGGGGAGACGGCCGCGCTTCCGCAATCGCTGGTAGTCAATGTCCGTATAGTTACAAGAAGCCCGTGAGATACCGCAAGAATTTACGCTGGGCACACTCAATCCGCTAACTGACGAGAGTACGATGAGAGAGTAATGGTGTTCTCCTAAGACATCAGTAAAAAGAATAACGCATTTCATTATATACCATTTTGGTTATTTCATTCAGAATGATTCATCTATGACTTTGGAAAATCCCCCCTGTCATCAAACTTTAACACTTTTCGGTTCAAGGCATGAGGATTCCAAATCTGCTTTCGATAGGGATCTAGTTGTGCCCGCTTATTCGGCAATCCGGTCGAACGAAACGCATGACAAAAAATAAAGGTTTAAAAAATAAGCCATAAAAGAAGTTTTGACAGTTTCATGGCATTTGTGTCGTGTTTGGTATCGTTACCTAGGTAATTTTTGATGTTATGGGTCGAATACGACGGGTCTCAGAGGTGTAGTACTGCGTCTAGATGGACGACAGTGAAATCGCAGTAAATATAGTAAGGTGAGTTCTAGGCGAACTCGTGGGACGATGTAGCGAAAGTTATCGTTTCTCCTCGGCCTGCGCGCTCATTTTTCGATGCTGAATCGAATGAGATGGGTCTTGAATGTCGTCTACTGATGAGTCTTCGTTTTCCAGATTTCTGATATATTGTTCAACGTTGGATTGAACAGGATAGATTTCAATTATGCTATGCAAGTGAATAATAAACCGCTGTGCTATAGTTTGCTGCGTTTTATCCTTGTAAATCCCGCTTGAATGAAACTAGCGAATGAGCCTGAGTTGGTAGTTCATAAAACTAGTAATGCGATGACGGTTCAATAACGTTCATAAAATAGTTAGGAACAACCCCGGAAATCTAACCACCGCCGTTCCACTTACCGCCATTGGAATTGGTTGGTTTAAAACAGGTTGTAAGTTCACTAAAAATGATTGCAGCCGTTTTCGCAGAAGTCGCCAAAATCCCCTCATTTTCGTTACGGTACATTACACTATCCCAGCCCTGTTTCTCTCGAAACGTCATTTTCATAGCGAACAAAACGAAATTGTAAAGAGCTCTATCGGTCAACCGTTCTTTCGTAAAACTGACTGGAAACAGGGGGCCTCGCGTTGTAATTCAAGTTATTCTATTCAGGAGGCCTTAAAACGTGAAGATTAGATGAAAATTCAATATTTAGTTCCCTCGCTGTTAGGGTTGAGGGAGGTAAAAGTTAACATGCCAGAGAACTGAGTAGGTCTTCGAAAAATTGTGAAAACCACACGCTCCCCTTTCCTAGGCGATCATTTACTCAGGCGACGACCCCGTTCCCCGCTCCACAAAATACTTCTCCAACACCACATCGAATCTTCCCGGTGCAAGTTGCTCAATCCGCTTCGTTAGCTCTGCCCGGAGGAGGTTGAGAAATGTTCGCGTTGGAACGAACATTAACTCACGTTTCGACGAAGAGCGTCCGAATTTACGCCAAATTCTACCATCGACCGAATAAATCTCTGTTTATTAGCAGCTCCATTGCACACACGAACCCCTATCGCCGGATGTCGAGGCGGGAGTTCCGTTCTGATTAGGCCGACTCTTTTTTTTTCGCTTCGATTAAACCGCCGACGTGAACTGCGAAGTTGCGGAATGGGATTTGAATCGCGTCGGTTTTAAGTTTAAAATGCGGTCGAGATGATGCGAGCTGAGATAGCTGCTTCCCGGGAGACGCAGCTCACAGAATATATTTCGCTGAGTAAATTACGATGTGTCGACATTCGGAACATATTATTTATTTTATTATTTAATTCGATTTTTTCTTATCTAAGAATAATTTAAGAAAATTGTTGTTTGGTTTGGTTTCATCAATTGTCATGTACGGGACTTGTAAAAGTTACGTCAAAAAAGTTCAAATGGTCAAAAACTGTTTGCTCAAAGTTATTTCGAATAAAAATAATTTATAAGTTCCTCACATCGGAGTTACAAAAGGTGTTCAAAGTTCCTACCATTTAGCAGCTTTTTACCTTTCAATCTTGTTTCCTTGTCTTCAAAAGAGGTATCAATTTTATTGCGTAAACCCCGCCCAGAGTTTTGAGAAGAGATGTATATGTGTCGCCTTTAAGGTTATTTCTCAAAATAGAATTGATCCTTTTTGTTGTGTTAAAGAATTTGTCACTGAGAAAGAGACAGAGAGAGAGAGAGAGAGAGAGAGAGAGAGAGAGAGAGAGAGAGAGAGAGAGAGAGAGAGAGAGAGAGAGAGAGAGAGAGAGAGAGAGAGAGAGAGAGAGAGAGAGAGAGAGAGAGAGAGAGAGAGAGAGAGAGAGAGAGAGAGAGAGAGAGAGAGAGAGAGAGAGAGAGAGAGAGAGAGAGAGAGAGAGAGAGAGAGAGAGAGAGAGAGAGAGAGAGAGAGAGAGAGAGAGAGAGAGAGAGAGAGAGAGAGAGAGAGAGAGAGACAGACAGAGAGAGACAGAGAGAGACAGAGAGAGACAGAGAGAGACAGAGAGAGACAGAGAGAGAGAGAGAGAGAGAGAGAGAGAGAGAGAGAGAGAGAGAGAGAGAGAGAGAGAGTGAGTGAGAGAGAGAGAGAGAGAGAGAATGAATGAATAAATGAATGATTTATTTAACAACGAGGGAGAATTAGGGCCATTAGGCCCCCAAAGGCAAGGGGTGCATTAGGGTCTTCCATTCTCCCTGGAAAATAAACATAGCTGCATTTTCTCAGCTTTTTGCTCATATAAATAGTTTTCTTATAAACATATGTGGTGTGCTCGCAGACTCCATATGCGAAATAACCGCTAATTCATTAACACATTCATACCAGATAAATCACATTCGTGCTAAATAAATTACTTTCACTCCAAATAAATAACTAACACTCACAGTCGACAGAGAAAGAGAGAGAAAATAAAGTTGAGGTATTAAAGCAATTGGGTTAGGTCCCCCAGAAGGCAAATTACTAAAGTTAACGTACCTGTTAGGTGAGTCCGTCACCTCTGGCTGGTGAGATACTGTGGGCGAGCGCTTTTGACGTAAAGACATCATTGACAGACCACTCAAGACGCTCCTTTCTCTTCACCTCTTGTGGGTTTCACCAAAAGTGCATGACCTCCTCCCCCCCCCCCTCACGCGATGCTCCACCATCCTGTTTACCTTTCTCTTCGTATATAAAGACTGACTGACTCAACAGCCAGAGGAAACGGACTCACCTAACAGGTACATTAACTATAGGAATAAAGTTGAGTTGGCAGAAGCGTGAGCTGTCTGTTGAGAAGAGGAATCTAGAATTAAGGGTGGAAAAGATAGATGGGAAAGTCCAGAATAGGAGAAATCCGCTGTCACCTAAAAATAACTGAGACTTGTTAGATGGATATTCGGGAGGTCAAAGACCCAGCTAATTCGGCTTGCTGAACTTGTATGTTTCTGTCTTTTCCTCTTTGACCGGATTATTCTATTTTGATAGTGTTTTCTATTTTATTTTTTGTCTGGCTCCGTTACTCCATCAGAGAGCACAAGTTCATTTGAACTTATTCTTCCAATGCGCAAATTTATATTAGTTTGTTTCCTAATATTATTTATTGGGAACACCATCTCACCACTTCTCTCAGTTCCACGTCATTCTCATCGGTTGCTCTCTCAGTTTGAATCAAGGTTTGTCATCATTCAACTCGACTCGGGGAAGTTCCCTTGAGCTACCATCGAACGTAACTCCGCTATTCCTATCCTCACTATCAAACTCGAAGATACGATAACTTGTCTCAACACTCCCGTTCAACTCTCAGCCCTGATGCCATTAGCTAATTCGTACCGGTTCAGAGACGATGCCTGATCAAGTAGATTCGCGTGACGTGTCACACGACCTCTCAATTCAAGTCCTTTAATCAGTTAATTTCATCTATGGTCTCTCATTCGCGTCTATAGGCACACAGATCATTTTTTCCTAACGGTGTTCTTCGGACGTAGTAGCTCTTGAAACGTAAAGATCTGGAGAAAACTAAAGCTTTGTTTTCAGCCGATTGCATAACTTTTCTTCCTAATACGCTAAGGAAAGTAAGAAGCCTTCGGCTCTTGTAAAGTAGTTCAGAGCCTGACGCAACTCTCCACTCCTTCTTTTGCGCAAACATGCCCAGGATCCACGAATAAAACATGTCCACATATACTATACATATCTCACCTCCTCTTCATCCCTCGACCGTCTTGCTACTAATTACCATTTCTTGAGAAGAATCTTATTTGGAGAAAAGGCTCTGAAGATTCACGCGTGATTCACCCACGAAATATTGAGAGTAGCATTATAAAATTAAAAGATCTGAAGAGAATTTGTTCAATTATTTCCTTATAAATCCGCTCATATGCTACTTGTCCACTAAGTTACCTACGGTAGCTTAATAATAACCTTGAATTAATCAAGAACACTCCACAAAATAGGTACGACTTACCAGGTGCACATGCATTCAGTTAAAAACAGATCGACATCGCTGACTTTACGTGAGACTGCGAACATTTTGTGACGTGTATCACCGGATATAACAAAAAACGCTGCAAACTACTATTCTCTTGCGCAGCATGATTGGTACCTATACAATTGAGCCAACGTTGAATATTAAGAATATCCGGTGGGCGACCCCATACGCAAACGACTATATTTGTAGAGCACTTCTGAGGCCGATCCCATTCGATTCAGCATCGAAAAATACTAGTAAACGATACAAAACGTGACTACGACGCCGGACGTTTTTAACTGGACGCTAGGCAATTGGCACCTCACGACGAGTCGAACTGGCGGGCAGTTGGAGTGAGACAGGAGGTAGTGTGAGGAAATGCTGGGGAGATACGATAACTTCCGCTACATCGTGTTCCTTCAAGTATTAGAACTCATGTCACAATATTTACTTGATTTCATTGTAGTCCATTCAGGAGCACTCCTGAATGCCTGAGACCCGTTCTATTCGACTCAGTATCAAAAATCACCTAGAAAACCCTGCCAAAGACGTGAACCCGATGAAACTGTCGACATTTCGTTTTCGGCTAATTTTATAAAACATTTTTTGCGCCCGACCGGATGATGCTGATTTGGAATCCCCTCGTGTTAAACATGTAGGAGACAAATCGGTGTCTGATGGAAATTTTCTGCCTTTAATTCCGCGTTCACCCAGCAACCCCCCAAAACAGCGTGAAATGTTGGGAGGATTTAGGTTGATAACCGTGTAATGAAACAATGAGAAGACACGTATGTGACGAACTGCTTCCCAGCTTGGTTGCTACCGCTTCTGTCTTTGTCACTCGGCCACGCAACATCAGGAATTAAGCCACCTGAAGTAAAGTGAGACACTTCGAGCAGAGGCTGAGGAAACGTATGAGTTTGTTGGGAGGAATAGCTGTGAAATGGGCTAAACGCGTCAAAAGCGATAATTAATCCGTTCACGCGCACTGCAGTTGAGAAGGTACTGTCGTCAAAACCGCTTGAAAATGCTGCGGGTTGATTGTCGTCTCTCGTCACACTTCTCGCGTTGAATAACCTCATTCACCGCGAGTCCTTCGTCCCGAGTTAACCCGTCTGACATCGATCGTAACAGCCCCTTCTCCAAGCGACAGTCTAAATATCACGGCAATTACGAGTTCATTATGTGTAAATCACCCGCTGAGATATTGTCTGTGGAAATTAGCAATTTAAAGTAATCGAGAGGTGGAGGCCGAATGGAGCGGGGGTCCATGTCTTAGGAACGATATCGACTAGTGAAAGTGCGATTCTCCTGTCATCGGTGTGTTCTTATACGACCAAGTATAAGTTCGTTGTGTGTCGATTTCCAATAACAATATCGGAGTAAGTGAGTTTTGCAACGTCGAGGAAATAATTGATGAAACATGCAACGCAACATACCACATGCCTCAGCCCCACGTACAGTTCCTTGTAAGCGGGGTTTGTACAGAAACATTTTCGATAAAATATATTTTCTCGCACATTTTCGAGAATCATCATCAGAATCATTTCTCCGTACGCAAAATTTCGCTAGGGCGGTTGTTCAGATAAGAAATATTTGGGTGTTGGCAGTGATCTGATAACTACAGTTAGTTTCGGACCGATTTTCCTCATACTCTTATTTAGGCGTCTCATAGTGATCTACAGGCTAACAATGATATATATATGGAACTTGGTTCCACAGTTTTCTCTCAATCGCGTTCACAGGCAGACAGACCATTTTGCCAAGTTCCAGCCATGAAACGTAAATATCTGAAAATAACTCTGACTCCAAGCCGATTATATAACTTTCCTTCTTACTCCGTAGGGCTATGGAAAGCTTTTTTAAACTTCGAAAGTTTATAAAATCAAATTCACCCGTGCTCTCAGGCCTACTTCATCATGTCACGACGAGCTTTCATCCAGTACGTCGGCTCAACCTGCTCAATAGAGAACATGACTGAGGAGGAACGGTAATGAAATTCAAAATGCACGAGTCAATCAATTCCCAGGGCAGTCGAGAGCGTGGAAGCTGAGGAAAGTCGCGCGATACGTTTTTTTCATTATTGCGAGCAGTTCGATCACAAGTAGACGCCCGCGAGGACAGGGCCCCGGAGCCGGTGAGGAGTGGAAGAAGGATGATCGCAAGAAGTTGGTAAGCTGATACTGACGTGTCTGGTCTGGCGATACTTATCGGATCCCGTGGGAGTTTGGGTGACGTCCTCTCGGTCCCTCGATGATGTAAACACGGTCCGGTTCCTGTTAGTACGGGAACTTTAACGGCCCCTTCGGTTCCAACATGTTACAAGCTGTTGGGCTTTCCAAGGAACGAGCGGCTCGTACAGAAGTTTATTAATCTGCAAGTGCTCCAAGAGGAGCGAGCTGTAAAAACATCTCCGCTTTCCAGAGATTTAAGGGGAACGATTTCCAATTCATATGGAAGTTTCTGGTTTTTCCACATCAGGACCTTTTGAAAGTTAATTACGTTATCTTAATTATGTAGACCACGCCCTCACTATTTTCCACGAACTAGGGCATTAACCTACTTCGGTGTTTGATGGTTATCAGAACCAGGGAAGCAGTTGCAGTCAGTTCCGACCGACAGAATCAGGATAAACATCTTTCGATCGTAATATGTTTACTGGAACTGTCGTCGAGCGGACACTAAATTAGTCAAAGTATCTTCAACAAGCGGAGGAAAAGTTCTACTGAGTGGAACACAGAAAGGAAGTAAGATGGGATCACCATGGGCTGCAGAACTTGCTCTGATATTTATCATTTGCTATGATTTGCTTGGACAACAAAAAATCAGTGTTCAAGTAGAACTCTGAGGTTTTTGTAAATAATCTATGAAGTCGCAGTTATTTCATGTCGAGTTGTCGAGGATACCTTTATACGGGAGAACTCACCAGAAGTCGGCGATCAAGTATTCATTTTCATTTGTCTCATCCTCATTTTTCAATTAAAAGCTATGAAACTTAATTAGAAGTGTCTATCACTTTGTGTTTATTTTAATACATTCATCATAATAAACAGAGGTGGAATAAATTGAACGTCTTCGTAACAACACCACAGAAAACCCAGCTTCTTGTTTTACTGTAAAAACTTAACGTGTCGTTGGCTCGGTTGATGTCGGTGAATCCGGGAGTCTCGCGCCCGTCAGCTCTGGGAAAGTTGAGAAACGAGTACAGTTGTTGATGAACTCAGCTGAAGAAGTTGAATGATCGAAATAGTGAAGTAAACGTTGTAGAAGAATAGGCCAAAAAAGGTTGTTAACAATTTTGACTTTTTATGTTAAGCGAAAGAAGTCGAGAAATCAAGTGCGTTGTGAGAAACTGGACAAGAATTGTTGTAATTTTCGTCCCCATATTGCCACTTATTACAGCGAAGGATTACTCACGGAATGTAGTTTAGTACTTGTCAAAAAAAAAAAACAGACGAATGATATGAGAACTTTATTGCTACACTTACGAGCGATAGAGGTAGAGTACAGTGGGGGGGGGGGATCTCTGCATGATTGAACTGGTGTGGAGGCAAGAGCTAAGAGCAAGAGAGTATAACTGGGGGAGAGCTGAGAGTCAAGCATCTGAAGCTGGGAAGTAAGGGCTGACAAATGAAATGAGGATAAAACCACTGGGGATTTCTTTTCTGTCAGGAGGAAATCACGTTGTCAGCTCGGGTCATAAAATTGTGTTGACAGAGCATGGAATGTCAATGAGTTTATTGACAGGGTTTGGATTGGTGGCTAAAGTTGAAAGTTGGGATGCCCAGAGTTCTGGATATTCCTTTGGAGCTTTGAAATGATTCGGCTAATGCTGAGCCAAACACCCTGGTGTCTCCAGAACTTGGACCTGGCCTAAGATGGTAGTCTCTTTATCATGATGGCTGGGATGGTGCTGTACTACGTGTTTGGCTGTGTTTTAGCATGTATTCCGTCCTTTCGAGCTACAGCTTGGGTGTAAGAAAACAACTTGGGTGTATCCCATAACCGATATTTGCCTGCTACGGGGATGACAAAGTCAGAGTTCTGCTGTTGCACAAATCCATGTCTGTCGAATTCCGATATTGAAGTGGGTTGGTTGCGCCAGGAGCCCCCTAAAATTGTCGCGCAAATGCAGCTATAGTAACAGTTGGCTTGAGCTGGATAAATAACTTAAATTTGAGCAGCATGTCGATCCATTGAAGTTCATTGCTCCAATAAATGAAGCAATCACAGGAAATCCGAGAGAGGGTTTCATTCCAATTCGGCGAAGCAAGTCTGAGGGCACTCACCTGCCGAAACCCCAGTTAGCCCTTCGAAAGGGTTTCATTGTTGCTATTTCTTTTCCCTCCTTGCCCTCACAGTCCAACTTCCGCCACTCGCCTTCTTCTTTCTTTGAGACTTTGACAACCCCCTACCTCAATAGCCTTCAAGTTTTGGCTTCTTGGTGGAGTCAACCGCGTTCTGATTTTTCTCTCTTGGGCTCCCTTTATCCCCCCCCTCCCCTTTTCTCTTGCGCTGGAGTCATAGTTACCGACATCTGTAATCAGTTTCGGCGTTCCTTCTCCTACGTTAACATTTCAATCATCTCTCGCCCGTGCTCCAACACCAGTCGGACACTTTGGAGACTAAGGCCAGTAAGTGTCGCCTGGACTCCCATTCTTTCTGTTACTCTGATCACTCTCTCTCTCTCTCTCTCTCTCTCTCTCTCTCTCTCTCTCTCTCTCTTTTCAAAACGTTTTTCCCTATAATATTTGTTATGAATATATTAATGTTCGTAATCATAATGTAATACATTTACGCGTTTTTTCATTTATTTTTTAGCGTTCCTGCGATTGTACTAGTAGTTTGCTCAAGTGTTAAGTATTTATATGTTTAGTGTTCCTCAGGCTAGATAGTTGTCTCCGTTGGATCCACTTCAACGAGCTAGTATTTATTTTGCACGAATGTGAGTGGTCAGTGTTTATTTCGCATGTTCTTGGTGAGTGCATTAATATTTAAAAATGGTTTACGTTGACGATGTGTTTCTCGCTTCTCTCCTTCGTCACTAATCCCTTCACCCGTGTTTCATTCCTAGACCCAACAGTTGGTGGTTATTCAGGCCGAATATACAGTTTACTTTCGTCAATCAGGTCCGCCACTCAATAGATTAACAAAAACTCGTCGCAAACCCGGAGAGAAGGGAAGGGGGATCCTTTGCTAGGGAACCTTCACCAACCCTACCCATCTCGCCACCAACCGAATTGACTCCAGCAATCAGTGACTACCTCAAATACCTCACCAGGTTACCAGGTACCCGCCTACAAGAAGCAGAAATAATTGCCGTTGAATAAGTCACGAGGCTTCAAGACTCTCTATCCACTACTCGATGCGCGTAACGGAAGCTCAAAGACATTGCCACTCATCACAAAGGCTAAAGCGCTTCAACCAACTCACGATGGGTTAAACGAATACGCCCAGAAATGTCGTAAGTTAAATCAATGGTAAATTCGGCTATTGTCCATCGTAGAGCCCTTAATTTGCGCTTTAGGCACTGCTTCTGTCCCAAGGGTGGCGCCTAGGGTTTTCCGTATACTCGCTGATTCATCACCCCCTCACCTTGTACTTAGTGCCACAATCCTCCGTGAATGAATTTGCGTGGATGATCGTACTGGTGGAGGGCCCACAGTCTCCAAAGCATGCTTGCTTGAGAGGGTGTGCTACTTAGAATGGTTGACATGTGCCACGCTTTTCTCTCGCTCATTACGCCGGGGCAATAAAGATTGGGACGCTTCTCGTGCCACATCTGTTCTAAAAGGAACATGTTTGTTCAAGCCATATCATTAGTGGCTCAGTTCCAGTTTCACCAGTACCTAATCACCTCATTCGGATTGTATACCGTGAGATTTGCAGATCTCTCCGAATGTGCTTATGCTGCAATGGTACAGTTAGTAACCTCCATCCTTCACAGACTGCCAGATGACACCAACTTGGTTAGTTATGTGGCCTAAAAATGTCAGAAGAAGCCCTGCAGACGAGAGGAGCTTCTTTAACCTGAAGCACTTAGGAAACAGTGCGTGCATGAGGTGATTGAATCACTAATTTCGGTAGAGCATAGAGCCCAGTGTAAGCCCAACTATCGCAAGAGACACGGGGAGTCCTGCGAGGGAAGAATCCAACGAGATGAGGCAATCCTAAGATAGCAGGTGCCACGAAACAGTATAAATCGTGGCTGATGAATAGGAAGGAAAGATGGAGATCATATCACGGATAGTTTTGCTTCCTCGTGTTAACAAGCGTTCAGTGTAAGAGGCGAAAAGAAATGATACATTGATGAAGAAGTTCGTCGTGCGCGCTAAACGAGATCTGAGTTAACTGCACGAGTATTGTATCGAAAACACGAACGAAGAAAGGACACGAAATCGGCAGTTTTGAGAACAAGGATTTCGGGAAGCCCTTGACTTGAGAGAAACTTAAAACTCATTGCAATGGCCTTGGTTCACGGCAAATGTACTGATAAGGTGAGAGATAAGTGCGAATTATCGAGGACAGGGAAAAGAGCTCAGAGAAGCCTTGAGCCAGGTGCTGTACAAGGCAAGAGAGGAGGTCGTACTACGTTACTGCAACCCTAAAGAATGCGCAAACAGGTAAAAGACGGAAAAACAACCACTGGGGGGGTACATGGTCTCCCTCCATTGGGCTACCAAAACGGAAAACGCCTTGAAATAACGCTGAACAAGACGTTATGGACCGTTCCTCGATAAGAAGGTGAAAATGAAGTTCTGGTTGGTAGACCAGCGCTGTTGGGGAATAGAGTTGCTCACTTAAAGTGTTTCACACGCTTTCAATTTATTAAAATCACTGCCATTTATGGATGTACAATCCAACCCTTGCAATTCACCAAATGTCAGTGACCGAGGCACAGAATACCTCATCAGTAATGAAAAAGTTACTTCAAGAGAAAGGTCTGTAGGCTGCACGTTGGTTGAGTAGGTAATTTTCTAAATGAATGAATGCGAAGTTCACTGTGTTCAAATTGATCCCCTGCAAGTATGTGAAGTATCAGTCGGCGCAAATCACGTCCTTAGCTCGCGGGAGTTTTTACAATTTTTCTCAAATCGACTTTACAAATTGCGTAACAGTTAGGCCAGTTGACTGAAGACATCTTTTCTGAAGCAGCGGAGACATGCCGCGCCATCGTTCCCAACGACCCCGTTTTATTTCTCAGGGCTCGTTAAAATAATTCGGCAAGTAAAGAGATCAGACGAGAAGAACGTTAATTAGAGCAATTCTGACCGACTTTTTTCTTTGCCTCGCGAAGCTTTTCAATTTCGTGGGCTCAGTGTTCGCACCACAACACTCCAAACAGAAAAACATTCAAGATTGAGCAGTTTTCAAATATTTGCAAATAAATGAGACGCTGTCGATGGAAAAAAAAAAAAATCCGTGGCGGCCGCATGACGAGTGAATCAGACGATACGACGAGCTCAACAGAAATACCCGGCCGCGGATATTGCAAGAATCCGAAGCGGATTTGCACCTGAGACAAAATATGACGTTTCAGAAATCGAATTAGCGGCCTATGGAATCTCCGTCATAATCGCTTCCCGTTATCCCCAACTGTTTCTCCGTGAACCGGTTTTTTTTTCTTGGTCACCATTTTCTCTTCTTAGAAGCTAATTTGCCGCCTAATGAGGACACTGAGGGAAATAGTTCGCAGATACGAAACCTCTTCGGTGGCTCTTACATCAGGAACAGTCGCCTCTCATTTCTCGTTATTCAAACCGCAGTTGGGACAGCACCAGCCAACCCGTTATTACTGGAAATTGGTCTGAGACCGTCGAAAGCATTGTATTAAAACATTTCGTGTCTCACACAAACTACGACCCTGCAATCGAGCCTCCGTTGTCATTCAGCAGCACGTCGCAGTCCAGCAAAATTTTTCGACCGAATTTGATGATTTTTTTTCGCGTTGATTCCCCCACAGAAAGGGGGCAATTGTGTGAACAGAAATACGATATTGCAAGAAGTCCTTAACTCTCCTGATACTACAAGGAAACATATGTCCGCTGAGACATTGTCCGAATAACTTCTATGCGTCGTTTCTGGGAGATCAAATAATACAGATTTGTTCACCAGTGAGCGCTTTGTTGTGCCTTTTACTAGGCCCTCAACTATAATTATTGTTGAAAGGGGGCATTACGCCCCAGACCTATAGTCCCTAAGTTGTAGAACGTTTAAACAACGTCCTCATATGTATGGCTACTGCCCCATTGTGAAGACCAGGCCATGAAAAAAAGAAGAGGCAAGTAGGAAGTTCACCCTCCTTTCCCACTGAAATTAACCAAGAAGCGGGGTCTGAATGACCGCTGAATAAATAGCAGGAATGATGAGAATCCCTTTCTAACGAACGTAATGCACGCACATTCTCCCCAACACTGGAAAACGCGTCAGTAGAAAATGGGTCTAGACCGCACGCGCACACAACATTCCCCTGCTTCCTAGGCCATACACATGGCAAAGGGTCTCTTCCCATATGGCGTTCATACACTTCGGTTGTGTTGCAGTGGGGAAGGAAGTAAACGACCAAAAACTTGCAGTTATTTCCACATGTCTGAGCCAGCGCCAAATAATCGCAAAGACTGCCACGGGTCTAAATCTTTCTGACGCGGCTGATGTAACTCCCTGAGGGGGAACTGTTATTCCTGTGAGGATGTTTAAAAACATTCCCACCTATGGACATCTGGAGACTCTACGAAGACTCTTACGATGACAATAAGAGTAGAACTGAGGAAAATTGCTATTTCTGAGGAATAAAGTGAGCGTAGGTTATCGGTAGTCAGTATTTCTATGGAATTCCAACGGGTTCTGCCGTATTTACATAATACGCACACCGAGCTCAGGAAATATCGAAACGTTAACGTGTGATGAATGCTCAATTTTTTGGGCGAATTACTGTTCTTTTTTTTAACATTCGGTTGAGGGCCTTCCCTCCTAGGAAAATACTTGAAGCACGGAAATACAATGTGGTCATTTAGTAACGCAAACGGTTAAATACTTTTGTCGTGAGGCTCACCGTTTCCAGAGAGCCTTAAGAATTGAGATCGTTCCACGAGGTAATGAGAAGCAGTCAATTAAAGGAAAAAAGAAACCAGAAGAAAATGTTTGGGACGCCATACGCGTAGGCAATAGAAGTCGGCTCCATAGCCCAACAGCTCCCAGCCGCGGACTCACGGTCGCTAGGTCGAACCGATACGCTTCGACTCGGGATATTTATGCGGCGGGGCGATCCGAGGTGGCTACCGTTCACCGAAGACCGCTAAAGGAAGCACGGTATCAATTAAAAGGAGCTTTAATGTCATCCTGCAGCTAATTCTGTCTCCTCTCCGTTCCATTCCCAAGCTATCTACAGCTTCTTAGGCGATAAACGTTTACCGCGGCAGCGAGCAACAAAGGTAAGTGAAGAGCAGCGAGCGCCTTGTCACAGCTAATCAATAACTTGTTGAAAATTTAATACGTCAACCTGCTCGACGATCCTGTTCTTGCGGCTCAGCCCAAGTCAAACTTGAAGCTCTGGGCAGCCGCTTATCGGGAAGACTTCAACGCCGCCACTGCCGTCAAAGAAACCCAGCGCTCATCTTGGGAGTTCTGCCACCCATTTTTGATCACTAATGAAATCACGAAGACTTTCTTCTCTGCCAATCGAATTCAATGTACCTGAGCAGTTTTGACAAAACAGATGGAGGTAACGCAACCAGACACGGGCGAGAGAATACGCTTACGCGAGTACAAGAGTGCGGTGGAGTGACGAGCGTGCAGGTTTCGACAGTGAAAAACGTAAATTTATGATCTTTGCAATTCGTGTACCCAACGGTATGTTTGGCTATTTTGGTATCCTGCATGTGTGTTTGTAAACACAACTGAGAGAGAACTGTTGAACGGTTAAAATCGATATTTAACCTGCCAGTGATATACTCGTAAAACGCCAAAATGAGGATACGAATAAAATCTGTTTCAAATTGAGAAGTTCCGAATGATGTAACAGACTAGAGCGCCACGTTAATTATCAACAATATCTGCAAAAAGCAGTGTTGGTGCAGTGTTTTCGTCATAAATCTCGCCGATACGACACTGTTTGAAGAAATACAACAAAAAACACAGTGATTGTCGAGTAAGCTGCATATACGATGGGACTTTAATGATATATCAAAAGATAATAGAAAGAAACGTCACAAATACCGGAATTCATAATAACGTCTTTTTTGACAAACTTTTTTCACAGGTCTCCAGTCTATTTCCACAACTCTTAACCCGAAACTTGGAAAAAACAAGCAAACTTATTGGTTGATCAATGAATACGGGCAGTTGCATAAGTGGTAGCACCTCAATAAATTCCAACACTATAACCATTTCCCGCGCAAGTTGTGAAGTTTCACCAAGTTCGAGTTAACTCAGTAAAAAATGGATTGGATTCGTAGCAATGGCTGGAAATGATTTTTCTCTAGCTAATAGGAATAGGATATCTAAAGATATTTAAATGTGTGGTATATCATGCGGAGTGATTTCTTATTATTATGTCCGTGGTGCAGGTGTCTCGTCCATCTCATGGATGCCACAGCGATTGTCATGATTGAGATTGCAAGTCAGTAACTGTTTCATTCGAAGACTGGGACATGAAGGGAGGTCATTATTGAGCGAGTTTGAGCGCGATTGTTGAGCTCCCTCAACGACGTACGTAAAATGGTATCTGCTTTCCACCACAAACCTCGAACTCCTTGTCAAAACCACAGCTCAACGTGTCCTCCACATGGTAGAAAGTTCAACCTCTGCATCCATTGCCTGTGGCGGGCGTGAGTGTGCCGTTTGATAAAACCTCGCAGATGCAAAATGGTGTCGGACTCAGTGCTACTGATAATCCGTTGTGAACTTCAGAAGGAAAATAATTTCTTCACAAAAGACAGTAGCATTCCTTCCCTTCCCCCCTTTACACACCCCGGGAATGCCCAGACCTGAGCTGCGTAACAAATTGACTCCACAACAATTGCATTAAATATTCTTAGCTTGCTCTCAACAAAAATCCGATGACTAGAGAATGCGCTTGCCCTTGGTCACGTTCATTGCCAACTTAGCCAGAATATCAACTGTTAATGATCTCACCTTTTGTTCTCCTACTATTAAAACACCGTGAACCGACTTATGAGGCACAAAGAGGTGGCTTTGAGTCAAATTCGCACAGTGTTTTAGGCTATGTCCACCTTTTTCCAAAGTGGATTCACAACCGGCTGATGGAATAATGTATTTCGTTTATTCCGAATATTTTCGTAAGCTCCCCTGTCTTTACGTTTCAGACTTCTGAGTTCAAAAAAAACCTCATTAAAGAAAATGGTCTGTAGGTCTGTGTGTACGTGCCTGTCAACATGCTGAATCAAATCAGCTCTCATTTAGTTTTAAGCCTGAACATGAATTCCCTCAATGAATGAACAAAATCAACCCAAAACTAACTACAGCCATCATTGTGATAAAAATATTTATAGAACTTATTTTTATTGCAAAAGGGATTTTTATTACTCTCCGCTACCCAAAGGGAAAGGAAAGTATAGTAATCGTGTCAAAAAATATCTGGTGCGTAGCAACACACAACTTTCCGCCACCCCTTTAAGTTCGAACACCACCTACATAGGCGGGCGCTATATCTTCGTTCAACGCATTTTTACAGGGAGATTTATGGAGAACAAAATGTAGGGACTAGTTAGCTGAGAGTACTACGAAAGTTTGATCGAAATCGTTAGAGCCGTTTTTGAGAAAATTGGAATACCGATAAATTAATATTCGACAAATCTCCTTTTCTGTGTTAACTTGGCTTATATCTCCGTTCAACATATATATACAGAAATAATTATAGGAAACGAAATGTTGGTTTGGGAGACTAGAAGACACTCCATTAGTATTTATCACATCTTGTTCGGTATTTTTTGTAGACCTCAAAATAAGGTTATGGACGATTTCGGCCGATGGGAAGGGAGGTGGGGGACGAAAATGTACCAAAAACTAGGGTTTTTCGCATTTTCTCGAAAACGGCTTTAACGATTTTGATTAAACTTTCAAATTATCCCCTACTAATCAATACCTAACTTTTCTTCTGTTTACATATCTCCATGAAAATACGGTGAACGGAGATATAGGCCTATGAAGCAAAAATAGGGTTTTCACGCTTTTTGGCATAACGGCTCCAACGATTTAACCAAACTCACAGGATGTTTGCGAATGGTTAATACCTATATATTGGTCTCAATGAATGTTCCTCTGACAGTCCATTGAACAGAGATAAAAATCAAAATGTGTTGAAAATAACGTTTTTTCGAACATTTCCATAAATTCTACGGTAACTCCATCACCAGATTTGTTCAATCTTATGGAGTGTCTCTCGGTCACCCATAGTCACATTTCGTTCTCCATAATTATTTCTGTATATATCTGTTGAACGGAGATATAAGCCAAGTTAACTCATAAAAGGAGATTCGTCGAATATTAATTGATCGGTATTCCAATTTTCTCAAAAACGGTTCAGACGATTTCGATCAAACTTACGGAGTACTCTCAGGTAACTAGTCCCAACATTTTGTCCTGCCTAAATGTTCCTGTAAAAATGCGTTGAACGATGATATAGCGCCCGCATATGTAGCTGGTGTTCGAACTTGAAGGGATTGCGGAAAGTTGTGTGTTGCTACGCACCGCTCGTATTTTCAACAAATGTTTTGTATGAAAAAGAACACAAATGTTGTGAATGGTTTGAATATTTTCATTTGTAGGACAATATCTTAAAAAAAACAATTTTCCAATATTTACTGCATGCTTCGTACCGAAATAACGCGTGAACTGATTGTCGTGAACGCCGATGCATCAAAGCGAAACCAGCCTTAGAAAGTGTGCAGTACACGAACCCTTCACAACATCCTCCCTGTAGCATTTAATGGTTGGCAGCAGCATTTTAAAAAATGTTTGGTGCCACGCACTCAGATCAATACATTCCAGGATTATAAGCGCTACCAGTTTCCACGCAAGGCATGGAGTTTCACAAAGTTCGAGTGAACTCAGTGAAAAATGGATTGGATTCGTAGCTGACGCCATAAAAATTCTGAACGTACGTTAGAGCTGAGGAAAGTAACACAGATAAATTGCCTTTATTCAGGCCAACCCAGCGGAGTATTATGAACTCAGAAAACTCATGGCTTGAGGCGGGGGAACCCACTGACAACGTTCCCTCACCTCTCCTCTTCGTCTTTTATTTGGCAGAGCATCAGTCAGCCACTCTGTAGCGGCAACGAGATCCTCCAGCTTGACAATCGGTTAATCGGAGTTGACTCCCAACACCATAAGCACCACGTGAGGGTTGGTGATGGTTAGGACTGCCAGCATAGGATTGATGAGTTGGAGGCGAGAAATAAAGAGTACTCGCCCTCCTTCCACCATTAAGTCTGATAAGATGTAAGCAGGGGGCGGAATATCCAGTACTTCGCGTGCGGTATGAATGTAATTTAAGTGTACGAATGTAAGTTATTCTGAGTGTATATACATGTGAGTGTTTGTGTTAAGTGTATTCTAAATGTTAGGTGTTAGAGGCGGGGATGGGCTAGAGCGGCATTAATCCCTGAATATCCGCCAGGATTAGGCAATGATTCACAAGAAGAGGGAGCAGAGTACCTAGCCCGACGATCCAATCAGTCTAGGCAATAATGGGAAACTCCAAGACACACGAAGAGGGGGAAGAGTATCTAGCCTGAGGGAGTGTGTGCCAATATCTCCACTCCTGCCCGGGGAAACAAAAATAAATAACGAAAGACCAATGAATCTCCATCCCAGCCATCCAAAATCCTGACGCCGCCACGAGGTCCAGCCTGGACATAACAAGAGGTATGACGAAAGTCAGGAGGGCAGGAGGACCTGCTGTTTCTCAGGCGTGCTGAAGGCACGTCACTATAAAAAGCAAGGGTTTCTTTACAGTCAAAGAGAGAAATGGGGTGACCGGAAAACCTAAATGAGGAAAAGATGAGAAAATACGGATGAGGCCACTGAGGTGCTGATGGGTTGTTATGGGCCACGTACGAAGCCTAGATGCAACCGCCTCTTCCCCAGTCTGGAACAGCAGGTTAGGACTGCCAAGAGTGATGCGACTACAATCCTTCGAGCCACGATTTAACCATCGCTGATACGGAATTTTCTGGATTTTAAGGATCCCCAGGAAATGTTCTCAATCTCGTGAACACATTCTTTTCGTTTTCCGTCATGTATTTCTCGCTACTAAATATAGGGTGTCCCAAAATTAACGCAAGATTTGAATTTGCCGCCATTTATGCAGTACAGTGTTGCCAACCCTAAAAACAAAATAAATCGACAGTTGACAGTTTAGGGTTAGTAAAAATGGAGCGTTACGCAATAGAACAACGTGTCTTCATTGTTGAGCAATGTGTCAAAAATAATGAATGCTTGGCGGCCGTAGTTCGAAAATTTCATACAAAATATGGTCGACGACGAAGCACATTTTCACCTTGATGGCTTTGTTAATCGCCAAAATTGCCGCTTTTGGGGTTCTGAAAACCCACATGTGATTGTCGAAAAACAAATGCATCCACAACGTGTCACAGTTTGGTGTGCATTTTGGGCTGGAGGCATAATTGGACCATACTTTTTTGAAAATGAGGCTGGTCAAACAGTGACAGTTACTTCTGCTCGATATCGCGACATGATAACACGGTTCTTTTTGCCGAAATTGGATGATATTGATGTGGCCAATATGTGGTTTCAACAAGACGGTGCCACATGCCACACAGTCCGTGAAACACTTCGATTATTGCATGAGACATTTCCAGGTCGTGTACTCTCTCGTTTCGGTGATCAGAATTGGCCCCCTAGATCGTGTGATTTAACACCATTAGATTTCTTTTTATGGGGATATCTAAAATCACAGGTCTACGTCAACAAGCCCAAAACTACGCGTGCATTAAAGGAGGAGATTCAACGTTGCATCAACGAAATTCAGCCACATTTATGCAGAACGGTCATGGAAAATTTCGACAAACGAGTGCGTATGTGTATGCAAAGCCGCGGAGGCCATTTGCCCGATGTGTTATTCCATAAATAACCCTATCCTATGTACTTTATGAATCAATAAAAAAATTACAATCAAAAGACTAAAAACTGTGTTTTCTATTTAATTCAAATCTTGCGTTAATTTTGGGACACCCTTTATTTCCGTGTTTATAATCAACTTGAGTTATTGTTATGTGACGACAATTTCAAGTTGCATTTTTGCCATGTCTACTCTACATTCATAAAATTATACATTATCGGGGGTAGCACAGTCTCAAAACTCTTGTCAATCTTTAGGGATTCTCCCCTCGTCCAGCGTTCGGTTGAGTAAAGGAAATATTCAAAAAATATTCCGTTGTTCGTGAGGAATTCTGTTATCGATAGAGACCACTACAACTAGTAGAGGAGGTCATAAAGACGATAATGAACCACATGGACGCAGCCATAATCTTGAGTTTTTTTAATCCTCCTCAACTCATGGGACTACTCCACCCTCTAAAACAAAGAGAACGGTCGACCTGTTGGACTGAATCTAACAGCCCCACCCTACAATTGTGATAACTTAATTAACCGGTTTATTAACTATTCAACATTCCATTTACATAATGCACTATATTCTTTCCTTACTACCATTATTATTATTAACAATACAGATTTATAATAAAAAGGCTTTTTAAAGGAGCTGCCCTCGCACAAGTTTCACTGTACTCGTACAAGATAAAAAGTACACTATCGAACCAATGATAACCTTTCATGCACAACATTCCGGAGTGAAATACCTTGAGATAGCGCTGATTATTTCGTCGTATTTCAATAAGACTCCTGTCTCCTTTATTGAGCACATTCTCGGCGTATCATGAAATCCCGTGGATCAGCAAGGTTATGCAAATTCTTCGCAGACGATTAGGGTTCGTTTAAGACCGAAGCTTATATTAGTATGACGTTTAATAGAGAACAGGGCTAATAATCGTAAACGTCTTTAGAGATGAGTGAGACCCCCTCCGTATGTATTTCCACTTAGCAGGTGTTACAATTAAAAAAACTGAGTAACTACGTCACTGTCGTAGTAGCTCAATGTTATGTGAAGGTTGCTCGGAAAACGTTCTTTTTCCCGGAGGTTTCTTCCTACTTCGTAATAAGTAGTAATTGCCTTCAGTTCTGTTATGGACAGGAGGGAGCTATGCTCTATAAACCCCCTGTTGCGTTTTTATACCTCTGTGTTATAGTTTGATCTGGTTTCGCGAGTAGAGAAAAAGTTCAACGATCTCTCAGATATTGTCATAACTACTCAAAATGAGACGATTAGAAAATAAAATGTCATTACCACCTGCGGACTTCACTGAACAAACGTCCTATCAATTCACCTGCTCGGCTTATTCCCCTCAGTATTCAAACTAAGTGCACCAGTCAGTTTCCGCAACGTCGGATCTCGATCTATTTAAAATGGCAGTTTTTCTGGGCCGTTCCCCACAATAGCCGCTCGCCTCTTAATTGGCTAGTTAACCAAACGCTGGAACTCGGCTCACCCGGGCTCACCTTTCTCACGCGTTTGGTTCACATTGCAATGCAAAATATCGACCCTCCGACCAACTGCCTCTATTAAGCCGTTCAAAGGGTCGTCGGTTTATGGTCCAGTTATTTAATCGGAAATCGGGTTGTTGCGGACTCGGAACAAAAGGAGAGAGATTTCCCCGGCTGCAGAAACAGAACCCCGACGCGGACTTGAACTTCAGGTGCCGCGATAATTTACTCGCGCAGGCGTGATTTTCAAAGGCCGATTAGGATCGGAGCGGCTCTAGTCCTGCCGCCTGCAATGATTTTAACATTTCCCAGACGCGCCAATGCTACACGATTTCCTGACAATGACAGGGAACGATATAAGTACAAGCAGCTCCCTCCGCTCGATGGGTTATTTATTCGTTTGTTCAGCATTTGCAGCCCCGAACAGGATACGCCTTAAAAACAGCCGATCTTTCTGATATTTCTCCGAAGGCATGTGGCTCATCCGGATGTTTTGTTGTTCCAAGCTCATCCAACAGAGTAGTCCAAAGCCGGAGTCTCCTTTCTAGTATCAAAATTTGTGCACAATACTCAATAATGTTGTTATATTCTTGACTACATGCCACTCCACTTTCTACACAACTTAGTAAATATCAACTTTTCATACGAGGAAAACTCCATATTTTCGTTGATATTACCGTTCAATAGGTTGTCAGAGGAGGAGGCTTTATATTAGGTTGGCGCCGGGATCGCCGTCTATCTTTCCCCATGTGGAGGACGGAGGCCACTCCAATACCCAGATCTCACGTGGGGAAGAAGCGTAGGTGCCGGCAGACCTCAGATCCTCAGGCTGCTCTAGCCGTAGCCAAATAAAACGACACCATGGGAGGCTTCTACCCATGGCCACTGACACGCCATTGGGTACAGTGTGTCATGGATGTTTTGCAATGCAATCATACAGTCGGTACTGATCTACGCTACACCAGCATGGCGTGTGGCATCTAAAACCAAATTATAACCATTTAGCCAAAAATCACTAATTAAAATTCTTTTAAATAAACGCATCAGATATTCAACTGAAATTTGTTCAAGGATTTTGACGTATTAGACCTACATAAATTAATTAATAAAACCACAGTAATATATACATTAAAAAAATATTTAGAAAATAAAATAGAGTTAGGTACAAGAAGCTCAGTTGTTATTACGTTAAAAGCAGTACGGGTAAAAACGTCTGCTGCCCAAAGAATTCATTTGTTCAGAGGTGTGATGATATTCAACAGTCTACCCAACAGCCCGACAGGAAGATGGTGTATCTGAGCCAATTTAAGCAACATGTTGAAGAGTGTCTTTCTGGGTAGATAGGTATACGAAGATGAACGCTATTTCTTTTTTTAAAACTAAATATAGGTAGGTTTTCGCTTAACTGTGAATACCCAGTGTAAATATTTATTTAAAAAAGTATTGCAAACGCACACCTACAGATATTTTATTCGATTTCAGTTTAAAGGAAGCACGCAATCCTGTTTTGTTATTTTCTAAGACGCTTCAGTTCCCAGTACTTAATAGGGAACTGTAGCGTTTCTACTTTCGAAGATACAAAAAAGTTCATAACTGTATATTCAAAATAAATAAATAAAAATATTTAAAAAATGTGTGTTTGGCGAAAATTGTTGCAGACACTTTCCCAAAGTGTTACCGCTTCTCATGCTTATATCTCCGTTCACCGAATTTTCATATAGTAATTCTTGAAAAGAGAAGTTGTTTATTGACTAGTACAAGATAATTTGAAAGTTCATTCAAAATCCTTGAAGGCATTTCCGAGAAAAATGCGAAAACCCCTAGTTTTTGGTACATTTTGGTTCCCCACTTCCCTTCCCTATCCATGGGAATCGCCCCTAACCTTATTTCCGCGTATTCAAAAATCATGAACAAACATGAAACAAACTAGCTCAATCGGTTCAGCCGTTCTCCCGCAAATTGAACTTTTTTTTGTGTAACTTTATTAAGACTATTTATAAATATAAATATACCTTAATGGCGTGATGGAACACACTGTTTTTCTAAAACTGAAGGTTATGCACTTAGTTCAGAGAAGTAACCATTGACATTGAAGCGGATCTACGTTCCTACAATATTTAAAATATGGCGGGGACGGACCAGGCGTTGATGCGATGGTCTGGCGAAGCCTTCATGGACCAGATGATTGGGGTGGTGGAGGTTGTGCGTTGTGAATGTAGACATGATGCGATGTAAAAGAGCCGTAGGGGTTTCCGATGAGAAGTCATAAATAGTCAGGTTGCGAACAAATGGAGGCGTGTGAATAATATGTTTATGCAGGGTTGCGTTTTGCTGTTGCTCAATACGGCGAAATTGCGACGGCGAACACGTGCCCCGAACAGCGATGGTCTAAGTCCATATTGGTCGGATAAGGGAACTGTAAATAACTACTTTATTGTGCAGGGAAGTGGTAGGATTTTTTTTAACGCCTTCTCTTCCATAATTATACGACCTACACAAGCCATCTAATTCCTGACCAGCAGTTTGGGTTCCGCAGTTCACTTTCCTGCCCACTTCAGCTACAACGGATCACCAACTACATAAAAAACTCATATCATCGGCGACATGTGTGCCGTGCAGCTTTTTTTGATGCGGAGCAAGCTTTCGATCGGCTTTGGCATGACGGCCTCCTTTTCAAAATCAGACCATACCTTCCAAACAACTTATACTCTCTCTTGCAAAGTTGTCCAGAGGGGGGAACGATTGAAGTTAACGTTCAAAATGAAAGATCCACAATACGGCGAATACTCGCATGGTTCCTCAGGGTTCGGTTCTGGGTCCATATTTGTACTCATTCCGCTGCCACGACCTGCCTCTGCTTCAAGCACCCGATTTTTCTGGTATGTATGAAGATGACATTGTTTATGCTGTTTCTGGGCCAGATGCTACTCCGGTGGCGAGACTCCTTCAATCTAAAATAGAAATCCTCGGGCAGTGGTGTACAAAATGGAAAATAAAAATTAACCCACTGAAATCATTCACCTATAAACGGCGTTACACAGAACCACCCCTAACCTTTCTAAGGAAACACTATGCCAAATGTCCGATCAGTTCGGTATATAGGAGTGATCCTAGATAGACATTCGACATTCGAGGACCATATTTCTGTATTGCTGCATCGATTACGGTCCCGTGTGTTCACGAATTGAACTGCTGACAGACACGGACCACAAGCCGAAATTGTATTTTTCTTTACAACAAGTCTTAAAACGTAGAGATTTGAAGAAAAATCAACTTTCAACACTACTTGGCCGTACGAAAAAGGAAAGGTTTTTCCAAAGTTACGTTTGAAACACGCATAAACAAATCCAGAAATGCGTTTATCGGGCGAAACAATTATTTTTCGAAAACGTCAACCGATCGCAGTAGCCTGACTTACCTTAAATCTCTGCGCAGACAGCAAAATCCGAAATATTGGAGTCCCTTTTCGTTGAAAAGTGAATGAGACGTTCAACTAACCGGCGGATTTATTTTCCTTCAAATTCCTAAAGAGTGATTAAGTTGAAACTAAGTTGCTCAAGTTGGGGAAATAAGAACCCGCAACAAAACATCGCCTGGTGTTGCAATTAGTTGCATTTCGGTCGTCATGTCGTCAGCAATCACCGGATCGGAACTTGCACCGTTCGTTTTCAGCCTTTTAAATCGAAACCCCCTTCGCTTCTGTTGGGAACCAATAAAAACATTTCTCCGGCATCTGAAACTCGGCATAACGAGTGAGAAATCAGATCGGAGAACGAAAAAAAAAAAACTAAACTGCCGAGTTCCTAATTGGTAGAGCGCGCTTGTTTTTCTTTACCAGTTTTTTCCTTCGCGCGGAGTCTTTATTTTCCAATTATTTTCAGGGCGTTGGACGCGCGAGTTAACGCGTGGAACAGCGCAAAAAAAGGCCCGGGGATGGAATTTAATTGGGATGCAACGCGTTCATCCTGCTTAATATGAATTTTAACGTGTAAATTCAATTTTGAGAGTATCAATTACTCAAATTGATTATCGAATTTCAGTTCGGGATTTGAACCGAACTATACAGTTTCAACTGCTTCATGCGCCTCTTCAGGTAACAAAGCTTGACAAATAACGCGACGTTCAATGACACGCTATATGCAAACGAAATCCTCAGCTTTTCCTACTGACTACTGCTTAACTAAACCTTACTGCTGTCACCACCATTATTGAGCAATAAGTGACTCTCAACATGATTTCTTTGGGAATTGAGAAGGGGAACGCTTCCTGTTTACTGTTCTGAAATTTGTGGGGTTACTCCTAATTATCTTATGAAAGTTATTCAACTCTCACTGTATTGGTATTTTATTTAACTACCACCGCGATTTTATTTAGAACGTTGCCGTTTTTTGAGCGAGACTTGTAATGAAAAAACTTCGCCAAAATCTTTGAAATTTTTGATAATTTATTGTGCTACTCTTGCCATTTTTCCAATGAAGAAAGTTTGATGGTACTGTCGTGTTATTAGGAACTGTCTATACAACAAAATATAATCAATATCGCGCTTTTGAGCCAAAATAATTGGTGTTTGCTACACTATGGTAAGTGCAGTTAGTTTAGAGTTGATTTTTATCATAACCTTATTTTGCCATTCCATGGTGACGTCCAAGTAAAATATAACATTTAAGTCGGTTCCATTCCGCCGTTTTATGTCAATTGTATTCATACACACTCTTTTTACTTTCCACTACCCCAAAGGGAAAGGAAAGTATAGTAATCGTGTCAAAAAAAAAAATTTGCGTTTCCTCAGATCTTTACGTTTTGAGGCCTACTGGGTCTAAAAAAACCTAATTTCGGCGCGTGGTCCGTGTGTGTGTCTGTAGTTGGATTTACGGGAGAACGGCTGATCCGATTGAGCTGGTTCTATTTTTGTTATTAGCGCCAATTTTACGGGAGGATCTTGGTACTTGTGGGTAGTACAACGTGTTTAACGTGGGTCTTTAATTTGAATCCTGGCCAAGAAAAACGCCATCTAGTTCTCCTTTGGAGTTTCCAATCGTGAATCAGGTCTGAGAATTCGAGCGATTTGCAGAATGCACTTCACTGAGAGTCACGAGTTCACGTGAATCCGGCGCTAGCATTCGAATACCACCAATTTATGAGCCGTTTGCTGCGTCGTAAGATGCTAGATGATTTGTTACTCCTGCACGAGTTGGGGGTAATCTTTCTCTGCCGCGGAGCGTGATGTCAGGTTGTCATTGGAGGCGTGACTAGGCTGCACCTGTCGCTTCCAGCTACTTGTTCTGCTCTCAGGTTGACCTGCGACAGAGTCGTGCTCTACTGTCGGCCTTGTAAAGGTCGTCGTTTTCTCAAGACGTATTACCCGACGATCGAATACTATCGAAGGGATTGATCGATGTTCTCAGCGGGGAAAAACAACAATAAAAGTGGAGAATGTAGGATCGGAATTTCTACATTTGGACAGCCTTGAGTTACCGCTTGGTTTCGATTTTTGCACTTCCAGAAATGTGAAAGACGAGCGTTTAAATGCACGTACGCAATAGGCGCATATACTAGAGATGCGTGTGAACTCGCCTTGAGGGCTGTTCGTACACCGCTGGAGCGTTGTTGACGAGTGTTTTGTGCTGTTAGAGATGGAAGGGGGGATGAGAAGGTTTCGGGTGGAAGAGAATTTTACCTCGACTTTACGACATTGACGTTCTGCGGTCGATGCAGTGGTGAGATCGAGACAAGAAACGTTCACCGGGACATATACGGCGAGCTGTCAGTTTGGTTTGATCGTTTACACGTAAGAGAATATTAAAAGTAACTTTAAATTTTACGAATAGAAAGTTTAAGAGATCGTTACGGTCGGTGGTTGCGACGACGATGACGGTAAGTGGTGGGGATTTGGGCTATCAGAGTTTGTTCAGGCATGGTCTCACTCTAATGGTCGGCACAACCTTCACTTCTTCCGTACAGTGCGTCTCCTGGTCGATGTAACGGTTTTCTTATCTTTCAATTTGACCTAACTTCGTACTTTGTGGCAACTTGTTCAGATGGTTGTCTTTAATTTTTATCGTAGTGAATTTATTGTACACAATACGAGTAGATTCCACCCAGTGGAGTGGGGCCACCACACAATCCGTAATCCTGCGGCTCCGACCCAACAAATAAGACCGAATTCTACGTCTGAAAATATTTCTCATCACATGGCGCCTAGTTATTTTCATCCGCTTGTCGATTAATCCAATATGTGCTTCGTATGAACTCGGCAGAATTTACCGTTCTATTTAGAAACTAGAACGTGGTGCTTGAAGCTCAGGTATAGATATAGATAGAGGAAAAGTGTTAAACTGTATACAATTTATTGTTGGGGCAATATTGTTTTTCGGTGCACCACGTTATATACCGCACAGTTTCAGAAATGCTGCGGGTAACGGCGCAGAATGTCAGTTATGCAGTTATCGTTTCAAATAGCATAAAGACACTTCTTTCCATCGCGGACCATCGCGCGCAAATATCGAATATCCCGCATTGACACCGTGCATGCTTTCCATGAAGGTTCTACCACAAGAAAAGGAATCAATCGTAATTCCCCTCTCGAAGTATAGTTTTACGATGCCATATTGTTAACGGGTTTGTGCATCATAGTTGCGGTCTGGTGAGTGGCGCAAGCTATCAAATGGCGCAGAGTGAATGGCGCCTCATTGCTCTCGTTTAGCAGCACTTTTCCTACTGATATTCCGCGTCAAATGGATCGCATGTGAAAGGCTGCAGGCCGCGAGCCTCGAATTAACGAGGTAACGGAAAACAGCAGAAGTTCTTGGGGCACTAGAGAAATCGCCTCTTAGGATGCCGCCGATCGTCCTCACATCGCTAATGAATTGCACGCTCACCGAAGCCCAAAGATAATTTATGACATCTAAAGGCGGAGTTGATTTGCGTTGCAGCAGGCGATTACTTTAATTGGGAATACAATGCTGTATCCTCCCCTTCTTTGCCCCGCAGAGGACAAGGGTCCGCGATATTTTATACGCCCCGTCCCGAGGTTGTCGTGCCCTGGCCGAGATATATACGGACTGAGGAGTTGGACAATGGACATGATTGCTGGACCAAGATTTATGTCAACTGTCATCTTCGTGGCGCAGGTCAACATACGAGCCACTTCTCTCTCAACGCCTTCCTTCAGCTGTTCGCCTCTCTGAGCCGTTTCTTCTGTGTCTGTAACTTCAGTAACTCATTAAGGCGAATGCTACTCCACTTAACATAGTATCGCACATCTGCAGACTAACACTATTTGTAACTGTCGTAGCCAATAAACCGAACATATTCTGTTGAACAGAACCTCCATCAACGACGGAACTACAGTTTAGGGTATTTTGAAAGCACTACAGTGGACTATTGTTCATTTCTTCATTTTTTGGAGTGTCACCAAACCTGTCATTGCTAACTTCCCTGTTAGAAGTCAGATGGTTCCAATTTCGGTCGGAACAGAACCAATTTTCAAGTACTCTTTAGTCTTTTTAATTTAAATTTGATGCAACTGGGAAACTCCCCCTCCCCCCCCCCCCTTGAGGCTCAAATGAGCCTATTGTGTAAGCGTACACAAACCACCTCATTCCCCCCAGTTTCCTGATGCGACGACCCCAAGCACTCTGAGGACCACCACAGCGAGCCCCTCACAAGTACACAGTACATGCTCCGCTGACTCCTGTTCCTGCAAATCTGTGTCTGTGACTTCCCAATCTTGGCCACGGTGAACAGTGATCATACTTTCTCTCTCCAGACTGAGGATCTCTTTTGTTAGCTCCCTGGTGAGTTTAATAAACAATCTTGACTGCCTTAGGCCAGGCCCACCCCCTCCAATACGCAGCCCTGCTCTTCTCCTCCCAATTGCTAACCTCCTCGATCAAGTGGCTCTTGTTGGTTCCTACAAAGGGCTCACGCCCCACCAGGAGAAGCGCAGACCCTTCTCTCGCCTGTTTGTGTACTTCCTCATTCCTTTCTATCCCGTATGACCTGGCACCGAGCACAGTGTTAATATGTTTTCCTCTGCCAAGATCTTCCGGCCAGTTGGGCGTTTCAAAACAAGGGCCTTAAGTGTAGCCAGACATCATTTTCCCTTGGGCAGGAGATGCTACACACAAACCATCACTGTGAAGAGCTCTGCCTGGAAATCTGTTGCTAGCACCAGTGCTCATAAACTCTAGCACCTGCCAGGCCACCCCTCACTGATCCCTCTGTATAATACACCATGGTCTCAGCCTCAAGAGTGGGTCTACCGCATTCCTATCTGAATTTTTCATGAATGCGTGCCCTAAAGCGAAGCTCGAAGCTATATTTCACCTGTACCTAGTCGCTGACGTGCGGAGCAGGCCCTTCCACACCTGTACAGGTGGTGCAGGGCCCGTCTACCTAGCCTGAGACCAAGTTCCATATGCGCGGCCCTAGCAGGACCTCTGGCGCAACAGTTGGGTCTGTCTGCATGCACCCTGTCGCAGCTACGTAGGCCCAGCGCTGCAGTTTACGTCTTAGGCGACTAGAAGCCTAACGATCGTCACACTGACCCCCGTCTCACTCCAACCACCTCAGTTCGATTCGCCAGATCATGCCAATAGCCTAGCGTCGCCTAGAAAATGTCAATTTTCGTTGTAGTTAGGTCATGTTCATATCGTTTACTAGTATATTTCGATGCTGAATAGAATAAGATGGATCTCGGAGGTGTGAGACTGTGGCAAGCTAATAAACTGCTGTATAATAATTGCTATAGGATCTTCCATATATACAGGTGCTGTATGTACGTTCATGTATTTCTGCGGATACACGGACACATCTACAAGAGTACACCTATGCAGAACAAAATATAGGTACTAGGTTTTAAGAAAATCGGGAAAATGGTAATTTAATGTTCCATAAAGCACATTAGCTATCTTGCCTCACTTCTCCATTCAACTAGAAAACACTAAGTCAGGTTGAACCAATTCAGTTAGATGTCAAGTCTGGTAATTTCAGAAATGCCCAGAAACCGAGTTTTCGACACATTCCGGTTGAATCTCCGGTCAATCGGCTGTCAGAAGAGCATTTATGGCAAACGATAATGAGTGGTTGATGACATGTGAGTTTGGTAAAAATTGTTGACGCAGTTTGCCTAAAAATGAGAAGACCTTATTCTACATCTCCGTTTACCGAATTTCACAGAGATATTTATGGGGCAAAAAGTTAGGAAGAAGATAATTTGACCAGTTTACTAAAACCGTTGGAGTCATTTTTGAGAAAAATGCGAAAACTTCTCGTTTTTTGTTATTCCCACACCCAATCCACATCAATTAAAATCGCTCATTAAAAAAAAAAACCACGGAAAAAACATAAATAAAAAGAGCTAAATCGGGCCAGCCGTTATGCCACAGCTTTTCCGACATTTAGGATTCAGGTATCGCTTCGGTCGAAGCTGTGGCCAGTCAAGTATTAGACAGAAAGCGATGAAGTTTGAGTCGAGTCTCAGGGTCTTGTGATTAACCGTGAGTTATACTCGACGGATTCCACGGTCATATTTCAGTAATAATCCGCTCAGGTTCCATTAACTCAGATTATTTAAACAATCTCTCCGATATCCTTCTCTCAATTACCTCACAGAGTCCCCATAAATAATTCCCCCGGCGATATCCAGCTATAATTCAAAGACACAGCAGGCTCACCCACCCTCGCCCGTTTCTCTGACGCGCCATTTCATAGCTATCGTTAGCATTCGTCATATCATTGGAACTTGTATTCTTGACCTAGTTCCCTGGGATTTCATGCGAATGTTGAAGGCGTTGCCCGATGATTGAGATTGTGGCTGCTCGTCAAAAGCTCGTCTGAATCGAAAGGAAGAAATTTCTGTCAGAACGTGAGAACGGTGCATTAAATTACAACTGAAACGTAATTATTTCGCAAAACAAACTGACAACGCTGAGGCTCAAACGTTGTCCGATTTCGAAATAGCGAGGGTTTGCTCCAGAAACACGGGCAAAAGTGGCGACAATTAGCTGCACAATAGCCACTCGCTTCATCCTGCGTTGGGATGACGCATAATCAAATTGCCACATTTTCCGTAATGACCATTGTCAACAGTCATCTAAGCATTTTTTTCAATACTGGAAATTGCGAAGCCATCTTTCATCACACAAAATGTTTTTTCAATTGAGCGAATCGGAGAAAATCGTCAACTTCAGCCCAAGTCCCACAATAATCGGTGGAAATAAGTGAGGCATGCCAACAATTCGTTATCGTTGACGCTTCTTACAGGTGGCCAAGCTCTCAGAAACTATTGGAGGATTGTCGAACGAGTTTTTACACCTCAAGCTTCTTGGTGTTTAAAATATGAAGCGACCCTGGGGATGACGTTAAGAAACGCTGCCATTGAATGCGAGAACGCATTTCGTGAGATTGTTATGGTTTTATTTTATTTTCTTATACTTCCACTTCACTAATCGACACACAACATAATAATTTCAGGGCGATTTTGATCTTTCTTAGTTTTTTTTTTGTTAATTCGAATTTTTTAGTGCAACTAGGAGTGGCGACTTGTACTACAATTTAATAGCTGTATTTCCCGTTATTCGAACGCCGTTTCGGTTTCTCGCCGACTCATTCACATCAGACCTATTCTCACCTCAACTCGTGATGAGCCGGAGCAATTTTGTATTGTGCCCCCCTTCCAACTAATTTCACAACGATTGACTATTCTTTCGTGGGTTCTGGGCTCGATTCAATATCGGCGCCTCGTAGAATATATAATATGAATTACTATAAACTCCCGGCCGACTGGAGTACTTTATTGTCTGCTGGCGAATAGAGTCACGCGACGCACTCCCCCTGGGAAATAACCGAACTAATTTTTTTTTTAATGGATCTGGTTGCTGTTTTGGATGGGGCAATGTTGGGGACAGTGTTACAAAATAACTCGGTCAGCAGGTACCTTTGAAGCGCGGCGAAGAGACGTGAACGACGGCCCGGGTGACGAGACGAAAGGAGCATTAGTCAGTCTGGGCATGATAAATAAATGTACAAAACTAGTATAGGGTTGGCAATTAACCAATATCTGGTGCGTTGCAACAGACGACATTCCTTAGCCCTACGTCAATTCACTCGGGTTCATGGCTTTGTCCACTTACTCAATTCATTTATCACTCAGTTCATTTGAACTTGATTGTGCTGCTCGTGCTCGTTCGGGAATGAGTACGAGCAGCCCTGAAATTACGGAACTGTAAGCGCTGCCGCTTTCTGCTGCCGTAAAGTGTTGTTTGACCAAGTTCAAATGAACCGAGTGATAAATGAATTGACTAAGTGGAAAAAGCCATGAACCCGAGTGAATTGACTCAGAGCTAAGGAAAGTCGTCTGTTGCAACGCATCAGATATTTTTTCTAAACATTCTAGTAACATTCCAGCGAGGTTTAAAAGGAAAAAACCGCGGCAAAAACGCTTTTCGTCGAACATTTTGATAATTTATTGTGCTGCTCTCGTCATTTTCCCACAAATAGGAATTTTATGGTATAATTATCTTATCAAGAGCTACTAATATTAAAAATTTAATCAAAATTGTTAGAGCCATTTTTGAGAAAAAAATTATTTGGTGTTTTGATCACTATGATAACTATAGGTAAATTTCAGTGGATTTTGTTCATACCCTTATTTTAGCGTCTCATGGTAACCTGCGAGCGAGATATCAAGTTTGAGCTGTTTTGGTACGGTGGTTTTCTCTAAAAACTGTTCACAGACACTCTGACACACAGACCATTTTCCCAAATAGTGTTTTTCGGACTCAGGAGGGTCTGAAGAAAACTCAAATTTGTTTTTCAGCCGATTACATAACTTACCTTTCTACTTTGTAGAGCCAAGGAAAGTAAAAAGGGATCTACGGAAAACAAATTGCCAGAGGCAAACCTCTTGGAGTTGAGCGATACTTCGCGCTGAACATTCGTTCTTGAAGTTGAAGTGCACGAAGTAGCTCTCAGTATTTTGAACATTCTTGGAAGAACACATTTTACTTACTTAATTTGTACGTGCTTTGTTGTTGTCAAATCCACTCCCTGTCACACAATGTATACTAGGCAGACAAATGCCTTCGAAGGAGAATGCCGTTGCTAGTGTCCTAACGCAATGTTAGCATCCGAGCCAAAATCTGACTGATGATGGATTAAACGTCTTCGTTGAGGGCCATCCAGAAGGTGCATTTTGATCCAACTCTCTCTCACGTCAGAAGGGAGTGGTTGACTAATGGGGTCTGCAGGGGCAGTCTTCAAGTCTGAGTCTCTTGAGTTTTACCGAGTTCCCCAGTAACTACACCCATGAAACGTGATTGCAATGACCGCCTAACGTCTGGTGGTCAAGGCACAGTCGTAAAGAACAGTCGCGACGGTCATTTTGAGAACAGCAGAAGAAAACACTCAGCGGGCTGTCGGTGTTCTTCTCGGAGCCGAGAGACAAAAAAAAGTCGAAGAAGAAAAGAAAGAGATTTGAAGAGTTTGTTGACGTTAAGAGGTGCTTCGTCAGACAGAAGCCAAGAAGCTCTTAGCGCATAATGAGAGGCGGTATAACTTCATGTTAGACCTCAGAGGATGAGCTCATGTTGTGAAAGCAACTGTCCATCTTACGAAAAAGGCCGAGAAAGACGTCAACGCCGCACGTGGAAAGAGATAAATATCTATCGCTGTGCCTAACGCTACTTCCCTCACTACGATAACATGCTCAATCATCTGATACGACGCATCACGCAACTTTCCTTATCCCATCGTGCGTTCTAGCGTCTAATCCAATCTGTTTTTCACTCAATTCATACGAACTTATGAAATATAACACGATGAACCATAAGTTCTGGTATTGATCGCTATTAGGGGTTTGGATTCTCTCTCCACTTCATTAATCCTTTTTTGCTTTCCGCTACCCGAAGAGAAGGAAAGTATAGTAATCGGGTCAAAAAAAAATTGGGTTTTCTTCAGATCTTTACGTTTTGAGGCCTACTAAGTCTAAAACACCTAATTTCGGCGCGTGGTCCGTGTGTGTGTGTCTGTAGTTTGATTTGCGGGAGAACGGCTGATCCGATTGAGCTGGTTCTTTTTTGTTTTGTTCGTTATTTTTTGTAGACACCAAAATAAGGTTATGGACGATTTCGGCCTTTAGGAAGGGGGGTCGGGGACGAAAATGTACCAAAAACTAGGGGTTTTCGGATTTTTCTCGAGAACGGCTCTAACGATTTTGATTAAACTTTCAAATTATCTTCTACTAATCAATACCTAACTTTTCTTCTCCATACATATCTCCATGAAAATACGGCGAACTTAGATATAGGTCTATGAAGCAAAAATAGGTTTTTTACGCTTTTTGGCATAACGACTTCAACGATTATCACCAAACTTTCAAGATGTTTTTAAATAGTTGATACCTACGCATTGTTCTCAATAAATCTTCCTCTGACAGTCCATTGAACAGAGATAAAAATCAAAATGTTTCGAAAATAACGTTTTTTCGAACATTTCCATAAATTCCAGGGTAACTTTTTCACCAGATGTGATAAATACTAATGGAGTGTCTTCTAGTCTCCCAAACCAACATTTCGTTTCCTATAATAACTACTATATATATGTTAAACGGAGATATAAGCCAAGTTAACATGAAAAAGGAGATTTGTCGAATATTAATTTATCGGTATTGAAATTTTCTCAAAAACGGCTCTAACGATTTCGATCAAACATTCGGAGTGCTCTCAACTAACTAGTTCCTACATTTTGTTCTCCGTAAATGTTCCTGTGAAAATGCGTTGAACGAAGATATAGCCCGCATATGTAGCTGGTGTTCGAACTTGAAGGGGTGGCGGAAAGTTGTGTGTTGCTACGCACCAGATATTTTATTGTTTATTTCATCAATATTTAGTCGTCATTTCTAATTATCGTCTTCGCGAAAATACGACGAACGGAGATAAAACCCCTGTGGAATGTACCAAAAAAGGTTTTTTACGTTTTCAAATTTTTCCCTGCACATAGCAACGAGGGGGGGGGGGATTTTGGTCCGATTCCTACGGGAACGAGACCAATATATTTATCAAGTAGAAGCCAATTGACAATCGATCCTGCTCAACGTTAGGCCATGACTGATCTTGGGCACCTGTTGACCATATCCTCTTCGGTTACAACGTCCATGAGTTATAAAACTGTAGACATTCTGTACTCAACCATTTTTCAACGAATGGAAACTTCGTAATATTGAAAATACGGGACAATTTCTTCAGGTTAACTATGCTTTCTTGTAATCAAAAAAACTGAAACCGTTATTTCTGTGTTCAATTGTATTATTATCAGGTCCGGTAGTAAACTTCAGCGCAGTAAGAAGTTATTTTTCGCTTGGAAACGATATTTCGATAATTCAGACAGTAATACGAACTAAGTTGTTACTTTCCTCGTCCCTAAAGTGAAGCTGGCAATTTAAATCCGACTGAATTCATTTCGAAACATTTGAAATCGTTTCAGAACGAATCTGATCACTTCAGAGTTGTGGTAATGTCACTCGTGGGTCTGGAGACCCGTTAGTTGCGTCCTTTCCAAATGTAAACTATAATTTATGTCGCCGCCATTAGGAGTTTACATTTCAATTCGAAACGCAAAGGTCGCCTCCTTATCAAACCTTCATCCTCGGGACTCTTCCTCACTCTCAAAGGCCAGGGGAGGAGATTTAGTGAAGCGAGATTTAGTTTATTCTCTGAAATACAACCTACACGCGGCAGAACCTGCGTTAGAGAAGGAGAAGAACCTCACTACGTATGGTGAGTCTGATGATTCTTGCTTTAACACTGAGAGGGAATGAGCAGCGATTGGAGTAGTACGTTCCGTTCTATTGTCCTGCGGGGAAGAAATTATTTTCAAAGGAGCGTTCACAAAAGGGTTCATCTGGAGTTCAATCAATGATAATAAACAACCAAAGTCTACATAGTTTCCCCCCCTTATTCTGGTGACAACCTGAAACTCCTCGCGGCAGAGTGGCGTCCAACAGCAGCCTCATGCCCATGGAGCTAGTGTTCTCTGATGCGACGTCGCTAATATGTCCACACCATTCTAGCATGAAAGGA
The DNA here is from genome assembly GCA_020466155.1 of Pachypeltis micranthus. Classification (NCBI taxonomy): domain Eukaryota; kingdom Metazoa; phylum Arthropoda; class Insecta; order Hemiptera; family Miridae; genus Pachypeltis; species Pachypeltis micranthus. The sequence continues at coordinate 36,705,688 of CM035768.1, forward strand.
TAGACAGCCTTGAGGTCGATCCCTGTAACCTCATCAGACCGCAGCAGAGACCCCCCCAAAGTATTCTGAGGCGTGCTGCAGCGAGCTCCTCTCAAGTACACAGTACATCCTCCACTGACTCCAACCCTGCCTCGCAGAATAAGCAACTGTGTACTTCTGACTTCTTGGCCAGGTGATAACTTAGTGGAGAGTATCCAATGAACAGGCCACGTACCATCTGTATACTTTCTCTCTCCAGACTGAAGACCTCTATTCATTACTCTCTGGAGAGTCTAATAATAATAACCTTCCTCCCACGTGCCAACCTCTCTATTTAATCTTGATGGCCCCTACGAAGGGCTCAAGTCCCACCTGGATCAGTGCAGGTCCATCTCTCGCCCTTCTATTTCTCTGTGACCTGGCACCCAACGCAATGTTGAAGTGTTCACAACCACTCAGGCATTCCAAAACCAGCCTTGATCAAATATTTATTCACCAATTAAAACTGAAACAAACGTCTGAAACGATGCATCACAATTCTCCTTGCCCTCAATCCAGTGTTTACTGACAGTACAGTGTAACACGATGGATTGTATGCATGATGGAGCTGTACCTACGTTTAGCGCGGTACGTAAAATGGGTTATGGCTATAATATAAAGTAAACGGTTAGTAAAATCCACACTGCGTTTTTAATCATAATTTAAGCCATTCTTCGGAAAATTCTAAACGTCTCGTTTTCTGGTGCGTTTGGCCTCATATTTTCCATTCCACTAAGAATTGAAGAGACCTAAGGCACGGTAATGCCATGATAAGTATGACTTAACGGCCAGGTGATGGTGTCTTTACATCGAAAGCGCTCGCCCACAGTTTCTCACCAACCAGAGAAGATGGACCCACCAAACAGGTACGTTAACTTTAATAAGTATCATCCATCGTTGCTCTAGTGCAGGTAGTTTAGTGAGATGGATTTCTACTCGTTGACTTATCGCAGGACATGAGCATCCAGGTCGTACCTGCGCCGGATTTGCCAAGTCACAAGCCCAAGCTATACGCAGTGGATGATACTTGTCATGCCATCTTCTCTTGCAAAGGCTGATGGTGCAGAATAAAATTTAGCCAATTTACCCGAGCAACGCCGAGCTTGGTTACCCTGGACCTGACAAGCAGTTAACAACGCTCAAACTGCTGGCCAGCATGGGTGGCCGTAATAGAAGGGCGGCAGGCTGCTAGATTCTCGGAAGAATGAACATAATGAGAAAGAAGAACTGCTATCGCAGAGAGGGCCGAACTGATGCAACGCTTTAAATGAGTTGGTACACAAGGTAGACACGGACGTAAATTCACGGGGCCACTAAAAACAAAAGCAAACCCTGATACGACGCATCATTCAACATTCCTCAGCCTCCGTGATCAAAGCTCAAAGCTCCATAGTCGAATGACAACGAATTTCAAGGGTTTTCTCGTTCGCGGCTTTCACGTGTGCTGCAGGGGGGATTTGAACGATTTTGGTCGGAAGGGTTACGGGATTAAAAAGCAAAATAAAAGTGGTCGGGGACAGTGGATTACGACGGCGGGAGTCAGGCTGCTATCTAATTACGAGAACGGCGATTAGGCCACGGGCTCGATGAGAGCTCTGGGGAAAAAAGTGGAAAAACGTGTTATTTACAACGATGACGTCATTAATTCATGTCGCCTCGTGCGATCTCTTCTTTTCTACGAGCTCCGTCCCAAACGAGTTTGTAAATCAAACAAAATGATCCACAATCCAAACCAGTTCTCTCCCGAAACTCGCGTCCCGATGCCTTTCCAAGTAGCTTCAACTAACCCATTCGGATTAGCGGAAAGTCACGAACCCACAATCTTAAATATACGGATTTTTATCGTTCACTGGTCTCTGATACATTTTCCACCGTCAGTTCCAGCGTCATCCTCAGCCCTCGGCCTCATTCATCAGGTGCCGAGAGCCCCGAATGAGCTCATTAATGCAACTTCGGCGTCAAAGCTTATTGTCGGATCGGGTTTTTAATTTGTCGCGTCTGAGGGAAACGGGTGAGCGGCGTTTTATCTTATCCCCCAGCGCGTCGTTCGCTGTGTTTTACAACGCGTGTGTGATTGACTTCACGGATAACGGATTTCGGGAGTTGCTCGTTCAGTAGCTCAATGAGCCAAACCAAAACTGGTTCAAAATGTAGGTAGCTACACCACTCCGATGGAAGCCTTCAAATCTTCGTTCGGAGAAGGAACGCAAGTTTTATCGCAAGGAAGATTCTACGCATTGTCTGAATATTGCATTAAAATGACGCGTGAAAGTTCGAGAGAAGAGGTAGAGAAAGGAAAAGTTAAGAATCACCCTCACTTCGACTGAGGCTTTCGTCCCCAAACTGCACTTCAGGTGGAGCGACCTAAGGCCCTAGGGCTATCCGTTCGAAGGATTTAAGCTTCAAGAGCACCTGAACCACATAAGAGACTGGAGGGATAAGTGGAAGATCTACATGAACGCACGTACGTTTTGTTGGCCTTTGAAAGTAATGCCGCGGCTGTCCAAGCCGAGCACACAGCTCGAAGCCAAGGCCTCCACCTATTAAGTTACTGGGAATCGCGGCCATCAACTAGAACCCCCTGCTCAGCCATTATTCACCCTTAGACCCATATCATGGGGAATGTGTGGGTTCAGCAGAAGCCACAACCATAAAACGCGCACAGACACTTCAAAATCGCGTACTTCGTCTAATTATCGACGCACCGTGGTTGTTCGCAACTCCACATCTCACAACGACCTTCGCATACCCACGGAAAATGAAACCATCGAACAGATGTACTGACGGTCAACTTGCACGAACACGATAATCCTTGAAGTTGTGAATATAACTTGAGCTCCACTGCGCGACTGAGAAAGTCCTAGCTGTAACCACATTCCCATGATCAAGCCACTCGTCATACCACACACTCACACCACATCATATTAATGTGCTCATTGTGATACTATTTCGTACTTACCGTTATTGCGATACTATATTGCCCCTGTGATATTCCTACTTGACGTTATTGCTACGTGCCTCTGTGATATTTTTCCTTATTAAATAATTCTTAACTTCTTATCCCATTATATTACCTCTATTTTACTCAGTACAATATATTTTTCCAAGCGATAAGTTGAAACTCGTGGACACTGCCCTTTATCAGTCACTACTATTTGAGTGATAGCTTGGGGAGGAACGAATGTATCTCACTTACAACGGTTGATTATTATACTCGTACAAGAGGCAGTACTGAAAATTTATCTTAAGAAGCCAAGGCGATACTCTACAGAGCAACTCTTCCAATGTGCTAAAGTGTTCTCACTTCGTAAAATCTATGTGAAAGTCGCATTAATGTTCTTTCACAAAACTCGTAATTTTATGCATCCAGTGAACTTTATCGGTCAATATGAAACAAGATTCAGGTTTAGGGGCAATGAGGTGAATGTGGTCCTCGTATCGTGCTTTTTACTCGGAGTCCCCTCTACATAATCTTGAATCTTGTAAATAAAATAACTGCGAAGACGATATTCCCTGAAAATTTCAGCAGAATTCGATATAAGAAACTAGTGTTTACTTGGCTCATTACTACTAGCCGGACAGGCTTTATCGTGGGTTTTTTAATTAGTCAATAGGTGTGCTGGTGAGGTATTTTGAATTTTCTTTGTTTAACGTTGGCAAGCGTATTTGTGATAAGGAGTAAATTTAATTATTTATGAGGAGGTAGATAATTGACTCTTGGTGGCAGCACGGGCTATGCCTACAGCCACCAATATCCAACGTGGCAATTCAACGTTTTTTTTCTTTTTCTTCTATCATATCTTTATGTCAATAAATTTCATTTCATTTCATTATCATTTTATCTTGTACGAATTTTTATCCTTGTGGTACAGTCGTACATGTACTTTAAGAACGTACACTCAATTCAAGGATCCTGATATTTACACAGCGGATGAACTGCATCAATGAACAAGTACCGAGTTAATTAGATATTTTCTACTGTAAGCGCTATTCTCAAAACTGTACGGGCTAAGCAGACAATATTGTTATCTTTTTAACAATAGAAAGAGGAGATAACAGGATTAGAAACACGGGGGAGGGGGGGGGTTACGAGACTACGAAACCCATGGAGGATAGAGAGGAAATGGCGGAGTGACGATTGGGAGGGTGGTTACAGGACATTTCTGAAATCTAGAACAGTCAGGTTTAATGATGAGAGCAATCATTCATCGACTCGCACGAAGAAACAAAGTTTCTTTCGGAGGTTTGAGATGAATTGATTGGAAAAACTCACGACTCGCAACAGCTGCTAACTGAACACGTTCAGTCAGCTAATGGCGCCCTGCTGGTCCCGTCCGCTCGCCGAAGGTCACTTTTTTTCAATGTGGATGGTAATTCACGTCTAAGACTTTGAAATCCATAGGTAAGATACTGACAGAGTACTAGAAATTTATTTTGACAGAATATTTGCATTTTCTGCCCTAAGTGCGACAGGGAGCCGCACTCCAATCGGTGGAAGGGGAGGAATTGAGCGGAAAAGTACCTGGGGAAAGATAAGGAGGGCTCAAGGCTAAAAGGGCCGAGTTTCTTACACACTTATTTTGTGACATCATTTCGTTCCCACCCAGCATGACGCTTTTTGGCAGTTAGATGAAGGCTAAAGCATATTCCATACTAAAGCTAGTCTAGTTTTATTCAGATCCTAACTTTTTGTCGCCCACTGAATCCAAAAAAAAGCTATTTGTGGCGCATGGACTGTATGTGTGTCTAGGAAACCTGAAGAACCGATTGAGCTGGTTCTTCGTTTGTTTTGTTCTTGATTTTCGAAGGCGCGAAAATAGGTTTATTAGAGACTTCCATCAACAGAAGAGGGAAGGGACCTAAATGTAACTAAAACTAGATATTTTTCGCATTGTTCTCAGAAAACTGCTCTGATAATTGTTAATGAACTTTAAAATATTTTTTCTAATCAGTGTTTAACTTTTCTACTGTATAAATATCTCTGTGCGTGTTCAGTAATATAGGCCTATTTTACTGTTAACTGAGTGAAAAACAGATTGTGCTAGTGCAGTATCTAGAGCGAGTATAGTCACCAAATCATTTTTTTACCTTTCCGAAGTACTGGATTGAATTACAAATTGAAACGTTAGGCGTTACTCTTATTATTAAGTAGTGGCAGTGCAAACTGTTGAAGACAATGAGTTCTATGACGCCTAGGGCAACTGTAATGCAAACTGCCCTTTTACAGGTAAGCGATAAAGTTTTGTAATTCCTCCGCCCTTTTGACTCGCGAGGAGAGACGTTCTGGTTAGAGTTTTCTCCATCTCACTGGCTCGGGTGATCGATGCAACAACGTCTGCCTATCCATCACCGATTAATCTGTGGCACAGTCGGCCATCAACGGTCTTGGAGAAAAAAACCTAAATGACAATTCCGTCTGAAGTGACTATTTTTCTCTGCCAGCTACTGAATGAAGCGCTGGGACGTTAGATGAACTTGGAAGCGGGAGCTCGACGCCAAACGAACGGACATTCCGAAATACCTTGGAGCCAGTCGGCAGAATGAAATTACCTCCAGGGGATTGCAGTCGGATAGCGAGCAACGATGCGACAGGCTCGAGAACAGGAATCTGGTGGTTTCTGAGTTGTAGATGGCCGAAGAAAGATCAGAGGTGATCATTAAGGGAGGCATGCAGGTTGTACTGGAAACACGGGCTGGCCACCAGATATCCGCAAAGGAACATGAGTCGTGTTGAAAAGATGAACTAACTTCTTCGGAGACGAATGCGACTAGGACTAGGACCGCGCCGCACCTAATTGGCCCCCTTGAATTCCACTTTCCCTCACCTACGTTTATTGCGGCTGAGCGCCTCCACCAATTGAACAGGTCGTATTCACTAGATTCAACGATAGCCGCTGCGATTCTCTGCAATTTCCGTGCTGACCGTTGTTACCTCAAAGCGATTTCCCGTTAGACAAATTTAAATAAACGAAAGCCACATCAGCCCCTGTTGAAAGCACACGCCAGGTCTTAACAATTACCTAATGCACTTCGGGTACGGTGACTGTCCCAACTCTGCCGGAAACATGCCGGCGTACATCCAAACAACATTAAATGTAGTGCAGTTCTATAATTCATTGACTACTTCAACTTAGTCACTTTTCGACGTCCCTTTCTACTTTCCTAAGCTTCTCAAAGATGAGGAAGATACGATGAGTGGAGGAAAACCGCTTTGGTTGAAGATCTGCTTGATCAACTCGCTGGACGGGAACTCCCGGGTGTGGACAGTCGGCATGATGGGAGCAAATACTGTTCTTGGTTTGAGGTTCGATTCATACTTGCGTTTACATACCAATGTCACCGGAACATTTTTACATTCCTTGCCTATCGATAGACAATCCGTACATCAACCTCCCTGGTGACCAAGTCGTGAGTTCAACTATTGCTATCCGTCAGTTCGGTTCAAATCTAACCACGCAAATGTGACCGCAATAAATATTCACCGCGTAAAACCACAAGAGGAAGCTGTGAGGATTAACACCTAGTTGGGCCTGTCGTTTTTGCGGCTTATATTGCCGAGAAGTTCCGCTTTACCGTATAATGTAACCTGTAGACATTGCGTTAAAAACTGAACCACTTACAGCAAATAGCGAACGGTTCCTCGGCAAAGGGGTCACTCACCTGAAACATGAGAACAAGAGAATAATTAGCGAGCGACGACATTTGAAAGCCTCGCTACTTACAACTCAACGTGTCAAATAACCGCTTTGTCTGTAGCAGTTGAAATACGCTCTGAATGAAAATTCTGAATTACGCCAGTTTCCACACTAAATACAAGAAAATTCTTTTATGAACTCGCTCTAATTTTCATGAACAAACTCGCAGAAGAAGCCTTGCCGATGTCAACCTTAATGGTAGGCCGACAATGTTCAACATAAATGTTCCAGACGTCTTCAGAATTGGACGGGAACAACTGAGTTCGGACGTGCAGCATTTCTAATTCGGGCGGCTATTTTGAAATTACTACACAACGGTTCATTAATTTGCACAGCATGATTGTGACCTATACTATTCAACCCAACGTCGAAAAATGTTAAGAACATAACATAGCTACACCAAAAATCCGGTAAACGACAACTCATATTTGTGAGTAAACACATGTGAAGTCTGACGTTTCAATCAATATTTCCAATAATTGCCTTGTTATCCAGCTTGACACTGTCTCACACCTCTGAGGCCTATTCCATTCGATTCAACATCGAAACGATAGGAAACATGATTGGACTACAACGGGACGACGTAAATTTACATTTTCTAGGCGATGCCACGCGATTGGTACGACGTGAGCGCAGGCTGGGGAGAAACGACAACTTTCGCTATATATTCCCTCGAGTTCCTTCGAGTAGTAGAATTTGCCTCACCATATTTACTGTTATTTCACTGTTTCCCATCTTGGCGCAGCCCTACACCTCTAAGACCCCTCCTATTCGACTCAATATTGAACAAAACCTGGAGAAACGGTACGAAAACTCGGCTTAATTTAAATAAAACCAAAATTTCGTATTTGGCGATTGTTTAGGGCATAACTGCTATTATTTTCTGAGTGGGCGAGCACAACTAAATCTCAAATGGAATTTTCGCGTTAAAGAACGGATTTTTCAGACCACTTTAAAGGTCCAAAACATGGCCTGGCGGCGAAGGGCGGACGGCCATTGCAGTTAAGGAATCCCCATGTCTTGAAACGTAGTGTCCAATTTTGAGGAGGTGGCGAATAATATGGAATATTCCTGACTGAAAACATACATGTGTTATTCAGAATGAATAATGTACCAAAACCACGCATTAATCAGAAAAAGAACGCCGTAATAAAGATCAAAAGTAACTAACAGAATGTGAAGATTCCTCCAATTAGGTTTTTAGAGAACTTACTGTGACACATTATCTCAGACGCAACCAGAAACAATACCATTTTGCTGTCTGCACACAGCGGCTTATCATTTATTGCTTTAGAGCTTCGCGAGAGACCATAACTTACAAGTTTATATCTCGCTATCACTTCGATTAACGGCGTCACTTCGATTACACAACACGTTGATGTTGTGATTTACACGGACGACCTCAAGCTCTTCAGCGCCCTCCATGATGCCTGTGATGGCCACGCTCTCCTTGGTCACCCTCTCTCCGTTCCGACCACATAGCCAAGATGGCATCCTGCAGTACGCATACTCTGGTCTTTCTGAAGAGGCACGCCAGAGAGTTCACCCATTCTTCGTCCAGACCATCTTACAAGTTGAGAGCCTTTCTGCGCTATCTGGCATTTAAATTCTCCAGAGAAGGGGTCAACCGTGAAGAGCTCTTCAGTTGCTTCTCCCCGCTCTTCCATCAAGATCGACACCTCTGGTCTGAGATCTTCTTTCTACATGCACTACTCCCTGGACGGGTTGATGCCTCAGATCTCCTGGCCTGTGTAGGCTAGCATACACCTCCCCATGTTTCCCATTCTCCTGTCCCCTTCTCCTTCACCATCTCCTTCTGCCGTATCCTATTTACCTTGTCGCTCCCCTCTTTCAAGTTCTAGCTATCTGTTCACCTTCTTCCATCCCCTCTTCCGCACTAGGGCGTGTTTTAGTCTTAACTGCAGCGTAACATTGCTAGTTTATCCTTTCCAATCTCTTTTTTCAACCTCTGAAGTACTACACGTTCTTTCCTCTTGTATTTTGTGCTCGTCCCGTATCTACACTAATAAATAAAAGGGTTAAAAAGGAATCCGCGTGTACATTTGAACAGCTTAAGTAAATCAATGAATACGTTTTCGTGGAAGCCCCTTCCCGACTTCGGGGACAATGCGTTTGATGTGTTGTACCAGAGATTTGCCAAATTTGTGTTAAAGATTTTATCAAAATAGGAAAATGTAGAGGCATGTACTATACAAATTACTAATAGAAAAAGTTATTGTTGTCTACGTTGTGAGCTACAAGTGTTATTTATTATAGGATTATTATGTTCAGTTCTTTCGTCGGTACTTCACAAGTAAACGATTGCTGGACGATAGAGAGAACTGAATGAGGAAAACCTCCCTCAAAACATGTCGGGTTTCTCTAATCATGTCAGGCGGATTTATTAGGAATTAATCGATTAATGTAGACGGTAACTTGACTACATAACCGACCAATTAGTTCGATAATCTACGAAGGCACAGCAGGTCAGAAGGAGATCAGAAATCCGTTCATTTCGTCCTGCTCCCGAGAGGCCCTGCCTCCCCGTTACACGATGACGAGCGTGTTTCTCGATGGTTCACCTCGAATTAATTAATATTTTCGAATATGGCTATCGATAATCCGCAGCCCTTGAAGCTATATTTCCAATTAACATTGAGGGGGGCCAGTTCGCTTATAATTATTTCTTCCGTCTAATGCGCCACCGAATGCGAGCACATTACAACTTGTCCGGCCGCATTAATTAAAAAAGAAAATCGAAAGAAGATATTAATTTTATTTTGAAGGAGGGTTCATTACATTAAGTTACGGCCCAGCTCTCGGAAATCTCCCCAACCAACTCCCAGCCAACCAAACGCCGCAGAGAAACTCTGAAATGGTTCTTCGGTCGGAGACTGGACTTTCGGCTTTGAATTGGGATTTTTTTAACCTCCTACGTATTTACCCGCTTAAGAAATTCGAAGTTCAGTAAAAAAATAGGCTATGAAGTTCCTCCAGGTTCAATAGCTCAGGAATATTCGTTTTTACGTGCTTAAAAACCTTTGACCTTAAAGAAATATCAGATCGCCAGCGATAGGTTTGTTGTAAAACGTGACGTTTCTGTAAAATAATACGACTAACTGAGGAATTTTGCACGGGCAAAATGGAAAGCATAGGTAGATCCATTCAAAACAAGGTTTAGGAAACTTAGAATTTTTTTCGGCCTCGGAAGTTGCCATTAATTTTGACATTTCACGCGCGCCAACTGCATTCTGTTGTATCGAATTAAACGCCGTAGGAATCGTGGGAGATTTGAGAACAAACAATCAAATAATTACCACTTGAGAAAATCCAGGATGCTCGAAAGTGTGAGCAGCCAAGGACGCACAGCTCGTGGACAGCATGGAAACTCCCGGATACGTGAATAATTTTCGCGAACGATCAAACTTTTCCTCAACCCCGTTTGATTGCCCGGAGAATCGCTTGTGGAATGGGAAGAGTATTCCTTGGGAAGTTCTTTATCGTCGAAACTCGTCGTTGAACGACAGGATTCACAAATCTTTACTGTGATGTCACACTGAGAGTAGACCACGTTTTGGTGCAGATCCTTTCATAGGAGCTGAACAAATTCAATTCAGATTGGTGTCTCGTAATTCGTTTTCAAGCGCGTATTTTGTAAATGAACTGCTTTAGTGCGTGAAAACGTCACGTCGATTCGTTTCAGGGCCATCTTTCAGAGGATAAAAAACTCTACTGCTTATACAGATAGTTAAGTGGACACAAAATAGTTACGGGAACCTATAACAGCCCTACAAACATAACTTATGACCCGAGATACAACGTATTTTTCCAGCCACAGGAGACGGACTCACCTAACCGGTACGTTAACTTTAGAATTTTTCTTATTACGGTTCCCCTAGAGGCCCCCCCCCCCCTCCCTCGCCGCACATCGCACTTGCTCCCATCCTTCTGAGCAGTACCCAGGGATATGTGAACTCAGGCAACATACAACATCTTCGGCGTTCTGTGAAAGCTTTATTTGACGAGTCTGACGTGGTGGCACAAGAGGGCGTTGCATGCAGTTTATCCATTAGATAATTGTAAAGCGTACTAAGATTTATCATGGTTGCGTTATTATAATAAAATATTCGTTATTGCCCAGGTGTTTCATTCAAGCCAAAATTATTTAAAAATTGTGATTTTAATGGGTACCACACCAGGGAAACAGCTGGTAGGGCGCATTACACAGGCTCCAGGCTATTACAAAATTAAATTGCGTCTACCTACATTTCGTGGCATGTTGAATTACATTCAAATGTAACCAAGTAGCGGCATTCGCGGCGCGGTGGGTGCAAAAAATTAATCTGCATCGGCCGGGAATCGAACCCGGGCCGCCCGCGTGGCAGGCGAGCATTCTACCACTGAACCACCGATGCTTGTATATTAATTGGCTCACAACTCTTTACATGCTATAAAATATATAACAAAATTAGTGTTAGCGTTAGTTTTACAGGTTCCGCTGGTAATAAATTTAAGATAACAACAATAAGAAAAACTCACGTGCAACGCTAGCAGTTACATATACAAAGCGTTACAATAAATATCGAATATTTTCTATGAAACATTAATAAATGAAGTTGAGTTACATGGGATGACAGAAAGAAAAGATGAGTCGTTGGCAGTTCTGAAAACATTAATATCCTGTAAGGGCTTTTCTCACCTATTCTTTATGGAAACTGAAGCGATCGACCCAGTAAATAATCGAGTTTTGGTTTATTATTCATTCTGAAATAACTGAAAACAAACGAAAATCTACGTCATTAACAATAATTACCAACAAAAACCACCAACATGCTTGAGCGACTTCCCGCTCTCATTATCTGCCAATTGACAGATTTTAAACATTGTAACTAGTTTATCCTTCGAGTCCAACTTCCCTACAACCAAGTACAGTAAGGATCAGTTTTCAATCTCACCAATTACTATAAACCTTTCGAATCTCTGGTTTTCCGTAACGAAATTCATTGACTTCAGCTGGTACAAAAGTTTCTGATACGTCCCATTCACATGGACTTAGGCCTTGCAATTCGGAGTACCTGCTCTGAGCCCCAGTTTCGAAGATTGAAAGGCCAACAAAACCCAACGCTTCAGCATCTGCAAACACCACCATTTGTGAGTAAAGTGGTGGTCTATCGTGATATCAAGATGTGCAATGTACGATGTATCTACAATGTTCGACGTCATTTGTCATCGGAAACATGTAAAAATACCTACGCTAAAACAGGCTTAAATCGAACAGAAGTACTTCGTTTGACTCGCCGACGGCACATCCTCGAACTCGTTTCCGTGATTGATCGGCATAACTACTTGCACTTCCCAATATACGCAAGCTTGATATATTAGTTTTTGTTAAAAGTTATCGTTAATAATTTGTAGCCGTGACTAAATGTTTTTCAAAGATATATATATTAACTTTATTAATTAAAGTGTTTTTTGTAACTTTCGTGTTCATTACTTTCCGCTACCAAAAAGGTAAGGAAAGTGTTGTAATCGTGTAAAAAAATTTCTGGTGTGTAGCAACACTTAACTTTCAGCGACCCCCGTAATTTCGACGACCAGCTACATACGCGGACGCTATATTTCAGTTCAACAATTTCTACAGGAACATTTACTTACAACAAAATATAGGTACGAGTTAGTTGAAACATTATTTTCGATTGAGAACAATATGTGTATATGTCGGTAGGTATTTACTATTCGAAAACTTCCTGTGAGTTCGGTGAAAATCGTTGAAGCCGTTTTGCCAAAAATGAAACCTTTTGCTTTCTTTAAAATGGAGATATGCAACGAGAAGAAAAGTGGCGTAGTAGAAGATAATTTGAAAGTTTAATTAAAATCGTTAGAGCTGTCTTCGACAAAAAATTCGTAAAACCCTATTTTTTGGTACATTTTGGTCCCCCATCCCCCTTTCGCATCGATGGAAATCGCCGGTAACCTTCGGTCCTCGTTCATTTTCTGAGTAGCAATTGCTCAATGATGGTCAGGGCATGACCGCGAGCAGCCCAACAAATTCGGAGACTGTTAGCGCTACCAGTTTCTGTCGTCGTGAGTGCAAATGAACTGAATAAAAATTGAAGACTCATCGTACAGGCACTTCATTGGACTACTCGAGATTTTCTAAGATTCTAACGACTTATGAGATGAGTTTTTGACGAAACTGGCAGAGTTGATTAGCGTACTTCTAACGGATGTCCTGCTATGTCAGAATCCTTCGACCATAAATAAAGTCGGAGGTAGAAGGTGTTCGACGATAATATAATCACTGACGCGGAAGAGCTTAGATCGTTCGAAAACGAGGGAAGAGGGCGTGTGATTGCCTCCCGTTCACGTACAAAGTTATCAATACAATTTTTGAGAAATCGAAAAACTAGCTAACCGGTCGATTCATTAAAAGTTGATCGTACTAGGTCAGAAAACGTCAGAGTTCAGACCGTTCAACTTTCCGTTGCGCGGTTAATGTGGAAACTACTTTAGTAAAGATCTGTAAAGAACTCACCATTTATTACAGCCGATTACATAACTTTCCTTTCTACTCCGTAGAGCCAAGGGAAATACCAAAATTCGACGACCTGCTACATACGCGGGCGCTATTTCTTCGTTCAACACATTTCTACAGAAACATTTATAGAGAACAAAATGTAGATACTAATTGTTTGAGACTAATCTGTAAGTTTGATCGAATTCCATAGAGCCATTTTTTGGAAAATTGGAAAATCGGTAAATTACTATTCGAAAATCTCGTTTTCCGAGCTATCATGGCTTATATCGACGTTCAACAGATTGATACTTAGAGAGTTGCGGAGAACAAAATGTGAGTGTAGGTTGCTGAAAGAGACTCCATAAGATTCATGTGTGTGTTATGTATGTCCTAACTCACACATTTCCTCAGTACAGTACCCAGCACATCCCATGAGCCAATAAGTGGTTATGAAAGTCTTTCGTCCCCGAACCAAATAAATTCGTGTTACTTCTCAAGGATTGAACAAATTGTACAGGAAAATATAAATGTTCCTCTTATATTTGATTAGCGTAGTTCTTACTACAACGCCCTATCAAAGGCACCGGGTGATTGTGGTCTAGTGGATAAGACATTGTTCATAATTCTCGACGTAAGTCGAGGATTGTGGATTGGAGCTCCGGCGCGAAGGCTGTAATTTTTGCCTGAGTCAGTAGCTCTTCAAAAGCATCTCCAAATTACCTCAGTACATTGGCGCCGGACTAGTGAACGAACTTTTTCATTCCAAGAAAAAGAAGAGGCCCAGAGAGAAAACTTAAAAAATTAAGAAAGAAACAATGAGACGAATTCTCGGGTCCGGGATTCGTTGACGCTGAGAAAGTTCCTGCGCAAAGGAAAATATAATGGGTGACGCGCCTACTACAATGTGAAAGAAAAGACTTTCCTTGTAGCCCCCTCGTTTCTCGAATCAAAGATCGGATTTCCCGGGGATTCGTTCAACTCTCATAGAATTCGTTCCTTAAAAGAGTCCGCTCCAGGAGCAGCGGCTAAAGACGAGGGGGGAGATGTACTGACTGACTCCTAATAAAGGCACCGGGCGATCGTGGTCTAGTGGTTAAGACCTTTGTTATTAAATTCTCAGCGTAAGTCGGGGATTGTGGATCGGAGCTCCGGCGCAATTGCAGTAATTTTTGCCTGAGTCAGCAGCTCTTCAGAAGTATATCCAAACTACCTCAGTACACAGGTAGCTTAATGGGCGTGAATGTTTCGACTAACGATTAATTCGTGCAACGTTTACTTATTAACAAATACTGAACTCGGCAACTGGTCCCAAACTTGACGTGAAACCAAATACATCAATTCGATGGCTCGAGCCTTCCATTTTAAAAAAGAATTGAGTTACAAAACAGCGGATTTTTAAATAAATAAAAATATTTGGTGCGTAGCAACGCCCAACTTTCCGCCGCTCTCGTAAGTTCGACGACCTGCAACATACGCGGTCGCTATATCTTCGTTCAGCATGTTTCTACAGGAACATTTATGGAAAGCAAAATGTAGGGACTAGTTATTTGTGGGTTCTTCGTAAGTTTGATCGAAATCGGTAGAGCCATTTTTGAGAAAATTGGAAACCGATAAATTACTCCTTTTCTGAGTTTACTTGGCTTATATCTCCGTTCAACATATAGGTATGAACCATTCGAAAAAATCCTGTAAGTTTGGTGAAAATCATTGAAGCTGTTTTGTCAAAAATCGTAAAAAAACCTATATTTGCTTCATAGGCTTATCTCCGTTCACCGTATTTTCATGGAGATATGCGTGGAGAATGAAAGATTTGTACAAACTAGTAGAAGATAATGTGAAAGTTTAATCAAAATCGTTAGAGTCGTTTTCAAGAAAAATGAGAAACCCCCTGAAAACCCATCGACCGAATTTGCCCATAACGTCCGTAATTATTTCTGTATCTACCTGTTGAACGGAGATATACGACATGAAGTCGAATATTAATTCATCGTTTTTCCAATTGTCTCGAAAACGGCTCTAACGGTTTCAATAAAATGTACGGGCTACTCATAGCTTTCATTTTGTTCTCCATAAATGTTTCTGTAGAAATTAGTTGAACGCCCACGTATGTAGCAGGTCGTCGAAGTTACAGGAAGTTGTGTGTTGCTGCGGACCAGATATTTTTAGTTATAAGTTCGTAACACTGAAGGAAAGTTTTCGTCGTTCCTTCTTTTTCATCGTAGTTTAACCAGATGTATCGTTTCTGTACCTACGCGAGACGTAAAAAGCCTCTAAACCTTCTACGGTGCCCATTTAGTGTTTTCAAATCCCAACAGTCTCGTACGAATATTTAAATCACGTACGTGCATTAGAACATTTAAACGGTTTCTACCGTTGATAAATCAACATAAAACCTATTAAGTTTCGTAGTGAGCTCGTCGGAGCGGGCCGTCGAGTTGGAAATGTTTTTGTCGGGCCAACCAAAAGGAAGTTATTAGCAACGGCTTGAGAGCCGTCCCCGGAGGGAAAGGAGTCGTCTTGTGCCGCTGAAGGTGGTCCAAAATCGGTGCCCAGGACGAGATGATGTAGGACTGGTTTGAAAAGAAACTAGAGATTCCTAGATTTCGGACATAATCAGATTTACATGGTCACACCTATATCCTTCCTAAGACTCGGGAATTATTTACGAAAACTCGTTTCCATTAGTTTCAGTACGTTCTCTCTATTTTATTAATTATCCTCCTAAATCTGTTTCGAATGAGTCCGCAGTCAACCGAGCCCCTATCCACATATTTAGTTCACAATGTTCATTTTGGTTCGAATAAATACGAACAAAACAAAATCGAACAAAATACAAAAATACAAGAAATGACGATAATTGACATTGTAGGTATTCTAAATTGGACTCCAATATCATCACCGAAAACTAATCGTCTACTTGTGCAGCGTACGAGTTCGATACAGACTCGAATAGATGGTCACAGAGGACACTCTTCTCTTCATTAAGACTGCACGCGGTTCCTATCCGGGCGACATTCAGGCTGTCGCTGGACGCGCGTGAACCGACGACTGTACCTACTGGTATGTTACTTCCTTGTCACTTATCTAACTACAACTTAGGTTAGGTTTGACTGTTCGATCTGTCAACCAACTTACACGCTCGGCTTCTTCGTGATGTTGAATTGCGGCAAATGTTCATTCAACGACGTTCAAAAAACACTTTCACGCACGACCTCATCATTACCTACGTTATTTGTCATTTTATTATTATTTAAAGCGCCCCGTGAGTTATGATCAAAATCGTGTTCGGACACTAACGTTTTTGATGAACACAAGGTTGATGAACAACGAAAGTTACGTTCACAAACGCCAAATCATTCAAGAATAAAACACGTAATAAACCGAACGATCAAATAGGATGGCTGTAATAACAAATGGGACGCATTATACAACTTTTGTGTCAAACTTCCCACCTATGACGCGCGCTAGGAGGCCCGCCCGCGATTGTTTATTACTACTTTTCCCGCGGATTTCCTTCCCCTAGAAGTTAGCGATCCTTTACATATTCATAGTGCATTTTATTTTTCTACTTTCCGCTACCCGAAGGGAAGGAAAGTATAGTAATCGTGTGGAAAAAAAAAAAAAAAAAAAATCTGGGTTTTCTCCAGATCTTTACGTTTTGAGGCCTAATGAGTCTAAAAAACCTAATTTCCGCGCGTGCTCCGTGTGTGTGTCTGTAGTTCGATTTGCGGGAGAACGGCTGAACCGATTGAGCTGGTTCTTTTTTGTTTTGTTCGTTATTTTTTGTAGACACCAAAATAAGGTTATGGACGATTTCGGCCTTTAGGAAGGGAGGTCGGGGACGAAAATGTACCAAAAACTAGGGTTTTTCGGATTTTTCTCGGAAACGGCTGAAATGATTTTGATTAAACTTTCAAAAAATCTTCTACTAATTAATACCTAACTTTTCTTCTATATACATATCTCCATGAAAATACGGTGCACAGAGATATAGGCCTATGAAGCAAAAATAGGTTTTTTACGCTTTTTGGCAAAACGGCTTCAGCGATTTTCACCAAACTCCCAGGGTGTTTTTAAATAGTTGATACCTACGTATTGTTCTCAATAAATGTTCCTCTGACAGACCATTGAGCAGAGATAAAAATGAAAATGTGTAAGGATAAAAATAAAGAAAAACTGGATTACAATAGATTTTTGCGTGAACGTCTGATAATTTTGTTCGCCATTATTCCGCAGATGAGCATTTAATGTTACCGTTGAGTCTAAAAATATTTTGTTCAAATCAACGTTTTTAGAGGAGTTGAGCCGTTGTGTTATAACCTTATTTTAGCGTCACAGTCAAATTGGAATCAAGTCGTCAAATGAAACACAAATGAAGCATAAAACGACGTTACAATGACGAAACTATCATTATGCGGTATCGTTTCTAATCAACGACGAGGTAGTGCACTACAAGCCGTTTTCGTTTGATTTTTGACTCACTTTGGTTTCTCAGCTTCTCCTTCTTACGTGGCAATTCACCAATGACCTTTCTTTTAGGATTTTACAAAATGAACAACAGACGACTTCGATCCGTTCAGCCGTGCTCCCTCAAAGTTGATTACAGACGTTCAGACAACGAAGAAAAATCGAGTTTTTTTCCAACTTGCGATGAAAACTGTTTTTTCTGCCAATTGCAGTAGTTAATTCGTGTCTGTGATGGGTGTTGAGAAATGAAGTACCATATTACGCGTTTAAAAGTAGAACGAAAATAAATAATTCCGAAACGATTACGTCGAAATCAGAATGAAACGGATTTTTGAAAATTCACGAAATTAATTTTGAAAAGGGGAGAGCCTTGAGATTTAAAACCTGCTTCCACCGCGTATATCTATTTCGCGGTGGTTCTCGATCTCGTTTTCGTTTCATTCCACACCCAGTGAATCCAACGTAAAGAAGAAAATTAAATAAAAATATGTAAAAAATAACGAAATTGAATAGAAATCGGCGGATAAGGTCTGGCTGGTTTGAGTTTATTAGAAACTCGCATCAAGCTGTCGGCACTTGCGTACCAGAATACGGTTGGAAAAGAAGACAGATTTCTTCATCCAATCGAAGTAGGTGGAGTTGGAAGAAGAGAAACACGAACTCAACTCAACGAGTGACCTCTCGTGTGCGATGATTAGGTGCCCAGCTCTAGACGCGTTGATAAGATCGTTCTCCCGGAGGAAGCGAAATTCACCTCTCCCTCGCTTCATTCACTTCGTTCGTGCGTCTAGGCGGTGGGTCCGCGAAGTGTTTTGCCGTCAGTAAGACGTACACGTCAAACGTGAACAAACCCGCTCATTTTCGTTTTCAAAACCCCCGCGAACATACGACGTTAAATACGTTTAAAAGGCGTTTTTAATCTTTCATGTTCGTACATTATTCATTCTGAATAATACACCTATATTTTCGGTCAGGCGAAATTCAGCCCACTCACAAAAATTTGACTCTACATTTCAAAGTGCGATGATTCTCCT
The DNA here is from genome assembly GCA_020466155.1 of Pachypeltis micranthus. Taxonomy (NCBI): domain Eukaryota; kingdom Metazoa; phylum Arthropoda; class Insecta; order Hemiptera; family Miridae; genus Pachypeltis; species Pachypeltis micranthus. The sequence continues at coordinate 36,724,419 of CM035768.1, forward strand.
CCGGCCACGTTTTGCCTTTCATCGGCAATCCGGGAAGAATGGAAATGGAAACTCATCAACTCTGTAAAGTTAATCTGTAGCCACGATTGAGAGGATGGGAACGTACAAGTAATATTCAACCGAAAACAAAATCTGTTTGATCGCAAGTTCAAGTCTATTTGAAATCGAAGGTCTACTGAAGATATATGATCAACATCATCTAAGCTAATAGCTAAGCTGATAATGCTATTCGCATCCATCCTATAAAATTGACAAAAATAACTCTAAATGAATATTCATCCACAACGATTCTCGAAATATAATTTTTTTAAAAACACACTTTGACTTTAAATCGACTTTTTCAGGAAAATAGAAAAATGTAGCTAAACCTTATTTTTAGAAAACGAAATACTGCTTATTTCCATCTGAAGCGTCTAAAAATTTCAAAAAATACTTTTCCCTTATTAGGTGTAGAATGACGGCAGTCTCACACTTAACTAGTTTGGTTGTGAGTATGACACACACGTTCATCAATTGAAAAAGTTCAAAAACCGGACGACTACCGCTTGTTATGTTGTGCAATCGCGCCATTCTTCCCGGTCGTCCTTCAAGGATCGACGAATACAGAAGGTACTCACGTACACACTGCATTAAAGATTTAAGATCATGAGTTATTTTTCCTCAAGAAGATATAAATCTGAGCGTACGGCTGAATTTCGGACGTGTCGGATTGACGTTCGCTTTCGCTACAGCACACCATAGTCTACCTGTGTGAATCCAAGTAGGGAGAATGAAGATGGTTTAGAGAAGACGTGCAAAGTGTAGTGGTTGGGCCGACCGATCATTCACGAGCAATGAATGAGCTGGCGTGTTCTCGTACGCCACCTGGGCACTAGTTGGAGGATGTGATGGATCCAAGTTAGTTTTTGGATCAAGAGTGAAATATAAATATCACACACGGTCATAGGAGTGAAGGGGTGGTTGAGTGACTCCTAACGTCTTTTCCGGTACGCGAATGTTATTGCTGATTCGCCTGCGTTCATGGTTACTCGTCATTTATTGCACTTCATGAAGAAACTCCTGCAGACTGATTCGGCCCATCAAGTTTCAGTTGTAGGGAGAGTAGCTACATCATTTCAAGCGAACAGTCAAGGTAGCGTGAAAATGTAGACGTTTTCAAGTAGATTGAGCGACGGAATGCTTCACACGTTGCAAAGGCCATGAATGACAATGGGGTGTTTGACGCGCACCATGATAGAAACATGAACTATACTCGTAGCTTGTGTAGTGGTGATTCGGGGTCGTAGCAGATGGTCTCAAGACGTAGTCGTTCAATGCACCTAAACAAGATTTGATAAATCTAGTCGTGTTTTTTTTGTTGCATTTGTCGATGGGTAGCGGTTACAATTAGCGCTAGGTGGACGGACGATAGGAGCTCCTATCGGGATCCGTTGACAAGAGAATGCGATGAAGGGAAGTGGCCTGGGCAGGTGAATTTATCATTGCTCGCATCTCAAGAAGCAACTAGAACTAGAAAAGTTGGAGGCAGTTTGTCGCTACGGCACAAAACCTGTGCCTATATAACAGGTTTCTTTTCAAAGGGGTAAAAAACCACACATCACATTAATTGGAACTGAAGTTGAGCTCTTGGATTCATACATCAGCTCGTACTTCTTGTTTAATTGACTCCACTACACCGCAAGTGGACTTAAATAATGAGGCTCGCCAAGTGGACGGCCTGGAAGACGGGACGGGACGTTGAAACAGGAGAAAAAGAAATAAGAAACCCACCAGTTTCTCAGTGAAACGCCAACTGAATTCAAGTGGCAGAGGATATTCCGCGAGCTCAAAGGAGGCGATGCTGAGCAGGTGGGCGTGTGTAGCAGCAGGGCTTGCTTGTTGAATATGGAACGAGTAGAAACAGAAAAGGCTTCGATTTGCCACTCGAACTCAACTAAACGGAATCGCTCTTGAGCATACAAGTCAGTCACTCATCCACCAGTTTTATGTCTGGCCTTGGGAGAACTTGCCTCCAGACCGCTGAACGTAAATATCAATATCAGAGAAAAGTTGACTGGAGTACCACTCAAAATAGAATTGAGCGGTGACTCGCCCTTTTTCTCGAGGAATTCCAGAAATTTGAATAAGTCTGAGAAATCGCGACAGTTGTAAAAGTAAAACTTCTGTAAGAAACGAAAATAAAACGAAAGGGCCGCATCGATGCGTCAAATGAAGCAATTGGCCACTCAACTCGTTTGACGATGAAGATAAAAGTTAAATACGATAAAGATATTCAACATTTCGCGTCCGCCCCCTCACTAGCCCACTCATATTTTCAAAGCGGAGAAATAAATACCGCGTCGTGCAACCCAGTATTGGTTTCGTTCCAACCACAGTTGTCACGGGTTTGAGGGTAACTCTCCCATTTAAGAGAAACTGACTCCTATTTCCTGCCGAGAGGGTGAGGTGTTGTTCTGACATTCAGTCCATAAACTAGTTACTCTCCCCCCCCCCCCCATGTGACCCTAATCAACGGGGCGACTACAATTTGTCTGAACTCTTGCCACTAAACACGACAATTTATGTCAGCTTGATATCATATCTGTAATTAATTTTTCCAAAGTTGTATATCGAGAATGTATCAGTCAAAAAGAACCAGGTGCTGCGCATCATGCAACTCGCTACCGCCCTCAGCGGATTTTTTTCGGTTCGTCAATTCATCGCATAACTCGACTTATCGGATGCTGAAAACATATTTTCTCTCAATTCAGACCTTACATTATACCTCAAAATCCTGTTTGAAGCAATCGCGATATGCCCCAAAACGCGTTTTTCGGATCACAGAAAAAACTGGCCACGACGCATCTAAGAAGGTAATATTTTTAGAATTTGCTCGGTAGCCGCTGTTCATTTCATAACCTTCATTGAATCGGTAGTTCATTGGACTGCCAATTTGTCTTTTGCGACAATGTTTGTTCAATTCGAATTGGGTTTATGAGAATGCCTATTTGAAAACATTAATTGTCCTTTCTACTCCGTAGAGCCGAGAAAAGTGAAGAAAGTGCGGTAAATTTCTGTGGTGCTTTCTCGATTTTCCCTTCGTGCGAACGTTTTAAAACACAACACAATTCGAACTTATTCGTACAAACAATTTACCGAAAATTGTAGTTATGGCGATTCAGACAACAGTCCGAGTTCAGTTCATTAGCCCGAGTAAACTGTGAGCGAAACGCGAAACTTCTGTAACATCGGTTGCATTATCCTCGTTAACCGTTCTCAGGCGGGGACGTCTGGATATTTTCACTGGTTACAACTCAGAACCAGGAGGAAGCCTAGTAATTTTAACGGTTGGGCAAGAAACACTCGTAGGGCCACCAAACGTTCGAACGAAGGTCTCACTTTGATTTCTTGGAGTATACAAATGATTAATAACTAGTCTCTACGCAGGATTCAAAAGATAGGTTCGACGATGTAAGTATGGCGAGGAAGATGGAGCGCTGGAATACAGTAATGGACTGCAAGGAACAAAAACAGTATCGAGTGGACTTTGTTAGTGCAGCGCTGAGAAAGACGTTATCAATTTCAACTAAAAAAGAATATTAGCATCGAAGAAACAACCTTTTTGAAGGTACCAATTTTGAAACAACACTAACATACTGAATATATTCATGGCTTCATTGCGCATGACTATTTACTAAACTGTAATGCGAATTTATAACTTTATATTGAACTAGACGAATTGGAGAGAAAAATGCAGTGCGGAAAAAACTGGTGATCTCTGATTGGTCTCACGTCTCAGTTCTTTGAAAACTTCTCTTGACACACGCAGTTCTTTGTCGATCATCATTTTCAACAGATCGAGAACGATAATTTGATGAGAACCATGTTCGACACAAGTCAAATCAGTCTGCGGTTTTTGAGCTCGGAATACCATCTGCCCGAACGGGACTCCCTGGCCCTTAATGCCAAGGTCAGTGTTTCCCCAAAAACCTGCTGAATTCCACCTCCGCGGTTATTTACAACGACGACGGATTCCCCGCTTCGTCTGGGTATTCCGAAATATCATTTCCTTCTCTCCTTTTCATATTCCTCTCCACAACAGACAGCTCCTTCCGAATTCTTTCACTTACGAACTCTCAGGAAAGACTTGTCTCCCTGTGTTCACTCAGATACTTTTCCTCGATCAATTCTCAGCCCAGTGACAGCTTGCTCTCTCCTTTCAATAGTTTCCCACCAGTTCACGCATATTACAAGTCGTCCTCTAGAGTCGCCCTTTTGTACGCAAACTCTGCTCAATTCATTGCACACTTAATACAGCCCTCCTCACGCTCACTGAGTTCCTTTCATTTCGTTCTTCAGCTCTCGCCTTCTCGTGCACTCAACAACCCGTAGGGGATGATAAGTTTTGTTGCCGAGCTCGTCGTGCCATCACTTGGCGAGTTCATTGTAACACAAGAGAGTATTTCTTCGTACTGAAAGTTCCATTTGTGTACTAATCGGTTACTAGTCCAACCAAATACCTATTCGCCGCGTCTTTAATAACACTTGTTCGGCACAGGCCGAATTAGCTGGGTTTTAAACCTCCAAACGTCCCCACTTAACTGTGCCCACTGGCCATAACAGAAACTAATTATTCCCCAAAAACCTTTCTGATCTCAACCTTTTTGTTGGTACTGGTGGAAAACCCAGCTCTTCAGTTATTTCCGTGTGACAACGGATTTCCCTGTTTCCTGGACATTCCAAAATATCCTCTCCACAACACACAGCTCTTTCCAATAGCCAGTCAACCATCAGCTCTCATAAACGACAGTCATCTCCCAGTTCTTCCAACTCATTCGTCTCTCAGCTCTCAGGCTACTCACAACTCAGCTCTCTCTCCTTGTAGTTTCCCACGCAACCAGTTCACGTGTATGTAGTGTCCCCTTGTTTGCGTATTCATTTATTTCTCAATTCTGGCTCCCCCATTCGTGCGCTCAACCACTCTAATAAGACATACAGGGGCTACTCGTGAAATTCTATGGAATTCCTATCACCGCTTTTTCACTTACTATCATTTCTAAATGTTTTCACCCGATAACGTTAGACAAGTGATTATGTTCCTTCTCAAAAAAGCCTGTTTACAGCCTTATTGATTATCTGTGTATCAATTGGTCAATGATGGTCAGGGCATGAGTACGAGCAACACAATAAATTCCGGAGCTGTAAGCGCTACTGCTTTGCCACTCTGAAATGATGTTTCATCAAGTTTAGATGAACTGAGTGAATAATAAATTGTGATATTTTCACAGTGTTTTCCCTTTAATATCGGAACCATAGAGACGAACCTTCCCAGAAAAATCATGATGAAGGTCGTGACGTAAATAGGAACAATTCTATGAATTCTGGGCAATTAAGCGATATCAGTTTCAGCTTGGAACGCCATGTGCTGCTTAGTTGATGTTAACATAGGGACATCACGTAGTTTAATTAATAAATAATTCTCACAGCGCACTTCATCGATACGCGGACGATAGTTACTTTGGTTAATAGGACGAAAAACGTGGCCGAACATATGAAGGGCTGAGAGGAATTATGACCCAATGTTCGGATTAAGATGTGTTTCGAAGAGATTTAACCCAATACTTTGTACGACTCACGGAGACACGTTCGTAGTCTGCTCTCAACTCAATTTGCGAGCGAAAATAGTTCTCTACGAGGCGGATTAACGAGTCCGAGCCGACGACCGTAAATAGCGATCCCAGTTCAATCCATCGAAGGTTTTCTCTTCTCCTCATTTGTGTTTTGCAAATATTTTTCTGAGGCTGCGCTCCCGCCGTAATTTCCTCTCGGCGAAAACAATTTCTCGTGAGTTTGACAAATGCTCGTTAACTCTTGACGATAATTTAGAAGAAACGCTTCCTTTTGCTTTGGAAAAAAGAAGGAAAAAATTAAGGATTTCCAGGTCCGACTTCGAAATGGCGAGGGACATGTATTTTAAAGCAATAGGGTTATGTCCGCCAGAAGGCAAATTATTAAAGTTTACGTATCTGTTAGGTGAGTCCGTCTCCTCTGGCTGGTGTGTTGCTGGTGGCAAGCGCTTTCGATGTAAAGACATCATCGTCTGGCCGTTAAGTCAGCACACCAGTCGAGTACAGACTTAACGGCCAGACGATGATGTCTTTACATCGAAAGCGCTTGCCACCAGCAACACACCAGCCAGAGGAGACGGACTCACCTAACAGATACGTAAACTTTAATGACATGTATTTTGATACGTTCGGTTGATATTTGCATAATTAATTGGACGATCACGCGACAACATTGCAGCAATACCGCGCCTCACCCGTGTCGGCTGCACGCCATCAACAATGCCATTGTTGAAAAATAACTCGCATTGTAGGACTACGCACTACTCAGGGCGACTGACCCGCATTGAAATACGCGACCCACGAGGACGACCACCTGTCTGGCGTTTGGCGCACACAACTTTCTTTATCCTCTCGTCAATACAACAAGCTGTGTATCATCTTTCAACACGCTCCCACAATAAATGGCACTTAATCGTAGAAATAAATCATTTGGCGAAGACTACCGTGCGACTCTAATCATGGTTATCAACGTTAAAGCCGGAGATACAAAAAGTTTCTAAGAATAACAACTTTCACTTTCCACTACCCAAACAGAAAGGCAAGGAGAGGAAAGGATTGTATAAATACAACGTTTTTTTCAAACCATTACGTTTTAAGACTTACTGAATTTAAAAAAAAAAATTAATTTCGGCCAGTGCTCAGTATGTGAGTGTCTGCAGTTCAATTTGCGGGAGAATGACTGGACGGATTGAGCTGGTTGTTCTGTGATTCTTCAAAAGCGCGAAAATAAGGTCATAAACTGTTTCTATCGTCCAGAAGAGGAGTTGACGGAACAATGTGCACAAACAACGAGTAGTTGTTTCTTTCTCGGGAAAAGCTCTAAAGAAGTTAGTAAAACTTATGAATTGTGTTATACTAATTATCACCTAACCTTTGTTTTTTCATAGATATCTCTGTATAAATTTGGTAAGAGGAGATAAACAGGATTTTGTCACTTTTTGGCAAAGCGGTTCCCCACGGTTTTCACCAAACTCACAAGATGCTTTCAAACGGTCAATACCCCCTAACCGTCCATTGAACAGGGATAACAACCAAAATGAGTCAGGACTCTTTTCTCCCTGAACCCTTGGAAAGTGTTATTTCCAAAACCAAACTGAGTTAAACTAAAATGAGTCGATAATTGTGTTTTTCCAAATTTCAAGAGTAACCGCCAAACTGAATTTGATGAACCTGATTGAGCGTCTTTTACCAATTTATACCCACATTTTGTTCCTTACTTGAATGAAGATACGAGTGTAAGTCATAATAGCTCGGAAAATGAGATTTGCTGAACGATAAATTATCGCTTTTCTGATTTAATCGAAAACGGCTCTAACGAATTTGATCAAACTAACGGGGTACCCTAAATTGCACACCAGATATTTTAGTGTATTTTGGCTTCTATTTCAATACAGCAGGCGAATAGAAGTGGGTTAACCAGTTTTCGAGAACTGTTTGAAGTTAAATGGAATTGTTTGGGCTGAGACACTTAGATGTACGGAGAAAGGAAGTAGATATTAAGCAATAAAATAACGTTAACTCAAGACCAACGCACGAGATGAGACATAGCCTTCAGATGATGGAGAGGAAAGTGTATAATTGTAAATGTTATATTGGCAACGACAATTAATTTAAATGGCACTGGAAGAGTGATAGCGCGCTCTGGCGAATTTCTTCTCTCTTCTTCATTCAAATGTACCTGCTGTCGAAGTGCGTTCCAAGATCATTTTGCTCCCATTTTCTGAAAAAAAACCTAACCAGATTTTAGTTTTAGTGCTCGCATCAATAGTCTCCACATACGTCATAGTGGATAGCAGGATTTGTGTTGCAATTGTTGGTTACGGAAGTACGACTTTGCCCTGGGCCTAGAGAACGAGGCAGCGTAGACGCCAGTTTGGTGAGTCAATCCTACTTCTCATGTGCTAATTTAGGAATAAACTTGTGCTGATTCCAACCCCCTTTAATGTCATACTACAAGATATACAGTCCACGAATTAAAACACTCAAATCATAAATCAAAGTCAAACAGAAGGACTTAGCGCAGATCGTGGGAATCATCAGGGGACATGGCGAAATGAGCAAACTCGTGTACGTCATGGGTACAGTCGACACCGCTTGGTGCAGGTGGTGTGATGCAGATGAGAAAGCTCCCTATCATGATCTAGCTCAGTGCCAGATACTTCAGAGGGAGCGATTTTCGGCCTTTCGTAGAACCTCTCCAAGGGTGGACATCGGAGAAGTTTAACGCTCGAATGTGTGGCGGAGGTACTAACGGACAATGATGCCGTGGAGAACGCCTGCTGACACACCAATCCAACTCGTCTCATCATCTTTATTTTGCACTACACTCCGTAGTCAGTGCCACACCCAGAATGAATGGCAGCAGCCTAGCCAAAGTACAAAGGCTGGGGTGCCTACTTATTGCGGGGGTGACTACACCCACCATCACCATGGAGAGACTGTTCGACCTTCTCCCCCTGGATATCTATGTCAAGGCAGAGGCGATGAAGGTAGCTTACAGACTCATCAAGCTCGGTATAGCTAAGGTGCCACAGGCGACCTGTGAACACCTGGCTATATTCAGGGAGTTGGAGTCCTTTAAGGAGCTCAGCATGATCATGGACACAATTGGGCAATTGTTGAATATAATGTTCAGCCTTGGGAGGTCCATGGAACAGCGAGAGTCGCCAGTTTCGCCCTCCCAATGGCACCAACATCTTCACAGATGGTTCGAAAACTCCAGGGGGAACAGGATCCGGGGTGTGGATAAGTGGCTCTGGAAGGAGTGGGACGTATATCGGTCTAGTCCCCACTCCATCGGTTTTTCAAGCAGAGATTCTTGCTATATCGCAGGGGCAATCCTAATGTATGAGAAAGGCTGTAGCAACTGAACTATCAACATATTGACCAATAGTCAAGCGTCATGCAAGGCGCTAATGAACTACCGCACGTCAAAACTGGTGCAAGAGTGCAGGATGTGGCTTAACTCCCTAGCAAGTGCGAATAGAGTTAATGTGTATTGGATTCCAGGACACAAGGGGATCATTGGAAATGAGAGGGCGGACCATCTGGCCAGACGCGGTTCGTCTACGGTACCTATTGTGGGATTTCTCTGTCACTAGTAAAAAGGACTGTGAGAGAACACGCCAAAAGACTGCATCAGACAATCTGGAACGCTGCAGGAGTAAGGCACTTCAAACGCTTTGTCTCAGAGCAATCAAGTGAGATAAGACACAACCTTCTGAGGATGGAGAGGAAGGACTTAAGGCAGATTGTTGGGATCATAACTGGGCACTGCAGAATGAACAAACACATGTATGTTATGGGTATATTCGACACCCCTCGATGCATGTGGTGTAGCACGGATGAGGAGACTCCCAACCATGTCCTGGCTGAGGGCCAGAGACTTGAGAGGGAGCGACTTTTGGTCTTTGGCACCACTTCTCCCAAGATGGATACCAACGAGGACTCTTTCAGGAACTACCTGGCTTTCCTCAGAAAGCTAGGCATTGACCTGTAAGACAATAGGACTGGCACAATAGTGGCTGCGGCCATGGTCGTGGTGCACATCCCATCAATGGGTTAGTCAGAGGACTATACAGTGCCACACCCAGGCTATTCTGCATTACAAAACGTATGAGCTTGTGACGTAGCAATTTGTGCTCTCCCAGTGAGCTCGAGATTCTTCCGCATAGATACTTGAAGAGTGAACTTACGGCGCAGGAGAGATATAGTAGCAAGAAGAAATAAAACACCCAGTCCTTCAAATTGAACCAGTATGCGAACGTCTGCATAAGGCCCGAGGGAGTAGGGAGAGGAATGGTTTCTGTAGTAGCCAAACTGCACTCATAGAAGTAATAACTAAGAAGCTCGACCGGAAGGAAACGCCACATCTGGAACCACCATGGTGCTAATGACGAAACTTGTACCAACGATCCCCCCCCCCCTCAATATATTCTTGGAAAGATGTCACCATGAGGGTTAGAAGATCTTGCCACATTTCTAACCTGTTCTTTACTCCCAGCTGCTCTGCAAACTTGTACGAGGGAGATCTGTAAGCCCTGCTTGGTTCTCACGAAGAGAAGCACATTAATACAGATGATTAACGAGCGAAACCATACTTACTAACGTTCTGTGGCACCTTGTTGAGCGTATTGACAAACGAGTAAGGAAGAGCCCTTCTAGACTGTGCAGGCTCGTAATCTCATAACATTTCGTTCCACTCGAGCGTCAGAATGTCATTTCTCGATTGAAGCGAGGAATCTGAAGAGGAAAGTTAAACGAGCACTCCCCCGCGACTGCAATGGGCGGGTCTGGTTGCTATTTGTCAGGAATGCACATGCATTCTATTCTCGGGCTTCCGACTCACGCTTCAACACCTGCTGCAGCACGGAAGAGAATCGCTCTGGAAGATTCCTGTTGTTACAGTGGCATGTCGTGGTGGAGTCATTCCTGCACAACATGGCAGCCGGGGCGGAGTGCCTTTTACGTAGTAGGTAATGTCGCTGGTCACGAAGTTGTTAAAAAGAAGGATCATCACGTTCTGGTTCGAGTTGTCTATTGAGTTCACATTAGGAATGGGTTCTCGGGGTGATAGTAAATGGGATACCACGTCGATGCTGCACCGTTTGTGGTTCAACATAGTAACCCAGCTTAATTGGGCAATAAATACCAAATGTATCAGATGTAGTAACACCTCGAGGCCGACTCTGCTCTCTTCATATTTCATCGCTTGGGAACGAAAATAAAAATTGAAATTGGGAGATCAGTTAACGCTTCGTAGAAAATACCTTCGCTCGACGAAACTAATTAGGAGCCGGTAGTTCTAATTGGAAATGTTTCGGTTGGTAGTATCGATGGAGAGCAGAGGGAGTCCCCGCCTGTAGGGTCAATGAGGCCACGGGCGTTGGTTCACTTCAACTTAGCTCCAAGTCCCAGGGCCCAGCCTCCGCAACCCTGTTATTAAAACAGATCTGTATCATCTGACGCCTCAACTACTGGATCTTACTCGAGATAAATCTACGGGATTCGTTATCGGTGAAATGGGCGGTGCGGTGGAGAGATCCTGGCTGGCATTGTTCTCTCATCAAGAGGCCTCAGTATCGAGATTAATGGAACCGTTTCTCGCCCGTGACTCCATCCCTCGATCTGTGCCAACATTAATTCAACGGCCGATAAACGAAGGCTCGGCTCCGCGAGGGTATGGACGGCCGGGGAAATGGTCAAGATGAATGTTTGGAGTTCGGATGCGTGGCGGCGAAGAGGGTAAAAACTAACCTTAATTGCTCTTAGCTTGATCACGAACTTCTTGGCAAATCAGGGAGTTTCACAATCCCCGGCCTCTTTCAGCTCGACCTCCGCTCATATCCCTAAATGTGCGCGTATAGTGAGAATTACCTCGGTGCCGTCCATCACTATACCGCAATATCACTTCTTCGTTTCGCAAAAAATCCTTCTCAGTGGATGAACAAGTTATCCACAAATCTAATCCACACATCATACATCTGTTTTCTTTCCATATTGGCTATTCCTGAACCCTCAGACCTAAGAGAGTTATATCATTCAATAATACGCACAAATCAACCCCAAAAATAGATGAATATCGCTACAAATATCTGGTGCGTAGCAACACGCAACTTTCAGCTTCCCCGTAAAATCGACGACCTGCTGCATGCAAGGGCGCTGCATCTTCGCTCAATGCATTTATACTGAAACAATTACGGAAAACCAAATGTGGATGTATTTTGCGACAAGACACTCCAGAATATTGATGGAATCCCGTGAAACAGTTACTCAGGAAATTACGAAAATGATATTTTCGACACATTTTCATTCTTCTCTCTGTTCAACGAACCGTCAAAGGAACATTTATTGAGAACAATAGGTATTAACTATTTAAAAACATCCTGTGAGTTTGGTGAAAATCGTTAATGCTGTTTTGCCAAAAAAACGGAAAAAAACTATTTTTGCTTTTTAGGCCCGTTAACTCGGCGACCTGCTCTATGTAAGGGAGCGGCATCTTCGTTTAACGCATTTTACAGAAACATTTATGGAAAAGGATATATAGGTACCAGTTTGTTGAGAGCGCCGGCAAGTTTGATTGAAATCATTGAAGTCGGTTTCCATAAAATCAGAAAAACGACAATTTAATGTACGAATTATAAGTTATTTATTATAAGAGTTATAATGGCATATATCTCCATTCGACGGATAGATAAAGAAATAGTTGTAAAGAACAATATGGTGTATAGATTGCTAACACACACTCAATCAGGTTGACCAATGTCAGAGGCACTGAAGTTTGAAAATGTTTTTAAAACCGCGATTGTTCGGGACGCTGAATTAGCAGGGCCTTTGACCTCCATCCGCACTCGCACCTTACCGTACTCTCATCCCTTTTATTACCTATGGAAAGTCCACCTCTTCAGTTATTTCAGTTATTGACTGCGGATTTCCCCTGTCCTGGACTTTCCCATCTATTTTCTCCCACCCCTCAATTTAAGATTCCTTTTGTCAAGAGACAGCTCCTTTCCAAGGTCCCTTTAGCGCGTTTATATACTCATACTCAACCGGATATCGCTATTCTTTCAACTGTAATACAGTCCTCACTCACACTCCCTTCACTTATTTCTCAGCTTCAAGCTCCCGCATTCATATACTCAACAGCGATTTCGGTACATTTGGTTGTAAACACTACTCAATGGAATTTCAGAGCAAGATTTGTAGAGAACAATATATGGGTATTGACCCCTGTCCTGAGCGACTGAGGAAAATCCTTGAAGCGGCTTTGCCAAAAAGTCTACAAAAGAGTTTTGCTTCAAGTGCCTATATCTCCGTTACCACATTTCCATGGAGATATTTATGGAGAAGAAAGGTATGATATTGATCGCACGAAGATAATTTGAAAGTTTAATCGGTTCAGTCGTTCTTCCGCAAATGGAACTGAAGACAGAAGGTTAAATTGGCACCTGTTATCGCTTTATAGGTCTGTGTGTACGTTCACCGAATTTTTATGGAGATATTTATGGAAAAGAAAAACTGGGTACTTACCAGTAGAAGATAATTTGAACGGTTGAAACTGGGTTTTTCGGTTGAATCAAAACCGTTATAGCTTTTTTCTAGAAAAATGCGAAAACCCCTTGTTTTTGGTGCGTTTTGGTCCTCCACCCCTCTTTTCCATCGATGGAAATCGCCCATAACCTTATTTTCGCATCTACCAAAAATCACGATCAAAATAACCAGTTCAATCGGTTCAGCCGTTCTCCCGCGAATTAAACGACCTACATTCACACGGATCACGCGCGGAAATTAGGTTTTTTGGACTCAGTACGCCTCAAAACGTAGAGATCCGAAGAAACCCGTGTTTTTCACACGTTTACAATACTTTCCTTCGTCATGTTACTGATTGATAACGGCAGTTGTGTAAATTAAAGAAATAAATCAACTCAATAAACTTCAAACACTCATACGTACGTTTTTCTCGACGTCCCTAACGATTTCCTTTCTCTTCTTCAATGCTTAAAGGTTCGTTTTCAGGTAATTTACCGGAATATAGAATGTGCAGAGACGAGTCTGGAAAACGCTTCAGATGATAACACAACGGTTTATTGTTCACTTGCACAGCTTGACGCAGCTTCACACCTCCGAACCCCATCTTACTTGATTCAGCATCAAAAAATACTAATGAACGATACGAAACATGACTACAACGGACCGACGGAAATAGACATACTTTGGTAGCCTGTGCGCGACTGACACGGCGTGACGAGTCGAAGTGACAGGTGGTTGGAGTGAGACGAGAGGCAGTGCTGGAAATAAGAGCAGGCAGGGGAGAAACGATACAGCTCGCTAATGCCCCGGGAGTTGTAGTAGAATTTGGCTCTCTGTATTTATTGTTATTTCGCTGTTTCTTGTCTAAGACCTGTTCCATTCGATTCGGCATCGGAAAATACCAAAAAAAACGATACCTTACACAGCATAAATGCAATAAAACTGCGATGTTTTTTAAACCATTTTTTGCCAATAACGGCCTCGAATTTCGTCCGATCCGATTGCCTAACATGCGGGCACAACCAGATTCACATACCATTTCTAACAGTTTGTATTCGAAATTCATGTTGACAGTTTCAAGAAGTCCTTGCACTGATAACTGAATCATGGCCGGGGCTCGAGTAGCTGCATCACAATAAATTCCGGAACCTTAGGCGCCAACTGAATGAAAAATAGAATTTGTTGATTGCAAGAGTAAACAAAAACGCGAATGCGCTTAGGGTCGTGTGACGCAACGGAAATACGTGAATGTCGAGAATTCAATTCGTTTCAGTTCCTGGAGGAGCAGGAGGGTTTCCTACCTTCGGCGACCAGAACGGGAGCTATCAAGGGGCTGTAAAGAGCCTTCCCCTTAATTCAATTAATTTGAGGGTAAAAAAGCCGTGTGACTGGCGCAGGGGATCATTAAAATTGTGATCAAGGAGGAGAGAAAGTTTGTTTGGCCAGTTCAGTTGATTCTGAGAGGAAGATGAAGTAGTTCTGAATAAGTGAGTAGGAATCGTACAAGTTTCACCAGAAGCTCGGAATTATTTATAAACAGCTTCAACTTGGGATTTCCATTCGGAAGTCCGTTCGCCGAACACAGAATCGGACGGAAAATAAATTGAGTCGCCCTCGAGAACACAACTCAAGATGCAGCTTCATTTCCTGTAATAATTTTTTCAATCGGCATCTGCATCGTAATTAAAACCGATGTCGGGTCTCCTCGTTCACTTCTTCATCGGAGAGCGAGCATTTATGCTTCTCATTACTCGCAGACTCGAGTGGACCGAATAGGTTATTAATCTTGAGCGCCGCTGTTGAGGATCCCAGCGCAACGACTCGCTGTCTATAATTCTGATGTTGAAGTTACATGTCGGAAGATAACCGTTATAATGCCACAGAATTACAGTCGTGCGGGGTTCCGACAAGCGAATCCCGACTCTCCTTTCGAGAGCCTGTAATTTGAGCCGACTGAACGATGATTCTACGTCTAGTCATTCAATTTGGAATATTAATGCGAACGACCGAATTGGACGGAGATCAACTGAGTCGAAACATTCATCATTTGATATGCGCGTATGGGCGTTTGAATTAGGTATTAATTCGTGGAGACTGATATCTTCGGACGTTGCTGGAATGAAAATAGAGAGGCTGCATTTATAGCTTCTCGTTGACATTGATACCACGTAGACAGAAGTTGAAAGCGTAGGATTACATCGTTTAGCGTCGTCTGCATTAGTCACGCGACATGCACAGTAATAGATTCTGTCTCTTGTACAAGGAAACAACAGCACTAGTCTGGCGTCTCTACCGTACGCCCACATGAAGCATGCTTTCAATGTGAAAGATTAAGCCTGGATAGAGAACATCATTTATTGACAACCTCGTCAGGTCTTGATTGGAATAGTACGAGGGTGCGTTGGAACTCTACAGGGTGGGGGTGGAGCAAAAGCAATAGGAATCGTAGGTTTCGGGACAAAGGCCAAGTAAGGGTTTCTAGGTTGAGCCTTCAAGGAGGGAAGACTTTTATTATTTGTGAGGAGTGGATAGATGCTGTACTGTCTGGCTGCTGGCAGGGCCGGCAGTCCCTCCCTGGGCATTCGAGTCGTCCCGGTTCATTTGAACTAATCAAAACATAACTTCACGTTTTACGTAGAAAGTGCGCTCAAAGTGCCGCTCTGCTACCTATTTGTAACGTACTTGGGGAATTGTCTCACCATTTACCCGTGTACAGAACACGCGTGAAAGTCGTGTCTGGGCCCAAAAGAAAAGAACAAATTAAGTACTCTCAATTATACTCACTTGAAGAAATAAATAGAAAAAAGAGATGGTAATGGGAAATGACTTTATTAACCGATTAAGACCCACTTGAATTTGATCAGGAAAAACTCGAAATTAATGAAATGAAATTAACTTCTTTTAGAATGAAATAAATAATCTATGCTCGGATTGTAATAATAACAATAAAGGGACAATGGGGAAAATGAAACACCAAGCGGGACGTTTATGAACTGATTCTTTTGGGCGGCTTAGGAAAAGGGAACGATTCGTCTGTGAAGTCGGTAGCCATTCTGATGAAGCGAACGTGGCTCCACCGCTAATATAAACAGCGGCGCACTGCATGGGTGGCAGTCAGTGTTCCACCTCCTGCAGTCCCCCGCAAACCATTACAAGTGCCAGAATTTACTGAACTGCACCTACTCGTGCCATGAACATCAATGAGCGGTTAGTGCACAGGTGATTTGTGAAAATGTTAACTTAATTTTTTGAGAAGTGGTCTCAACTCATCAGAAACGAGGGTAAGTGAAACAGCGGCAGTTTGAATTCTGGAATTCCTGGGAATCCTCCTGATTATCTGACGAGTGTTTTTAGATGTTCATTGTGTGTGGCTCGCTACCTTCCAATTGTGTGAAGTAGTAAGTTCATCTGCACTCCTGTGATTGACCGGAACCTTCAAGAACCGCTGAATTACTGACTGGTGGCATGTAGAGTGGGCATTTGAGTGAAACGGTCGAAGTGAAAAAATACTTTTCCCAGTTATGGGATGAATCCTCTGACAGCCTCTCTCCTAATGTTTCGCGAAATGCATTGTGTGTGCCAGTAGGAGGTTATACTCAAGTATAGGTTTCCATATTATGAAATGATAAGAGTTGTGGGCACCCTTTTACTCCGTGTACGCCTGCGTGTAGCGGGCTGCACTTTTTAAAGTCGCAAAGGCTTACCGAACGGTGGCCGCCTCGAGCATTGTGGTCGCGTGTGGAGTTCTCCCGGCTGATTGGAAGGTGAGGAAAAAGCTTAGCGTTCCGTTATTAGCGGAATAACGTTACCTCTACAAGAAGAGGACACGAATTCGTCCAGAATAAGGACGATTATGGCCTGCCTAAGAAGTGCGTGTCAAGAAAGGTGGACAGGGGCTGAAACTGGCCGATGGACGTTTGCCCTATTCCCGTCTGTGGAGAGCAGATTGAAAATGAGGTGGGTCAGCCTTGAATACTCTGTGTCTCAGCTCTTGCTGAGACACGGTGATTTCAGGGCGAAGCTACACCGACTCGGTCTCTGTGACGAAGAGACGTGTAACTGTGGAATTGCCCCTGAAACAGCGGAACACGTATCTGTGAACGTTCCAGATGGACAAGTCAGCAAGCACATATGAGGGGGGATGAGCTCCCGACTTACCTGACCCGTTATCCGTCAGCGACTGGCTTCCCAGCGTTGGAGGATAGTCAATATATCCAAACAGGGACCGTAGCCTCCCCAGTATTGCACCTACCTTCGACACCTCTTAGCTTCATTGCACACGCAGGAAAGGCGTAACGAAGGAGAGGATAGTTGCCTCCGCTGAGGGAACGGTAGGAGACCTGACACCCTGAGAGGCTCTCCCCTCAGGCAATGTCAGATCCCCGAGGCACACCAGAAGGCCACTAGCGGGCGACCGCTTAGCAACTGGGGCCCACTGCCAGAATGAGGAAGGACTCGTGCTGCTCTGGTTTACCAAGTGCTGGTAGGTGGGCTCCTGAATTCGTTAGGCCAAAGGGTTGCTTTCCCTCGTCTACGACGTGGGGATGGGTTAAGAGCGCTAGCCCTAGGGCTGGCACAACTAGGACTGAAAGGTCGGCAGTAGAATTTCTCACTCTGTGTTAGCAGCTCTCAGAGAATGAGAGAGAACGAGCGATTTCCAGGGAGCGCGCAAGCTCCATGAAAATCGTGTACTGTTAGTTGTCATTTTTAAGAGTGTACGTTATAACGTTGAGTTATTTTGGTGGAATTGACAAACAAAAAACAAAAACTCTCTCTCTCTCTCTCTCTCTCTCTACATCTCTCTCCTCTTCCCCCGGTTAGGCCTAAACGGTTCTAATGTTTGACTTCGCTATAAGCTCTGAACTATACGACATGAAGCCGGGTTTAAGTGCCTCCATTAATTGTACCTGGATACGTGCTATTAGCAATAATTGGCTCGAGGGAACAGCGCCAAGTATCTCGCTAGAGATAATTTCATGTTATTTACCCTCATAAAATGGTAACTCGTAGGTACACGTTACGATTAGAAAGCGATCTGGGACGAAGAGCAAACTCCACGCTTTTCATCAAATTCACATTAAGAAGAGAAAGCTAGTAGGAGAACTTGTCAGCAACTCGCCAAATGCCCTCAACTTTCAAACCGTGGCCAAACCCCAAACGGCCGCCCTTACCCAGCCGCCCCTTCCCCTCCGATCGGCCCTTGCCGACTAGTCAGTGCAACGAAGAGCTCACCTGCTGCCCATATAAATGTTCAACGAGGGTAACCGCAGATCGCAAACGACGAGAACGTGGACTCCGTTCTACGGAGAGATTTTTGTCCGTAATTGGTTTAGTCAGATGTCATCGTAAAATGTAGGCGGTCTGCTGCATTGACCAGTTGAGCTTGAAAATTCTCGTTTTCCAACTTTCAATCCGTCCGAGTTCTCTTCAAAAGAGAGTTGGCACTTTTACGGGCTTCTTCGTACTGTCCCGTTAGGACTTGGAAAGAGGTTGTCTAGTACTGCGTTTGTTAGTCTGCAGGGCCAGTCAGAGCCGGTCAATAGATCGGCTTGAAATGCGTTTGACCCACCTTAGAGGCGACGCCATGCCACCTAGAACCTCCTTCGTTGCAAGAGTCTCGGAACATACAAATGTTTACACCACGCACACGGAAATCTTGGAAGCAATTCAGTACACTTGCGAACAACCTTAAATAAACGCTAAGATCCACAATAACAAACATAATGCCCTATCCTAGCTTCGTTAAAAGTTAGTGCGTGGAGCTCGCATGCTTTTGACTTCTCTCCACGATTATAATGAAGGAGATTACATGAAAAACGCAATTTGAGAATCAGTAGAGCGACGCATCACACGAATTTCCTCATCCCTTCATCAATTCAACGATTTTTATCACTCCAGAAACTAATCAAATATGTTTTATATTAGGACTGTATGAACTTGGTTGAACCCAGCTCAACGTTCTGCATGGAAACGGTGGTGGTTGAGCTGCGCCTACTCATTCCACTACTATTATTGAGCAATCAGTGTACGGGGAATCCGTGAGAGACTGTGTACGTGATTTATTCAAGAAGCATAGAAATGTGAGCGGGTGGAACGGCATTCTGGAATTTCTGAGGTTGCCCCTTGTTATCTTCTGAGCATCATTAAACCTTCATCGTGTTGGTAGTTTATCGGAATTTACAAGGAAAAATGGGCACTAAAATCTGTTCTATGATTTATTGTGCTCCACAAGTGAGAATGTTTTGGTACCGTCCTGTCTTTGGAAGAGTCTATTAAAATAGTGCGTGGCAACGCACAACTTGTCGCAACTCAGGCTAATTCGACTTGTTGTAAATACGAGCGCTGTAACTTCGTTCTACGGTTTTCTACGGAAACGTTGATGAATAACAAAATGTAGGTATCGACAAAAACATAAATTAATATTCGATAAATCTCGTTTTTCGATGTATCACGGCTTATATCTCCGTTCAAAAGATAAATACAGGAATGATTGCAGAGAGTAAGATGTAAGAGTTTGTTGTCTTTGTTCAATGAACTGTCAGAGGAACATTTATTGAGAACAATATGTAGGTATTCACTATTTACATCCTGTTAGTTCGGTTATACGTGTTGAAAAAGGCGGAAACCCCTCGATTTTGATGAGTTTTCCTCCACCACTACCCTTTACCATCGATGGAAATCGCTCATAACCTTATTTTCGCGTTGCCAAAACCAACAAACAAAACTGAAAAGCCTGATCAGCTCAATCGGTTCAGCCGTTCTTTCGCAAATCAAACTACAGCGACACACAGACCACGCACAGGGATTAAGTTTTGGAATTCAGTAGGCCCTTTGGGTAGCGGCAAGAGAACAACAAATTTGGTGTTCTGGTCACCACGATAACTATAGTTTCAAACCGGTTTTGATCGTACCCTAATTTTTGAGCCCCGGGGTGACGCAGTCTAAATACGAAATTTTAGCCCGTTCTCATGTACATAGGACGTGTTTTCAAATGGTGTTTTTAGGACTCAGTTGCCCTTGAAACTTGAAGATCGAAAAGCAACTCAAACTTATTTAATAGGCCTCTCACATAACAATCGTGTTTGTCCTATTTCGCTTTCCTTAGTCCCACGAAGTGTGGAGGAGAGTTACGTAAAAAGAGGGGGGGGGAAGGTAGAGCCCATGAATCGCCATTTGATAACATGGAGTGTCAGCGTGCGGCTCTCTGTGAGCGCGACACAGAGAGAGACCCCCAGAATCACGTCAATCTAGCCTGCGAAGCAACTTGAGGCGCTCAAGTAATGGTATGAACCAAGTCGGGGTAGAACTATAGTACTACAGCGAGCGAAACGCCAAATATGTTATTATCTTGAACGCAAAATCTTTTTCACGGAACTTTGTGCAATTCGCGTGCGAGGGAAGATTCACCTCTTGCTCGTATTCTGCGTACCTTGATCACGCCATTGCCGCGATAAGTAGACCGGGCCTTGCTCATTTATTGCCAATTCCGTTGCTTTCAATATAAGATTAGTTTACATTTCTCCACACTCTCGTTTTCTGTAGGCGAGGGGATTGATTTTTATTTTTTTCAATAAACGATCGTTCCCAAATGTTGAGCCCCGTACTTCCCACGAGACGGTTCAATAACCGAACTAACCTGTTCATATGGCCGAATTAGTGACTATTACACTTGTTGCTGAAGTACACTTTATTCTACTTCTTCTCCTTCAACGTGGGAAACTAAAATGAGGGCTCGGGCAAAATCGGGTTGGTAATGTGGAATAGCTCTGATCCAATACACAAGCTTCCGTAGAAACCATCGTCTTCAACCACTGGACTACGGTCATCGAGATCGTTGCGGGACGACGGGGAAGGGGGTGCGTACTTTGGTTTCAACATATTCCTGTAGGTTCGTCACCACACTTCTCACTAACTTCCCTCTTCAATACATATTTTGTTTGTTTGACCCACAATGTTCGCCGGCTTGTGGTTAATTATTCAGTCTGAATAATACACCAATGGTTTTGGTCACAAAAATTTTTTCCAACCTCTTGACAAATTTGACATTTCGCAGACCAAGGCAAAACTGCAATGTCCGTTCGTCGTTCGTCGTCCAGGCCATTTTTACTTTCCTTGGCTCTACAAAGTAGAATGGAGTTATGTAATCGGCTGAAAAAAAAAATTCTAAGTTCCCTTCAGATCTTTAGGTTTTAGATCCCCCTGAGTCCGAAAAACGCTATTTGGGAAAATGGTCTGTGTGTGTGTCTGTGAACAATTTTTAGAGAGAACCACCGTACCAAATCCACTCAAACTTGATCTCTAGCCCGCAGGTTACCATGGGACGCCAAAACAAGGGTATGAACAAAATCCACCGAAAGTTAATCATAGTTATCATAGTGATCGAAACACCAAATATTTTTTTTCTCAAAAATGGGTCTAACCATTTTGATTTAATTTTTTACATTGATAACTCTCAATAAGGCAACTATTCCATAAAATTCCCATTAGTGGGAAAATGACGTGAGCAGCACAATAAATTACCAAAATTTTCGACGAAACCCGGTTTTAGCGCGGTTTTTTCCTTATAAACTCCGCTGAAATGTTACTGGAATGTTGAAAAAAATTGGTGTAGTGGTCCTATCCAATACCTATAGGGTGAGTGATTAAAAAATCCCATAAGATATAGAACAAAACACTACAGAAATTCCTGAATTTCAGATACCGCCGTTTCGCTTACTACCAGTTCCAAAACGTTTTACCCAATAACTCTGCAAAAGTAATTACTATCCTTGTTCAAAAAATCGTGTTTACAGCATCATTAATTTTCTGTGTACCAATTGCTCAGTAATGGTACGAGAATGAGTACGAGCAGCACAATAAATTCCAGAACTGTAAGCGCTACCGCATTCTGCTGCCGTGAAGTGTTGTTTGACCAAGTTCAAATGAACTGAGTGGTAAATGAATTGATTAAGTAGACAAAGCCATATAGAAAGTGAACTGACGTAGAGCTAAGGAAAGTTTTGTGTTGCAACGCAACAGATATTTGAAGTTTTATTGCTATTACGCCGTGTTTGGTAGTGTTTCCTAGGGGTTTTCCAACGCTGAATCGAATAGAAAGGGCCTCAGAGGCGAAGGACTGCGTGAAACCACAGTAAATGTAGTGAGGCAAATTCAAGTACTATAGCGAATGTTATCGTTTCTCTCTGGCTCTCGCGGGGGGGGGGGGGACATCCCCGTGTGGTGCAAATGTTATTTGTAAAGAACGCGTGTGATTTATTTGAGTGTATGTCAGTGTGCTGTATCGTATATGTTAAACTTATTTGTTGTTCACCTAGTTCCATTAGATAGGGCCAGGACATGAAGCACCGACTCTGCAAAACCCGCAAGGGCCAGGCGACTATACAGTTCAGGCAGTGATGGGAAAACTCCAAGATATAATAAGAGGGAGCGAGTACCTGTGTGCCTTACCTCTTAATTCTGCCCGTGCCCTAGCACAGAAATAAAAATAAATAAAGGAATTCGAATCTCCGTCTCAGCCAACCAAAACCTAGCTCCGCCACGAGGTGTGACTGATGCCAGGAGGGAAGGGGGGCCTGCTGTTCCCAGGCACGCTGGTAGGCGTTCACTGTCAAGGCGAAAGTGTCCTTGCAGTCAATAGACAATATGAGGGGTGGCCGGAGCGACCTGAACAAGGAAGGATAAGCAATGGTAAGGCCACTAAAGTTCTGATGGGTTGATACAGGCCATAAAAGAGGCCTAGGCGGAACTGTCTCCCCACCAATCCGATACAGCAGGTTCACTAGTATTTTTCAATGCTGAATCAAATGAGATAGGGCTTGGAGGTTGTGACATACTTGGTGTTTAATGTACAGCACTGTACCGGAGAAAGAATTTAAGGGAGGCTGTACAGCGCTGGTGAAAAAACAACCCCAACAAAATAAAACCAAATAAATCAATAGGAAAGTAATAATTAACAGGAGGGGATTTAGTTCTGTTGGCAATTGAGCCGGCAAAGCGCTACTTGCGCGTACAACAAAGGCGACGTACCTGTGAGCTGGGTCATGGTAGTTTCCCGTCGACGGGTTTGCGGCACTGAAACTCCTTTCCACATACAATATCAATTTTCGTAAGGTAGATGACACGGGTGGTTGGTGATCGGCGACAGACGTAAAACTGACTTGAACTGAAGGGAGATGGGCTTAGAAGAATGAGGAAGTGGGAGGGCGTTATCGCCAATGCGAACACGGAGTGAGCTTTGCTCCGAACGTCAACAACAGAACTAAACAATTGGGAATTCCTTTACAGAATTACCCGCGCACAGGACACAGGACACGAGTGAAAGTCGTGTCAGGGCCCAAAAGACGAACAAGTTAAATATACTCAATTATACTCACTTGATGTTAATAAACAAAATAATGCCTCTCAGGAAAGTACTGGGAAATGAAATTATAAACCAAATAAGACCTACTTGAATTTAATCAGGAAAATATCTGGTGCGTTGCAACACACAACTTTCCTTAGCTCTACGTCAATTCACTTTGTACATAGCTAATTCTATTTAATCAATTCATTTATCAGTCAGTTCATTTGAACTTGGTCAAACAACGCTTTACGGCAGCAGAAAGCGGTAGCGCTTACAGTTTCGGAATTTATTGTGCTGCTCGTACTCATTTCAGGACCATTATTGGTCAATTGGTACACAGATAACTAATGAGGCTGTAAACACGATTTTTTAAAAAAAGGATAGTAATCACTTTTGCAGAGTTATTGGAAAATAACTGTTAGAACTGGTAGTAAGCGAAACGGCAGTAGTTGAAATTCAGGAATTTCTGGAGTGAGCCCCATGTATCTCATGAGCGTTTTTAAACACTCACCCTTTAGGTATTGGATTGGACTACAATACCAATTTTTTTTAACATTCTGCAAGAATTCCAGCGGAGTTTATAAGGAAAAAACTGCGCGAAAAACGCTTGTGTTCGAACATTTTGATAATTTATTGTGCTGCTCTCGTCATTTTCCCACGAATGAGAATTTTATAGTATATTTGCCTTATTGAGAGCTATCAATATAAACAATTTAATCAAAATCGTTAGAGCCGTTTCTGAGAAAAAAAATATTTGGTGTTTTGATCAGTATGATAACTATAGTTAGCTTTCGGTAGATTTTGTTCAAACCCTTGTTTTGGCGTCCCATGGTGACCTGCGGGCGAGATATCAAGTTTGAGCAGATTTGATACGGTGGTTTTCTCTAAAAATCGTTTACAGACACACATACACACACACAGAGTGACACACACACACACAGACCATTTTCCCAAATAGTGTTTTTCGGACTCAGGGGGGTCTGAAACGTAAAGATCTGAAGAGAACTGAAAAAAAAATTTTCAGCCGATTACATAACCTTCCTTTCTACTTCGTAGAGCAAGGAAAGTAAAAATAGAAATGAAATGAACTCCTTTTAGAATGAAACAAATAAATTATGTTCGGATTGTAGTAAATGACAATAAAGGGGCAATGGGGAAAATGAAACACCAAGCTTTGATTGCTTACCTTACTTCACACAATAAAAAGGAACTTTTAATACTTGATCACCAGCTTAAAAAATGGGGGAGATTCGTAAGTAGTGCTGTAACCAAATATGTGGCTTCTCCGCTAATATAAACTGCGGCGAACTGTGCGTTTGGCGGCAACAGTGTTGCCACCATCAGCAGTCTGCCGCAAACCATTACAAGGTGTAAGACTGCGTCAAGCTGAACAATAAACCGTTGTGTGAAGGTTTGCAGCATATATCGAACTCGACCCATTGCCAGCATCGACTGAATCAAACGGAATGAGTCTCAGAGGTGTAGG
Source organism: Pachypeltis micranthus (assembly GCA_020466155.1). Lineage (NCBI taxonomy): Eukaryota > Metazoa > Arthropoda > Insecta > Hemiptera > Miridae > Pachypeltis > Pachypeltis micranthus. The sequence continues at coordinate 36,749,383 of CM035768.1, forward strand.
ACTGCTCCAGGGACGCTAGAATTTCACATTGCATAGAAGTTTTCGCGAGTAACTCATGGATACTTACAAGGGTCGATGAAAATTGGTTATTATTTATTAAACATATGCACAAGTAAGAGCTGTTGTTTCCCAGATTGTTAGCATAGCCATGTTATATATTCTTAATACTTTCACATGAATAGGATAGGTCGCAATCGGGCTGTGCTGTGTGATGATAATATTGATTTCGCACGATTATGTGAAAAATAATAAACCGTTGTGTACCGATTTGCTGCGTTTTCATTATTTTCTCCGGCTCTCTTCTTTTCTTAAAATTAAGGAGCGTTCCGAAATTTTTGACACCGTTTATTACGAGTGAATTGGAATCGTTAAAGAGCCTCCGACTCAAGCGAAAATTACTGCGATCCCGAGCTCTGATCCTGTACCCTGAGTTTCCTTGGTATATGAATCTTCATCTTTGACCTGCAGACTACGATCACTGAGTGTGCCTGCAGTCGCAGCGGTACGCAACTATAGTTGTAATAGCGAACAAAAACGGAGACGTTTTCGTTTGTGTAACAATCAAGAAAGCAGCGCATGCAACATTTTGAAGAATTTTAGCGCAACATGATTGAGATTATTAAATCCACGGCGAGCCAAATGGTATGGGGAGCAGTGGAATGATTCGCCTACGCTTTATTATGTATGAAGTATTTAGCAAAGATCGCTTTTGCAACGTTTTCTGCTCGTTCCAGGCCTAAAAGTGAAGTGAGGAAGGTGTGTCGTATTTCAGAATTCGCGTACCCTCAGTTTCTTATGATTGAAGAGCTGAGTGCTCCTTCTGAGTTAAACTAAGGCCCGGATCGGCGCCTAAAATACAGTCCGTAGTACGCAAACTCCACTTGACCGGACGACGGTAGAGGTTAGTAAAAAATCCCTGGTTCTCGCAAGAAAGAAAACCGTCCCCTTCGGGGATTCTCCCTAGTTTGAAAAATGAAAGCGACGCGGCTCTGCACTTATGATACGTTTAAGCATAAACTACCAGGCTAATCCTGACTGACATTGGGAAATCGAAGCCTCGGGGCTTCAACTGGTTCTACTTTCAACGTCAAATTAAGTCCCCCATGGTCCCGGAGCTCAAGTCGAAACCGCCTTTTTGATTCACACCTCCGTCTCGTTCCCCTTCGAGAGAATTTTACACGCTTATCGAGTCCACGGCCACGAACGTGGGCTTTGACCGAACGCAGTTGAAATTGGCGAGTCGGCCACGTTATTGTTTTGCGATTAGAAGTAACGAATTCTCCGGTTGAAACAAGTTCAGGGATTCAGAAGGGGCGGAGTGAATCAGGTTTTTCGTCTCTCGAACTCTGACGATAGAAACAGTCATAAACTTCAGGTTTCTCAGTAAAATTTTCATAAATAACGCTCGTAATTAATGAGGAACGATACTGGGGAAATACGAATGGGAACAGTAATTAATGCGTTGTGGAATCGTAAACACCAGTTTTTGGTTGAAGGGTAATAAATTTGAAGACGTTCACGATGCATTGAAACGTAATTGGCAGGAACACAAGTTTTGAGTTCTGCGCGTGTGTGAGTGTGTGTAGTCAATTTTGCGCGTGAGCGAGCTCGTTCCTTCGTTAATCGGGTTGTTATTCTTGCATTACCCGAGAATAAGGTTGAATCAGGATTAGCTTACCGGGCGGGTTTCTATTGGTGAGAAATGAAGAAAAAAACAACCAAAAAGGGAGACTTTTCAACTTTTACTGTGACTGTCTTTCAAAAAACATCTCATGGTGTATTATTCTCTTACACAGCATGATTGTGACCTATTCTGTTGAGAAGTTTGTAGAGCACTTCCCAAACCCATCGCATTTCATTCAGCATCTAAAAATACTAGTAAACGATGGAAAGAAGAGACCTGACAACAACGGAACAACGGAAACTGACATTTTCTAGGCGACGCCAGGCAATTGGCAAGACGCGCCGAATTGAACTGGCTGGTTGGAGTGACACGGAAGGAGTGAAGGGGACGTGTGGTGACACGCCTACAAGAATGTTGTGAAACAAATGCAGGCACCTCTTCCTAGTCGTTCCACCACCATGACTCGGCATTTAATCTTCCAAGACCCCTTCATTGATGTCGTCTGTTCAGACTCGTCCTGTTCAACGCACCATCAAAATTCGAGCAACGGAATCACACACAAACGACCTTGCTTCAGTTCCACTGCCAACTTTGGTTAGTCTGATTGTTTTCCTTTCTTTAACTGGCCCCCTCCGGAAGAAGGAGATATGAGGACACCAGCCATTGCCGAAGGAACAACAAACGAAGCCACGACCATTTCTGGGCCATTTCCTACCTCTCCACAGTTTGTAGGTGTTGGCTGAGCTGCTTTAGAAGGGAGTTCGAGAACCTACCAATCCCCTCCATGAATTCGAGGATCTTTTTCCACTCCATTCCTTTAATATTTTTACCGCCCAGCATGGTCCGCCTAATTTGTCGATTTAAGTCTTGAGCTATAGTAGGCACTCTTGGAAGTGTCGTGAATAGGTCCTGCAGGAGTGTTTCATGGTCCCTGCTTTGGCCAGTTCGTCCTCTCTCCCATTCCCTGCTTATCCTTTGTGTCTAGGTATCCATTTTAGAATAACTGTGTCCCCTCGGTGATTGAGTCACCTAGCATGATATTTTGTTTCCTCAATGAGGAAATTTTCGCTGATCGGATTTCCCAATGCTTTTATGACAGGTTGATTATTAGTGTGGATGGCTATGCTAGTATCTTTAGAAGGTGTGCCGAAATAGAAGGCTAATATTTTTCGATTCGAAATCATCGGTACATGACCTTACGCGATGAGTTCACTTTGGATACTGTCGTGTTTGTAACTAAAGGGGTGATTCCTCCCATTTTAAAAACGGAATATAGATTCTCAGTCTTGCACTGCCTCTCAGGTTTTTGGAGCCATCGGTGTAACGAACGATTTGAGGGTTGTCCACCACTGTGTATCTGGTATCTCATATTTACCTAGGGTCTATCCTAGTGTTCATGATTCTGTTACGGGCACGATCGGATTAAGCTGTGACTTGGAACACCGGAGCCGCTTCTATCGGGCAGAGCCGCTCAAAGCAGCTCCGATTAAATCTGAAGAGGAAGAAAACTGCTGAAGAACAGTGAGAGGGGGGACTGCCTTGCCGCGTGGGAGGTTAGGAAAATCGGGTCCGCAGCGTGCAACGAGGCGATCAGCCTATTATTCCTCTTCCGGACGTCTACAACTTCGCTTCACTCCTCTGTCCTATCTCGATACCTGTGGGCTTTGGCTGTTTCTGTACGAATATACAATACTTGGTTAAGAAGGAAGGAAGTAATATTGCAAGACGCCCGAATATATCCTATAACAATTCTCTAGAATGGATAAATTGTTTCCCTGTCATCCGTCAGCATGTTTGCCTATGGTATCCTGTTTTTAAGGCTTGTAAATGTGGTTATGTGGCCATGAGTGTGTGAGTGACATCAGACTACCTTTTTGTTGAGTTTCCGATGGTGAAGCGGTTAGAATGGACTTGCCTTTCACTTCAGTGTATAAGAGTAATCCGCTGTGTAATACGTTCAGTTTGTTAGTGGTGCTGATGTGTCAAGTGGTAAACCAGACTTGTCCATCAATCCATCAATCTTGTAATCAATCACTGAAAACTATTCAAAAGAAATTGGGCCGCCTGTTTTATCGGCTACACAGCAAATAATAGCGGGAATTGGTAGCATTCGTAGCTCTGCAGTTTATATCAAGGTAACGTTGTCGAAGGAAATGAGCTTTTATGATCGAATTTGTGGGGTAAACTAATTCACTTCGGTTAGTGAGACCGGGCCAGTCTAATTAGCGAAGTAGTTAAGAAAGACTTGATCGACCCGTGTTCTCGCAAGGGCCCTTCGATCCGTTGAAGCCCCTTAAATCTGAACTGTGGGTGTGCGGTCGGTAAGGCCGACGTTTGCACGCACTCGAGTCCCACCGCCGTTTTATTAAACAACTGCGTGAGTCTCCGTGGCTTATCCCATTCCTCAGCCGGGGAATTCTAATGAGAATCCGAGCTCGCGATTAACACGTCACTCAAGTCTCATTATGCAAACTAAGCGGTAACAAATTTATTCCCCGCTCGCCCATCGGGCTAATTTCTCAAAATTCGAGATCCTTAAAACCTTCCCACCGGCGAAATTAATGATAAGGTAAACCCCAGCAGAAAGTAGGGAGCGCCGTTGATATATTATTCACGTGAATTAGCGATTCCCTCAACTTTCGGCGAAGTGAATGGGACGGAAACAGTCGCACGCATCGGACAATCAATCCTCCTTAACTGTACTGGATACCCACCTGGCGCGAGGTATCACACTTCACTGAAACCCAAGGAGTGGAATCCGGAGTCATTGAGCTCGTTCCCATCACCAGGACATCATATACATGGACCACTCTCAAAGCGTAAAACCAGTCCTCACGCCTAAGTGCGAGGCGCATTTCGATATTTGGAGCGTTTTTTTACGCTCCTTATCCCTGAGTACTAGGAAGGGAAGTGTTATGCCATCGGCTGAAAAACACTAATTGGGAAACAGGTTTGTCGTGTCAGTGAACGCTGTCAGCAGAAAACGGTATCAGATTTCATATTCAACCAGCAGATCACCATGGGACACCAAAAAAATAGTATACATCAATTCAAAATTAATTCTAGTTACCATGGTGATCGAAACAAGCAATTGTTTTCTCAACAACAGCTGCAACGATTTTGAGGAGATATCACGAAATGCTCGATAGTAAGAAAATTACGAGAGGAGCACAATAAATTATCAACAGTTATGAATAAAATCGATCTCAGCGCGTTTTTGGTTTATTATTCATTCTGAATAATAACCCTATGTTTTCGGTCACGAAAAATTTTTTACAACCCCCCCTCAAAATTTGATACTTTACGTTTCAAGACATGGAGATTCCAAATTTGCAATGTCCGTCCGCCGTCCCCCGTCCCCGTCCCCCGTCCCCGTCCCCGTCCCCGTCCGCCGTCCGCCGTCCGGGCCGTTTTGTGCCTTTAACGTGGTCTAAAATTCGTTCTTTCGCCCAAAAATCCGATTTGGTATCTAGTTGTGCCCGCCATCTCGGCAATCCGATCGGACAGCCGTGGTTGTAATGGGCAAAAACGGTTAAAAAATTAACGAAACGCAGTACAACGCGGGAGCTACAAGCGTTTCGTCGTTTGAATTCCCTCCGCCCCCCCCGTCTCATTAAAAAACCAACCGCTCTCGAGGCGAGCGAGTGCGGCCTCCCGCTCGCTTCCCTCCCAATGACCGGTCTCTCCCCATTCGCCTTACTCTTCCAATTTCCCGACGTTTTCGTTTAATACGATTCAATTTTTTTAGATTCTTTCGTTTCATTCTCATTATGTTTTTCATAGATTTTTGGTTAAATTTTGATATTAGTATTTAGCGTGCATGTTTTCATATTAAAATTCAGTTTTTCTAGATACTTTCGTGTTTTTTTGTTTATTTTAATATTACGATTCAGTTCTTTTCGGCCTTTTTTTGGGTTTCATTATGATATTTTCGATGCTGAATCGAACAGGATGGGTCTCGGAGCATTAATGCTAGGTCAAGCTGATTATCCGAATAATAAACCGTTGTGTAATAATTTGCAGCGTTTTCCTTATAAATCCCGCTCATGTTCTCAGAAAAATCACGAGGGCAGCACAATAAATAACCTATAAGATGAGAGTCTATTATAAATGGTCGTAATGCAACCCGAGTAATTCCCGAATTCAAACCTCGACCGTTTCATTTCCGTACCATTTCTCAGTTTTTACTCCATAATTCCAGAATAATAAACACGATCCTTCGTGGAAAAATCGTGTCGACAATTTAGTGAATCATCTACGCACTCATACTCATTACACAAGAATGGTCGTAGTATGGGTTGCTGTAGCGAAATAAATTTTGGAATCGTAAACGATAACAGTTCTTATGTAAAACGTTAATTTTTATCAAGTTCAAATCTGAGTGAAAACAACGGGGGCTGAGGAAAGCTACGTGATGCAGATATTTTACAGTAACTTTTCCAAAATATTCTCTTACGTTTGTTCCATATTAGTGGTCCATTAATCGATATGTATAGCCCGTAATTCTTTGAATAAATAAACTCTACAGCTCAACACTGGGCCAGCACAGAACAAACCAACGCTTCAACACACTCCGCCCCATCTGGCAAAAAGAGGGGAAAAGGGTCGGGGACTACCTCCAGCGAACCCTCGGCCACTGCGATATCCGCAGGACCCCATTGCTGGGTTCCTAGGGATCAGCGGAACACTCCGCCTTGACCCTAGCGTCCTACAGAGGCATCCACCTTTCGTGGATCTAGCCCACAGTGGCTTCATAGGTTCAGGCTTGTCGACCTACTACTTTATATAAATGCCCCCCCACAGATTTAACCCCAGCTCCCCAAATAATATGTGGCGTGAGAGAAGGGTTGAAATGTCACCTGATGTGCCACCTGTTAGCAAAGCTTATAATGTCTTCTTCGGTGCTTTTCGATTTGGGCCATGTGTGGAACGCTGTTAAGTAACGAGCAGCCCCCATGGATTTGGTGCCTCGATCAGAGTAGACATCTGAAGGTAACCCTCATCTAGATGTGGTCCATCAGAACTCGATATTCCTCCCCCATACGAACCCTAACCCCAGCACTAAACACAACAACACACCCCAACCCTATCACAGTCTACCGAAACACTGCCGGTGGGGGAGTACTAGAAATTCCACCCCCGTCCGTGCCCCTGACCTACTCACACACACAAAAATACGCGATCTCTTGTTTTCAATTCCCGGATCTCTTTTTATATCGGGGGCGATAAACACAAATCGTTTCCAATAGCCAAACTCCCTCCCCGATCCCTCAGAAGCGACCCCAATCTCCAACAAAAGAGAACAACTCGATTGTTACAGAACGGCTTCTTTCACTTTATTGGTTTACGGAGGTTATAATGTAGTTTACCTTTGTTTCCGTTCGTTCTAGTTATTTCTCGTGCTCCTCGTCGGTTATTTGTACGGCGACGACGAATGTAAGCCAGAAGGTCAGAAGCCGTTTTCACTACCTCAATTTTCAGCAAATAATCCTTGGGGGTTCAATCCAAAGAAAGAGGGACAACGTATTCAGCTGTTTTCAGCCGACTGCCGACGGGTTTGTTGGAGCTGGGTTTTGGTTGTTGGAACAAATCAAGATGGGTGTGTTGCGGTCTTACATGATATATGGTGGGTGTTCGAGCAGTTCGACGGAAGTGTTGGAACTATACTTAGTACAGTAGTACTTCAGTAATCAGGGTAGCATAATAGCCAACCATCAACACGTTTTGGAGGCCACTCAGACTTAATTATTAACTGAAAGGTGGCTTTGAAGCAAAAACCTTCAGTCCAGTAATAAAACGGAGTTAGGACGACAGTCTAGTTATATTAAATTTCAGTTACAATGTCAGATCGATTTCGATATGAGCGTTAGGTACCAGTAACACGAACGCATCTGGAAAGGTCGCAGAGAGAGAACATCTAATGTACCAAACATTGAAAGGTCGAAGGTCGATTTGAATGTCACCAACGACTGGAGGGGGGATTCGTTCCGGTGGTTCGTACAAGCAGAACCTCCTTTGCTATCCCTATAATCCTTGACGTGCACAATTCAATTTATACGTATTTTGGATGTTTAACTGATCTTAATGAATTTGTGTATCTGAACTTTATACCCTTTAGATGATAAAATGTTAATGTTGATGATAAAATACGCCAATCCAATTTTTCTTTTAACCTACAACGTCTCTAACTAGATTTGAACTGTGGAAGAAGGGGGAGGAGGAAGGAGGTCACGCACCTCCTGGGAAATCCGTTGGAAGTGAAGGGAAAAGGAATGCACATAACAGGAGCGCACCTCTCTTAGTCTTTTTGGCCTCTCAAAGGCGTTCGACTTGGTGCCACACAACCTGCTCCTCAGGAAATTGGAACACTATGGCTTCGGCCCTCGCATGGTTCCGTTTCTACAGAGGTATCTTGAGGGTTGGTCCCAGATTGTTTCTTTCAATGGGACCACCTCTAGTGAGGTTGCAATCCCCTGTGGTGTCAAACAGGGGAGTATCCTCGACCCTTGCCTCTGCCTCTTGTACATCAATGACCTACCAAGCCAGCTCGAGGATTCAAACAACATTTTCCTGTTTGCTGACTTCACTTGCGTAGCATCAGGCTGTTCCATCATGGGGAAACAGTAGTCGTCTCGGATGTGTAGTGTCGCGGTTTCATTGTGTGATGCGTTTCTCTTTTTGGTGCCGTTTCTCCACCATCTGTTCATATTACTTGCCTATGGGGTGTTATTATTGCCCGTTTTCCGACGTTTGTATTGTCTAATCTTAGGCCACTGCAAATAAAAAATTCTTGATTCTGATTAATTCTTGATTAACTACCCGTACATTCCTCTTCCCTTCACTTCCAACGGTTTAGCCGTCTTTCTGTCCCTATCAACAGTACGATAATGTGACCTACATATCTATACTATTAAAGAAGGTTATTCGATTTTTATTGTTTAAAAATTTGTTTTTCAATATAGTTCATACGCGCAATAGTGATAAAGGAACCCATGGATGGTAACATTTCCCTTCCAACAAAATATAATTTTGATCAATTGATTAATAATTATTATAATTGTAAAGCACTCACATTAGATCCAACTGTTAGTTACCAAAAGGTTATCCGTGAAATTGTATTTTATCAGGAAATATTGAAACACGTCTTCAAACCAAGTTAGGTAGAAATGCATCCACATACCCCCGCATTTTCTTGCCTTCCAAAAATACGTAAAATTGGAATATCAATGAGTGTCTTATGTCGGTGCTCCTACTTACACATTGGCACAAAAGCTTATTATTCTTTTCATAAATAAAATCCGGTTTTGGCCACAAAATACAGTTCAAAATTTGAACGACTTGATCGCTGAAATTAGGGATGTTGATATACCTCTAAATGCATTATTTCTATTTAGAAACTTCAAACTTCATCCGGTTTCCAAAAAAGTGTCAAAAATTTAATCGTCTAGAGGTTATAAATTTGGTTTAAAAAATCAAAGTAGTTATAAATCTTCATTAGGCTTAGTTAAAGATAAAATAGAAACTCAGGTTAAAAGTGGCGCGTGTAAATTAAAATTTACTTGTGGGTTAGAGTTTTGAGGACAAACAGGGCCAATATGTGTTATTAGCAGCACTAGGGGGTGTGTGCTGCTTAGACGCCATATTCACGTGCAAAGCCATTCACATAGGTGGATGGGCTACAATTATTCAGAATGAATAATAAACCAAAAAGTGTGCAACGAACAATTTCTTAATGGATCGCAACATTCTTGTCTGAGGGTTCAGGTTAATATGAAAAGAAAAATGACCTGGTATGTGCATCTAGTCACTACTTTGAGTATGGGGTTGATTGAGGATTCAGTGATATTTTGGTGGCCAATAATTACGTACGGATATGACATGCACGATTGTTGCTAATTTCGAATTACCATTAATCACCAGACGTCCTTGATATCAATTTGGTCAGCGGGGTCCGAGTTTGACTGGGGGACTGAGCTTAAAAGTACTGAGTTGTGACGAGAGGGTCGGCATTCACACGTGGATGTTACTACACACGAGAGCTGCGGTTTTCAAAATTCATTGCTACTTGCTATTAGCAAGACATACGGCATAGTTGTCTCTAAAGAGTTGTCTGAAGAGTGCTTACTCGTTTGTCCTCTCACAAGCAAGCTCGAAGGCCAACGTACTTAGTTCGGTAAAGCTCAATCTGCTCATTACTCTCCCGATCAATCTTCAATTAACTTCATACCAAACGTCTATTCCTTGTCGCTGTGCATATTCCTTTAACGCACCTGTTGATGTCGGAACCATGCAGAGTAAATTCTCACTCTCAAAGTGTTGGTTATCTATATGGCAGTGTTACGGATGCGAAGAAGCGTCGAACCTCACCTACTTTACAGATAAATTTACGTAAAACAATTTAGTGCAGCTTCGTGACTGCAATATTTTTCGAGGAGGCTGAAGACGTCAAAATCGTAACTCCTCATCTCATCGCGCTGCAAATTGAGAGTCGCATCTGATGGAAAGGCTGAAGATTTGGGTATCGACGTGTGAACGGGGCCGAAAGTAAACGATTAGCGGAGATTCCTGTAATCGCTACCGCAGGCAATTATTGAGCCCTTGGTCTGACGAGCGGCTCTGACTTTGGCTTGGGCTCTAGCTCTGGGCTTTAGAGGATTCATGGGGGTGGTGCCGCTCACGCGCGGGATTCTACCGGCAACTAATCTGCCCGGGACGCGATCTCTAAACCTCATTATTTTCATCATAACCAATTAACGCTGCTGGTCCACAGCCGGCCCTCGGCTCCACACTTACACGGATATCGTTCCGCCTCACTTTTCTTAAAGACCAACTCACGAACGCCCTCAAATCCACTTACCTTTTATAGGCATTTTTAAACTGAGAATTATTGCTCCTGCGCCATACGGCCTCTTATTTCATGTTTGGCGTCCCTTCAATCAACGTCCCCCGCGCGCGCTGACTAGTGCCTGTGCAGGTATCGCCTCGACCCCTACCCTAACTCGGCCGCTCTCGAAAAACGACAATTTGCAATGTGATGTCCAGATACGTAGAATCAAGTGACGCATCGACTATTCCAGAGCAGCCACAAGCAGACCCTGGATAGAAAACCCACTTCCTATCTGTTTTTACATGATCTCCCTGCAATGGAGGAGTGACGGTCTACGTCTAATCGGACACACCTAGAAGCCCATCGAACCTGTTTGTGTCCAAACCATTACCTGCCCACGTGTGCTCACATGGTGGATCTCCCTCTGCATGCTTACTGATGGATCCTCCGCTTGCCATTGCGCACTGCTCTAATGCCGTGATTCGCCTCCTAAGCCTTCACACTTTGATCGCCTTTGAAACTCTGCTCATGGCCAAGACTCCACTGCAGTGACCCCTCGGATCTGTTGGGGGAGATTCATGACTAACGCTGCTTGAGGAGCAATACAGTGCTCCCATGACAGTTGCAGATTGCTTTCCTTCGTCGGACCCATAACACTGGTCCTCCAGGCTGAATCGCTGGTTGTGCAGTTCAAGAACGAACGCTGATTGAAGTTATTACTATTCCCCACCAGACGAAGGAGCTGTGGCCTTCATTTCCTCCAGAACACTTACCAGAAGCGGTTATTTCATCAGCTCATCAAAATCACCAGGCTAGAAGAATTGCACACGAGCTACTTAGAACGGCTAATGAACTAATTTCATTCGCCGAATCCCATTAATGAAGCGCACCTCGGAAAAATTAATATATTGTGTTATATAGACGGATGTAATAATTAGCTGATTTCGCAGGGCACATTTTTACTTTCATTTACAGAAAGAGTGTGCATAGTATTGTGATCAGTCAAAAAGAACTTAGAGGTTCAATCAGATCTCAGCGGTTCGCGTCGGGAACAGGATTTGGACCTGACATTGCCGACCGTTATTCCCGACCAGGCTGCTGCCCTGTCCTGTCATTTCTCGAGGCGAATTGTGTACTCACTTGGCGACACGACAAACGAAAAGAAGAAACAATACTTGGGTTAAGGATTGTAACAACGAAATGCGCTAAACTATTAGTTCACTTGGGAAGAAGAGACTGAAGAGCAATTCACGAGAAGGAACGGTTCACCTGACGGTTTGTTTTTACTCGCTCACGTCAAACGCTCCGGCACGTTGTTATTGAAAAACCTTGTAACTTTGAAAATAAAAGTAGCGCTGAACTTACAATCTGACGATGGTAGCTTAACAATACAACCAGATTTTGCTCAAATCGTCCGTCACCTACCTGAAACAAACGCAGAAACGGATGTAATGGACGGACACCATCGGAGTACAGCTGTATATAATATCACTCCAATGCAATTATTAGGTCACTCCAGTACTTCAATCATCACCAGTAAGTAGAAATGAAACTCTGCCATAATCTCGCACAGGAGAGCTGTGGAGACTTAAATGTATTCAACAGATCGAAAAACGGTGGCCGGCAGCAAATGTTAAGAGCTCGACTCGTCGATTATGAGGGTTGCCTAAGCAATAGCATTGACTAGCACGGGCAGGCGCGAGAAGATAACATCGTCATGATCATTTGAGCTCGAACCTATCCAGACTTGTCTATCTGCGTTTGGTATTTTCTTCGTCCACTCTTGTAATTGTCGCATTCGAGGGCAATACTGAGTGTGTAGTTAAAGCAAGGTGAGGTGTGTTGACAGTATGTTGTACTGCAAGTTTTAGTCCTGTGCCTGTGTGGTATTGGCCTGTATCTACAGAATCACTCCAGGTGTGACTGATCACTGGTCAGCTATCGATTGATTTGGCCGTTGAGTGCATGGTTGACAAGCGGAGAGTGAAACTGGAGCTCCTCACCCTGCAGTCGGGGGTCCAGAATACTGCTGCATTCCTTGCGTGTCATATGAGCCGACTGAAAGGAACAGCCGGGTGGATCCAGCCGGAACGACAACCTCACCTCTACGAGGTCCCCGCAGGATTACATCCATGCACTCTGTCGCCACACTGTGCTCACCCTGCAGTTGGGGGTCCAGAATTCCACTACCGTTCTCCCTGCGTGTTCGTATGAGCCGGACTTGAAGGAACACAACTTACACTTCTTCCACATACAAGACACACTGGGAACCCCCTACCATGAGCTGGGATCGCGGAACCCCCCCCCCCCCCCGGAAGGAGGACAGAATTCTCCTGCCGTATCCTCTGTGTGGCTGTAAAAGCCGGTCTTAAAGGGGTTTAAAGCTCACGACACTGACATACGCAACATATTCCAGATACAAACAACACTGCAACGGCATGCGTGGCAGAACACACTGACTTAAAACACTCATAATGACAGACAGTCCTGGAAGTAGCTCCAGCTGAGGCCCTATACAGGTGCAGCCTTCAGAATGAGAAGAGGGAAAATCCAGATCCTCCTGGGGCGGCTGATAGTGTGTGTCCCGCTCACCACATCACCAGGGGCAGAGGGCTGACTCTGAGCAGGCCAAAAAATCCCTCATGCGTCTTAGTCCTGATGGACTTGGCAGCTGCAACGCATGTCTGGGACTCCCTTTGACCCTCAGCAGACCAACGAAAGGGGGTAGAATCAATATGTCTGAGGGGGAGCTTCCAGGACACTGTTTCGAGCACCTCTCGCTCACATCACTAACACACACACAACAAATGAACTCACTACACAACATTAGTCTGCTTCTTGAATCTCCCCCCCCCCCTTAGTAAAAACAACAATACAAAGACAATTAAAAAAACAGCAGGTAATAAAAACGCCACCTGCGCATCTTCCTCGGGCTCGCCAAGCTCGACCTACCCGTCTTCCAAACAAACAAGGGTCGCTATCTCATGTAGTCTGTGGTTATTGCAGTGAGTATCTTGTAAAAGTAAAACGCCAGGAAGGCGGAGCAAGGATTAGGCTCAGGCTTATCAAGTTGAGCTTTTATGTAGTTTCTGCACTCTTTCGATTTCGTGACTTGCCAATATTATTATAAGGTTGTTCGCCTTTCTGTTAATTTTTGGGTGCAGTCTCAGGACTTCCCTCGGGGAAACGCATCGAACTACAGGTCTGACGGAGGGCTTGGGACGGGCAGGGGGTTGAATGTAATTTATCTTGTATAAATGGGCTTATTTTCAGTGTTTTGTTTCATTAACTTATATGTTCGTATAACACATAGTATAGATAAATACAGTGGACGCGACTGAATACGGTTATTTTCCGTACATAATGATCGATAACTGTACTATAGGCGGATGCAAAGAGTAGAGGATCGTTGGCAACGTTGTACCCTGGGGGAATCTAAGGGAGAGCTCTCATGACACTAATTACAGGAAGGGACCAAGAACTAACAGGCTCATGACACACAGCCCCAGCACGAAACGCAAATCTAGGGTGTGGCAATAAGTACGCTCATGAACATCCTCATGGACCGCCAATAATTTCAGTAATCTCCTCGACTGCTACTCCTAAGCGGAGAGGCAAGAGTAGCTCCTCAACACGTTGCTAAAGATCTCAATCGGATTAAATGCACAACGATACCCCATTTAGTCAATTTTCGTGTATTTCATTGAACTGTAAACGAGTTTAATTATTTATTCTAATTCCCCTGTCGCGCTTTTCCTGCCGAAGAATTCGAAAGAATATCAAATCTAGAAAATTACTGAAATGTCGAGTTTGATCGACTCATGACTTTCGCAATCAGAAACAAAATTATGCGGCAAAGGTTTCGATGAAGCGTATTCATGAAGTGTTACTCAAGGATTCAGACACGAATGCGAATATTATACGATATGCGAAAGAAAGTTGTGGGATTCCTCGCATGAGACGATTTATTGTCAACCCTGGGCTCGGTTTTGTGTCGTTTTTTCGGCGTTTTACCGCCCTCGGCTTCAGTTAACTTTAATCATCCAGTGGATAACTTTGCAACCGCGCAGGGCCTGCCAGAACAGCTGCAATACTGAAGATAATCGAAAGCAATAAGGCGAAGCGAGAACTTGCACCTGAATGAAGCGTTCGAACGAGTGAATCTGCGTTGTTAGTCGCGTAAAAAGTTGAAGCACTTAAATTAGCAACGTGTTTGTACCATTCCCGACTTTGGCGAGAAAAAAAAAACGATTCTTCGCGTCCATTCCATTTTTTTCGCACCTTGGCACTTGCATTATGTCAGTCAGAGGCAGCACATAAAGTAAGGAAGTAAAAGGCTCGCATTTCCAAGCGATGGGGCATTAAAATACCATTCCATCATTTTTCCTCCAGAGCCGCTCCAGGTCGCTTATCACGAACGCCCGCCTTCGCTTTGTTTCTTTTTGAAGTCGTCGAGCGAGGAGAAGAACAGCGATCAATCAGTGGCTGAGAAAGTATCGGAACGTCCAGACTACGTGATAAGACTGTCAAAGGATCTGGAGTAGCCCATTTTGAGCTTCGCGTGTGGCGATTAAATTTAACTAGCGTTGTCAGCAAGTTGCCGCCCGCCAGGTCATTTCACTTCGGAGCAAAAACAACAACGCGGGATACTGCAACATCGCCTGGTCGAGTTCATTGAATATTTAATAGCTGGTGGATCCGTTGATCATTTCGGAGTATGATGCTCCCTCATCAATTGGATTCGAAGGAAAACGTGTGGTGTGACGCACCACTCACAACTTCTCCCCCATCTACTAAAAATGTGTACCGATTACCAGTTTAAAAATCGGAGGCTACGTATTTCTCACGTTCATTCAGCGTTACCTATCGCTATACTAAACAATCCAATGAGATTTTGAATCAATATATACGCATCTGGTAGAACGTAACTTTCTACACAGAATTGCCCGGGATCAGCAATGCGCCCCTAGGTTTCATCGGAATTCAACATGGTGTGGGTGAGCTGGCCGACTGTGTCCTCTACCGAGAAACCGTGTGCTAAGAATAAGCTTCCTGTGGTAGACAGTGCTCAGCGTATCACACCTCCGCCCTATATAAAAGATGGAGTGTAAAAGGACCCGCCTCGCCCTTGTCTCGTACTGGCCATCAGACGGGAAAGAGCCAATTGTTGCTGCATACAGAAACTGGTAGCGCCTAATGTCTGAAATGTACTGTGATGTACGCCACGACATCTTATTAGGTTACCAGGGCACAGGTAAATACTCTTCTTAGCTCCACGGATTAACAGGAAAAGTTGTGTAATCCGCTAAAAATTGAGATTGAAATCATTTTGAGTTTTTTCGGACCTCCACGTTTCAACGGCTACTGAGTTCGAAACTCCATTTGGGGAAAGAAGACCGATTTCCGGTTAGCAGATCACCATGGGACGCCAAAATAAGGATATGAGCAAAGTCTCTTCAAAACGAAATACAGTTGTCGTATTTTTTTCTCAAAAACGGCTTCAATAATTTTGTTGATGAGTTCTCCAAATAAGACGACTGTACCGTAAAATTTTCCTTTTTGGGGAAATGACGAAAACGGCACAATAATTTATCAACAATTTCGAAGAAAACCGATTTTACTGCAGTTTTTTTTCGCTATAAAACCGCTATGAGCAACTGGCATTCTCGAAAAAATCATGTTGTTAGTCCAATAGACTACCTATACGACGACAATTTAATAACGTACCTAAAATAGCCCCCCGGGAATGCCAGAGTTCAAAACATCACCGAAAAAGTTAACATAATCTTCTTCAAAAATATCATGTCGGCAGTCTTATACATCACCTACATCAACGGTGGTCGCGGCACAAGTAGGAACACCTCAATAAATTCCGGAGCCCTACCACTTTCTATGAAAAACATGGGTGTGTTTTACCAAGTTTAGATCGCCCGGGTGGTAAGTTGTGCTTGAATGTACGTTGGGCCGAGGAAAGTGGTTTAACGTCCTGCATCAAATATTTTATAATCCCAACTGTCATCCAAGCAATTGATGAAGGAAACGGAAGTTCAGGCGCTGAATAACCAATTACAGATGTGAAAATAACGAAAATTTATTAGTCTGCGGAAATTCGTAGAAAACGTATATAAGTTAAAGGAAATAAAATATTATGGGAGACGAAATAAGGTATTTCAGTTGATAAAATAAAAAAATCCTTAAAGAACTCCACACAGCTTCGGGAGGGACGAACTGTTAGGACTAAGCAGTGCGGTTGGCAAACAGAGGAAATGGAGAAGAAAAGAAAGAAAGGGCTGACTATTATTTGTCAGGTTTAACTTCAGTAAAACGCTTAAGGAGGTTGAGTGGTCTGTGGACGTCGAAGAACAGGGGGGTTCCAGATGATGACAGCACTCGTTACGATCGGAAATAATTCGGGAGCCTCTGCACTAGGAGAGCAACTTACAGTAGTTGATGGGAAAACTTCAATTTCTTTGCCGGTATTTTGGGATACTGATGACCCTGGACGTAAGAAACGTGGCGTTCAGTAGGTTTCAGGTCGATTCTCGCTGCGAATTCGACGGAGACTGACGATGGGAGAAGTACGAGTAGAGCGGAGAGGTGACGTCGAGGAACTTCATGAGAACGGATAAGGAAGAGCAAGAGGTTGAGTTAAGTTATGTGAGGAAGTATGATAGGGGCTCAGACCATCAGACCACGAAAACAAAATAGAACGAGGCTCACTTTGCCTCTTCATTTTCCCAAGACGCTTTTCAGTTTCGTATCAGTTTTTCATGAAACTAAAACATTGCTTCGAGGTTTTGTAAAATGCATTGACTGCTCTTGCCACTCGAATGAAAATGTCACGCAACCGTGCGGTTGTTTGATACCGCCCACACGCAAATGTTGATCGAAATTGTTACATCTGTTTTTGAGAAAGAAAGCTTTTGGTGTTTCGGCAACTTCGATAACTGTAATTGGTTTTGAATCAAGTTTCCTCTTAAACATATTTTGGCGTCTATTGTTATACATCACACTGAGTTAGCTCAGCCGTTCTCCTTCAATACGATCACGGGTACGCGGACCGACATACGACACAAAATCGGCATTTCAGAAGACGAAAACGAAAACTCTTTTTTCTCGCCCGATTGCGATAGTTTCTTCAACCCACGCTTCTATGATCACTCGTAGCTTGACGATACTCAGAACAGACCAGTCGATCTTCGATTGAAGCTCTCACTCACTTATTCCTGTCCCGTGAATTTGTGACGTGCTTCCTGGAACGTACATCAATCGAAGACTTTCTGAACAAAAATCACTGCGCCTTCCCACTCAAATGTTGCCAAGTTTAAGTTAATATACGTAAAAGGTACAAACCCAACCATTTATTCATCTGGAGAACCGTAACAAGTTTTGTTTCATTTAAGTCGGGGTGTTTGAAAAAACCAAAAGGCGTATTTCATTTAAAACTCGGTCAACATTGTCCTCCTCTCGTCACATTGTTAACGGGAATATAATGAGGATTGGGGCCTGCAGCTGCTGTAAACTGCAGCATCACGATGTTGAGCTCATTCATAACCAGTTACGTTTGCATCCAGACGGGTCCCCCCTTCGACTGAGAAATTTCGCCATCTTCGTCGGCTTATTAGTCGGGAGCTCGGACTTTTTACTGCAGTCCCCACAAAATCTCATATTTATGCGACTGAGCTGCAGCTGAGAGCTCGTTTTCCGAAAATAGCGCGGTCGGTTTCTTAATTAACTCTCGCGGCTTCTCGAGCTCTCAAGCGCCTCTACCGAAAACTTGAAAGGATCTTCTCGGAGACTTTCGTTGAATGAGTTGTTGATGAGTTGCTTCAACGTTGCGCCTCGACCGCGGCAGAGGACGCACGTGAAAGCGCCACGCGATTAGAGACTGCTTCTCAACTGCAGAGCTGAGTTCCCCAAATGCTCAATCGTCTCGACTTTGAAGTGAATAGCACCCAACTTCCCTAAGCAACGTTCGAGGATAAATATTGAATGTACGGGAGGCTGAAGAAAGTTGTGTGATGCGCAACGGATGTTTCTTCTTCCCCTCTCAAGCTGTCATTCCCAATAGTTTCCTAATGATGGGGGTGCCCTGGTTTCCAACTTTACCTTGCGTGGTACGGAGGAAAATTATATTATCGGCTGACGAAAACATGCAACTCCAATTTGCCGCTAGTCTGCAGAGAAATGGGGATGTTATGGGAGAAAACGGTTCAAAACTATCTATAGTTATCATAAGTGATCAAAACAATATTCAACATTTAGAGGCGAAATAGCTAAATACGAGGGGTTGGGGGGACGGGGGGACGATATTCATCTAAATGGAGAAAACCAACTCCCTGCCACATGATTGTAAGTTGCTGATAGTGCAAATTACGATGATAAATGATAGCAACTGTGTAAGTAGTTGGGAGTGCTCGGGTGCTCAACATTTAAAGTGGAATCGCCACACGAGAGGGTTGCTGTTTTTGGAGGTTCAACAATATTCCACTAGATGGAGCCAACCAACCCCCTGTCACAGGGTTTTAATTGCCGATTGAAATTATACTTTATGCCGCTATAACTGACGAGAGGAACAAAATTAATCATCAAAAAGTTTGACGAAAAGCAGGTGTGGTGCAGTTTTTTCTTATAAATCCCACTTATGACATTAGCCTTCTAATAACAATCGAAATCGTGGTGTAATGAGGTACCCACAATGGCAGTTTAATGATAGAGAGGAGCAACCACAGAAATTTCGGAATTCAAACTTACGCCGTTTTGTTAACGTACTTTTGTTCAACGTTTCCTCTATAATTCTTGAATCGTTAGTACAAACCTTCCCAGGAAATTTATGTTGACACTCCCGTCTATTACCTATACGGTAGTTTTAAAATGAAGGCCGTGGCATAATTATCAGCAGCTCAATAAATTCCAGAGCCTTAAGAGCTAGTTTCTACGTAGAACGTTGCGGTATGTCATATTATTGTAAAGTTAAGTGTTGTTAGTAGGCACTCATTTTCAAATGAACTAAGCGAAAAATAGGTAGTTTTGGGTGCACGAAAGGGGGAGCTTGAAACTGAAAAATAAATGAGCGCAAGTGAGGACTGTATTACACTTGACAGAATAGCGATATCCGGTTGAGTATGAGAATATAAACGCGTACAAGGGACTCTCAATACATGTGAAAGTGGTTGGGAGAGGGACATGCAAAGAGAGATAGAGTTGAGGTGCGACTATATCTCCATGCCATCCTCCCCTTCGTCCGAGATTGCCTGGGAATGAAAGGGTGACACCCATCCTTCCCCACAGTCCAACTTCTGTCCGGGCATGGCGCTTTCAACCAGCGTCTCTTCTTCTTCAATCGCCGCACCTTCAACATCTGCCCGTGTGGGGAAGAGATCCGCGAGGATGAATCTCACGTCCTTTTTGAGTGCCCCCTCTACGAGGACATGCGAACCAGGACGCGAATCCCATCTGCTGGGAGCAGCTAGGCGAAGATTCGCCACTTTTTCCCAGGCATAGGCGACCAGGCGGCTGGAATCTTGGTCTCCACCTGTGATGACCGGCCTTACCCCCTCCGATTACCTCCAAGGGCTGGAATCTGCAGTGCTGCGTCCGCTAGGCTGGGGGGATTCTGAATAACTCCTCCCCCCCTCCCCCCATCGCACCAACGAGGTAAAACTGGCCTGGCTCGTTAACCCATTAGGGAGTGGGGACTATCACGAGCTGAGAGACAAATTACTAAAGTTAACGTACCTGTTTGGTGTGTCTGTCTCCTCTGGCTGGTGAGTTACTGTGGGCAAGCGCTTTTGATGTAAAGGCATCATCGTCTGGCCGTTAAGTCAGTACTCTGACCACCACCACCAGCCAGAGGAGACGGACACATCAAACAGCTACGTTAACTTTAGTAATTTGCCTACTGGCGGATATAACCCAATTGCTTTAATACCTGAGAGACTAATCATTGGGAGAACTGGGAGACGACTGTATCGCGCGTGCTGAAGGATGACTGACTTGGAAGGAGCTGTCTGTTGAGAAGAGGAATCTAAAATTGAGGGGCAGGAAAGATAGATGGGGAAGTCCAGGACAGGGAAAATCCGTTGTCACTTGAAAATAACTGAGAAGCTGGGCTTCCACAGGTAAAGACAGATGGGTTGAGAGTAAGGTTAGGTATGAGTGTGGATATTCCAGAAGTCAAAGACCCAGCTAATTCGGCCTGCCAGACAGGTAGGAAGCCGTGAAAATATCCATGACAATTTAGGAATGGACGTGGGGCTGAAGAAAGTTGTGTGATGCGTCGCACCGATATTTGGAATTATTATACTAAGTGCGGAGGAACTGGAGAGTGAAGAGCGCTAGTGTTGTGCTCATATTCTTCCTCCATAGTTCAGACACCGCTTCTCATTTACAATCACCGCTGTACAGTGGTGTCTGGGCCAACATCTTCTACGCCTTCTCCTAAACCTTCATTCATCCAGAGATCCCACTCGAATATTACAGTACAGTATTTTGGTCAATTTAGTAGTCAGGTAGAGGCCTGGAATCTCTGAAATTAAATACCAATTTGTTCTTTCGGACGAACGATCGTTAAGGTCCACCGATAGGTCACTAAGTGGTTTTCTGTGGTTGTGGTTCATGAGACGAGTATCAAATGTCTAAACAACTTTGGCCATCTCATATTCCCATGAAACCCAGTAACGTTGAAGCTTCGAAGGTTCGCACGCGGAAAGGTAACGCTCGACTTATTTGCCAGCGTGATCACAGCTATCAGATGACCAACCCTCGCTCGCCCAACAACTCACCTTCCATTAGATCCCGTTTTTTTATTTAAAGACTTATTGTTTTCGTTCCGATCTGCGTTTGAACAGGTCAACTACAGCAGAATGTTCACCCCATACATGGCCAATGTTCTATGGCGTTGTCTGTTGATGCGTTGTCGTGAATATGTTGGTGGAAATGTGCACCCGACCGATAGTTGGTAGAAAATCGTTACGAAGACTGATACTGCTACAGAAAGACACTTGAAGCAGCAATGAGACTGGAGCGAAAAACTACTGTCTGTCAACATGTAGGAGTTTTCCTTCCACTCTGCACTATATTTTTATGATTTATTATAACTGGATTAGTAGATTCTAATCACGGACACTATATATTATGCTACGTCTAGGGACTCATACATTAACTGATGGTTAGCAGAAAAAGGAAGAAATAAGACAATATTCTGTTAAGTTCAGACTTGAGCTTTAAGATAAAGGCTGTCACAGACGTTCGTAATTGTTGAATATCCGTGATGCTTAATATATAACTAATAAATTCGGATAAAAACATATTTAAAATAAAATAATATGCGTATAATTAATAAATATAATATTACGGTATGGTAGATAAATTTAAAATAAGTAAAAATAAATAAAAAGCACAAAGGAATTAAAATGTATCTAGCAAATACAAATAATATTATAGGTATGGTTATGAATACGTATATATATAAATTGGCAGTTCGCGTCTCATTTCAAATAATCACGAGCTCCGCTTAAGTCGTCAATCTGAATGTTGAATAGATAAAAGAAGGCAATTCTTCCGTTTTATCTTAAACGCGTTTACGCAGATCTTGAAAATACACAGAATTGCCCGGGATCAGCAATGCGCCCCTAGTTTTCATCGGAATTGAACATGGTGTGGGTGAGCTGGCCGACTGTGTCCTCTACCGAGAAACCGTGTGCTAAGAATAAGCTTCCTGTGGTAGACAATGCTCAGCGTATCACACCTCCGCCCTATATAAAAGATGGAGTGTAAAAGGACCCGCCTCGCCCTTGTCTCGTACTGGCCATCAGACGGGAAAGAGCCAATTGTTGCTGCATACAGAAACTGGTAGCGCCTAATGTCTGAAATGTACTGTGATGTACGCCACGACATCTTATTAGGTTACCAGGGCACAGGTAAATACTCTTCTTAACTCCACGGATTAACAAGAAAAATTGTGTAATCCGCTGAAAATTGAGATTGAAATCATTTTGAGTTTTTTCGGACCTCCACGTTTCAACGGCTACTGAGTTCGAAACTCCATTTGGGGAAAGAAGACCGATTTCCGGTTAGCAGATCACCATGGGGCGCCAAGATAAGGATATGAGCAAAGTCTCTTCAAAACGAACTACAGTTGTCGTATTTTTTTCCTCAAAAACGGCTTCAATAATTTTGTTGATGAGTTCTCCAAATAAGACGAATGTACCGTAAAATTTTCCTTTTTGGGAAAATGACGAAAACGGCACAATAATTTATCAACAATTTCGAAGAAAACTGATTTTACTGAAGTTTTTTTTCGCTATAAAACCCCTATGAGAAACTGGCATTCTCGAAAAAATCATGTTGTTAGTCCAATAGACTAACTATACGACGACAATTTAATAACGTACCTAAAATAGCCCCCCGGGAATGCCAGAATTCAAAACATCACCGAAAAAGTTAACATAATCTTCTTCAAAAATATCATGTCGACAGTCTTATACATCACCTACATCAACGGTGGTCGCGGCACAAGTAGGAGCACCTCAATAAATTCCGGAGCCCTACCACTTTCTATGAAAAACATGGGTGTGTTTTACCAAGTTTAGATCGCCCGGGTGGTAAGTTGTGCTTGAATGTACGTTGGGCCGAGGAAAGTGGTTTAACGTCCTGCATCAAATATCTCGTTTTATCATCGCGTTTTATCTTAAACGCGTTTACGCAGATCTTGAATATAGGTCCAAGATGACTATACAAACTGAAAAAGAGAAAACCAAACCCATAAAGATGGAAATGGTGGTTTATATATAACTTTAGTGGAAAGTTGTGACTAGATGTTGAGAGTCTAATGCACATGATGCAAGGCTTGCTGCTTTTTACATAAATGGTAGGACGTAGGCATAACTATGAAAGTGAATGAAAGTATTGCGGTTTGGTTGCATATGTTTGACGTGGCAATTATAAATGATTGTAAAATAGATACCATTCTCTATCCAACTGCCCCCACGAACGTGAACGAGATCGTAACTTCACAACGTTCAACAAATTGCAGCACTTCCTCCACACAGACTAAAAAAACTGCACTATCAGCTTTTAATGATTTTACACTCATTTTTCTTTGCTGTGCAGAACAACAGGTATTTGATCAGTGATATCTACAGAGAGTTTTAGAACAGGTTTGGAGAAAATTCAAATTTTTTATTTTAGACGGTTACATTACTTTTCTTTTTACTTTGTAGCGTTATGTTAAAAAATCTCAAGAACTAACCATAAAAAGAAACAAAAATAAAAAAACTCACAGATCACCGAAATTACATTTTTCCGATTCATGAGGCCACGAGACGAAAAGATTCCCCGACCATGAGTCGCAAGATCGATGGTAGTCGCCTGAGAGCAACATGCTAGGGCAAAAGGATGATTGTTTGGTCGAGTTCAGAACCAGCATCATTCAACGTTACAGACTCTTCTGATGTAAATCATGACACCAGAAGCAGATGTGCGTTCATTTTTAGTGCAGGCGAATATTTCTCCGAATATAGGGCTGGTGAACCGACCCGTTTAATCTTCTCACGTTTTGGGTAACAATTGCCCCGGCATATAAATGCGCATTTAGCCCAAAGTTCAGCTACCCACAGCCTCTGAATGCGCTTTTGATTTCAGATCAAAAACAAAGTTTTTACCGGTAGACCGCGAACATTTGATTTTATTTATTGGTATTCGGAAATTAATTTCATTTCGGATTTTGGATTCCATCTCAGGATTTCCGTGGAACTGGTCCGTAAAATTAGTTCTGGATAATGGCAACTGCTTCGCTCCATCTTTTCAAGGTTCGCGTCGCCATGATGGCTCATGACCCAGAAACCCTTTCAAATATTATTCGAGGGGGCGACGCGGGAGAGGGGCTGGTGGCCACAATGAAGGGGAAAACAGCTTCGAGTAGGGGAAAGTTGGGAAGGCCGGCGATTTAGTGTGGAATTTCAGAGGTGGTGGTCCTTCCACGAACGGACCCCTTCAACTTGCGCAAGCCCCTCCAAACGTCATCCAATATCGTTAATTAGTTGCCGTAAATCATTTACCGGAAATCATTTTGAAAGCGAAAAAAGGTTTTGCCGACTCATTTTGCCCTAATTTGTTTTCCGTCGATTGGGGTTAAGCTACGGCTTCATTTACCCCCAAGTCCGCTTCATAGTCGAAGATGACGTGACGTCAGGCGTCGAGTTAACTGGGCGCCCTGAAGCGCTGTGATTGAGAAATGAGATGTTCGCAACTCAGCGATTAATATTTGAAGTAGCTACACAGAACATCGCAGCGCCAAAGCCCCAGACCTCATACAGCATAAACGTTCTGAGCTCTTTTCGTCAGTTTAATGTTAGAAAGCTCCGCAAATATCGCACAACATGACGCCATTCCGCCTAGTCTTCATAAATCGCGACACTACTCCAAAAACAATTATATACCTCTTATATGCCAACAATTTTTTAGGCGACAACCAAGAGTTACGTTGAGGATGGTTCCGAACTCAACGAATTTGTTTCAATTTAACCCTTTCGCCCTCGCAGTTGCTCTCAGGCGATTGACATTATATATTCCTCGAGCGCAACCTTCCGATGAATATTTAATTTACTCAAACCAAACGGGTACAGGGCTTATTGCAATCGATCGTAAAATAAAGTTAGTTTTCGCTTGATCTTTTCGTTTTGTGGCCTTCTAAAACGGGAAAATGTAATTCCGGCACGTGGCCTATGAGTATTTGTATTACTGTTCTTTTTGTGTGCAGTTTCTATCTATTTTTACTTAACTGAGCCCTACAAAGTAAAATTAAAATGAATGTAATCGGGTGAAAATTGATGATTTTTCTTCAGTCCTTTACGTTTTGAGTCCGAAAAACGCCGTCTAGTGAAATGGTCTGTGTATCTGTGAACGCAATTGGGAGAAAACGGCCCAACCAAATCGACCCGAATTCGGCATTTAGCACGCAGATCACCGTGGAAAGCCAAAATGAGGGTACGAGCAAAATTGGTCTAAAACTGAAAATAGTCATCAACGTGATCAAACACCTGCTGTTCTGCTCAGTAAAGAAAAAGGAGCGTAGGACTATTAACAACTGGCAGCGGGTTTTTCTGTGTGAAGGAAGTGTTGCTTATTTGTTGAACGTTGTGAAGTTACAAGACGGAGGTATCGAAATGCTGAAACTACTCCTTGTCAATTTGCATTTGCGTTCCTTTCGCTCAGCATTATATCATCATTATTTATTATAAATACCAAGTGAATATAATCACCTACACGATATACTGTACAACGGCGAGATATTCATGCATTAACTTGAGCTTTTGGATAAGGGCTGTTATGGAAGTTGGTACTTGTTGAATGTGTGCGATGCTTCAAACAAATATAAATAATAAATTCGCATTTTAAATATTAAATATCTTGCTACGCACCGAGGAGAATATATAGGTATTAACTATTTGAAAACATCCTGTGATTTTGGTGAAAATCGCTGAAGCCGTTTTGCCAAAAAGCGTAAAAAACCAATTTTTGCTTCAGGGGCCCATATCTCCGTTCACCCCTCAATGAATGAACAAAATCAACCCAAAACTAACTACAGCCATCATTGTGATAAAAATATTTATAGAACTTATTTTTATTGGAAAAGGGATTTTTATTACTTTCCGCTACCCAAAGGGAAGGAAAGTATAGTAATCGTGTCAAAAAATATCTGGTGCGTAGCAACACACAACTTTCCGCCACCCCCGTAATTTCGAACACCACCTACATAGGCGGGCGCTATATCTTCGTTCCACGCATTTTTACAGGAACATTTATGGAGAACAAAATGTAGGGACTAGTTAGCTGAGAGTACTCCGAAAGTTTGATCGAAATCGTTAAAGGCGTTTCTGAGAAAATTGGAATTCCGATAAATTAATATTCGACAAATCTCCTTTTCTGAGTTAACATGGCTTATATCTCCGTTCAACATATATATACAGAAATAGTTATGGAGAACGAAATGTTGGTATGGGTGACTTAAAGACACTCCATTAAGATTTTACACATCTGGTGAAAAAGTTACCCTGGAATTCACGGAAATGTTAGAAAAAACGTTATTTTCGACACATTTTGATTTTTATCTCTGTTCAATGGACCGTCACAGGAACATTTATTGAAAAGAATATGTAGGTAATAAGTATTTAAAAACATCCTGTGAGTTTAGTGGAAATCGCTGAAGTCGTTTTGCCAAAAAGCGTAAAAAACCTCCCCCACCCCCCTTCCCATCGGCCGAAATCGTCCATAACCTTATTTTGGTGTCTACGAAAAATAACGAACAAAACAAAAAAATAACCAGCTCAATCGGATCAGCCGTTCTCCCGCAAATTGAACTACAGACACACACACACACACACACGGACCACGCGCCGAAATTAGGTTTTTTAGACTCAGTAGGGTCTGAAACGTAAAGAAAACCCAAATTTTTTTTGGGCCGATTACTATACTTTCCTTCCCTTCGGGTAGCGGAAAGTAAAAAGTATTAAGAACATGAGATAATTTAGAAATTATAAATGAATATGTAGATATAATGTTAAACTATAGCAAATAAATGTAAAATAGATCAAAAAGAACTAAAACATGTTATATAAAGGAAATAAAATATATATGCAAATTACAAATAATACTGTATTGCTTTTAAATCGGTAATGTTTCCGTTTTGTCTTAAACACGTTCGTACAGATCATGAAAATCGGTCCACGATGAATAACAAGTTTCACGTACGCTTCTGTTAATATACTATCATCGGGATTGTACAGTCAGAAAACAAGAAAACCAAACCCACAAAGTTTGGTAATGACGGACGGTTTATATATCACTTTTGCGGACAGTTGTGACTATATATTGAGCGTCCAATGCACATAATGCAAGGCTTACAGCGTACATACAAATGGTAGGACGTAGGTATAACAATGAGGACAGTATTGAAGGTTTCAAACTACGTTGATGTCGTTTCAGTTTCCTATTAACTGTAGCAATCACTGCTTCAAAGTAGTTAAAACACAACAGGTAATAAAAAATATCTGGTGCGTAGCAACACACAACTTTCCGCCACCCCCGTAATTTCGAACACCACCTACAAAGGCGGGCCCCATATCTTCGTTCAACGCGTTTTCACAGGAATATTTATGGAGAACAAAATGTAGGGACTAGTTAGCTGAGAGTACTCCGAAAGTTTGATCGAAATCATTGGAGCCGTTTTTGAGAAAATTTCAATACCGATAAATTAATATTCGACAAATCTCCTTTTCTGAGTTAACTTGGCTTATATCTCCGTTCAACATATATATACAGAAATAATTATACGGAACGAAATGTTGGTATGGGTGACTAGAAGACACTCCATTAGGATTTATCACATCTGGTGAAAAATTCACCCTGAAATTTACGGAAATTTTAGAAAAAACGTTATTTTCGACACATTTTGATTTTTATCTCTGTTCAATGGACCGTCACAGGAACATTTATAGAGAAGAATATATAGGTATTAACTATTTGAAAACATCCTGTGATTTTGGTGAAAATCGCTGAAGCCGTTTTGCCAAAAAGCGTAAAAAACCAATTTTTGCTTCAGGGGCCCATATCTCCGTTCACCCCTCAATGAATGAACAAAATCAACCCAAAACTAACTACAGCCATCATTGTGATAAAAATATTTATAGAACTTATTTTTATTGGAAAAGGGATTTTTATTACTCTCCGCTACCCAAAGGGAAAGGAAAGTATAGTAATCGTGTCAAAAAATATCTGGTGCGTAGCAACACACAACTTTCCGCCACCCCTTTAAGTTCAAACACCACCTACATAGGCGGGCGCTATATCTTCGTTCAACGCATTTTTACAGGGACATTTATGGAGAACAAAATGTAGGGACTAGTTAGCTGAGAGTACTCCGAAAGTTTGATCGAAATCGTTAGAGCTGTTTTTGAGAAAATTGGAATGCCGATAAATTAATATTCGACAAATCTCCTTTTGTGTGTTAACTTGGCTTATATCTCCGTTTAACATATATATACAGAAATAATTATAGAAAACGAAATGTTGGTTTGGGAGACTAGAAGACACTCCATTAGTATTTATCACATCTGGTGAAAAAGTTACCCTGGAATTTACGGAAATGTTAGAAAAACGTTATTTTCGACACATTTTGATTTTTATCTCTGTTCAATGGACCCTCACAGGAACATTCATGAAAAAGAATATGTAGGTATTAAGAATTTGAAAACATCCTGTGAGTTTGGTGAAAATCACTGAAGCCGTTTTGCCAAAAAGCGTAAAAAACCTATTTTTGCTTCAGGGGCCCATATCTCCGTTCACCGTATTTTCATGGAGATATGTATGGGGAAGAAAAGTTGGGTTTCGATTAGTAAAAGATAATGTAAAAGTTTAATCAAAATCGTTATAGCTGTTTTCGAGAAAAATGCGAAAAACCCTAGTTTTTGGTACATTTTCGTCCCCCACCCCCCTTCCCATCGGCCAAAATCGTCCATAACCTTATTTTGATGACCACTCATTCGCTCAAGCCACTGGGGAATTTTATTGTGAGTTCAACGCTCAATTTGAGACTTTTTTCACTCACTGAAAAAGATATGTCACGTTCTACACGTTTGTCATCTAATCTACCCCTAACCCTCACTCCCAATACGAAGCCACCTTACTTTTCTGACGTTCACTCTTCACAGAACTCTGAGCAAAATTTTACAACGGTCTGAAGTCGGTTCACACAAGTTACTCTTGCTTGTTAGCTCTATACGTTTGCTCAAGATAATGTATTTCAACTCCGAAAACAGTGGGGTTCATTTTTCTCGGTTCTGCATTTACTGCTCGCGCTTGTCATTAACGCCTTCAGTGTACAGACAAAGCACTGTCACTATCACGTCATATATTTGATATTTATATATACCCGTCATAAAAATACTTCTTGTAATTCTGAACGAGATCGCTTGCGCTTGAAACAGTTTATCGCTACTGCGTATTTCACGCTTTGTAAATACCACAGGACTGTTAAAGACCACGATTGTCTCATACGCATCCCTGCAAAGACTCACGTTGATCCCACAGAATGGCTCACATGGATCGTACAGTCCCCCAAGCAATGAAGAAATCGGTAGGTTGAGTATTTGAGTCGTTCGTACCAAGAGAAGTTTTTCTCAGATTCATGAGAAAGTAATCGACGTATGTTGTACGACTTATCGCATTAGAGAAAACAGACAATTTCAAACCTAGTTCCGACGCGGGTTTAAGAACGATTTATGATAAATGTTAACCGGGAGAAACCGCTTGAACTTATGTTGTAGTTCAATGTTTGCATCGAATATAACCGTTTTTAACTAGTCAATTTATGTGTAACTCGAGGGAATAAATTAACCAAAAGAGAGAGAAGAATTTAACTCTGACGATCCCTGATATAAAATGTTATTTCTCAAGACAGTTGCAACATGTTTCCCATCACCCACGTACCACACCTCTTCCCCACCAATCATTCCACCCGCCTCAGTGCAAGTTCCACAAAAAGAGGCTTTTTTACGAGGGCTGCCTATAAAAAACGCTCATTTCAAGTGGCTCTGATTCATAACGGTGTCCCCGCATCGCCAAGTTGCGGTACCTTTTTACAGTTGGCGCGTTTTGAAAGGCCGTCAAGTTATTTATAACGAAACATCCGTTCTGAAAGTGTAATTGAAGGTCAGTGCCGAGTATTAAACTAATTGTGAGAACTCGAAAACAAATAAAAGCCTGAGCTCAGCGATTTCATGACAATAAAACGGGATGAAATACTCACCAGCTGTGACTTGTGAACGCACCATACATTTATAGACCGAGGAACAACTTTGGAGCTTGATCTGGTTGTTCTCTTGATTTAATTGTTTACTTGGGTGGCAAGTGTCTTAGTGAGCTGGACGAAACGGATGTAAGCTTGTTAAGAAGCAGTCAGAGCTGGAAAGTAGGACGGCTCATCCAACAACCCTCGCTCGCTCGTTGTTGGAAATACGAGTACTATATAGCTGAACAGCAACACTTTTTGTTTCCTCCGCGCTCAAGGTGGAACAAGTGATGGATGGAAGAAGGAAACTGACGTCCGAGCTACCTATTCTCAAACAGAACTCCATCGATCGCCACAGATCACCTGTGCAGAATTTCACCACTCCTAACTATAACTTCCCGTACATAATTCCAAGTTTTGCCTCTCCAATCACCAAATCTTCATTTCAAACTAACAATAATTCGTTTAAACGAAAGTTTAGCAACCTGCATTAGCATCTTTCGTTTCTCACTGAAGATCGAAGGGTTCAAAACCGAATTTATGAATTCTCCTGGCTGCATTTAGAATTTGTCTGACGTACTTTTCCGGTTCTATCACCAACCAACGTATTATTTTTACGCAAAAATGTCACTAACAGCATCACGAATTTTGAAGTCAAGAGTTTCGCCTGAATATGTTTTCAGTCAGGAACATTTTTTAACAACCCCCCCTCCCCTCTCCTTAACATTTGATGCTTTACGTTTGAAGGCTCGAGGGTTCCAAATTTTTAATGTCAGGCCTGGCCATACCTTGCCCTTAACGAGGACTATAAAATTAGTTCTCAAACAGAAAATTCCCAGTTGTGTCCACGCGCTTGGCAATCCGATCCGACAAACCCAATGGTAGTTATGGGCAGCAAATGGTTAAAAAAATAACGGAAACGTTTTTGGCAGTTTTATTCAATTAAGTCGTGTTTCGTATTATTTTGAGGTATTTTTAGATCCTGGCTCAAATGGAAAGAGTCTCAGAGGAGTATAGTTGCATCAAGGCTGAAAACAGTGAAATTGCAGTAATTATAGTGAGCCAAAGTCTACTAATTGAAAAAACTCGTGGGGCAATACGACGAAAGTAATCATTTCATCATTTGTACTCACGCCCTCCCATTTCATTAAGACCACCCAACAGCTCGACTCGTCATGACAGGCAAATTGCTTACAGGCCGTGGAATTTGTGCGGCCTGTTTCCATCGTTGGGCTACTGGGCGTTGCTGGTCAGGGGTAGGCTCTTGCGTACCAGGAACCTGGGGTCCTCCGGCAAGGGGGGGTAAGTCCGAACCCCTCCGAGGTGGAGGTCCCTGAAGCTGTAAGTCTGGACGCAAGTCTAGGCGGGCTAGTGACCATTCTAGCTTGAAGGGATATTTTTCCTGAAATGGTACTGCAGGGGTGCACAGCCTGCGGCGCATACCAGTGCACTATGGGTAGGTCCGCGCTAGGTGGATGCCTCCTGCAGGAAGCTAGGGTGAAAGAGGAGTATCTGCTACTCCCTAGTACCCAGTAATGGGATCCTGCAGATATCGCAGTAGTCCAGGGGTAGCTGGAAGTACTCCCTGTCCCTTTTCCTCTCTTTTTACCCGATGGGGTGGAAATAGGTTAGGGTGGCGAGGCCAGTACTACCTCCACAAACCCCATATATCGGAACGTACATGCCTACAGGCCGTTGGCGTCTGGAGTATTTAATTTTCGTTTTTCAGCTGTAGTCAGGTCATGTTTCGTATGGTTTACTGGTATTTTTCGATGCTGAATCGAAAGAAGTGGGCCTCTGAAGCGTAAGACTACGTCAAGCTGTGCAAGAGAATAGTAAACTGTTGTGTAATAATTTAGAGCGTTTTGGTTTAACGTAAAGACTTCCTTCAATTAAGTATTTTTCGTTTCATCACTTCCCAACCCAAGTGGAGAATTTAGAAGATCTATTCAAGAACTTCCGAAACCAGCAAATGTAGCATTTTTCGTTTTTAAGTGACGACATTCTCGTTTTGAACGGAGTTGGTAAAAAAAGGAATCCCATTACACATTATATTCCAAATCGGCGAAATCTATATGTCGTCGGCCAACCATACGAACCCCCAAACCGCCTGGTGCCTTTAACGTAGTAAGTAAATTGGGATGAGTCTGAATGTAGGACTGTGTCCGGATGAAAACACTAAAATCGCAGTAAATATAGAGAAACAAAGTCTAGTACTATAGCCAAAGTTATTGTTTCTCCCTGGCCTGCACTCATTTCCTGCACTGCCTCTCGTCCCACTCCAACTACCCGTCAGTTCGTACCAACCACCTAGCGTCCTAGGAAATATCAATTTTCGTTGTTACATTGTAGTCAGATCATGTTTCATATCGTTTACTAGTATTTTTCGATGCTCACCCGAACGGGATGCGTCTCGTAGGTTTGAGACGGTGTGAAAAGGCAGGAAAGATCCCTGATTGTTGATCTAGCCACGTTATATCATTAATATTCTCCGACCTTAGACTGAATATGATTGGTCACGATGGTCGTAGAATAATATGGACCAGAGAAAAATAAACCGTTGTATAATAATTTAGCAGCATTTGTGACTATAGCTGGAGTCAGCCCGAGGTGAATTCTCATTAAAACGGGAAAGTAATCTTCACTCAAAATAATCATTACGAAGAATATAGCCAACCACATTAAGACGCTCACAACCCAAATTAGAAACTTCGTAAACTGAATTCTGAACTCACATTATGAGGATTCAAATAAAACTACCAATTTTCTCATTGATGTAGCGAACTTCCTAATTTTTATTTCAAATTTTCCGTTTTGAATTGGGCATTCGACAATCTAAAACGTACAATTTTTTAAACTGCGTTTAGGATGGCCCCGACGAACATGAGAACTTGACAAAATTGTGTCCCAAAACCAAATTAAGAAACTTAACATGTAACGAATACGAATTCGCCATTCCGCAGAAGGTTGCTTCTCGCACCCAATCCTGCGATACAACTTCGTCTTTCCTCGAATCACGCCAACCAACAAACGACGGTCTGGTTTTTTGCAGAGCTAGTTTCTTCAATAAGTGTCAACCTGGTAATGATACGCTTGATATTTGAAATCGTTTTAGAAAGTTAATTGAATTAAGGACAACGGGGGCCTTAGCGTGACATGCTACCGAAAATGGTTAACACAAGTTACGGGGGGAGACAGGTCCGCTCCTCGTTTACTTTAATGTTTTGATGGCTCTATGCGGTTACTGAAATTTATTGGCTTCAATGTCAATCAGCGAAGCTACCTTATCAGGCACGTAATTAAAAGCGGCAAAACCGAATTAGGTTACATTTTATAAGCACTTGTCTATGTGTTGACAAGGGGTGGCAAAATGAAAGAAATATTGACCAAAATCGATTGATAATGTATTACATTTACCCCAATCATCAAAGGCTTCGTTACCATGTTTGAAGCAAAGCGTGAAAAGCAATTAGGTTTGAGAAATTATTAGTAGAGGGAGGACAGTTTTTACACTACACTTCAGCACAATTCGGTACGAAAAAATTCTTGATAATTGGAATTCGAAAAATAAAGTCATCGCGCAATTGGGTATATTTTTTGTGTAAACGGATTTTTGAAAAGAACATTCTTTCATAAAGAGATGGAACACTATTTGTTTCCAGTACAAATGTGGCTGAGAGGGTTCTAATCTTGTCTTAAAAAACAGCCGATAAGGTTTGTTTTTTTTGAGATGGGGAATTTTCAACGTTGTTTGAAATGAAAATTTCTCAATCGTACTTGAAGTGTTCCTCTCTCCATGCGTAATGTATTCAATGGGTTCCATGGTTTTTCATTAGGTAGTCCGGAGCAAACGCAAAAATTGCAGAAATCAAACTCAATTGGTAATCTTGTTTACTAATTTTTTTTGCGGCGTTTTTCCTTTAATTTCACAACTACGGGCACAAACCTTCCCAGAAAAATCGTGTTGACAATCTTATTAATCATCTACGCGGTTGTTTTACAATGAAGATCGTGGCATAAGTAGAAGGAGCTTAATCAATTCCGGAATTATACTACTTTCTTTGTCCAGAAACATCTGAATGAAATCCCGGCAGTCTACGAAGTATTAAGTTTTCGACTGGTAGTTGTCACTCACAAATGTTCCTCTGACTACCTGCTAAACGGAGGTAACAACCAAAAAGTTCTGAATAAATGTGTTTTGTTCAAGTTTCTTTCTTTTGTTGTTGTGAATGTCGTGCTGAATTTGGCCAATTTGAAGGAGAGCCTGTTAGCAACCTACCCACAGTTAGTTACCCACTATTTCAGTATCCGATCATTGATTGGTGATTTGAAAATGAGATTCTCTGTACGTTAAATTTTCGTTTTTCCGTTTTCTCAAAAAAGACTTCCGAACTCACCTGCTTGAATTTGGTCAGTGCCCGTGAATACGGGATAGCGTTGGATTTATAGGGGCGGGGAAAAGTTGTGTGATTCCCCACGCTCGAAATTTGTTTTGTGGAAACTGCAGGTTCTGGGAAGAGAATACGACCACTTCGTCCACAAACGGCCTGAAATGTGCGGACCCAAGAAATTTTTTCCAGCACTTTTGGACATCAAGTTGGAAAATGACTATGAAGCGTTGCGTGCAGGAGGCAAGAGGGAGAAGGAAGATAACGGGACTGTGGTGGTTTGGATCGAAGAAGAGAGGTTCCAGGGAATCGGACTTTGAGACTGGACTTACCTTGTTGAGAAAAGCGCGGCGGAAGGTTTCCTTCGTGTGACGGGGCTCGGCGTCCAAGATGTCGGCGCACTGGCGGAGGAGACGGAGGCGAAGGCGGTCCCGCACGCTTTCCTCTTCCATAGAAGACATTTTCACTTGGGGTTTGCTCGGAGGCAGAAGTTCAGAGGCAGACGGTTCTGAGTCCGGGCCCGGGCCAAGGCTCGTGGCCGCAACCTCCGCCGTCGTCGCCGTCACCGCCCCGGCAGCCTCGTCCCCTTGAGCCCGGTCGTCCGGATCGGACCGACGGTATTTGTCCGGGTCCGCGCTCCAGTTCTGCGTGATGTCTTTCAACAGACCGAGAGACTTCCGCCGCGATTCCGGCCCACCGGAGGCCTCAATTTCCATTTTGACGGCAGTTTCCGGCGCTTCTTCGCTCATTTCTCCCAATTTCCCAAGACTCTTATTTTCCAGCGTCTCGACGAACGTTTTTCGACGGAATTGAAATCAGAAATAACGAGAGATTGGTTCGTTAGCGCATGACAACGAAAGCTATTGTCAGACGTACGAGACGAGGGCTGCGATTGAGACGTTACTCTTCGGCAACGTCAACGGTTCGGGTCCTGAAATTGAACTGAAGGAGGTGCCGAGCTGGCGCTGGACCGGGAGGGCCCCCATCGAAGGCTCGGCTTTCTACCTCTCCGCCTTCGGGCCGCCTGAGCCACACCGTCAGGAACTTTGAACGCTGGAGGTTCTCTCAAATCAGACGCCCATCTCAAATCGACCAAATCTCACCTTCAAAACTGAAGCTTACAGTTTTCCCATTCTTGAGTGAACAGCAACAACGTGTCCTGTGGAATCTCCTCGTGACCAACAATGCCGAATCATAAGATGCTTCAATAGTAACAAAACAACTACTACTTGATGTCTGATCGCCGCACAGTACCATCTAAATAGGCCTCCTCGCTTGGGCTTCCTCGTTCAGAAAAAATCTTGCGTTGCATGTCTTAGGAAAAGGGCATAAAAGGGCCCTGCCACGATTTCGTTAGCGACAATGTTGTCTCCAGACACTAGAAATTCGTCGGCGAACTGCGGATGAAGCTTTTCTTCTTAAAATCATTTGTGGTTTAGACTCCCTCAGCTTTTGCAGATAATTTCTTCCCGTGACTCTACTTGCAGCCCTCGCACTAGGGTCCCATTTTAAGTGTCGTGCCCACTGCGACCACTAACTACCTGCTAAATAATCCTCTCGACAGAACGCAAAGAGTGATTGATAGGATTTATCATGCGAATAGGTTTGATCTGTCACTCCTGTGAAGCATATTTTTCTGCAGTCATCACAGAACTGTTATAGTACAATATGTTGGTAACGTGTTTAACGGCGATCTGTTTGTTGTTTATTATTGATAAATGGAAGCTGAAATGAATTATAAACTGCGTTGGGCATGTTTTCCCGACCATGAATATAAATTTAAGAAATAAAATGTTTAAAAAAGCGTTTTGAGGTAAACACGAAACTCCGCTTCTGCACTTGGAGTTTCAGTCGAATCCAAACACGACATCAACCGACAGCAGAATACTTCCAACCCTCGCCGTTTCCATTCGGGAACAGTTATTTTCGGCCTAGAACTATAACACAATCCGAAAACTGATGTAAGCAGAAGGCGTTTAAAGGCAGCGGATTGGTGTGTTGTCCAATCTATTAAGTAAATCAAGAAAACCTGACAAAGTTGAATATTAATTAGAGAAATTGACAGAACAACCTGCACGCTCATTGGAATAATGCGATTAGGTAATCTATCTACTCGTCGAACCTCAGTTTCTATTATGAAAACAACAGACTTCTTACAATTACTTCGTAAATCCGACGGCTTTCGTCTCTCTCCCAATTACAACTAATTTAATAATAATACACAAAATTTACGAACTGGTTAGTTGAGAATAACCCGTAAGTTTGATCGAAATCGTTAGAGCCGTTCTTGAGAAAATTAAACAAAAAACCATAAATTAACATTCGACAAATCTCGTTGTCCGAGTTATCACGGCTTATATTTCCATTCAACAGATGGATACAGGAATGATTGCGGAGAACAAAATGGGGGTACGTATTGCTAGTAGACACTCCGTAATTTATCAAATCCAGGAAATCTGTCTGAAAATTACGGATATGTTAAAAAAACATTATTTTCGGTGGTGTTAACTATTGAAGACACCCTGTTAGTTTGGTGAAAATGGTTAAAGCCGTTTCTCCAAAAAACGGAAAAATGTTTGCTTTTTAGTTCGGTTAACTCGGCGACCTGCTATGTGTAAGGGATCTGTATCTTAGTTTAACGCATTGTACAGACACATTTATGGAAATGTATATATAGGTACCTGTTTGACGCAAAGCGAGGTCTTTTGACCCCGCACTTCCCCAGTCATTGCCTCCTTTCGATACCTGCCTTCCATACCTGCGGAACTTCCGCCGCATTGCAGTTATATCTAACAGCTAC
Organism: Pachypeltis micranthus; assembly: GCA_020466155.1. Lineage (NCBI taxonomy): Eukaryota > Metazoa > Arthropoda > Insecta > Hemiptera > Miridae > Pachypeltis > Pachypeltis micranthus. The sequence continues at coordinate 36,786,811 of CM035768.1, forward strand.
CGGATTTCCCTGAAGTGGGTTTCTTCCTTCTTTATTTTCCCTCTCCTCAATTTCAATTCCTCCCCACAAGAGACGACTCCTTCCAAAATTCATTCATTCAGCTATGAACTATCGTGGAAGTCATTCGGTTACTGCTCGCTCTCTCATTACAATATGGTTTCCCGCGCCAGTTCACACGTTCCGAGTGCTATCCTTGTGTCGCCCTTTTGTACACGAACTCAGCTCAGTTCTAACTCAACACAGTTCATTACTCACTTCATTGCATTTAATACAGTCCTCCTGACGCTCACCGAGTTTTTATTATTTTCGAACTTCAACTCTCGCCCTCCTGTGTGCCCAACAGTAACAGGCAGTTGAGAGCGCCCCGCAAGTTTGTTTGAAGTAATTGAAGTCGGTTTCGATAAAATCCGAAAAACGAGTTTAATGTTCGACAGATCTCATGGTTCGAGTTATAATGGCATATATCTCCGTTCGACGGATACATACAGGAATAGTTGTAGAGAACGAAATAATGGTATAGATTGCTAACACACACTCAGTCTGGTTGACCAATGTTAGAGGCAATGAAGGTTGAAAATGTTATTAAAACGCTACAAACTATTACACAAAGGTTTATTATTCTGATGAACAGCTTGACCTAGTATTACTGCTCCGAGACCCATTCCATTCGATTCAGCATCGAAAAAGAACAGTAAACTATACGAAACATGACCTGACTACAACGGAACGACGAAAACCAAATATTACAGCCGTCCGTAGGCGCCTGAAAGCACGACGCTTGAGGCGAGAGGGAGAGAGTACAAACGACGAAACGATTACTTCGCCGTTATTGTGCCGCGAGTTGTTTCAATTAATAGACTTTTGCTCACTATAATTACTGCAATTTCACTATACGCACTTGTACATGTCTGATACTCATTCCATTCGACCCAAGATCTTAAAATACTTCAAATACGGGGTATTTGCCATTAAACTGCAGAAATTGCGTTTTAGTTAATTTTTTAACGGTTTTTTTTTTGCCCATAACAAGCATAGGCTTCGTCCGATCGCATTGCCGAGATGGCGAGCACAACTTACCAAATGGGATTTTTGTACGAAAGAACGGACTGTTTAGACAACGTTTAAGGCAAATGGCCTAGACAAAGTGCGATTGTTTGGCAGCCAGAATTAGCTAGGTGTTTGACCTCGGGAATATCCTTTTGTTATTAAAAAAAAAAACAGAATAAACGATAAATTGTCTATATTTCCACAGAAATAATGAGCACAATTGTTATATCGATTTCGACGGTTAGGTCATCATCAGTAACAAACATGAACTGAAGGTACTTCATAGAAAGGACATCTTATATAGTCAGGTGAAAGGAAATATTGAATCCTGTTGGCTCAGAGAAGTGAATGGGGGCAGGGCAGAGGGATCAACCGATGCCAATTAAGGCTTACAAAGGTAAAGGGCACAAACAATAGTGGAGGGGGAAAACCAAGCTATTGTGAAATGAAACCTATTAATGGTGAAATATTTTGAGGTATTACCTCATTTAGAGACTTCTCACACCTATCACTTTTAACAATTTTGAACTCTTCCAGCACATCCAGCATACCTCGTTTTGGGCAAAAGTGAAGAAATTCTACATACTGCTTATTTGTTAGATCAAAACTAAAGTCATGATTAGATTCACACAGATGACTTGCAAATGCAGAATCACCTTTGTTATCCCTAAAATCCTTTTCATGCTCTTTTATTCGTTCCCTAAATTTCCTACCAGTTTGACCGCAATACTCAAGCCCACATGAACATTTTAGTTTATAGACCCCACTTTTATCCTGAACGTTAATTTTATCCTTAGCAGAACCCAATAATGTTTTAAGACTATTTGTATTTCTAAAACCCACTTTGAAACCTCCTGATGATCGAGTTTTGCCAAGTTTATCTGAAATTTTCCCATAATAAGGTATCCCTATCCGTTTTTTCTCTTCTAACACATTTTCCTCACTAAATTTGAGACCCCTTCCCTAGTTTTTTTCCTAAGAACTCTATTCCAAATAAAGTCGATGAGCTCTCTTCCATATCTCGCTGCTATACTTTTAATGACTGATTTTTCTTTTAATAAATTTTGATTATATATTGGTATAGACTGTGCCCTATTGATCATACTATGGAAAGCCGCATGTTTATGAACCAGAGGATGATTTGAGGTATTATGAATAGTGATATCACTATACGTATCTTTTCTATAAATTGAGAAATCATGATTCGTGTTAATTAGTGAAATAGACAAATCTAGAAAATTCAACTTATTTCCACTCAATTCAAGGGTGAATTGAATGAACGGATCTAGTTTATTAATTTTTTCATGAAAGGAATTTAATTGCCTTTCGGTCCCTGTCCATAAGATTATGATATCATTCACATATTTATACCAATACAAGAGGTTGTTTGATTTACATTTTTCAAATCAAATTTCCGCCACCAAAGGAGACAGTGGAGAACCCATCGCAACCCCCGGCTGAGTATAATATTTACCCTCAAACAATACAAACAGACATTAAACTACACAGTTCATTCTTTTCAAAAATATCGAGATTCGAACCATGGATAAGCCCATTAACCACATCTTTGCAGGTAGTTACATCGATATTGGTAAACAAGCTCACCACATCAAATGAAGCAAGTTTGGCGTTTGGAGGTGCTTGTATATCTTTAATTTTATATACCAAATCTTTTGAATTTTGCACGGTATTTTGTTGTTGGTACGGTATGTTGTTTTGGAAATTGATATAACAATTGTGCTCATTATTTTTGTGGAAATATAGACAATTTATCGTTTATTCTGTTTTTTAATGAAATGGGTTTCCACAATTTCGTCGCGAGTGATTTAGTTCATCCTTTTATTACCTATGGAAAGTCCACCTCTTCAGTTATTTCCAATTGACTACAAATTTCCCCTGTCCTGGAGTTTCCCATCTATCTTGTCCCACGCCTCAATTTTAGATTCCTTTTCTCAAGAGACAGCTCCTTTCTAAGGTCCCATGTGAGCGTTTATATACTCATACTCACCCTAATATCGCTATTCCGTCAAGTGTAATACAGTCCTTACTCACACTTCCCATGTTCATGTATTTCTCAGTTTCAAGCTCCCCCATTCATGCGCCCAACAGCGATTTTCGATACATTTTTGTTGTAAACACACATTTGTAGAGAACAATATATGGGTATTGACTAGTTGAAGATATCCTCTGACATTGAGGAAAATCCTTAAAGTGGCTTTGCCGAAAAGTTTGAAAAAAAAAGTTTTGCTTCACATGCCTTTGTCTCCGTTCAGCAAATACTCATGCAAATATTTATGGAAAAGAAAAGTAGGCTATTGATCGGACAAAGATAATCTATAAGTTTAATCAAAATATTCACTGAATTTTTTTTTAAATGCGAAAACCCCTAGTTTTTGGTACATTTCGGTCCCCTATCCCCTTTCCCATCAATGGAAATCGCTCATAAACTCATTTTCGCGCCTTCAAGAATCCACGAACGAAACAAAAATATCTGGTGCGTTGCAACACACAACTTTCCTTAGCTCTACAACAATTCGCTTTGTACATGGCTAATTCTATTTAATCAATTCATTTATCACTCAGTTAATTTGAACTTGGTCAAACAACACGTCACAGCAGCAGGAAGCGGTAGCGCTTACAGTTCCAGATTTTATTGTGCTGCTCGTACTCTTTGCAGGACCATTATTGAGCAATTGGTACACATATAATTAATGAGGCTGTAATCACAAATTTATTGAAGAAGGATAGTAATCACTTTTGCAAAGTTATTGGGTAAAAACGTTTAGAACTGGTAGTAAGCGAAACGGCGGTAGTTGAAATTCAGGAATTTCTGGAGTGAGCCCCATGGATCTCATGAGTGTTTTTAAACCCTCACACTTTAGGTATTGGATCGGACTACAATACCAATTTTTTTTAACATTCTATAAAAATTTTAGCGAAGTTTATAAGGAAAAAACTGCGCTAAAAACGCTTTTCGTCGAAAATTTTGATAATTTATTGTGCTGCTCTCGTCATTTTCCCACAAATGGGAATTTCATGGTATAGTTGCCTCACTGAGAGCTATCAATGTAAAAAATTTAATCAAAATCGTTAGGGCTGTTTTTAAGAAAAAAAATTTGGTGTTTTGATCACTATGATGACTATAGTTAACTTTCGGTGGGTTTTGCCCATACCCTTATTTTTGCGTCCCAGGGTAACCTGTAGGCTAGGCATCAAGTTTCAGCTGATTTGGTACGGTTGTTTTCTCTAAAAACCGCGGTAAAATCGATTTCGTCGATAGTTGTGGTAATTTATTGTGCTGCTCTCGTCATTTTCCCATGAATGGGAATTCCATGGTATAGTTGCCATATTAGGAGCTATCAATATAAAAAATTTAATCAAAATCGTTAGAGCCGTTCTGGAGAAAAAAAATATTTGGTGTTTTGATCACTATGATAACTATAGTTAACATTCGGTGGATTTTGTTCATACCCTCATTTTGGCGTCCCATGAAAACTTACAGGCTAGCTATCAAGTTTGAGTGGATTTGGTACGGTTGTTTTCTCTAAAAATCGTTCACAGACACACAGACCCACAGACCATTTTCCCAAATAGTGTTTTTCGGACTCAGGAGGGTTTGAAACGTAAAGATCTGAAGAAAACTCAAAATTTTTTTTTCAGCCGATTACATAACTTTCCTTTCTACTTCGTAGAGCCAAGGAAAGTAAAAACCAACCAGCTTAATGGGTTCAGTTGTTCTTCCGCAAATGGAACTGCAGACAGACACTAGCTGAAGAAAACTCAACTTTCAACATAACTTAGCAGTGCGAAATGAGAGCGGTTTTTCTAAAGTTACGTTTGAAACAATTTGAGTAGTGAAAAGTAAAATGATTAAACAATCGTCTTCCGTGAACGACACCAACTCAAGATACGAAGTTTTTTTTCAGGTTTTGCCCCGTTAGCCTCCTCCTGTGCGCCGTTCAGAAAGCTGGCGGCAAATTTGCCGTACACATCGTTCACTCGGGTTTTAGAACGGATCTATCTTTCATTCAACAAAACGTGCTGTGCGGAGTAAAATGGCACTTGCACGGCCTTCGTTCTATTTTTTGAACTCAGTGACCACCTACGGACAATAGTTTGAAGTTGAAAGTTATTCTAGGGAAAGCTATCATGTTCGTACTCAAGTAGCTCGGTGAACTGTAACGCCGTGAGGCGCAAAATAACACCGAAATCACAACTATCACGGGTGTAGGCAATTATAATTCGAAACTTAATACCCCGCTGTACGGATCACTCTAAACTGGCTAGCACCTGGGAAAGGAATACACCAGGATAAATATAAATGGAATGAGGAAATGAGAGGGCTCGCCCATGTTTTCTTAGCTCTTCGATTAAGCCACCGCTTTCAAGAAAAGCACCAGTTGTTCATGAGCAGACACCGCGGAAGCAACCACGGAAGAGTTTATAACTGGAAAACCGAATCAGTTGCACTTTTATACATAAAAATATCACGCTTCGTTCCTAAGCTCCTAAGCATGAATTCATTGGTTCGCATAACTTTTGCTACTGATTCAATTTATTATTCATTCAATTCATTCAAACTTGGTAAAACATTAGATCACGGTAGCAAGAAGCGGTATCGCTTACAGTTCCAGAATTTATCGTGCTGCTCGTATTTATACCCTGACTGCTATTGAGCAATTAGTGGACAGAGGATTGATGAGGCTGTATCGAATCAGAGTACCACATAAATTTATTTCTGAAGATTCCACTACTTTCTGAGCAGAATATGAAAAAAGAATATGAGGAAAAAACTACACTAAAATCGATTTTTATCGAAATCTGTGGCAATTATTGTGATGTTCTGGTCATTTTTCCGCGAATGAGAATTTTATGGTGTTGCGTTATTTTGAGCTGTCTATACAAGAAATGTTATAAAAATCGTCAGAGCCATTTTTGAGAAGAAAAATGCAGTGTTTTGATCACTATAATAGCTATTGTTATTTTGCAAAGGATTTTGCTCGTAGCCTGCAGGCTAGATATCAAGTTTGAGTTGATTTGGTTCTGCCACTTTATCTCAATCGTGTTCACAGACGGGTCTGTTTCCTTATTCAATGACTGTACCTAAACCCTCGACAAAGGATATATCAGTCGTGGAAGTTGAGATTTCGCTAATATGCAAGAGGCTGGCTCCTGCAGCACTCACCAAACTCAGACCTGTGGAGGTACTGCAGGTATTTGGTCGTTTGCCAGTTTCCCGATGGAGAGCTGTTGCCCGTGTGTTACCCAGCAGAGGTGACCACCTGGGAGGAGTTCTTAATCTGGTTTCCTACCTTCGCCCCTTAGCCATCACCTTCTTCGCGACCTCGACCAAACGGTTATAACCATACTTTGTACCAGTCAATGCTGCTAAGTTCATCTGCCCTCCCAACAACCACACTGGAGGTGCAAGACGTGCATGATGGAGAGCCTTTGGGAGAACTCCGCATTAAAGTTGCCTTGTCCCATGAGGAGCTGGCTCGCCCAGTGGTCTGGCTCAACCCATTTTCTTACAAGACGTTCACGTATGTTGGGGAAGAACACAAGAACGAAATTGAGGTTGAAGCTGGAAAATACCATTTACTTTATAAGGGTATAATTGCAGTACGTATGAAAACGTTTGTGGCATATTATAACATGACAGGTAACAACAGTACACACAGCCTTGGTGACGCCAAATGCTCTTGATTTAGAGTGGATTAATGTACTCTTGTGTCTTCTCTTTTTGTCATAGTTGAGTGAAATAAATCAATCGCTGTCGAAAATATTGTCTCCTCCAGTTGATTATAAAATCTTGATTTATTTATTTCCATATGACTCGCAAAATTAAATTCAGTTGAACAAATCACCAGAGTTCGAAGACGAATATTTGTGTTTGATTAATTTCAATTAATTTAGGCCACAGCTCGCCTTATTTAAGGTATTCCCGACATTTTTGGTACCCCTGGTGGGACGGAAGTACAGAAGGTGAGTTGGTGGAGATGGAAGGATTAAGAAGAAGGCGTAATATTCTCCGAGAATTGGTGCAGAAATCTTCGATGAACGTTGAGGACGCAATAAAAGCAGGTGACGTGTTCACTGCTCAATCTCACTTCGAGGTTCTAATAGGGAAATCAGAAAGAATGATGGAAGTGGACGACGAAATTACGAGCAAGATAACGGATGGGTCGGCACAGATGAGTTCGGATGAAATGGACGTTGAACTTCGAGAAATTGAAGACGCTCACAGTAATGTTCTGTATCTAAGGAAACGATTCGAAATTTTTTTGCAGAGCTCATCAGTAAATCAAGTAAGCGATGTAGAACATAGTGAGGAGAAAAAGCGTAATTTACTACTTCCGAAAATCGAGCTGAAAAAATTTGATGGGGACATTAAAAATTGGTTAGTTTTCTGGTCTCAGTTTTCGAAAATAGACGAAGATAAACGCTTGTGTAATACAGATAAATTTGCATATTTACGTGATGCTATGGTATCAGGTTCACCAGCTGCCAATTTGGTAAATAGTTATGTTCCTACCGATGAAAGTTATCCAAATGTAATTCAGCATTTAAAATCTCGGTTTGCACGAGATGGGCTGTTGATTGAGACGTACATGCGTGAACTCTTGTCTTTGGTTTTACGTAATCAGAGTGGACAGAGCTTCGAATTGCGCGAGCTTTTCGATAATTTAGAAACTCAGTTGAGGGCGTTGGAATCATTGGGGCTATCGTCTAATAAATTTGCCGCTATGCTGAAACCACTCGTGGAATCAACACTTCCCGAAGATGTTCTTAGAGCATGGGAGCGATGGCGGATGCAATTGAGGATCGAGGAAGATCATATAAATCGTGAAGGGGAAGAGCTGGAAGCTCTTCTAAAATTTTTGCGTTCCGAAGTAGAAGCTGAGCAACGAATACAGTTAGCAAAAACTTCTTTTGGACATTCATGCTCTTGGAATGTGCCATACACCGCTTCTAGTTTGCTCACTGGCTCTGCGCCAACAAAAAACTGTAAAATTGGAATTAGAAATAATGTAGAATGTTTGGACTCTAAAAGGAGAGAAAAGCCCGTGACAACAAACGATTTAGGTTGTGTGTGGTGCGATATGACATCCCACGGATCACCGGAATGCTTTAAAGCACGCTGTTGGTCACTAAATGAGAGGAGAGCATGGCTTAAGAAAAAGGGTGCGTGCTATGTTTGTCTTAAACCAGGTACTCACATTGCATCAAATTGTAAGGCAACTGTTAAATGTTTGATTTGTTCAGGTCGGCATTACACAATTATATGCTCCAAGCTTGTAAAGTGTTAAGTCAGACTCAAAGGCCAGCTCAGCATCAAACTGTGTGGTCGAACAGCCGAGTGAAGAGCATGTAGGAGAGAGGGCTACGACAATGTTGTCGCACGAATCAGAGCTTGTATTGTTACAAACGATACTTGTGAAGGTTATTGCTCTGAACGGAGAAAAAGTAGTCCGAGTTTTGCTTGATTCAGGTTCCCAGAGAAGTTACGTCACAAAATCATTAGTTACAGACTTGAAATTGGTAAGTGCAGGTGAAGAAAATTTGAGCCACAGTTTATTTGGTGGATCAGAAACGAGCGTGAAAACACATAAAAAATATAAAATTACTTTACAAGGCCTCAACTCGACTCCTAAGTTCTCATGTTCAATCTTAGACGTGGACAAAATATGCAATTACGTGCCGAGATTGGACAATAAAGATGTGTTACAGCGTCTGAATCGAGCAAACATCATCTTATCTGACGTAGGACCACATCCTCCTGCAATCGAAATTTTAATCGGTGCCGATGTTATGGGTCAGTTGTTGACAGGATTGACGATGAATCTGGACAGCAGCTTGATAGCCATGGAAACAATTTTGGGCTGGACGTTGATGGGCCCAACTTTCAGGAATAAAAAACATGCTCCAATTGTTGCAATGTCTACAAGTGTTGATGATAAAGGAGAATTATCGAAAATGATAGTGCAAGCTGATTTGTTAATGAAGCTTGGTAAATTTGAATTGAGACAATGGGCTAGTGGGCCGGAGTTAATCGAACCTGTAACACCTGAGACGCCGATTTCGATTTTGGGAGTCCATTGGGATCAAGTGTCGGATGAGTTATTTGTCAACCGTAATCCCACTATGATTGTGGAAGATGTCACGCGTAGAACACTTTTGTCTATGGTGCACTGTTATTTTGATCCTTTGGGTCTGATTTCTCCCTACACTTTATTACCTAAAATGATGTTGCAAGAAGCTTGGTCAACCAAAGGCGGCTGGGATGACAATTTGTCACCAACTTTAAGGAATAGGGTAGCTTCCTGGATTCGAGGAGCAGAATTAATACCATCGTGTAGGATCCAACGCAGGCTATCATGCGAGACGTGGCAAACGTCTCAGGTCAGCATACATGTTTTTTGTGATGCTAGCCAATTTGCCTATGCAACTTGCATTTTCATTAGAGAGGTGGCACAAGGTGTGGTTCAGATTCGCTTCCTTCAAGCTAAGACTAGAGTTGCACCAAAAAAGGAATGTCTGTCGATTCCCAGGTTGGAGCTAATGGCAGCACTGATTGGTGTTAGATTGTGGCGCAAAGTTGAATCGTATTTGGGGAATTTCCCATCTTTCTTCTGGAGTGACTCCAAAGTTGTGCTGCATTGGATTAAAGGAAGCGGGGATTGGTCTGTTTTCGTGAGGAATCGATGCAGAGAAATCAATACATATACTACGCCAGATCAATGGTACCATGTGCCTGGAGCTGTAAATCCAGCTGATTTACCTTCGAGAGGTTGCAGTGCAAAAGCTTTGTTTCAATCGAAGTGGTGGGAAGGTCCTGATTGGTTACAGAACGAAGAAGATTGGCCAAAAATAAGTCCAGAACCAGGAGATAGGGAACAAGCAGAGATAGCTAAGGAACTTCTACAGGGCAAAGCCAACGTCTTGATGAAAGTGGATCAAGACATAGACTACGGCTTACCCAAGATGTCTAAATTTACAAGAATTATTACCACAGTTGCTAGGATGTTAAGGTGGAGAACACATAAAACGGGAGAAAAAACCATGCCTTTTACAAGCCTAGAATTATCACAAGCGGAGAAGCGTATTTTTCGAGCGATTCAACAAGCTTATTTTCACGGAGAAACAAAACTGACGAAGGAATTGGAAATTTTTCAAGACGAAGAAGGAATACTCAGACTGAAAACACGACTGACTTATAGCGACGATTCTGAAGATTTTAAGAATCCGATATTTCTTCCTGGGGGAAGTACTTTGGTTCAGACATTTATTCGAGAACAGCATCTTGCTCTCAATCACGCTGGGCAACGAACATTGATGACCATATTACGAGAACGTTTTTGGATAACCAATATACGTAGGGTTGTTAAACGGGTCATTTGGAGTTGCAAATCATGCAAAAGATATAGTTCTAAGCCTGTTGAGACACCCTTTGCGCCTTTACCCAAATACCGAATTCAACAATCAGCAGTTTTTGAGGTAACAGGAATCGATTACGCTGGTCCACTGCATTTGAAGGGAGGAGGGAAAGTTTGGTTGGTTCTTTTTCACCTGTGCTGTGTATCGTGCCGTTCATTTAGAAGCATCTACTTCTTTGTCAACAGTAGGGTTTTTTGAGGCTCTACGGCGCTTCATTGCACGTCGAGGACGTCCTTCTATAATTTATACCGATAATGGTACACAATTTGTTGGAGCAAATAATGCCTTGAGGGCAATCGACTGGGATTCAATTGTAATTGACGTTAATACAAGACCCATAAAATGGAATTTCATTCCTCCTGCAGCTCCATGGTGGGGTGGTTTTTGGGAGAGATTAGTAGCCATGGTGAAACAATTATTAAGGCGCAACCTGGGTCGGGCTACTATTACGTATGAGGAGTTGGTTACGCTTCTCTGTGACGTTGAATCAACCATAAATGCAAGGCCTTTAACCTACTTGTATGTGGCAGATCATGAGCCTCGTCCTCTTACTCCGGCTCTTTTCATGCAAGGCATCCCTATGTCAGGCGTTTCAGACCTCGATGATATTGCCAAAATTAATTTTAATTGCCGTTTGAAGTATCTTCTGAGATTGCGAGAAGGGCTGCGGGAGAGATTCCGGAACGAATACCTGGCCTTATTGATCAACAAGGGAAGGCGACTCCCGCTCGCAATTCAGCCAGGAGATGTTGTTTTGGTGGGAACCGAGACAATTAAACGGCAAGACTGGCCACTTGGACTTGTGCTTGACATTAAGATTGGAGCTGACGGACATAGTCGGGTGGCAAAGCTCCGTTTGACGGACTTGAAAGAAGTTATCCGACCTCTTCAGCGTTTGTTTCCGTTAGAAGTTGCTGCAGACGAAGAGCCTTGGCTGAGGCAGAAGACAACAGAAGAGAAACAGAAGAATCAAGAAGATTCTACAGAAGCTGGGAGTCTGAAGACTAGAAGTGGAAGAGTTGTCCGAAAGCCACACCGTTTTCAGTGTTAATTTTTTTGGTGGGGGGAGAATGTCGAAAATATTGTCTCCTCCAGTTGAATATAAAATCTTGATTTATTTATTCCCATATGACTCGCAAAATTAAATTCAGTTGAACAAATCACCAGAGTTCGAAGACGAATATTTGTGTTTGATTAATTTCAATTAATTTAGGCCACAGCTCGCCTTATTTAAGGTATTCCCGACATTTTTGGATGGACTCCCAAAATCGAAATCGGCGTCCCCGGTCTCGGGTCGGGGATTGTGGGTTCGTGTCCCACCAGGGGTACCAAAAATGTCGGGAATACCTTAAATAAGGCGAGCTGTGGCCTAAATTAATTGAAATTAATCAAACACAAATATTCGTCTTCGAACTCTGGTGATTTTGTTCAACTGAATTTAATTTTGCGAGTCATATGGGAATAAATAAATCAAGATTTTATAATCAACTGGAGGAGACAATATTTTCGACAATCGCCTTTTAGACCGTATAACACTAATTCATCACTAAGAGCCATGTATATGGATACCAAAATAAAAACTGGGGCTCCATCAAACGCTTTCTTATCTGTTAGTACGAAGAGAAATACCAGCATTCTTCAAAAGCTTCATGAACGTAGCTATGTACCATTGGAAGATGTCAATGTAAAGAATTTTATAGCAAGATAGGGTTAATAAATTAAAGTTCAAGAAGTGTTATCTTTCGAGCACTTCACACCTCAAATAAAATTTAGGTGGGGACTCTGTGTGATTATGTTAATAAGCGACATTCCCTGATTGTTTATTCTCGTTCTCTTGACTTACCCAAAGTTCAGTTAGTAGATAGTGCTACAAATTGATTTTATAACGTTAAAGGTATGAGTGGTGCATCTATTACTTAGTGCAATTATTAACCCAAAACTTCGTATTATGTGATTTTGTTAATAATATTTTAGTTCTAGGACAGCCTAGTGGTTATCAAAGCTGTAACGAAAATGTTGAAAATACCTGACCCCATAATAATTTTGTAACTAAAGCAGTTCTAAGGCAGTTTATCAACGTATACTAAGTATTTTTAGAGCTTTATGATAAAACACAAGTAAAATGATCGGTTTTCAGCTCATCATAATCTGTATTTTGCCAATATTGACTAAAACAACCTTGTACAAAATTGTCTTTGAGAGCTGCTGAAAAGTGCACACGTATGTGTAAGTTCTGAGTTGGCTGACAGTCAGTAAAAATTATAACGGATTAAAATAATGACAAACTATGTTACAAAATAATTTGGAGAAATGTTTGAAGGATATTGTCCAACGCATCCTCAATCAAATGCACCAAAAACCCACCACCTAAAGTTGGCTCTTCTAATTCCACTTGTTGGAATTTCTCTTGCTTTGAGTAGGTCTTTGAAATTAAGCCGAGTAACTTGCCTTTTTCATGACTGATTCACGCCAGCTACTGACAGGGAATTGACCTAGGAATTGTCCCCCAGGCTTTTCCAATGGACTTCGACAGGCTCCAATCATTCAACCCACCCTGTTTCTTTTCTCGTTGGCCTGATACTAACTCAGTTGCTGCTCATTTGGCTGCACGATAATTTTCAACTATCAAACTCTACTGCTAAACACTTTCTCGCCTTTATCTCTCCTTGCACACAGCACTATTACTGCATGCTGTAGCAGAAATATTACTCTTTTTATATCTGCTCTTCTCTCTTGTTTTTTTGCGTGTTATTTTGGGTAAATTACGCACGCATGGACTATGTAAATGAAGAAAGTTGTCAGTCGATTAGCTGGCGCATTAGTTTTTGAATAAGGAGAATGTTGATGATTTACTCAGACGTGGAGAATCAGAGGATGATTGTGCACCTGCAGGTGAAAAACATAAGGGACAGTCATTTGGAGATTGAACAGACTTGAGTGACGAAGAAATTCGGGGAGTGACAAAAAGTGAACTAAATGCAAATAATGGCAGTACTCTGCAGCCAGTAAGTGTGTTGGACATTGATACACCTGGAACGACCTATTTCTAGCCCTCAACCAGAAGACTTTTGAAGATCCAGGCGTCATTCTTTTCATGCTGATATCTTTTCATTTCAATGAACTTGGCATCGTTCAGTCTTTGACATGTATCTGTTACAATTATGAATTTTTGTGACTAGTATTAATTAATGACTAATGCTCCATTCATTAAAAAGTGATACAGTATTACCAGAGAAACCAAATGTTGATCTGCTATTCGATACTGCTATTATCAATTTCAGACCTATCTTCATCTTCATTGATGACCAAGACACTAATCAGAAATATTGAAAATATGGTCATTTTACGTTATTTACTCCCCCCACCCTTTCAATTACGCATTTTGGCTTAACCAAATACAACTGAACTGGAAACCGAAAAATATGGTGAAAAAATATTTTGAGTTTCTTCAGGTCTGAAGAGCTCCTGGTATCTAGAAAACCGAAAACTCATATTTGACAAAAAGACTGTGTCTATGAACGAGAGAAAATGGCAGAACTGAATCGGCCAGAATTTACGGGATACCCTCAAAGAGTTTCTCCTATAATTCGAGAACTGCTAATTCGAACCTTCGCTGAAAAACGTGTTGACAGTTGGTTTCTCGACAAGTGGCATAAGTAGCAGCAGCTCAATAAATTCCGTACGTTCAAGAGCTACCAGTTTCTGTGTTGTTTTCTAGGTTCATATAAACTGAATATAAAATTGGTTAGATCGCTGTTATGGCCTGGGGCTGTGAAAATGTTTGTGATTCGTCTCATTGAATACTTTCAGCATTTTCCTTCCAGTTTCATTTCAACTGAATTGAAAATGTGCATTTAGTTGTCATTTGAACACTATGAGATGCTTGAATAAGGATATTAGCAAAATTGATTCAAAAATAACTGTAGTTATCATAGTGATCCACCAAAAGTTTTAGCAAGTAACATGCTTTATCCCTCATTTAACTGACAAAAACTGTTAAGTTTCATTGGAACGTTCATTAGTTACTGTCCCCTTTCCTCCTTTATCTGCCACTCCCTCACTCTTTACCCTTTCAACCTCTCACTCACGCCCCGTCGTTGACTCCAAGACAACTAAGATAAATCGAAGTAGCGCATCAAAACGACCTAAAATCCCTGCTCTAAGAAATATTTAGCAAGATTCTTGAAAAGCAGGTCCAACCGACATCATTGTGCAGACACACTTTTAAACCAACTAACATAATGGATACCTAACCTGTGTACCCCACCTCTGGGAACAGTGTGTGTTATCAGAGGCCAGTTTTGTTATCTTTGCATATTAAATGATCTCGTTTAGGTATTCAAATTCGTTCAACTATTCATTTCAAAGTACCTCTGCTTGGAAGTACATAAAAACTGGCGCAGTCTGCAGGACTCCAACCTAAGTTTTTATCGGCAACTCAAAAGTCTACAAAAACATTTGACGCAATGAGAAGATTGGTCGGAAACCCTGTCACCTGTTGTTTGTGTCCAATCGTCCTCTGTGTACTGGAATACTCGATAATACGGGTGTGATTGGAAACACTGGATTACGGTACGTTCAGTTCAATAAGTTGTCTAGTCAGAAGGACCTAACATGGCTTCTGGTAATCAAAATCCGGCAACTGACATCGCTAGTATCCTCCAAACGATTGCTAGACAAAACCTGAATGCGTGTGTTCCGGGTGAAAGGGTTGCAGTACAGCGTAAGTGGGAGTTTGGCCTGGTGGTCAACAAGGATGGTGACTTACACTACAGTGCCCAGGTGGGCAGTACAATTTGGCGCCGACAGGTAGACCAAATGAGAAAACTCGGACAAGACCTCCTAGTTCGTCAAACCCACCAAGGGACCCAAGGATCAGCTAGCCAGCAATCTTCATTCCCAGCTCAACAAGGTGCCAGTCTACCAGTCCTCCCTCCGGGGCACCAACCAGTCAGCCCTCAAACCAGCGACTCATCTCAGACCCTATTGCCTCCTCCACTATCCCCACGGAGAACCCAGGCCGTTAGTCCTTGCACACAGTAACTAAGCAGTGGACCTCCTCCAGTCTCTAGGACACGACCAAGACAGAGTCAAACTTCGTGTCAAAGGAAAAGTATTGGCTGTACAGCACCAGAACAAGTGGCTGTTTCTTCTCTAGAACCCCTTAGAAGATCAAGTCGCATCTGCAAACCACCACAACGACTGAATGATTCCTACATCTGCCAGGTGGACATGGACACTTGAAGAGCACCTGTTGGAGAAGTAACCATAAACAAAAGAAGACCCAGACTCGAAGAGTCTGTTATTTTTCTTTTTTCTAAAAGGGCCTCGCCCTCAGACAACAATTTGTTTCTATAGCCTATAGTTTCTATAGCTTCTGTCAGCTATCCTCTATTTTTGTGAATTTAAGCCTCTGGGAACAGCGGGTGTTATCAGAGGCCAGTTTTGTTATCTTTGCATATTACATGATCTCGTTTACGCATTCAAATTCGTTCAAGTATTCATTTCAAAGTACCTCTGCTTGGAAATACATAACATAACATTTTTTCGAACGCTAGGAAACGATCTCTGAACAGTTACCATTGGGGAACCGCTGGAGAGTCAGGAGGCCATAAAAAAATCAGTTGTCAGGCAGGAAGCTGAAGAATGTTCTGCATTTTTAAAGTTCAGCCCCAGGCTTTAAATGGGGGGTTTTTTTTTGACCTGAGGGCGTGAGGGACAAGTCCCTTTGTCACTGCGGCCGCATATGGGTCTATTGTGACGCTGGCCCTTTCTTAGTAGAAGGCGTCGTACATACCTGCCCCCCTTAGGAAGCCGAGTATGTCCTTCACTGCAGAGTCCGCTACGGTTTGGGGTTCAGTGGTCCTCTGACCGAAGTATTCAAAGCGTTTTACTGCCAAGGCAGGGCACTCACATAGGATATGCTCTGCCGTCTCATCCTCCTCACCACACAGTCTGCACTCCACTGCCTCTGAGATGCCCATTTTGCTGAGGTGGTATCTGAGTGGGCAGTGCCCGGTGAGGAAGCTTATCAGTACTCTCAGATCTTGTCTAGAGAGTGACAGCATCGCCTTTGCCCTTTGACAGGAAGGCGTGACAAGCCTTTTCGCCTGTCTTAGTCGTGGCTGGCGATGCCAATGGGCGCCATTTTCCTGTATCTCCCATGGAGCAACCAGACGGTTCAGGTGACTTTTCGTCAGACCCACGTGTGGTTCAGGCCCGATGGGTCGGGATTCTGTACCCCTTTTTGCGAGGCGGTCAGCCTTTCCATTGCCCTCATGCCCCCTGTGAGCCAGCACCCAAATGAGGGAGAGCCTGTTATGGGCGCCTAGCTGCTTGAGTGCATGGAGGCATTCCCATGCCAGCTTAGACCTAAAACTATAGGCTGCGATGGCCTTTAAGGCTGTCTGAGAAAATGTAGATCCGCTTGCCCTTGAGTCCTTTGTCCAGGATCTCTTCGGTTTTGCTCATTGTTCGCGGCTGCTTATTCAGTCAGCATGCTGACCTTATTCACAGCTGGCCGCAGACATGCCCCTGGAGACAATGCCGTGGCCGTTCCACTATCCACAACCCGTGGTCGCGCCTGGTAGCATGGGCATGCTCCTGGGACGATAACCCAGAACCAGGAAATTTAAGTGGGGGTTAAGGGGGTATGTCAGCTTTCGGGGTCAAAGAGCAAGTCTCCCTCATGAGGTGCGTAAACAGTTCCAACGATTTTTATTAAATTCTTCGTGTGGACCGTTACTTTACGATATAACAATACTCTTAAACGTTCATTTGCGTGAGAATGACAAGAGTGGATTATTGGGAAGTGTATTATGCTGAAAAGTGGCGACAAATTGATACGTTCCTAGTCCGGTTCTCATTCCGCTCACGAACGGGAGATAAGTTCGAGTTTTAGCCGCTGAGCAGCGCTACGTTGGCAACTGCTCGTATCGGCGGAAGGAGCTTCGCTTTTCTCCTCTGCCATTAGAATTAGTTCTTAACCTGATGATAACAAATATTCAATAGTATTTCGCTTTCTAACTCCAAGCAGCCAAGTTTATAGCTTTTATACTCAAGTTTCTTTCGCTGGTTGTAGTTGAATCTTTCAAATTGTAGTTTTAGATAGATGTAGGAAACTCAGAATTAGATTCAGCCGAACGCGCTTGTGGTTTAAGATCACGTGACTTCGTGGTGCGGAGCGAAGACAGGTATTTGTCCACTTAATATCTTCATTTCTGACTGCGTTACCTTCGATGCTCCTTCAGTTCAATTAACGATGTTCTTATAATTGGACGCCGCCACTCGCTCCCCTCAATTTGCGAAATACTCGTCGAAATCGCTCGCCCATTGTCTGGTTATGGCGTCCTGTCCACATGGCGTTTTACAACCGGGTTTAGCGCGTTCGCTTTCCGTCAACCTTCAACTCCCGGCTCCTATCCGTCCTCAAGAAAGGACGTCTTTCGAGTCGTGGAGTTGACGACCGCGGAAACCGGCGTCCAACCTCCGGCCAACACCCTCGGAATCCCATCTCAACTCTGCCCGATCGTTGTGTCGGGTTTGAGCCGCCGGGACCTCGTCACTCGTCCAGTCGCTTCCATTCATTTTCACACTCTTCGCCATCCAGCGAGATTAGGCGATTCGCGACCAACCGGCGGGCCAACTTCTGGACGCCGTTACGTCGAATGAACGTGTTTTGTCTAGTGACGAGGGTTCCCAAACGCCCCGCAAACTAAGTTCGAGGCCGCGCCTTGAACCGCGCCGAGCGATTTTCGTGTGACGTTCCAGTCAAATCCCCTGATTTGTTGGATGTAGTTGAAAGCGTCGCCGCGACTGGGCGACACCAATCAAACCCTGTGTCGTTTGGTGCACTTCCCGTCCTCCACAGACTCCTCGAATTGAACGATGTATTTCACGCTTAGTGATCCTCTTATCGTTGTCTCATAACATATGTTACCACCCATAGACTGACGTGTTAACCTATGTTGGAATATTACTGTCAGGGCCGTCGTTCCAAAATCCTTCCATCTAATACCTCCCGCTCATTGATTGATGCGACCGAAAAGTTCTTGCACTTATCGTTCATATTATTTCCCCCAAAGTATTCTTGGCTGTTGGCTCAATGTAAAACACAGTACGTTGTGTGACGTATTGAGACTCTATGGAATAGTAGGGATTTCCAAGTGGCATTGATATCTGTACAGATAGTTCAAAATCCTTTGTTGAATGAGGGTTTGGACAGCAGGTTTATGTCACTCTGATTTTAATTTGAGGTTGCTCCGACGAGACTGAATGAGAATGTTGTTTTAGTCAAATCCCCTGATATGGTGGATGCAGTTCTTATAGCAACATACCATCCAGTATTGTGACATTCCCAGTCTTCCTCAACGACTTCATTTGTGTATTGAATGTATCTGACATCTAGTGCTCCTCTTATCGTTGTTTCATAACATATGTTTGCATACAAACACTACCTTGTTGACCTGTGCTGGAATAATGCCAACCAGAGCCCTCATAACAAAATCTTTAATCTAACACCTGCTTGCAGATGCAACTATAAAGCTCCTTGCACTTACCGTTCAAATTATTTTTCGATTTTTCTCAGCTGATGGTTCAGTATGTTGTGTGACGTATTGAGATCTGTACAGATAGTTCAATACTCTTTGTAGGATGAATAGTCTGGAGAGCTTGAGACTGTTGCGTTGAATCTCAGTGAGTGATAGTATCGTTTTTGTCCAATCCTCTGCTTTGGCGAATGCAGTTTGAATGGTGATATACCCTGTACCATTGAGGCATTCCCAGTCTTCCTCGATACAATTGTATGTTTAGGACAACCGGTGCCTAGTATTTTTGTTTTTATCACAGCCATGTTTTACAATGTCTGCACATAAACACTGATACAATGATGACCTTACCCTTTATAGCACTCATTGATTAATTTAAGTACCAAATCACGTGTGAGAGTCATCTGTCACTGTGTTTCTTAAACTCAAGCACAGCTTGTGGGGCCCTAATAGGGCTAAATAACAGGTCTGTTTCTTTATTTGATGACTGTACCTAAACCCTCGACAAGGGTCAGGGTCTCTCAGTCATAGAAGTTGCGGTTTCGCTAATATGCAAGAGGCCGGCCCCTGCAGCATCCACCGAACTCAGACCTGTGGAGGTACGGCAGGTATTTGGTCGTTAGCCAGTCTCACCGTAGAGAGCTGTTGCCCGTGTGTTACCGCGCGGAGGTGACCACCTGAGGAATCCCGTACTATCTGGGAGGAGTTCTTAATCTGGTTCCCTACCTGATCTTACTGTATACTTGGGTGGCAAGTTTCAAAAGGACAGATCAACTATAACCACTTTCTTAGCCATTACCTTCTTTGCAAACTTTGCAAAATGGTAATAGGCTTTGTAGCAGTGAAAGCTGCTAAGTTCGTTTGCCCTCCCAACAACCGTCGCTCACTGTTGTAGGAACAACAGTGGAGCAGCACATGGTTTCTTGTTTCCTCTGCACTGGAGGCACAAGACGTGCATAATGGAGAGTCTTTCAGAGAAAAGAAGTGGAGCCGCACATTGAAGTCACCATGTCCCGTGAGGAACTGGCTCGTCCAGTGGTCTGGCTCAACCCATTTTCTAGAAAGACGTTCACGGATGTTGGGGAAGAACTCATACGTATCATGTCCCTTTGACGAGGATTCCCATCTCGCTTGCCATTTCTCTAGAGCCCATTCATCGATGGCGGCAAGTTTCTGTTCTGTGGTGAGATCCGCACGGAGTTCAGCCCAAAGCGGGGGAAGCTCCCGCTTCACTCTCCACTTGTCAATCATGCACTCAACAGCCAAATCAACTGGTAACTGACCAGTGATCACCTGGAGTGCTTCCGTTGATACAGTCTTGTAGGCCTTGGTGATCCACAGGAGCGCAGCTCTCTGGGATTGGGCCAATACTCTCTTTTGATTGACTGTTAGTTTGCTACCCCAGACAACGGGCAGTAGCCAATCACACCTAGATATATGGCCTTATACATGAGGATAGTGTCGTGGTAACACACGCCCCAAGTGGCCTTAGTAATGGCACGCAGTGAGGCAAACCTTGCAATGGTAGTGCCTTTAAGGGACTGGAGGTGTTGGTTGAAACCCCATCTCTCACCTATATTCACTCCTAAATACTTGACGTGCTTTTCAAGAAGGAGCCTGTGGCCGCCAAAGCGTATTGTGGGTGGATTATTCACTTTCCCCTTCAAGAGAATTAGCTGGGTTTTTTCCTCAGCCACCTGCATCTTAACATGCTCGCACCATTGGTTGACAGTGCGGAGCACGTGGTGGGTTTTTTCTTCAATTTGGCGGACTGACTCTGCAAAGATCAGCACAGGCAAGTCATCCACATAGGCGTACGGCTCGCAGTCAGTCTCCATGAGTTTCCTGAGAAGACCTTCGAAGAAGGCATTCCAGAGTGCTGGTCCTAGGACCGAGCCCTGTGGGCACCCCTTCTCAATCTTCCTCCGGACGGAGACATGCCTACTTTCGATCGTAGCAGTTCTGTCTGTCAGGTAACTTCTGACGAGCGAGTACAGGTTGCGGGGGATTCCCCTACCTTTGAGTTCATTAAGGAGCGCTGGCCACCAAAGGTTGTCAAACGCCCCTCTGATGTCAATCAGAACTGCTACGACGTACTTAGCCGGTGCCAGCAGGGAAACACGCCGGATCTCGACCATGACATCCTGCGTGGTCCTTCCTTTGGTACACCCGTATTGCCTGCCTGTGAGGTTGCGGCCAAAGACTCCTTTGAGGGACTGCAACATCAAGATTTCTAGTGTTTTGCCTAATATGGAAAGAAGGCTGAGTGGTCTCCATGATCGCGGGTCCGACTGATTGCGGTCGCCTCCCTTTTGAAGAGTGACAATGCGCGCAGACTTCCACTGAGTGGGGAACTGTCCAACCTGCAGACAGTCATTAAATAAATTAAGGAGACCGCTGGAGATTGTCCGCTCAGCCTTCCTTAGCATATTGCTTTCTATTTTATCTGGCCCAGGAGATTTGTTGGGCTTTAAGGTCGCAAGAGCCCTGCGGAGGTCGCCTGTTGTCCACAATGGGATGTCGGGCTCGTTCGGAGGGTCCATGATCAGCTCCCTTGCTGCCCTCTGGGCTTCAGTGTCTCGAGCTACTTGGTCATCTGGGAACGCCTTCTCAAGGAGGGTTTCCAGTGAACTTTCGATGCTGCAGGCCCAGCCTGACTCATTTTGCATCGCGGCTAAGACCTGCTCTACATTTGCTTTACCTATGGAGGACTTGTAGTGTCTGCCCCAGGGGTTCTCAGAGCTCTCCGCTTCCACAAAATTTCGCCAGCCTTGCCGTTTGGCTCGTTTGATGGCGCGGTGGAAGGCCTTCTTCTCTTGGATGAAGGCAGTTCGGAGTGTTGCTCTGGCATCAGGGTCACGAGTGTTTTGGTACATCCTTCTGGCTCTATTTGCACTTTGCTTGAGGGGATTTAGTTCCTCAGTCCACCATGGGACATTGATCGCCCTGTGCTTCTGTTGGCCAAGTACAGAGAGCCCAGCAGAGTGCAGTGCTGTGGTAAATATGTCCACTTTGCTGTCCACCCCTTCAGGTGTGTATGCTTGCGCTATTAGGTCGGTGTCTGCGGCACGCAGTTCACCTTCCAGTACCCTACAGAATTGTGGCCAGTCAGCATTTTTTGTGCGGAATCGCTTTTCACGCGTGTCTTTGCAGAGGATGTTGTCATCCGTAATGGCAAAGTCAATAACCATGTGATCGCTCTGCGTTGCACCTGGTACGACTCGCCAACCCTGCAATTTGAGTAGCAGGGTATGAGACACGGCTGTGACGTCTATACACGACCTTCCTCCCGGACCATCATAGGTCGCCTCAGTCAGAGGTCGCTAAATAACAGTGTACTCAATGAGAACTCTTTGAACTAACCAGGAGGAACAGATCAATATTGACTGACTGTCAGAAAACTTGAGTTGAGAAGTAAGATTAAAACACCACCATTGGCTGTCTGTGTTTGAATTGAGAAGATCTCACATCATTGAGAAATTTGTTGTTAAATTGCCTGACAGTTGCTTTGACATGTGCCAAACATCTCGTTAAAGGTTAAGATCAATCACTGTGCCCCTCACTTGCGCTACAATCAGTGATTTCTGCTTCATGGTCTCTCGCATACCCCAATAAATTATAACTAGTAGAATGTCCTACGAACTCATCTAACTGAAGGGAACAAAGATTCCATCTATAGGGAATGGTTGGAATTGACGTGTTCCCTCCAAAACCATTAATCAAGACTGGAGGATACTGAATGAGTTGTAGTTTAGTTCCAGTCTCAACTCACAGTCGATGCACAAGGGACTGAGACAAGTGTCTCTAGTTGCGGTGTGAACTGACGCCTTAACCCATTCAACGCGGGTAATATTACCTCATGACACTTCACTCCCCCTACGTTTGAGGTAATATTACCCCAAGGCCCTCTCGCATGGCTCTGTACGTTTTCGTATTCAACGGAGGGGATCTTCTACTTTAGGGGCTGCAGTGGGATGGGATAGCCTTCATTATGATTTTCTCAGTGCACCAGTATGCACCGTTTTTCCGCTGTACCTCTTATACCTGAGCCGCAATACACCAGAGAAGTACACACTCGAAAATCCTGTTTTTTTGTTCAGTAGGGGAGTGTGGAGCGCTAGGAAGGTCCCGCATTGAATGGGTTAAAAAGACGAAGAGTTTCTTCTTTTGTTCTTCGAGAAGGTTATAACAATTTGGATCAAAATTGATGGTTTCAAATAATCACATTCAACCACTCAGTACCTTTACATCACACTCATTAAATATTTATCTGACAACCCACTGAAGGAGTGTACAACCTAAATTATACCAGAAAACTGCAGATCTTTAAACTTACAAGTGACGTGCCCACAGGTTTGCTGCTTGTGAATTTCTTCAGAATCACATAGCATGTCAAATTTCTTCTTCCTCATTATTTGACAGCCTTCACTGAAATTTCATTCCGACATTCAGGTGGCAGACCTTCTCATCTGTCCATACTGTTGAGCAGTCACCATGTTCATCTGAAGAACCCTTACGCTTTCCTGCTCAGCTAAAGCTACTAAAGTCCAGAGATGAACTTGCTTGCTTGTACTTTCCAAAGAGGAGCTAGCCACGCATATGCATCTGAACATTAGAATTATTCTTGTGCAAATAAGAGAACTATTTACTGTGCAGGGGATTTCAACAATGGTCATAAAAAAGGTGTCTTTAGACTGTTGTACTTTAAAAAAAATTTTGTCCTGAGATAGAGATTATTAGTTTTCAAGTGTTTCATGTGGTATAGTTGGGTGTTTATGGACTTCTTCGATTCTTCGTCATCACTACTTTATTTTCAACATTTCTAGTTGATGCTACAAACAGCCAGCTTGAATGAAACTCCCTCTATGCTGTTTTCATGTACTAAGATTGTCTTTTTTCGTGATGGTCACATGACAAGAATACTGTCGACCCAATCTGTACATTTTTCCTTCTTGTTCTATTGGCAATGAAGAACCCTGATGTGACCTCCCTGAACCCTGATGTGACCTCCCTGTGATCCCGCCTGCAGTTAAGTAGATAGTGTAAGGAATCTCACATCGTTCAACCTGAGGCAAGCATCATTTTAATGCTCTGAGGTATTTCTTCAAGGTGTTGTGCCCCTTCTTTTACTGATGTCCTTTAGTTACTGTAACCTTTTTTTTTATATTATAGAATGAGTCACGATGTTGATAGACCAACTCGAATGTATAGTTAGTAGACACTAGTAGCAGAGCCCTTGGCCTAGCCCCAATCTTGTGTGTAAGGGGGGTGTTCCATCACTGTATTACTTTGGAGAAGTTGGGACCTGTATTGATAGGCTTTCAGTAGGCAACACTGGTTTCTCTGTTGTCAATAGAAATTCTCTTCCCCTCTGCTCGCCTCATTAGGTGCTAAATCTATTCATTTCTGTTCCTGAATGTTATTATTGTATAGAGCGTATTCAATCGCTAGACTGGATTTGTCTCATAATCTAATTGGATGTACGCTATACTGTGGAGTACTCACATTTCTGGTCTTTGATTTAGAAAGAGGTTATGTTAGAAGGAGTTCCCCTGATTTTTTGGGATTAAACTGGGGCACTTAGTATGTTTTATTTCAGGAAGTAAAGCCAATGATATTGCGAACAATGCTGAAGAATATAAGGCATGTGGTAGGGATCATCACAGGCCAGTGCAAAGTGAATCTTTATATGATGGGAATAATTGACTTGCTTGCACACGGGAGATTAGCAAACTTCCTTTACTTTTTGGTTCTAGTAAGGCTGAATCCCAAAGGAGGTTCTTGCAAGGTTTACCTACGTTTCCACAGGAAACAGGGACACGCCCAGTAAGAGATCAGGGTTTTCACAATATGGCAAGGCTTAATTGTCTGTCCCCTCTTCAATCCTGAGTGTTCTACTTAGTAGGACAGCTCTATTGAGTATACATTCTCCATTCACCCAACAAAACCACCAGTGCTTAGTGCCCTTCCCTATCTGAAAGCATAAAAGGAGAAAGTTGACCAAATATTCATTTTCTTGCAAGTAGTTGGCAATAAGAAGTCTTAGATATGGAGTAGAAGTGTAAGTTGAGGTACTATTTTATTTTTCCTAGGAGGGGGCTTTTAGGGAAACGTGTTAGATAACAAACCAAGTGTTTGATAAGATGACTTGCGAAAGCATACCAAAACTTCCAATTTAATGATTGAATAAAAATGTAAAGGAACACAATATAAATGAATTCACACCATTACTGTACCACCGTCTGACTCCCTATAAGGCACCGGGCGATCTTGGTCTAGTGGTTAAGACATTGGTTCATAATTCTCGGTGAAAGTCAGGAATTGTGGATCGAAGCTCTGCGCTATTGCAGTAATTTTTGCCTGAGTCAGCGGGTCCCCAAACGTCTATAACCCCCCACGTAACATTAGCGAAAAACACATGAAGCATGGAAACGAGTTTTCTTTGGAAATTTCAAAGGGACATTTTAAAAGAAAATGTTTCATTAGTACTCATTGATTTCGAGAGACAGTCATTCTAGGTGTTATAGTGATTGGGTTAATTCCACCAGTAGGCAAATTATTAAAGTTGACGTACCTGTTAGGGTGGGTTTGTTTTCTCTGGCTGGTGAGATACTGTAACATCATCGTCTGGCCGTTTAGTCAGTACTGGCGATGATTTCTACATCGAAAGCGCTCACACCCAGTATCTCACCAGCCAGAGAAGACAGACCCACCAAACAGATACACTAGTTTTGATAGTCGTTCTATTCGAAAAATATTTCATAGGAACTTCGCTAAAATTACAAAGAAACTTTATTTTTGGATTCATCATCACGCCAGTTTGTCAAGACACACTTTGAAACATGTACATATAACGCGTCACAATTTTGGGAATGTACAGTATCTTCATTCACACTTATGCAGAGCACAAGACTATTGGTTATTGAGAACAAAGTGGTAGTGGTTATGCGCATCAACTTGTTCTTGGTTAGTTGAAAGCGCCCTGTGACTTTGATCCAAATTATTGGAGAACAGTTTTGAAGATGTCTGGAAACTCTTAAAAGCAAAAAACCCTGCAAATTATTACACAATGGTTTATTATTCTCATGAACAGCTTGACCTAGTATTAGTGCTCCCCCATCCCATTCGATTCAGCATCGAATACTGGTAAACCATACGAAACATGTCCTGGCTACAATGGAACTACGGAAACAAAACGTCTGATGATTTTGCCCCATCGGGTCGGGGAAATTGGAACTGGGGCGCTTCGAGCGAACCCGTTGCGAGGCGAAAGGGGAGTTGAGCGAACCCGTTGCGAGGGGAAAGGGTAGTTGAGCGGGCGGGCAGCGTTGCGAGACGGGTGGTTTTTTTTATTGAGGAGGGAGGGAGGGACTTCAAACAACGAAGCATTGACTTCCGCTGTAGTTCTTGCGTTGTACTGCGTTTCGTTAATTTTTTTAACCATTTTTTGCCCATTACAACCACGGGCTTCGTCCGATCGGATTGCCGAGATGGCGGGCACAACTAGATACCAAATCGGATTTTTGTGTGAAAGAACGAATTTTTTAGACCACGTTAAAGGCACAAAATGGCCCGGACGGGGTACGGCGGACGGACATTGCAAATTTGGAATCTCCAAGTCTTGAAACGTAAAGTATCAAATTTTGAGGGGGGGTTGTAAAAAATTTTTTGTGACGGAAAACATAGGGTTATTATTCACAATGAATAATAAACCAAAATCCGTCATCTTTGGTAAATTTTGCTTGTTTGGAACCCTTGAGTTGTTGTGAAGTAGTTGCCAATATCGACGTGCTGCTACTCTCCTTAAGTAGCGAGATCTCTACACTCCTAAGCTGGAGGGTCAGTATAAAAACCCCTGTGCAGGTAAGCAGGACTGACATGTGTTAGAAGACGAACTTCTGTTGAAGAATATTATAAACACTGACGAATTCTATTATTGTGTCTGGATGTGGATGGATTGTTGAAGTGTGATCTTGCGTGGGTTGAATTGAAGCTTTGAGTTTGCTGATCAACTGTAAAAAATAATCGAGTTAAGTTGTTCCAGTATTGTGAATTGTCAGTTAAGATTCTAAGATTCAACCACACAGAATAACGTTATAAATTCAATGAGTGCCTCACCAGTGTATTATGAATCCAATTCCTTAGTTAGGTGCCTTTCGATTGGATTTCGAAGGGAATGAGCAATGTAGAAAAGTGTATTCTGTCCCAGTGATTGGAACAGTAGCGTGCGGCAAAGCAACATTATTGACAGATATATAATGTACACAATTTGGATTAAAATACGTGGTGTTTTGTTCTGTTTCAGTTTGTAAATAGCCAGTTGTACATAGTCATAAAATTAGTTTGAGAATGAGTCACACTAAGACTTCGAAAGAGCGGAAAGTTAAGAGTGCCCCAACGTTGAATAATGGCGTTTTAATGCACAAGAATCCTTCAATTCAAAAGGCTGCCAAAGAGAACAAACAAGATATGAAATCAGAACATGGGAAACAATCAGAAAAAAACCAGGTAAGCCAGTTTTGAAGCCTTTAAGCTTTAGTTGTTCAGTGGTTGATTAAGCCTATAAACCTCTAATACTGGTATTTTTTTCTCTTTTGCAGCCAACTGCTGAACAAATGCGTATAGCACAAATAATAGACACTAAATCAGAAGACCCGTCATTAAAGGATAAACTGAAACAGGTGAACAAAATTGAATTTTCGATTCGGTAATTGGAAAAGTTTTATTTAGGAGAATGCTTTGTTAGACTGATTGACAAATATTGATGTGCTTGTTGTAACATAGACATTTCTACACAGTTATCTGTGGCTCTTTTCCCCGACATCTCGTGGTCCCTTAATTTCCCCCTTCCCGATCTTCCTATAACATCGACGCCACTCGCTGAAACATCGAGTTCTCCTTTTTCTACTTGTGTATTTTGGTTTCCTTCTTTCTAATTGTTCTATTTACTTTTTGATGGTTTGGTTTATTTTACTATTTTATTGTAATTATTGTTTGTACTATGTCCCGAGAGAAGATAAGTAATCCCCCCACCAATCTTAAAATCGAATTCCTTCCAACTTCCCCTTCTTGAGTTTATTTTTGTCGATTTATTGAGTAAAGTTTGTTTCTTTTAATTATTGGTACATTTAATCACAGGTAATGGATGCAACCCAAAGATCTGTCGATGATGCTTATACTGCCCTCCATGACAGTGAATATGATGCAAATCGAGCCGTCAATCTTCTCCTGGAAGGTGGTAACAAGGTAGATAACTCTTGCATACAGCATAATCTTGCCAATCCCGACTGCATTGTTTTATTTTATATTTATGTTTTATTTATTTATTTTCAACTCCACACAAAATTTAAGCATTTTGTGCCATATGTCACATAGCATTCCTCACCTCTATGTGAGTTTGTTGCTATACTGTACATGGGAGCTGTCTCATGAATGAAGAAATATATTTCTACGTAAAAGTTCAGGGAGAATAAAACATATTCATCGATTGATAAACTGTATCCTTAGAATTTAAAACCGCTCAAGCTCATGCGTGAAACGAAATTATTGATGTTCAAAGAATCTTTTTTGCTCATATTTATTATTGATATCTTCGTTCTAAAGATGATCAGAGAAATAAAAGTTGATAAAATCAGTTTTACCTTTAACAAGGAAAATGTGGGGGGGGGGGGGCACACACCAGTTTTTATGTTTTGTTGAATCTTCTTGACTATTATATGTTGTCTATAATGTATTGAAATGGGAACACTTTTAGACAACTGAACACAACAGTAGAAAGTTATCAAAATGTGCAATTCAATAGCTGTTCTATATTCGAAAATTCTACTTAACGTTGCTAAGGGCCAGTTTAACAATTTCATTAGCAGGGTCGAACAGTCTTCTTTGAATAACTCCCAATAACCCGTTCATCAATTTACTTGGATAGCTGGCTAGCGCTAGGTGTCAGTCATCAGTGTATTATTGTCGCGATCCAAATTCCTGCCATACCCACTCACCCAATATCGTTGGCCAATGCGATGTTTTAAATGGAGTATTGATAAACTGGCCCTAAGTATGATATTTCGTATACAAAATATGAACTGACGCAGAACCAAAAGGTAAACATCAAATGAATATGAATGTGCTTACTTGATATGTGTGTGTCTAGCAAATACTGTGGAATTTCTTATGCCTAGTGTTTTAATAATGTAGGTTGATGAATGGTCAACATCATCTAAGAAAAAGAAGGCAAGGTCTCCAAATGAAAAGAAAGAAACTGCTGTCGTTGAAGTTCCTAATGCGCCTGAAAATGATGACTGGTCCATATCACAAAGTAATAGGGTCACTAAAAATGCGGAGCCTCAACGAGGCGGAAATAGGGGTCGAGCATATCATAAGATACGTGAGTATATCAAGTAGAGATTTTGAGGCAACTTCTGAATTGATGGCTTGGTTTAATGGCTTGATTATTCAAAAATCTTCTCTCACCATTTTACTGTTCTCCGTTTCAGCTCGAGGAGGAAAAGGAAATGGAGTGATTGAGAATGATAAAGCAAAAAGGGGGCGTGGAGAAATGAATGGACCATCGAGAGGAGGAAAAAGCTTCAGAGGTGGCCGACAATCTGGTAGGAGTTTTGGTGGATTCGGCCGTGGAAGTCGTGGAGGAATTCGGCGTCCTTTCGAAACATGGAATCAGCAATCTGATACCCATCCAGCTCACGTTTTTTCTTCG
This sequence comes from Pachypeltis micranthus, assembly GCA_020466155.1. Taxonomy (NCBI): domain Eukaryota; kingdom Metazoa; phylum Arthropoda; class Insecta; order Hemiptera; family Miridae; genus Pachypeltis; species Pachypeltis micranthus. The sequence goes on from CM035768.1 coordinate 36,816,553, forward strand.
GGTTGGTATATAGTTTGGTACTCATTTAGTTTCGAGGTATTGGGATTTTTTCAAAGATATTTAGTTTTTTCACCATCATAAACTACCAACACTACACTAAAAAAAAAAAATTAACTGTTTACTGAATAGTAGATATGATTTATTAAAGAAGCTAGAGGTTTTGGTTTATTATTCATTTTTTCTTTCTTCAGTCCTGTTAAGTATGAAAGGAAGTGACAATTGGCTGATTTTGTTTTGTTCAGTTTTCTTCAGGTTTATTATTGATATCGGTGTGTGTCTGTTCGTGAACACCATTTGAATCTGAGCTCAAAATTGATTCATTACATAAACAAGCAGTTTTGATAGTGCCCTTTTCTGGCAGTTCCCCTATGCCAGTGCTATTTCTATTTCTGATCAGCCTGAAAGGTAACTATAGTCTGTAGTACCTTTTCCAAACTAATTGCCACTTATTGGTCCACCCTGGACGCCCAATGGAGTGGCCTCCACTACTACTTGCAAGACGAACATATATATCATGCATGACAGTCAGAAGTTCTTTTCTGGAAGTCCGTCAATCAGATACGTTCGTCACAAAACTGTCTTTGGTCAAAAATTGACATTGCTAATTGGCAGGAATTTGCGTTAAAATACATTCTTACAAGTTGAAGTAGAATGCTATGGCCTGCAATGGGAATCTTATCGTTCTTAGCTATTGCTCATACGGCCAGACTCATTGGATTTCATAAACTTTTGAGCAATTAATACATTGATTGACTGAGGGATGGGCTGACTAAGGCTTTCTCTTCGTCTTCAGGCAGCTCGTTAATGTCAATGACACTCATAAATTGAATTTTAAGGACTGCATAGTTGCACTCCAAATTGTCAAAGGCAGGGCACTATCATGGGATACCCTATGATCATGCGAATCTTTTCAGAAGCTGATGGTTTTCGAGGGAGGTGTTATTTTCTAGCAACTTAAGATACAAGGCCCAAACTGAAGCTCTGATGTGTGACTCAATGAATGTGATAGGCAAACTAAACTGTCACTAATAGGACAACAGTCTCATTTACCGCGACAATTCATAACGTTTTCATTCTTGATCATCTAGATTGACTTCCAACGTTTTTGAGTGATGAAAATAATAAGGAGGGTCTTCAAAAATACGATTTAAGAAGGGACACTCGTAATAAAAAACCTAAACAACTTTTGGGAGCTTTGCAAAGAACCAAAAGAATTGAATGCATTTGCTTCCAATTAGTACATTCCTCGTTCCAAACTAAATACTACTCAAAATCCAAAAAGGAACTACTGAAAATAGTGTTTAATTTGGTGTGAGTCTCCAGAATAACCTGAAAATGCACAAAAAAGGAGAGTGTAAAACAAGGTTGATGTTTCTGCCTTATGATTTTACTGTATTTGTCAGCGATTGCCAATTGCTGTTTTATTATTTTACTGACAAAATTCTATCTGAGGTCGAACTTATTTGACGTGTTAAATGTGTGTTTGACATGGTTAATGTCTAATTTTTTCGCCTTTACAGGTGTTGAAGATTATGATGAGTATACTGGCTCCTTGGCAAATAGTCAGGTTTTCACACCTTCAGCTCCTCCAGAGCCCATCACTCATCATAACCCTTCACCGAACAATTCGTTTCAAATCATGCCAGAGCAAGATGATTCCAGTGACCGAATTGTTGAAAGGACTCAACTCCCGACGCCTGAAGTGAGAACCAATAATTGTTTGTTTTTGATAATTACTTTTATTTGGCGGTACTTACCTTTCTGATATAGCTTGAAGAGCTTGTTGATGAGGGCTTGTGGAAGTTGTTGACTTTAGTCCATTGATTTGTCATGGTTGCCCTTGTTGGGATTATATTTCTGTGGGTTCTATTTTTTCCCTTACCTTATAGCCAGGTAAGGCCATTTCCTCATCCATTTCAAGGAGTCTGATTGGTTTCCACATACAGCTGATATGGTTTGCAGTTCAGAACCCAATTCAAAATGGTTTCCCATTTGGAGACTAGATGTGCGAACCATAGCTTGTGCCGAACACCTTTGAGTGACTGTAGAAGATTTGACATTTTTGATAAACTTTAAGACAATCTACACATGACGCTCGCCTGACTGTATCATTGCTAAAAACATGAGTGCTTCCAGCACACGAAACACCTAAACTTCTCTCCACGTAGACCTTTTCTTCATGCATAGGGATTTCTTGAAATGTGAGGGAACTAGTTGCCATTTATGGAGTTACCTCCAAAAAACCTCGACACACTGGTACTTATTATAGTCCATAGTTTCCTATATTCGTGAAGAAAAGAAAACCCATTTGCAAAAAAATGGTATGTATGTGCACGCTTTTGAACTCGATTTAGAGACAAACCAAATTATCTAAAATCTGGCGTTTAGCCTGCATAGCAATGCGAGACTATATTGGGCCTTGGTTACCAATCGTGCTGGTGGGCAGATCGTTAGGTCTACTATTGGTGAACTATAGGACTTACAATCAAGCAAGTCAAGTGATTCTGTGTGTATCTGAGCAGTTGTATAAATATAGGATGAACAAAGTGTGTTGTGGGGTAGGGGTATAAGTTTCAATTGAGGGAGAACTGCAAGAAACATGAGATTATATGATATTTTTGGAGTTATAACCTGTTTGTTCTTGGTTGTTTCAGTGTGTTACTTCCTCGATAACACCCCCTCAAATACTTTCTCATTTTGCCCTACAACAACAAAGGTCATTGCAGCAGAGTCCTCCGTCAATCTCGAAGAATAGCCTCAGTATCCCCGAGTCGATTTTATTGGAAAGTAAAAGTAAGCCACTTTGGAACGTCCCATTTACTGCATTATAATTTTTACTCACTCTAAATCCCTTGAGTTTGTGTAACATGATCAAATGTCCTGGCCATTTTCATTCTTGCTACTTTTAACAAATCCTATCTGGTTTGAAACCTAACTGCTTGATTGTATTTCTTTCCATGGAATTTGATTGTGTAAATCAAACGTGATTAAAAAAAACAACAACAGGTCATTATCCAATTTGTCAGTACTGTTCTTAGTGTTTCTCGTTATTCATGCAAAAAAATGGATTTTTGTTTGCATTCCTATGAAAAAGTATTCCACAATTTTCTTGGCTCACCACATTAGAGAAAGGGACGCCTTTTTAGTCATTTTTTATCCTGGAACGTTTTTGGCCACAAAACACCCCCCCCCCCCCTCCTCGAAATATTTGACGCTTGACGTTTTTTTGGGATTGTAAATCTACAACGCCTGTCCACTGTCTGGGCCAAATTTGGTTTTTGAGGTCTAAAAAAGTCCGTTCTTTAGGACAAAAAATTCCATTTAGTATCTAGTTGTCCCCGCCTACTCAGCAATTTGATAGTATGAAACCTATGTATGTTATGTGCAAAAACCACTGGCCAAAAAGGACATTTTGGCAGTGTTATTGCATTTGTGCCACGTTTGGCATCGTTTCTCATGTATTTTTTTTATTTCGAGTCTAATAGGACGGATCTCAAATAGAGAGGTGTAGGGAAACTAAATATGCAGGAATTCCACTACTTCAAAGTATTTGCGGGACAATGTAGAAAAAGTCATCGTTTCTCCCTGCCCTGCACTCACTTCCTGCTCTACCCCTACCCTCCATCTCACTCTGAACACCTGTCAGTTCGACTTATTGCATTATGCGAATTGTTAGCGTTGCCTTGAAAATGTCTATTTCGTTGTTCTTAGATCATGTTTCAGATAGTTTACTTGTATTTGTTTATGGTGAATCGAATGGGATGGGTCTCGGAGGTGTGCAATCATGCTATGGGAGGAAATAATGAACTGTTCTGTAATAATTTGCAGTGTTTATATGCTCGCAATGAATAGTTCTGCTTTGCTTTTCATTTACAGACGATGTTCATGATTCATGTGGTCTATGACGCATTCATGTAGTTTATGACACATTTGTTATAATCATGGTATTTTTTCAAATTTCAGCAGTCTCTCATTCTCTGACTGGAGACACGAACAGCACCATTAACCCAGGTTAGTTATATTATAAAATGGAAATAGAAAAAGGATGACACACAGTATTTTAGCTTCATTTCATGCGTACTGGAAGTTTTGACAAAACTATGTAAGTCAAATTAGAAAAAGCCGCTTCTGTATCAGTCCTGCTGATCGAGAAAACAAGATATTATGATGAGTTGGTACCATTTCTGTAGGAAATGATGTAGGATGTCGTTTGTTGTCTTATTCCAAGTTGTGATCAGAACTCTGTTCTGAATAGTGTGTGTTTGACTAGATTATAATGTACACTAATATGGCCTCACCACATAACTCAATTACGTAGATCCTTAAATAGAGTAACCTAACGTTAACAGTGCAGCCCAGTGACACATTCAGTATGTTATTTACACTTTTAATTTTTACAAAAGTATTTTCTTCTTACAGTCTCAGCTTTGTGCATCACGAAGAGTGATTATATGTATCCGAGTGCGGGGAGGGGAAGAGGCCTTGGGCTTATCAGTTATCCTCAACCCCCAGAGGATGTGCGGGTTCAAAGGATAAGTACGTCTAAACCAAAACCAAGACTACCCCCTCCGTCAAAGGTAATACTAGATATAATATTATGTTACAGTCCATCATGTGCATGCTCTTTTACACTTTGTAAACATTAGTGAGCATCAGTTTCTGGTACTGATTGTGGCTACTACCTAATTTATGGTGATTGTCAGTCTGCCAATATGATCGTGTTAGTCAGGTCAACTCAAGGTTTTGTTCAGTGAGGTCTCAAGATCATCAATACACAATGTTATATTGGACAAATCGAAGTTTTGTAAGTTTTTGTACTAACATATTGACTGTATACTACCAATGTGTTGACAACATAGCAGTGTGTTGAGGATATACTTGCATTTTTTAAAAATCATTTTACTGAAAGCGAAGGGATTCAATAGTTACTAACTATGAAACTGCTTCAACGAAAACTTATAGAAAAAACTCTAGTAGCTGTATTTTACTCCCCCCTCTCCCCACCCCATAAGTTGAACAAGTTTGAACAAACAAAATCTGTCTGAAAAGTCACGGCCACGCTTCCCAGGGACCAGAAGGGTATCGTTCTTGTTGACTTATTTTTACTGGAACAACGGTGAATGCTGACTCTTGTAGAACACGGAAAACATTCTGAAGAGCTAGTGACCAACATAGGGGTTATTTTTTTGTAACAATATTTGACCTCATGTTTCTTCATTAATTTGTGCTGGGATTATTTTCAAATTTTCCATAGTCCTGATTTAGCTCTTTGGAAAACTACACTTTGTTCTTTGATGTGAATGTTTACTTCGGTGGAATGGGATATGATAACCAGCAGTTTTGGGGGTTCTGGAGTAGTCTTGTTGTCCTTCTTAGTCAAATCCATGGGAGATACTGGCCTAGGATCAGCATGCACCATCCTCTCTTCGCTGAGCCAGGCCACTGAGCAGTGACGTGTTCATACTTGAACCAGAGTCTCTTAGGCTGTGGTGATGCTTGCTGAAGAGCACAAAATTGGCCTCCTTCTCCCGTTGAAACTGCTGGAGAAGATCCTGCGCCATTGTGCTCCTGTGGAGGTTACCCTTGAGAATACGACCGTCATCAGCCACAGCCACTAGCTGTGGTCATGTACCTTGCAGTATGCTAACTGATGGCCATAATCTCAGTACATGCATCCTAGGACAAACCTTTCAACTGACCCATTCGCTTGTTAATATGGCCTTCCCCAAGATAGAGCAGTACCGTTGGCTTCTATTTTAACAATGGTTCTTATGGATGATCATCATTTAAATAAATTTTCGATGTTATGGTAATGGATTCATTGTTTGGATTAATTGCCAAACCTAGTGTATTACATTAACCCCGTACTAATCCTGTGAGTAGATGCTGAATACTTACTGGTTTTTCACGCATTCCACTTATGCTCATGCTAATACTCATCAAAGAATGTATTCCGTCTAAGTGATGCATGAAGTACTCTTTGCCTGACTTACTTCAATGTTACACACCTAATTCAGATTTCAGATTAACATGCGTGTAGGCTCTTGCATGGTGCATTGAATTTTTTCCATATTACATCAGGTGAACTTTCTGAGACATTGAATGTTGGCTGAAGTAGTAGAAGATACTTAAGCTGTCCAAAATTGAACCTTTTTTATTCACACTAAATTTCAATTGTTCGTAATTTTCGTGATTCGAAAACTTACCAACTAGGAATGGCCAAAAATTGGCACGAACTGAGCTTTTGGACTAAGATCCATCAAAATTCCCCTTTAATACGAGGTGATTGAAATATAATACCACACCTTTGATAATGGAGAGCTTGCCGATGAAAAAACTGGGAGCCCCTGGCTGTGGATCACATTTTGGAGGACAGTCTGAAGTTTTATTTCGATGCTAGGAGCTCCTATTTCCATGGAATCGTCATTAGTTGATTCGTTGTTACCTTGCTAAGATGGTCACTGCACAACAAAAAGCTTTTGGTGTCATTGAGTTTGGCAGGATATTCCAGTAGGGACCCTCCTGTTGGCACTTATCTTGTATCTATTTACGTTTCAGTAGGTAATGGTAGTACTGTATATATGTATGTGAGTGAGTTTGACAAGGATGCTTGTTCACAAATTCTGAAGGCCAGGAATAAGGTAAAAATTAGAGAAATACAGTAGCAGTTGGCTTGAGATGGAAGAGTATGCTGGAAGTAACATAGATAATATATAATTATATTGCAGGTATAAGCAAAACATTCTGGCGTAGATCTATTACACTATATTGTATGATAACGTATTTGATTGTAGATTAGGGACATTCCAGTGTATTCACATTATTTATGTTACTCTGAATAAGTATTCATTATATGGCTTTAGCAAGATGTTTCTAATTTGTGTTTCAGATTCCATCTACAGCTGTGGAAATGCCCCCAGATGTTGATAGTGCTATAGATCTTCTAGATGTTCAATTTGGTGCTCTGGAGTTTGGAGAGAGTACAAATGAACCTCTGCATCCATCACCACCGTCGTCCCCTCCATCAACCCCCTCTCCTCATCCTTCTGACAATATCGTTTCTTCTGTGGTGAGTATTATGGTTGTATTATGGCTCAATAACCGACATTTCAGAACAATGGTTTAAATTTGAGAAGTATGGCGAATTTCTGCATAAAATGTCATACTTATTTCTCACATGCTGCTTTACCTATGAAGTTCAAATTTCCGTGCAACAATAGTTCTTAATTAGGTGTATCATACCTTGTGGGTTGTACTATAACAAACTTTTCATTCCTGAGGAAGTGACGCGAAAGGTATAGTAAATTATGAAAAAATAATTTCTGTTATGAAAATGTTCTCACTAAAATCATGTTGGTAGTGCAGTAAGCCACACAGAGGTTGTTTAATAACGATTATATGATAATCAAGAACAACCCACAAAATTCTGGAATTTGAACTACTGTCACCCTAATGACTAAATGTGTTCGCAGTATTTTCCACCTAAAATATAAGTTGATGTTAATGTACCTGTTTGGTGGATCCATGTTCTCTGGCTGATGAGATACTGTGGGTGAGTGCTTTCGATGCAAAGACATCATAGTACTGACTTGACAGCCAGACAATGGTGTCTTTACATCGAAAGTGCTCACCAGCTATAGAAGATGGTCCCACCAAACAGGTAGGTTAACTTTAATAATTTACCTACTGGCTGAATTAACCCGATCACTTTAATATGTGTTGGCAGTCATCTAAATTACTGATACGCAAATTTCTCAATAAAGGTTATGATACTTAAGTAAGGACAACCTGATAGATGGTAGAACGATAGCACTATCAGTTTCTGTATTGAACGTAAGTTGTACCAGGAATCTATAAACTGTTTGAGAAAAAGATTGGATTACTCAATGGACTGATGAAAATCGCTGAATGTATACAGGGAGGACGAAAGTTGTGAGTTGAGTCACTCCAAAATATTTTCATGCACAATTCGATGGAACTCCTACTGAGTTTTATCAATTTGCAACAAGGCAGAAAATGGTACAATGCGCTAGTATGGGAAAAATGCTGAGTTTCAGGGTAATTAGTTGATCAGGAGTTGACGGGACGTATCAACTGCAGTAGTTTTTTAATCGACCCCTTCAGAGGAAATACGTATTTCAAACTATATTGTGAGGCTGTTTACATGGTGCTCTATGAACATTCCCAGGTGGAAATGAACATCAAGGTGGGCTGACTGGAAAGTTTTGTCATGAGCTTTGGAAAGGCGTCTAGTGTGATTTGCTCATCGATTTGTTTTGCTTCCAGATCCCTGCTAGTGAATCATTATTAAGTAATGATTGCCGGAGTTTTAGCCCATCTCCTGGTACAGCATCGAATTCACTGACCTCTCAGATATCTGTGGAACCATCCAAAATTCCTGAAAGCACATCATCCAATTTGTATCAAGATAATGTTTATCATTCTACATCTCTTTATACAAAGCCAGCTCAAAGTATTTACAACCCAGATTTTAATGGTAGTCATTCTCAACGACAGCCAGCACAGGTACATCAATATAATATCTACTATTTTTATCATTACATGAGGGTTTGGGAGATTTGCTTGACGTTGTGTTGAGAAGAATGAACGTCAATTGTAGCTTGAATTGGATAGTGATCGGATTTTTCAAACTGCCAACATTTTACAGATTACGCACACATCGAGGCTTTACCCTCTTCCAAACTTTTGTTATTGCTACACAATTCCACCTGTTAAGATCTGGTCTAGTCAAATGATTCTGGTTTGGACCTTAGGTTCCTCCTGTCCATGGTTGGCAATTAATCTAACTTTTCAGCTATTGAAGGAGCTTTCTTTGTGGTTATTGTTGTTGCCTTGGTTGTTACAGCTGTGCGTTAACCACACTTATTTTTCAATTGCATTAAACCTATGTAAATCAATAGAGGTTTACTTGCTTGGGTTTGTCACTGCAACACTTGTTTTTTTAGTTTTTTTTGAAATTTTTATATTGATATAATATGGTATTGTGGACGTTTCTTTTTGGTGCCATTGTTGCATGCTTCTTTTTATGTTAACGTGTTCTCTACTCAAATCATTCAGAATGAACCAAGTTATACAATGCGTTTACTGTGGGGAAATGAGTTATTGCATAATGTCTTCAAAATTTTGTGTGCTTGGGTCAGTTCGTATCTTATTTCTGTTACCATGATAACACGATTGGGTTTTATTGACTAGCTTCTATTCAGTCGATGGTGATATAACTTTAATTGGCTTAAGATCACATGCCCATGAAACTAATACTAAACAGCAGACCCTAGGCAATAGCTTTGGACGTTTATATCTTCGAGATTGTGGGGAAACTTTCATTCAAAGCTAGTAACTTCATGAGTCGAGTCTAACACTGTTCTTCAAAGTCTTGGTTGTTGTTATTTTTGCCCTGTTCATCTCATGCTTTCAATCCATCAAAGTCATTTTTCCATTTGAAACGTAAGAGATCTTGATGTTACAGTCCCTCGAGAAAGTTTTAGCTGCAACCACACTGGCAGACAATATGTGTGTACTAAAGGAAGGGCCATGAAGGACGTCATTGTTGAAATCCGCAACGTTTCCGTCGAGGCGCTTTTTCTTCTCGATGAGCTAAAGAGTCTGAGAATTCTTCTCAACTGGTACTTGCTCATCAGAAGTTGAATGACAAGATAGAACTGCTGCGATCTAACGCAGGCATATCTCAGTGTGAAAAATGATAAGAGAAAGAGTGCCCACAGGGCTCAGTCCTGGGACCAGCACTCAGGAACTGGTAAGTCTTCTCAGGAGCCTCATGGATGCTACACATGTGTGGGACGACCTGACTGCTGATCCATGCGCAGTCGATCCACGAAATTGAGGCAAGCACCGATCAAGTGCTCTGAACCATCACCTAATGGTTCTTATATTGGCAGACACAGGCTCCTTGTTGAGCAGCAATTCAAGTACTTGGAGTCAATATAGTGAAGAGGCGGCATTACAGTCAACATTTCCAGTCCCTCAAACGCACACTCGCAAGGTTTGCCTCATTACGAGCAATTAGCAAGGCCACTTCGAGGTGTGTATCCTGATTTACAAGGCCATTTACTTAAGCATGATTGGCTACTGCCCCATTGTCTGAGGTAGGAAACTCACAGTCAATTATAGCGTGAATGTCTTAGGACAAAGTTCGTTTAGCCAGACCACTGGGCGAGCCATTTCCTAACAGGATGTGTAACTTGCTGTGCGTTTTGACTTCTTTTCTCACAAAGACTTCGTCCTGCATAGTTCTTTCAACATTAAGCGATGGTTGTTGGAAGAAAAGCCAATCCTTCCAACTTTGACTGGTACTAAGCAAGCTTATAACCATTTCACGCAGTTTGTGAAACTCGACACCCAAGTAAATAGATAGGTCAGGTGAGAAACGAGATAAAGAATTCATTCCAAGGGTACGAATTCCCCAGGGATTCTGCATGGTATTACATGGGCAACAGCTCTCCACCGGCAGCCTGGCTGTATGGCAACCTATCTGTGTTAGGTTTGGGTTTGGTGGATGCTGAACCAGTGTCCAGCCTTTGCTTGATAGCCAAAACCACAACCTCCATGACTTTCAATGGATATAACTCTCTTATGAGTGTGAAGGAAGTCATTTTCATAAGGAAACAGACCATCAAGTACAAAAGTAAAGTTAGAATACAGTTTTCTATTTTAATGAAAGTTCTGGCGTTCTAGATGACCCCAAAACACTGTATAGCATCCTTTGAACTCTACTGTTTTGAAAATCCCCACTCTAAGTTTCACCTGCCTTTTTGCTTTGATCTTTCCCATCCAGTTACCTGTTGGTGGTGGTAGACGTTCTTCAGTGTATTCGTGAATGTAATAATGATTTCCTAATTACTTCTAGAGACATTTATATCCCTTGTACGTCGACACTGAGTACAGCTATGTTGCTAGGGGTTTCAATATCAGAGTAAGGGTAATATTTAGGAGGAACTGATTAGTTTTGAAAATAACATGGCCCAACTACACGAATTGTGATTTAATTATTGCTAAGGCTTTTCTTAGAACTTCATTAACTATAATTTCACTTGGAAAATCTAAAAAGAAAAAAAAGGTGAAAATCTAAGTGACGAAAGATGACGTTATTACTGTTTTGCTTGGTTTGTTCTTGAAAATAACTGTTATCCTCCACTATTGAAAATGTGTTCACTCCACTGTTTGGTATGACCTAACTCTCGTATGTTTATTTCAGATCATAACATCAAATAACATAATTTACAGTACGAGTAGTACCACATTAAGTACATTCGCTTCTTCATCTAGTGCTGGAGCTTTTGGTAACTCATCATTTCCAAATTATCAGTATCCCAACTATCCAATCATGTCCCAACCCTCAACCATACCTACCAGTTCATCAAATTCTTATCAGGTGAGATATCTCCCGGAATTATGTCAGTGCAGTTAAAATGCTTGTATGCATGTTTGAATTAGTTATACCCAGATACACGGGAAACACTAGGTTATAGCAAACACTTGTTAATTCCCATACAATTTGTTGAAGAAATCTGGTTTGTTTTAAACGTGTTTTGCTTCCTCCTCATTTCACTTAGTGTTTTAATCATTAGGTAGGCTGTTGAACATATTCAGGTGAAAGCAAAGCGATTTTGTGAAATTATTTCACTTCATGCTTATAAACTAGAATCCACATGCCCTTGGTATCTAACATATCTAACACCCCCCTCCTGCCGCTTCGTATAACCGTTTTACTTGCTGCTAAGGGTTCTTTAGCTTGTAAGTTCACATTTACATTGCTGATTTGACAATCCTGTCACTATATTTGCATCATTACAATCACGTTATATCAATTAGCTACTGCTTAAGGTGGTCCTTGTACATGAGAGGGAAGACCTCCTTTTGCTTTGAACCACATGCAAGGTAAACAAAGTATTAATTATCATCGGTAAATAAAAAAAGGTTGAGTTTTCATCAGATCTTCACTTTGAAGTCTGAATCTGAACTAAACCAATGGGTAGTCTGTGCATGTGTGTGTCTGTAGTCTGATTTGCACAACAGCTAATCCAATCGAGCTTGTTTTTTTTGTTTTGTGTATTTTTCTAAGATACCGGGCAGAATAAGGTTGTCACCTACTTTTATCAATGAATTTCGAGTCAATCCCACATATTATTCCCCATAATGATTTCTTTGACAGTAATGAATGACTATGAACTCAAAATTTTCCGGGAGGCCTGTTTTTTACATTTTAAAATTTTCCCTCGAATTGATCATTTATCGTTGAACTAAGGTACAGTACATTATTGAGTTTACTCGAGTTGAGGAAAATTGTGTGTTGGTCCAATATTTTTTTCTTTATTAAACCCTGCTGTGTTTAGGTTTGACAGGTAGTTCATCCTAAATCTTATCCTAAGCATTCAATCAGTGGATGATTTACGAAACAGTGGGTCATCATCTAAAAAGATACTTGCTTCTCTTTTATTGGAACATAAGAGGATGGCTCAATGAATGTCCGCGTGTTGAGGCACCATTCAGGAATTATTTAGCACATATCACCTAGTTATCCCTCACACCCAGTGAGAAAATCCAGCTGCTTTTAACATGATCTAATGAACTGATATTAGATAATTCTTGATGCCTTTCTGTGGCTCCCGGGTTCCTGTGATAGTTTGATGATGCCAGCAATTTCTGGCTTTCCACATCTTCTTTCATACCACCACAAATTATATAGGGCAAATGTCACATCTGTTGTATAAATTTGTCCCAATCAAAAAATTAAAAGAACAGCTGGGCGAGTGAGATCGGGTCCACTGTTGAATTGTGAATATTTCAGTAAATTTGGGAATAAAGTAGTGTATGTGGAAGCACTAATGAGAAGCAAGTCATTAAAAATAACAAAATTATCATTTAAATAGTAACTGAGATAGCAGCTACGCTTCCTCTTTGTTTCATCATCAGGTCGCTTAAACATTTATTGAAAGGAAAATAATGTGAATGATATCTCATCAGTTTATATGTGTACTGCTGGTATAGCGACTGAGTAAATAGGTTGCGTACCTTACATTGAAGTGTGAATAAACTGGATACTCTCATATATTCCCATGTAAAATGATGCCAGATTCCTTTTAAGACGTTTGTTTGTGATTACAGGTCACAGCAAGTGCACAACCGTTTAATACTAGCAGCCAAAGTGTGTATGGAACATCTGGGCTCGGTTCAAGTTCATACAGTTCTACATACCAGGGTTATAACCAGTTGAATCACAAAACTCTGGCATCTGCAACTGCCAATAATAAAGAGGTGATTACATGAAGCTATGAATATCTACATGAACCCCAAAAATATTTTTGAATCCTACACATTAAGCTACAACATCATTTGAAAATGAAGCTATGAATATCTTATATAATCATACACATGAACACCTTATTGAATCATACGTGTGAAGCTATTACATGCAGTTCTCATGAGGTTATAATTCGCTAATCATCCCCTTAACACTCGGTTGAATCGTACACACAGACATCTTATTGAGTTGTGCGCGTGAACATTTGATTGAATCATATACGTGAATCTATTGCATGCATTCTACATGTGGTCATGAATTGCTAATCAATCCTTTAAAATCCTATTGTATCATTCACATTCCACTTGCTTTCACTTGATAAATATCTATCGTCATTTTGGGAATGTTCCAATTCCCTGTATCAGGATGCCATACTCTCCTGATGGATTTGATTTTATAAGTTGTATTAACTCATTCTACCTTTGGGTGAACTGAAGATAGTCTTTTTAGGTATAGTGAGTTAGGTTTTCATTTGTTCAGTAGTTTAGATACCATAATACATTCATTAGCCATTTTTATTGTTGAGGTTCTTCGATTTGAGGAGTATGGTTATTTGAAGAGTGTGAGTTTGTGAGGTTTCTTTTTACTCTCCTTAGTCATGTGAAGTTGATAGAAAAATTGCATGCTTGGCTGATGATGGGATTTTATTTGTCGACTAGATCCTTACATCAGCAAACTCCTCGTTGTGGTTAATGATTGTAAAGAAGTTACCTGAAGGTGGAACAATAACACAGAGATTCAGATGTTAGGATTGACTGTGACGTTGTTTTACAATAACCTTGAAAAACTTTGAGAAATGCTGCGATGACAACGAAGGAAATTAAAGTAATGCTGCAAAACCCATCGGCAATGAATCACTAATGAATGAAGTTTCAATAGCCTTAAAAGACCCCAAATATTCTCTGACTTCACCTCAATGATAGCCGAACTTTCTACATTGCTCAAAAAATAAATCGACCTGTCTGGTAAATAAGGGAGATCATTTAACTTACAAAGAGCTCCTGACATGTGATGAGCCAAAGTGAATACTGGCAAACATATTGCTAATGCTGATACATACAGGTGTGTTTTAAGCAGTGCCTGTTAATGGACCATCAAGCTGGTGGTATTTGTTTCCTTCAAGAGTGTACCGACTGACTCCCATTAAAGGCACCGTGCAATTGTAGTCTAGTGGTTAAAGACTGTGGTTAGTTCATAATCCCGACGAAAGTTGTGCAATGGATCAGAGGAGCTCGCGACCGCTGTAATTTTTGCCTGAGTCAGCGGCTCTTCAATTATCTTCAAACCCCCTCCTCAGTACAAGAGTACCCAACTGGTGTTCCGCTGCTAAACCTCGTAACCCTCCACCATTTCTACATGGATTGAATGACTTCCAGTGCTGATCATTCATGAACTCCGAAGATCAGCCTTGGAGCTGACGTGCGTTTTTTTAAAATCGACACATCCCTAAACATTCTTTCATTGATGAAATGAAAATAAGAATATAAGCTTTTTTAACGTTGTTTTTAGTGGACAATTTTGTCAAATTTTGTACGAGTACTGATAGCAATACTGGCGACCTGTGTTGTCAGATCCCTGAAAACTTTTACTTATTCATGAGTGATAATTTGAATTGACGAATGAAGTCAAGATCCTAGTATCGTGATTGTTCTGTTTTGTGTTGTGTGTTCATTATCAATTATTGTTGTTTTTGTTTTTAATCTAGTCAATTCATTATTTTTCAACTGTGTCTGACAATCAAACAAATGTTAATATTTTCAGTTTGAGTCCAGCTCTCCATCTGTGAATCTGAACTCGATTTCTCATTCTTCATCTATTTCTGGTTCTAACACACTGTTGTCCTCATCTCAGTCAACACCAGTATCAAAACCCAATAGCGCGTCTACCAGTGAGTATTATTTAATATTTAATTTGAAACAATGTGATGACATTTGCTAATCAGATTTAAAATAAAGTTGATGTTCTTAAAACCAACAATTGATCACTCTAGCATTACTTCATGCTGGATTGAAAAGCAGGTTGTCCTGTTACTAACCGGGTAGTGCTATACGTTGTGGTGTCTACAGCCCTGTGTGGTTGTGAGAAGAAGTAGTTAGTTTTTCAATTTGATGCAATCTCAAGAGATCTAAAAAATGCTAGAAAATAAAAATAGAAAGGTACGCTAAAATTGTATATGAATCGAGTATCCATTAAAATCAATCCTGAATTACGATGGAAATGATTCCTAGATGTCTTTCAAGATGTATATTGTAGAAAAGGCAGCAGTTTCATTTCAAATGGAGTGAGGGTCTGATTTGTTTGCATGTTACCACCATGTGAAAGTCATATAGGATTGGTCATTTGATTAATTCCTTTTTTCTGGTCACCTCATCATCACTCATCAACAATTTGTACCACTTGGACACTTAAGTTGCTTCAATGGTTAATATTTCAGTCATCATAGTAGATGAACAACCGGCTTCGAGAGAGAACAGGGTGGTGATTACTGCCTGCTTCCATTGAATAACGGCGACATTTTCGATATTATTAGATGTTTTTTTTTAACCCGAGGGTGTGTGGGACAAGTCCCTTTGTCACTGCGGCCACTTTTTATGTGGGCCTATTGTGACGCTGGTCCTTTCTTAGTAGAAGGCGTCGTACATACCCGCCCCCCCTTAGGAAGACGAGTATGTCCTTCACCGCAGAGTCCGCTACGGTTTGGGGTTCAGTGGTCCCCTGACCGAAGTATTCAAAGCGTTTTGCTGCCAAAGCAGGGCATTCACATAGGATATGCTCTGCTGTCTCATCCTCCTCGCTGCAAAGTCTGCATTCCACCACCTCTGAGATGCCCATCTTGTTTAGGTGATATCTGAGTGGGCAGCAAGCTTATCAGTACTCTCAGATCTTGTCTAGAGAGTGTCAGCATCGCCTTCGCCCTTTGACAGGAAGGCGTGACAAGCCTTTTCGCATGTCTTAGTTGTGGCTGGCGATGCCAATGGGCGCCATTTTCCTGTATCTCCCATCGAGCAACCAGACGGTTCAGGTGACTTTTCGTCAGACCCACGTGTGGTTCAGGCCCGATGGGTAGGGATTCTGCACCCCTTTACGAAAGGCGGTCAGCCTTTTCATTGCCCTCGTGCCCTCTGTGAGCCGGCACCCAAATGTGGGAGAGCCTGTTACGGGCGCCGAGCTGCTTGAGCGCATGGAGGCATTCCCATTCCAGCTTAGACCTAAAACTATAGGCTGCAATGGCCTTTAAGGCGGCCTGGCTGTCTGAGAAAATGTAGATCCGCTTGCCCTTGAGTCCTTTGTTCAGGATCTCTTCTGCGCAGATCTTTATGGCTAGGATTTCCGCTTGAAATATCGTGGCGTACTCCCCCAGCAGCTTTGCAAGACTGTAGTTGGGCCTTACAATGCCCAGTCCTGCTTGGCCTTCCTTAACTGAACCATCCGTATACCACTGCAGCGGCGCGCTCGGTCCGGAATGTCGCCTTCTCCCACTGTTCCCGTGAGTGGACGCTGACGCTGAATGGCAGCCAAAAATTCTTCTGCTCTGGCATGACTAAAGTAGCAAGGACTGCTGCCTCTTCTATCTTAAACTGTCTGGTTATTCCGTGCAGGCTCGCCTTAGCCCTGGTGGAAATTTTACCTGTCTGCAAAAGCCTTGCTGCCCCCAGGTAAGCGGTCCTCTGGATGTGTATATGTAGAGGTGAGATGTTCAGAAGGACTTCCATTGCAGCAGTAGGGCATGTACCCATGGCCCCTGTGATAGCAAGACACGACCTGCCGCTGCAGTTGTTGGAGTTTTCCTTGTACTGCCAGCCAGCGTGTCGCCTTCCACCACACCGTGGAGGCATACGTGACGCGGGGCCTTATTACCCCCTTAAAGAGCCACTCCATCATTTTTGGAGTTATGTCCCAGGATTTGCTGCACAGCCTCCTACACGCCCAAAGGGCTGTAGTTGCCTTGTGCAGCGCATATCTCACATGCGAATTCCATGTGAGCTGCTTGTCCAGTATCACCCCGAGGTATTTCACCTCCTTCATTATCTGGAGCCTTGCTCCTTGCATTGTGGGTGGTACTATATCAAGGTTTCTTCGTCTAGTGAAGGAAACCTTGGTGGTCTTGGTCGGATTTATAAAAAGTCCTTCCTTGGCGCACCATCTTTGGATGATATCTACAGCTCCTTGCGTCCTTTCAGACACCGTGGAGGCAAATTTGCCTCTTACCAGAACTGCAAGGTCATCCGCGTAGGCGACCAGTCCGTAGCCTTCAAGCTGCAGTGTTTCCAGCAGCTCGTCGGCTACCAGTAGCCACAGGAGGGGTGAGAGTACCCCCCCCCTTGGGGGCAGCCTCGTGTGGGAACCACTGTGATGCTGTCTTCCCCTAGCCGTGCCGTGATTCCCTACTCCTAAGCATGGACATAGTCCATTTCACAGCCTGGGGATCTATTCCCCTCTGTGCTGCTCTTGCTTCCATGGAGCCGAAGGAGGGTGTTATCAAAGGCACCCCCCACGCCCATGAAGCAGCACAACGCCACCTCCCTTGTCTGAAGGGCCTCATCAACCAATGAGACCAGGTAGGCATGCTGTACCCTCGAGAGGGGCTTAGTTTCAAGAATTTCCTTGAAGACCAGATCTATGATCTTTTCCATTGCCTTCAGGAGAAAGGGGGAGAGGCTTATGGGTCTCTGCGATTTTGCAGTCGAGGAATCACTGCTTGCCTTAGGCAAAAACACAAGCCTCGTCCCTCTCCATGAATAGGGCACATGGGCCAGTAGAAAACTGGCTTTGAAAGTCTTAACCAGTAGGGGAAGTAGGGCCCCCAATCCCTGCTGAAGCAAGGCCGGGAACACCCCATCCCCCCTGGGGGACTTATAGGGCTTGAAGGAATTTACCGCCCATTTGACCCTTTCGTGGGTGAAGGTGTGATTCACGTACCCCAGGAGCCTGCGCGGGTGCGGACGTTCCCGGTTTCATTCCTGGGGAAGGGCGGCGGCCCCTTCCTCAATGATGGTGCACCCTGGAAAGTGGGTGTCAACCAACACCTCCAGGGTTTTCCTCGCATCCTTCGTAAACGTTCCGTCCGTCTTCCTGCTTAGGCCTACTTCTTAAGGTTTATCCATGGAGAGTGCTTTCTGCAGCCTTGAGGCTCCAGAGACACTTGCTATGCCGCTGCAGAAATCCCTCCAGGACTTCCTCTTGGCTCTTCTAATGGCCTTACTGTAGCTTGTAAGGGATTGCCGGTATGCCTCCCAATCCCCTGTTCTTTTAGCCCTGTTGAAGAGCCTCCTCGTTGAGGACCTTAGCTTCCCTAACTCCTCATTCCACCATCGGGCCTCACCATTGGTCATGTGGGTACGGGATGGGCAATTGTCCCCATAGGAGCAAATAATCGCCCCTTGCATAAGGCTGGCCATAGTGTCCAGGTCTTCCACTGAGTGGATTTCCCTGTCCATACCTCCCAGTTCTGAGAAGAGCTGGGTTTGATAAAGTGGCCAATCTGTGTTTTTGGGAATACGACAAGTTTCCCGTACTTGGGAACCGAATCCCTGACTGAACAGAATAATCCTGTGGTCGGACAGTGATGGTTCGTTCAGTACTCGCCAGTCTTCAACTCTGCTGGCTATGAAACGGCTGAAGATGGTGAGGTCAAGCAATTCTTCCCTAGTCCTCGTGACAAAAGTGGGGGCATTGCCCCTGTTAAGGATCTCTAGTTCATGCCCTGCAAGATAGTCTAGGAGACACTCCCCTCTAATGTTGGTGTCCATGCTCCCCCAGACAACGTTATGAGCGTTTGCGTCACAGCCAATTATGAGTTGAAGTTGGTGGTTTTTACAATAACTTACCAGTCTTCGAACCTCTTCCAGTGGGGCGTTCGCGTCGTGTGGGAAATAGGCAGATGCCAACACTAACCTGACTGCTCCCTCTGGCGAATTCTCCCCTACCATGATAGCTGTAACATCTCTAGAGATAAAGTTAGGCATGACAGTGTACTTAACATTACGTTTAATCACAATTGCCGCACGGCATCGATCACTGTCTTTGTCATACACTACCTTACCTGACTGTGTTGGTAGGCCATGGATTACTAGGGCCACATCGCACCTCCTCTTGTCAACGTTCCTGTTGAGCACGGCTGTGGCTGCCTGTGACCGGTGTAGGTTGACTTGGAGGAGGCAGAGCGTGGGCGGGGTCATCGACCCCTCTAGCTGCTCCTCTTACCAGGCCTTGACAGCCTGTTGTAAGAGGAGTGACCTCCCCACTGCTGTCTTCGTCCGGCTGGAGAGTGCTGCCTTGCGCCCCTGCCAGCGCTTCCCCGCCCAGACAGCCCCGCCTCCGGGCTCATACCCTCGGCGGGGCACCGTGGAGGCCGCGCAGCGGCAGAGGACGGAGTGGTCGTGGGGCCCTGCTCCTCGCTGCCTTAAGCTGAGTGCCCCGGCTGTGGGATCGTCTGCGATGTCCTACGTCGCGGGGGATTCACAATCAGGCTCGGCCTTTTCTTCTCCTCCGTGCCTGACTGCGCCATTCCAGAAGGGCCTGCACTCCCTGCGGGGCCAGTAGCCCCTTGCCTTCCCGTGCCTGCCCCTTCTGTGGGCGCTGCTGCGGCAGGGGCGGAGTTTGAGCCTTCGACCGGGGGCGCGTTGCCTCAGGTACTTGGCCCATCCTCCCGGTCGACGCTCATCCTCCCCCCCGCCTCCCTTCTGTTCTCTCTTACTCTTGAGAACCTTGGGCTCACCGTCCCCCACCTGTAATAGGCCCGCTGCCTTGACAGGGTCCTTACGGCAGCAGCCGATGCCTCGTCCACTGACATTACTAGGACCGTCCAGTCCCTTTCCTCTTCCACTCTCCGGATGATGCGCCAAAACTGGGTGTTCAGACCTTTGTTCTGGTTCAGCAGCATCCGGAGAATGAGGTCACTGGGTACCTCCCTTGCATTTGGGAAGTATCCCACCACCACCTGGTGTCCTGGGATGGCATCCCCCTCGACTACTTGCAGGGGGGTGTCACCCAGCAAACCAGTGCTAGCCACAGTGGCTTGTAGCCAGTTGACAGTATCTCTGCCCTGGCAGTGGATTAATAGCCGTCCTGTTCTGTGCACAGCAGTGTGGAAGGCTGGCCATACGCCCCTCTCTGCAGCTGACAGGACATTGTCCATAATTCCCTGATCCAGGCTGTCAAGCTGCTCATTTCTTAGCAGTACCCCGGGATAGTCACGGTTACAACACCCACCCTTATCTCCTCCGCCACGTCCCTGTAGCTTGGCCTACTCTGCTGGCGGGTGGTTCTCTGCTCTTTTTGTTTTGAGGGACCTGCTTGAGGCACTGCCTTCCTCTTCTGGTCCCCGCCCCTCTGGCTCTGCGGAGTCGACCCAGTCGAGGGTCTGGGTCTTTTCCTACTGGACTCCGAACGACTCTCCTGGACCGTCATGGCTGACGCCTTCAAGGCCTCTTCCGGTGCTGCCCTCGCCTGAGGAGGTGGTTATACCTCTTCTTCCTAGCCCCCCCCAACCTTTTGCCGTCAGGTCCTGCTCTAGAGGTATCTCCTTTGACCTCTTTACTTCCACCCTCCCCGCCTGCCCCTGCACGGTATTCCACCGCCCGCGCCCCGGAGGCCACACCGGCGTCAGCCATCGCGCCCTCCGGCCGCCGGGCCAGCAGCGAGGGGGTTCCCTCTTCACGGAGTTGCGAGCTCCAAGCGGTGAGGGATCCTGGGTCCTCAAAGAGACCCTCTAGGCTTATTGGGGACACAGCCCCTGTTTGCAGTGAGGCAGTAGCCGCTCTAGACGCTGCAGGACTGTCGTCTACAGCCATCTGATCTTCGAGGTCTGGCGTTATGCGCAGAAGCTCCTCTTCGATCTCTGAGGCAATTCCTTCCTCCTGGTTTTTGTTTTTTTCTTTTTTGGTTTCCATATATGGTCCCACGAGAAGCTAGGGAATTAAACGGTCGCCTGAGACAGAGCCCCGGATGCCTCAGGAAGGCTACTTGAAACTGGGGGTCGCCCGGTGCCCAGAGTCGGCATACTAGAAGACCAAACTCGCTTTGGCCATGCATCCTTGGCGTATGCTGTTCCACCGTGGATTGGGTTTTGCCCATTCTTCGCGGCTGCTTATGCAGTCAGCATGCTGACCTTATTCACAGCTGGCCGCAGACATGCCCCTGGGGACAATACCGTGGCTGTTCCACTATCCACAGCCCGTGGTTGCGCCTTGTAGCATGGGCATGCTCCTGGGAAGATAACCCAGAACCAGGTATTATTATTAGATGTAGTGTTGTAATGTATTTGATGATGTATGCCATGCCTTGCTTTCTCAACTTCAATGGACAATCTACTTCTTCTCATAGTGGCAAAAGGAGCTGTTGTGGCCAGTATGCCACCTGGTGTGCCTGGTCTTGTTGGAACTCATCAGTATATTGTAGGACAGGGTGGAGTACCTTACTTCCAGCAACCTCCACACATGTACTTTGAAGACATTCAACTGATGCCCCAGCAAAGACTTTCTCATCATATAGTAAGTCAAAAGCTCATGTAATCTTTAATATGTGACCATAGCTGTAATCAAGCGGGGTAGGAGATTTTATTAGCATCGATTTACAGAATTGGTTTTATTTTCCTCATAAATAATGTCTTTGAATTTGGACAAAATCCTGATTTCCCCCTTTCTCTCTAATTTTATGCTCTACCCTACCAGACGTGATAAAATTTTGACTGGCTCAGCACTATTTTAATACAAAATCAAACTTTTGGTGATTGAGACTGCGGGACAGAATATGATCCTACAATTTAGCTTTACTCTATTAAGAGAGGAACTTCTTAGAGGCATAAGTAACAGGCACTTGATGAGTATCCTCAAGGGAGCTACTTTTGCTACATTGTCACCAATTAGATCATATGTGCAAAAAGTGAAAGGAAAATGATATTTTGCTTTCTTGCAATCAACGACTCTCAAGAAGGAACTTAGAATAGACGCCAAGTTACAGTTTTGGAAATAATTGACTATAATTCTGATTCAGAGAAGAGCTTTCACCAGAAGTAGTCGGCCAGACTCATTGCCCTGAAAAATGTTCTATAATTTTTTTTTGGGTGGGGTTCTTTCTGCATGGACCCAACGGCCCTTATGGAGTGTTGGTCTCCTACCTGTCTACAGTCAGATGTGGATCCTCTTCTTGTCATTTTCTCCATTTCAATATTTATTTTTACTTTTTTTGGCTCTGCTAAGTAGGAAAGAATGTTATTTAATTGGCAGACAAAACAATTTCAAGGTTCTTTTCAGACTACCCCGTTTCAGCGCCGAAAGACTCCAAAAAACGCTATCTAGGAAAATGTTAGTGAGTGTGTGTGTGGATGCTTTTAAGACAAAACAGCTGAATCAAATCAGCTCAAACTTGGTACCTAGGCCTACAGGTTATCATCAGCCGCTAAAATGAGGGTATGACCAAAATCTGCCTAAGACTATAGTCATTATAGTGATCAGAATACTGAAAATTATTTATCCCGATTAAATTTTGTGTGTAGACAGCTCCAAATGAGACGATATTACCATAGAATTCTCATTTGTGTGGAAATGACTAGAGCAGGACAATAAATTACGAATTACGCTTCAACAAAATTCTATTTTAGCGCAGTTTATGCCTTACAAACTTTGCTCAAATTTCTCAAAATCTTGAGAAAAATTGAGGCAGTACTCCAATTAGGTACCAGTACGATACAATGAGTATTTATTAATGTTCATAAGATACGTAAGAGCTACTCCAGAAATTCCCAAATCTCAATCACCCCCGTTTCACTTACCCACAATTTTGGCCGAATAAATCGGGAACGGTGAGTTCCTTCTCAGAAAACTACACGCACGCGTTTTCAGTCTCATGAATTATCTGTGTAGTGATTGCTCAATTATGGCCGTGGCATGCGTCAGAGCACCACAGTAAACTGGAACTACGAGGGCTATCACTTGCCACCACTATGAAGTTATATTTGACCATCTTCAAACGAACTGAGCGAAAAATAAACTGAATTAGTAGCAAAAACCAATGAATTTGTGTAGAGCTAAGAAAAGGGTCTGTGGTACATGTGGAGTGAAAAGAAATTCTCAGAATATTAGATCCATCAGGAAGCAGGCTAAAGAAAATTGCCAAGTTCACTTCGAGGTTAGAAAAGTTTTGTTTGAGTTGCACTGATGTTTCGTTCAGTTTTTTACAAATTGATGGGGCTAGAATCTTCAAACCAGTTCACGCACAAACACTATTGATATAGGCGATTTATTTTGACAAAAAAATTATAGTCTTATTGACATCCTCAACCATCCCATTTTTACAGAAATGCTTGTGCAGGACAAATGTTAGGTAGTGATTTGTTAAAGATTGGTTGTTAGTTCCATCAGAATCGAAGCCATTCTCAAGAAAAATGGGAAACTCCTCGATTGTGGTACGTTTTGGGATTGGAAAAAATGTGAATGAGAAGGAGACTCATGGGTAATGGCTGAATCTCGCTGTTATGCAGCATGTTACAGATGACTCAGTCCGAATGCGAGTAATGGTTAGTAATAATGTGAACTATAGTTTGAGGATCTGTGTATCATTCTTGGGCCTGGTTGGCAAAATTGAACATCTTTCTGGCTCAGGGGCGGGCAGGTGGAGAGTCCCAGCTCAACTACTGGTTCACCCGATATTTATTTGATTTATTTTCTGACCTTGACTTTTTTTTTGAAAGATTCTCGCGCTTAAGTGCCTCGAGATTGGCTAATTAGGAACCTCAATTGAAGCGTGCTCGCATTTAAATGTGAGGTTATCCAAAAAGTAAGGTGTCTAGTTTTCTTTAAACACTTCTGTTTTTTTAAGAATAAATAAATAAAAAACACAATAACTTATTCTCCATATCCTTTGTACATTTTTAACAATCTCAGGCAGTTTCACTATGCCTGCATCATGCAAGTAAGTTTTTAATTTTGTGAATAAGTTGTAGTTGTTAAGAGCCGAATCAAAGCTATTGGGAGGTTGTTTTTAAGTCCCAGCCTAAGTTGTTGATGAGATCTGCCATTAAACATCTTATATGGTTGAGCGTTGTATAGAGGAAATACGTACCCTCAATCAACTTTCTCCATTCGATCATCTTGTCAAGAGTTTTGGTTATGCCTGGCAAACTGTAGCATTCATTGCCTTGATCTTAGTGACACTCTGCTTGAATCCAACTAGAGGAATATACTTTTTTTCCTATAAAATCGTGGCTGCCGTTGCTTTTTGGGTTTTGGAATTGTTTGAATTATTTGAGCTGTGAGAAATGTAACAGCAGGCTATTCATGCACTGTGGTAAATCAATGATATTAGCTGAAAAACCTGAACTTAACCAAATAGTGGGCTCGAGAATGATATATTTGAAAGTGGAGGTATATGGCTGCATGACAGTGGTTCCAACTTCGTTACAACACTAGTGTTGGAGGCTCCACATTTTGGATGACCCTCGTATGTAAAGGAGTGTTGTTAATGATCATCCCCCTTAGTAAATATTCTTCATCCAACCTTTATGTGTCAACTTCATTCGTGTTTTTTACTTCGTTCAGGCTGCTGGATACTATGAGATGGGCTATCAACCAACAACTACTAGGGAAGGTGTGCAATATAATATGACCGATGGAAGGTTTGCCAGAGCTGACAACACTTCCCCAGTACAAGTAACTAGTATGAACCAGCAGGTAATGAGGGATTTGGTTGAACTATTTTATTTCACCTATTTGTCGCCAATTTTGGTGCCCTTTCAAGTTAGTTATTAATTACTATTTTGTTGTGTTGAAATCACCTGTTGTTCGCAAAATTTTAGAGTGGGAACCAAGCTCACCAACAACCACTGATTAATCCGACTGCTATGCCCCCTACCTACGCTTATTTCTACGGAGGATCCATGTTTCCAGGGAACTTTCAATTCGGCGCTCCAACAATTTACCCTGTAAGTTCAATACTGCTGTTGTATGGTAGAAAAGTGAATGGATTCAATGGTTTCCTTTCCAGATGCGTAGTCACACCTTTCAGTTTCCTATTAATACTTTTGTCATAAAGAGATCGTTTTCTGTAACGGAAGAGTGAGTTTTATCTCTTCATTTCAGAAGGGAATCTTAATAAAACCTTGTGTAATAGTGAGTTAAAGAACTCATAGTTGTGGATATAGTCATATAGTCAATCTCTTCCCAGCACTGTTTTCATTTTTTATTTCTGGAAATTTTTCGTATGATTATTACAGTACAATACCTTGAAAGAATTTGCTGAAATAATTCTAACCCCACTCTAATAATTCTTTCCTGTTTTTGGGGCATTTGATGTGGCTGTTTGGAGGTTTAGTCCTTAAAGGTACTACTTCGGAGGAGAATGATATTTCCTTTTTGAACTCAATGTCGAGATTTCCACTTGCTCGGCGTTTGGGGAGAGGAGAGGCTGAACCTTTAATTACTGGACCCGTTGAACAGCTTTTTCTCAAATTTTAGTATTTAGCGCTTCTGAGCTCCTCAGATATTCTCCAGAAATTTTTGGAGATTATGAAACAGTTTACTAGGAGTACTTGAATTTCTTGCGATCCTCGAATTCCATGACATTGGCCCCCATTAGATGGAACTGGAGAATTCATTTATTCCAATTGTGGTTGTGATTTATTTGTTAAAACCCCTGAATTGTTGAAAAAAAGCTTCTTCCCATTTTGATGATGCCTTAGTGAGTATTTTACGTTTTAAATAATTTCTTGTTTTCATTGCTCTCAACCTCCAGGTTGCTGCTACTGGTTCCTCTACTGGTCATGGTAGCTCTTCAAGTGGGGTATATGGCAAGCCATCAAATTACACTGGCAACTACACTGGCATTTACGACAGTTCACAAACGAACGTTGGTGAATACAAATCTTCAGCTGCTCCTGGCCCCAAATCCCAATCAAGCACTGCAGTGAATCCATCAACATCTTCAGATATTCCGTTGATGTATTCTAAGTCACATTCGGCACTTTCAAAGGTTGGTATGCGTTAACGTTTACTGTTATATGCCTCATAAAATGATTAGTGCTGGTATCTATTAGATTTTGTTAAGAAAGATTTGCAGCTATTGCAAGAAATGAAATGAACTTATGGGGCACTAAAAAGGGGAAAATAACATTCTGTTCAGGTGATGGTTGAATGAGGTTCTTGTCTTAATTGAAGATTGAAACCAGTGGTTTTGTTGTCCAGATCTCTGGCCAACATCATATGACTATTTCTCACTCAATAATTATATTTGGCAGGTACTCATATCCCAATACAAAAAGTCACGAATGTGTTCCATTAATAATTTCCTTTTCATCATGGTGTAGGGGGAAGGTGAAGGGATACCGTTTCTAATTTAACCTTCAAATGTTTATCTCAGTGAAAACTAATTTCTTTTTTTCTTTAGTGGTCGTTACTATGACAAGATAGTTCGCCGTAGAAAACCTGTTTAAACTTTGTTTATTTGAACTTCTCACAAACTTCAAATACGGAGGCGGAACAAATACAGGTCTGCGGTTCAGCCCCTTGTGCAAGCCTTTGCCTACACTGGCATAAGAGCTAAGAGCTCTGCCTGAAATACGTGGTTATGTGGTCCCAGGGGAGTTGAAAAACTTCCGTTGGGAGGAGCCACCGAGAGCAGTTTCCTATTTTAGATTTAATTGTGAACTGTAGTAGGTCTTATAGGAGCACAATATAAAGCAAAAACACAACAATATATTGGGTCTGTTAACGTCAAGGGCGTTTTAAACGGGTGTTTGTGAGTCAGAGCAGTGTGCGTTCAGTCAGTCAGTAACAGCATGCCTCGTGAATAACCAATGCAATGCTTCTATTCAGTCTGGTTGAGCAAAGTTCATCACCTGTTGATACTATTTGCTCACTTGTGAACTGTACATGAAATTCATTGAATATTTTATCATTCTTCTTTTTCAATGTGCACATTTTCCTTTCAGTCCTACGACAAAGGTGGCTTCCATTGCCCCACTCCTCCTCCATTCAATATGGGTTCTCAAAACTCAGGAATCGCTCCAGCTGCTGCGTTACATCCTCATCTGTTTATTCCAACTATGACTCCTCATCACAACACACAATTGATGCATCAACCCATTCATCAGGTACATTAAAAAAGTGGCTTACTTTCTTAACATGAAACGCAGAAACGTTTTTAAACTCTTTTGTTCCTCCTCAATTGACCCATGTTTTTGATCAGGAAACATTTTTTACAACCCCCCCCCCCCCTCAAAATTTGATACTTTACGTTTCAAGACACGGGGATTCCAAATCTGCAACGTCCGTTTGCCATTTTTGTGCCTTTAAGGCGGTTTCAAAAATCCGTTCTTTCGCACAAAAATCCCGTTTGGTATCTAGTTGTGCCTGTCTCGGCAATCCGATCGGACGAAGCCCATGGTTGTTATGGACACAAAATGGTTAAAGAAATTAACAAAATGGAGTATAATCGCATATACACCGTGTTTCGTATCGTTTTCAAGGTCTTTTTACATCCTGGGTCGAATGAAATTAGTATCAGACATATACAACTGCGTATAGTGAAATTACAGTAATAATAATTGAATGAACTCGCGGGAACTACAGCGGAAGTAAACGTTTCGTTGTTAGTACTCCCTCCCTCTCACCTTGTCAAAACCACCCGCCCGCTCGACTCGCAACGTCGTGCCAATTAGTGAGGGTTCGCTGAAAGTAGTCCCCGACTCTTTGCCCGACTAGGCGGAGGAAGGTTAGAGCTGATGGGGCCGCCACTCCCTTTGCACACCCCTACATTGGATCATAAATGCCTACAGGCGCTTATGGGCGCCTGACCCCGGGGGAATATTTAGTTTTCGTCGTTCCGTTGCAGTCAGGTAATGTTTCGTATGGTTTACTAGTATTTTTTGATGCTGAATCGAATGGAATGGGTCTCAGAGCAGTAATACTAGGTCAAGCTGTTTGTTCAGTAGAATAATAAACCGTAGTGTACTAATTTGCAGGGTTTTTTATTTGTTATCCAAATACCCTTCATAAAGCTGACTCATTTAAATGCTGAACATCAAATGAACCACCAATGTCAAATTTAAGACAGGCTGCCCAATTAGAGGTGTTACGGCAGGTTTCTGGTCAAAGTTGACAGTGTAGTCTCTACATTGAAACATCTGTTAGTTTTTCACGGGATGTTTACCACTGCTTGATGTACTTATAATTGATTGATGGAAGCTTTTCTATCAGGGGAACTCACTGATTTGTCTTGAGAGAACAGGCTGGAAATTTTCCTATGGCTTCAGTGAACAATTGACAGTGTTATAGGAAGGTAGTGGGTTCCTGGCACCTTGTCATTCTAGGAATCACTAGTACATGAAGCCTATGTTTATATTGATTTTATATGGTTGGGCTGTGGACTGGCAATGGTTGCATCATAGTAACAATTACAAATGAAATTATTTAGTTTCACTGGAATATGTGTGAGCACCATTATTTTTAATGTATCCCGATGGTGGAAAACTGTCACCTACTAGCAGCTTTAGTGTTAGCTTTCTCAAACAAGGCTATCTACATCCAAATCTTCAAGCATCCCTTTTCACTAGGACAGTCAGTCAGCAGTTGATTCTGCTTATTGTATGCTTGCATATAAACAACGCTGCAAATTATTGAACAAGGATTTATTACTATTTTCTTGCACAGCATGATGTAGTCTCACACCTCTCAGGGGCCCTTCCCTTTCAATTCAGCACCGAAAAATACTAGTAAACTATGCGAAACATGATCTGACTACAATGGAACAATGCAAGGCAATTGGTACGCCGTGACTAGTTGAATTTACATTGTGGCTGGAGTGAGATGGGAGCCTGAGCAACTTTCACTATATTATCCCGAGAGGTCCCTTGACAAAATTTTCCTCACTATATTCACTATGATTTTACTCAGTTTTCTATCTATATGCAGTCTTACACCTCTGAGACCTGTTCTATTTAGCTTGGCATCTAAACTACCAAGGAATTAATACCATTACATTTTCGTTTTTACCTATTTTGATCCCCCCCCCCCTCCACCACCCATACATCATATTTGCCTGTACCAAACACGGGTTTTTTCAGATCAGATTACAGAGTAGGTGGGCTCAACGAAATAACAAATTTAATTTTTTTAGATTATTTAGAGGCATAGTTTGGTCCAGACATTGCGGATTTGGAATCCCTTGAAAGCCTTAGATGTGTCAAAATTAGAGAAGGGGGGGGGGCTGTAACTGGTTTCCCTTACCAAAACCAGGTGTATTATTCGGAATACATCATGAACCAAAACCTAACAACAACAAAAGCGAGCCGTTATCCTCACGGTTATTGTACTGTTTTTAGGTCTGTCTTAGTTTTAGTTTGATTGTCGGTCACTATCTACTTTCTTGAATTTTAAGAGTATTTGCTACAACTTTCTACCATCCAGATTGTTGCCAGGATGTCGAGTCATGTACCACACTTTTGAGGGTACCATTGACTGACTGAATCAATAGCCACATTAGTTTACATCATGGTTACATTAGTATCAGATCGTGATGCATTAATTGACTAAATCTATCGTAGAAGTTTTGTCATGTTTATTCTTCCAAAGTATATTTTGTTTCTCTCAATAATTCTGTTTGACTCGTCTTATTGGTTTCAGGAGAGTACAAGTACTGTCAACAGCCGATCAGCCATGAATAACAACCCGAACAAAAATGCTACAAAACCCAATTATGGCTCGTCAAATTATTGGCCCCAAAATTGAACTACAAAAGATGTTAATCGAGCTGAGATAGGAAGTGAAAATATCAAGATGCAATCGCTTACCTTTTGGTGAACTGTCTTATTTTCTTGTTCTTTATTCTTTCATTCTGATTTTGTTCTTTGATTAGGTACTTACCTAGAAAAACACATACTTTGTGTAAGTTATACCTTTGCTCCTGATGAGTAATTTTTCCTTTGTTTGTATCCATTGATAGACTTGTCCTCTTTTTTATGCGTTCAACTCATGGCCACTTTGTTTGTTATGGCTTCAACTGCCCAACATGATTACATTTTCGTTTGTTCAGTTTGCGCTTCTCTTTATATTTTTGTATTCTCTACTTGTGTTTATCCACGTAACAATACTTATTGTCTTTTTGAAATGTTGCTTATTTGAGCATACCCGAGTTTTTTGCTCGTGTTTTACACAGAAGGGTTCTCGGAAGCTTGTATGTTCCTGGTTATAGTGCAACCATCTATCATTAGAAGCAGTTGTATGGATCATCCGGGGCAAAGATATCGGAAAAATTGCCTTTCAATGCGGATGTTAACATTTCTTGCAAGCCTACGTACCTTTTCTCTCGATTTTTCACAACTTATACTTGGCTAGAAGAAATATTTTGTGACAATCACTAGTATGGCAAGCTACTAGTGAACGTTGTGGTGAGCTGGAAAACAAGAAAAATGCTGACTAAAGTTTCTACTCTATTTCGGGATGCCTAAATTTGTTATAAGGACAGGTGCGTAATTGGTTGAAACATGAATTTCTTTTGGTGTTTGACCATTCTATCGAAATCCAAATTTCGTTCAGCTACCCTTGTCCAAAATATGCATGCTTGGACAGCAGGGTAACTATGACATTGTGTATTGAACCTCTATTGATACAAAATGTTTCAATAAAGGTTTGGGGGAAATTAATCGAAAACTCAAACTCACTTCAGGTTTTGGATATTCCTACCTTATTTTAGTCCATTATGAGCAACAAGCGTGTTGATGTTATTTTACACGAATGCACATGAGTGTGTATATGGTTTTATACGTGATAATTAGAGCATAGCTTCATAAAATTATTACCCCCATTAATGATGAACCATCACTGGGCTTTCATAATCCGCGATATGAAGCAATTGTGTAATTCCTAGGTCAGGGGTGAGGTGATATTTGTCAAAATTATAAAGCAGTTCTGCTGTGTGTTTTCGTGGATTTGAAGAAAAATGAACAGTAAGAACCATTCATTTGTAACTATCTCATTTATAAAGACTCACGAGCTTTATATATTTACTCAATTTTTGTCAACCTGTGAAAGCTACACGTCACTAAATGTTGATGTATTTCTTGAAATCGATGAATACCAATCAGGTTCAATTTGGGGTAGAAATCATCTGTAAATTGAGTGTCTGATGGTCGAAAGGCACACATTCTTGTTTGTCTTCTAAACAGAGACTGGGAAGAGGGAATTTTAATGACAACATGCTTTCAACAATACAGGAATACAAGCTGGCTAGGCAATATAGTTTTGTTTCAAGTTAAGCCCTTCAAAATTGTCCAAACTAAACACCTTCACTAAACTTCAATCAGGAAACAGGTTGACAATACAACCTTCGCAATTTGCTGAAAATGTTACTGCATGTTACAACAGAGCACTGGCTTATATGAGTCTATCGTTGGTTCTAATTAAAACAGATATCTTTGCTTTGGACATGCCATATAATCGGTTGTAA
Source organism: Pachypeltis micranthus (assembly GCA_020466155.1). NCBI lineage: Eukaryota > Metazoa > Arthropoda > Insecta > Hemiptera > Miridae > Pachypeltis > Pachypeltis micranthus. The sequence goes on from CM035768.1 coordinate 36,848,330, forward strand.
TCTCATATGTCAAATAGTAACTGGTCGAATTTCTCTTGTTTTCTTCGTTAAGTTGGTAGAGCCATTCAACTTGACTTATTGCATCAATGTTAGGTAAATAAATTCACCTAGTTCTTGTTTCTGAATAGGTTCAAGGTTCTCGTTATTCTTATTCAGCTCTCATACCTGATTACTGACAACACAAAATTAAGTGTGGACTACTCCTAATTTGCCGATTACAAATTTAGCCTAAGGGAGTTATTAAGTCCATTATTGTGCCAAATTTCAACTTCCTAACTCTAAATTTGCAGTTCGTAACTCGTTTTGAGCGAATGTAATCACAATATCAAACTATTGGGGAAAAATGAAAGAGAAAGTGTTTTCCCATTTTGGAGTAGAAGATTATCACCCATTGAGCTCTCGCTTTAATGTCGTTGTCTAAATGACGATGACGTGTAGCCAAAAAGCTGAAAGCTCAACGATAATGATCACGTTCCTCTTTAATGTCTCCCGACATCTTCAATTTTCCCATACTGGTTAAGGTTATGAAAGGGGAAATGAGCGAAGGAAAAGGGGTCAAAAGATTACACAAATAACCGAAAACTTATTTTGGCATTATGTGCATCTGTTTTTGTTTTTGTTTGTTTTTTTCCAATCTAAATCAGTATCTCAACGACAAACAGGCTTCCCAACTGTCCTGTAGATTGTTTTTATTTTTTCAAAAATGGTAAAATGTAGAATTTAATATGGAATGCTAAGAAACTGGTTTCGTTGCTTAAATTTGTTGATGATATTCCCTGTAGCTTGTTTCTTCTTATCACAACTTTTTTTTTGAAACAAGATCTCCATATACTGCCAAGCTAGAACATTAGATTAACTGATCCTTTTGGTTGTATACGACTAGGATATGTTCGTTGTAACATTCACACCACACATCTGTCAGGTTTTTACATGTCTCAAAGTTCTATTCTTCCAAATTGCTCCATAAAACAGTGGTTACTGTTTCTAGTGTAACGATGCTAATTCAGCATGATCATTTGCCTTCCTAATCTTCAATTTCTGGATACTGGCCATGGAAAGTAATTTTCTCTTGGTGCTGTGTCTTATGTGACATCAATGCTCTGTGTTATTGCTCTTTAGTCCAAACTACATGATCCCACAATAACACCTTTTTTTTACCGTTGAACTACTTGGAGCGAGATGATTACAAGTGTCCCAGTTGATAGACTCATTAGTTATTTCTTAATCATATTGGTGTTTACTTCAATTTCACACTCGGTTATCTGTGGGTTATCTTACTGATGTTTTTTATATCACGAATTAGTTTACTAGTCATCTGAATTGAGCAGTACCAATCAAAGGAGGCACCTGAAGCCATAAAAACCTGTTTCAAACACGTGTAATCGATCTCTATCACTTCATACTAATCTATGAATGTGTCACTGTGATAGTCATAAAACTCTTAGAAACAGGAGTTATGCACCTGTTTGTGGATAATTTGTAACAACGCAATCTATAAACAAAAGTGCGCTTACTTTTCTGGTGTGACCTATGTTATCCTTCTAAGAGCGACTCAAATGATTGGTCGGTCACACGGATTTTGGTAGTTTCCGCGTCTTGCTAGCCTGTCTAATTTTCTCTATTTGAGGATACACATGCTTGTTTCAATCTTGAACAGAAGTTGCGGAGCATATTTTTTCAACTTTTTCAATCAGGATCCATTGATCACGTTCATCTTGATCTGAAAAGACAATGGGATGATTGGAAATTAATGTTGTCTTTATTAGATATTACTTCTTTTCTCCATATCAGTATTTCAGTAGTATTATGATGATTAAATGTATTGATAGCTGTTGTTAGTCATACCCAAGAAAATTCCTTTCAAATTGATTTCCATTTTGGTGAATTTCAATCTACAACCCATTGTGTTTTATAAGATGCATGCATGCATGTATAAATCTCTCTCTCACAACAGCATTTGTGTAACCCCTGTGCGGATCACGTGATTTCTGTTACTCATCAAGGGACAGTCACTATAGGATGAAACAGACCTGTCTTAATTTGAACTTTTCATAACCCAGGCCCATCTTCCTCTCTTGATTCATACAAATTTGTTGTATTAAGTATTCATTCAAAAGTCTTTTGTTGCCCATATTTGTTGGTAAGGTTGCCATATTGTATATGCTTATTATCAACGAGTTTTGTCAACAATCTTTTTTCGAGTAAAAGATGTGTGTGAAAGAGTGAAAGTTTTCAGTTGTGAAATGACTAAGAAAATTGGTAGTAGAGATATCATTGTGTCTTGTAATTTGAAATTTGGTACAGTTGAGGGTTACACTCGTCAAACTACAGTATTCAATACTATAATGCATCTGACTAGCTAGTTGATAGGCAATATTAACAAACATCCCGAATTCCACTATCAAATTTCGTTAATTTACAACAGTTTGCACAGCAACGACATACAACTTTTGAATGGAGGCCCTTGTTAGTGTTGTAAATTGTTGATATAATAAGTAATCTCACCATTTGTGAGGCAACGCTAATATTTCACATATTGAACCACATAACCTTTTGCCTGAAAAATAAGTTTAGTGAAGAATTGGAATGTTAGTGGATGCGTAGTTCCTTCAGTTTTCATCGTACAGGGATCATTCGGCATTTATAGGGAAACTCAATTTGCAAAGATTTACTGTCACCAAATTTGTCTAATAATAACTAAATGGTTGAAATATGTTGACTAATATCTCCACTCAATGAGTAGTAAGAGCAGTGTTAATTTGAAAAAGCGGGGGGGGGGGGGGGTGTGAAGTACAAATATCTGAGTTTATCCAAATAGTTTAGTTGTGTGTTAACTTCGAACAACCCAGTTTTCCATTCCACTCATTATGAGTGAAACCTTTGAAAAAATCACTGTCAATCGGGTCAGCATTCCTCGTTTGTAGTTGGATACATGTTGAGCTTACATTGAGAGTAAGAACCTCTGGCTCTGGAAACCTTAAAATCTGAACCGTGTCACAAGTTTCAGCTCGTTCACACGTGTTGGTACAAATAACTACCTGTTGAAACTCACTGTCACCCTTGTACCCATAAACATCATGCTGAACCCCTCAACAGTGAGTTCAGGTTTTGAGTAGGACTGGAGTGCGGGTCTGTCGAGTAATGCTATGGCATTACATGCCAAACTCATTAGCAGACTAGCACAACGAGATTGACTGAAAAACCTTGCATTTTATTTTTTGACAGTTTCGAAATGTGGAGAATTTATTGTGAAAGCGGGTAACCCAGATTATTGGACTTATCTATTCTTGATAACTTGCCAAGCCTTACTTTTCTTTGTAGAAAGATACACAGTTGTTCCTACAACGTTGAAAGCCAGATTTAAACTTGCTGCATGAGTAAAGGTGTTCGTTTGACATACTTGCCTCGAAACAATTTGTAAATCTTGTTTGATAACGACAAATAATTCTTTTGTTCAACTTTTAATTGTGTTGTTTTCAATTAATTGTTCTGATGATTGTTTTGGTTCAACTTTTTATAATGCTGCTAATTTATTTTCTTTCCTTCCAAAAAACTTCCTTATTTATTGCTTTTGGAGTTGTGAATTTTAATTAGACTTAAATCCCCAAGTTTTCGTTTGTGTAGTTGCTTGACTAAACCTAGCACTTGCTGCCAATTTCCTCATTGGTGATGTCATGAGTGTTTGTGCTTGCAGAGGCTACTTATAAACAAACGCCTGAGCTGCTTGTTACAAAGATATTTCAAATACCAGCTCTCCAAGCAGATACAGCTGATTTTCGAGTTTTGTCTTTTGTTTTCTATGCATTATAACAACTCTATGTGTATTAACAAAGTAATTCTAGCGCTGTTCGAGCCTTAACAACTTTGAAAGTCAGGATTCTACTGATTTAATGGCACAGGTTTGTTTCACATAGCCCAACAGTTAGGCTCAGTCGAGTCAGTGGAAAAGTTTGTAGTTGCAGAGAGTAATATCAGTGTTTTCATGACTGTATTTTATAGTTTAAGGCCTGTAGGTGCTCTTCCGTAGTGTCATGGACAGGTCACAATGTAGACTGATGTACCTGAAGGGACATTGTGCATCAAAGCATGTGTTGCCTCACGTGCTAAGGTCAGGGAATATGAAAAGTTCCCTCCAGGACCAGCTCTTAAGACACCAGTACCATTACCTTTCTCTCTTTTGGGTCTATCTATCTATCTATTGGGTTTGGGTATCTCTATCTGGAGCAGAACAGTCACCCACTGCCAAAGATGTTTGGATGGGTGATATCCATTCAGAACAATGGGTTGAATAATGTGTCAAGGGTGGGTTCGTAATTGTGTTCAGAAGGATACCATATCACTGATGGAAGGCATCTTTCCATAATCCATTCCCTTTTTGTTGTTGAATTACTGTTATGAACTCTCCATTGATGACGATTTTTTGGGGAGACCAAACATCAACTACGTCGAGGCAGTTAGGATGCCATACGTTCTACCAGTGATGTTGAGGCATGTCAGATACTAAATGCTACTGAGGGTACACACAGCAACTGGCTGAGACACCTGGCACATATTTAGCCACCAAACTATGAGGGCTAATAGAAGTGAGTGTGAATAATAGATTGCTTCAGTGAGATACCTATCAGATTATCCTCATCAGTCCTTGCTCATTTTCATCATACAGCTTCATGTCTCCAGGAGGTCCCTCTGAATTTCAGGAGCAGTTGTTGAGTAGGGGTTCCATTCAGATAGATTCCTGATAGTAGCCTAATCAAAGTCAGAGACAATACGTACGCACTGACCCTTTGAAAGAAGAACTAGGTTGCCAGTGTGAAATTCATCGATTGAGGAGAACGAGCAGGAACTTGATGGCTAGATCCTCTACTGGAGGGGGGAGAGGACCGATATTTCCCTTGACTGCCAGCAGTAGTTTGAGAAGAAGAAATCCACTCCGTCGTCAAAACAACGCTTCTCTTGAGAGAGGAATCGTAGGTTACATTCGAGCCACACTTGAATTACTTCTAGCGAGATAATTTTGCTTTGCTTTTACTTGGAAGAACCTTCCATTGGATCAATAATTGCTGGGAAAGGTCCCTGGGAATCTGTGTGATGCACCAGATTCTCTGTTGATTGCTTACGCTGTACTTCAGAGGTGTGTTGTTCATCAGCTGTATTTTTTAGACTTATTACTGATCAGGAGCAATTTTGTGGTTCACTCCCTTGAGCGTTTTCAGTTATTCTACTAACATAATTAGGACATTGTATTGTATACGTACTCATTACTTTTTTGTACCATTTTGCGTTTTAATGTGTATATAGAATAGAGTTCTGGATGACTTATTATTTGGATAGAAGCTTATTGTCAAATGTACATTTTTTTGCTTTATGGTAGGGTAGTTATTTTTGACGGTTAAATGCCTTTCCAAGTCGTCAAAATCGTCTGCAATAATTTGTAGGGGCCTACATTATGTTAACTTTTTTGTCCCATGTAGCTTCATAAATATGAGCTCTGGAATGGTTTGTTACTGCCTACTCTGTGATGGGAAACATAGGTTGTCAGTTGGTCGTTACTTTGCATCTGCCGTAACTTATTTTCATTTTATTATTTTCAAGATTTTACTTGTTAGGTGTTTCAAATTAGTTATAATTTTGGCCAAACGGAAATGTTCCTGGTTGCTTTTCATTGCATTGTGTTGCATTGCAGAGCATTCTACCATGGGTGAGTGTATTCATTCTTGCTGGGGTTTTCTAGCATAATCGGCAGACATATGTCGGCCATTAACTTTGTTTTTAATTAATTGAAGTCCAGGTGCTTCAGAGAGGAAAACGGTCTCACCTGCTCTCTAGCTTTTTATATACAAATATCATGTTGTCAGTTTCGGTGTAATAAATGGATGTAAGGGCCTGAAGAATCCTTCTCAACTTTTCTCCCCTATTCAAGGGATTCCTGTGGCTCTTTCTATCAAAAACGACGAGAGCATTTATAATTCAAATAATCCTGCCCCAATTTATAATGAGTGTAATTGACCTTGGGCAGGGATTAATGTTCGTAAGACTTATTCAGCCTCATTTTTCTCGTTTATGAAAGATTCATTGTATATAGATGTATTTATAATGATAATATGTGTATGTATCTACCATCCATTTTATTGTACATGTTTAAGAAAGTTGATGTTCTGAATTAGTGCCTGCATGAATCGTTTGTTCTTTGTAATTTAAGGAAACACTGCTCCATCTCTTTATTTTGTTCAGTTTCATTACCTTTTTCCATTTTAATTATACTCATACCTTGTTCGTGTTATATGATAGTTAATGTTTTGTTCACCCCTTACACAGATGAAAGTTTAGAGGGGGGTATTTAGTGGTGCTTCCACAGTGATCGACATTAGCGGGATATCTTTTTGTTCCATTTTGCGGGGACTAACCAAAACTCAAAGTTGGACAAAGCATACTTGTAGCCCAAAAACACACGTTTGGGCCATAATACAGATCCTTCACACAGAATAACAATCTCAGGAGGGAAGATGGAAGAAGGTGATTAAAAATAGAATGGGTAGTACCGGACAACTAAAAAATTAAAGATCATGACAGAATTGTAAAGCAAGACTAATTTACTGCCAGTGTGGGTCATAAGGGCTTTTGTCTTATGTCTATGGCATCCGGTGTGGTGGACCGAGGGTCAAGCAAAGAGTGAACGATTTATTTGACAACGCATAAACAACTAACTTCACACATGTGACTTGGGGAACTAATAAGTTTTGGACTTGACTTTCCAATTCCAACAAGGGGGCCTCAAGTTCAAACTTCTTCGACGATGACTCCTGTTTGTCTTGAACAGAAGTCCAACTTGTGTCTTGGTAGAGGTTTCGTGAGAAAGTCAGCCACCATGCTTTCTATTGCCAAATGCTGTAGATCGATTAAGCCCTCTTCGATGTATTGCCTGATGAAGTGGCTACGTGCTTAGTTCTTGACCTGTACGCTGGATTCCTGATGTGTTCCTGCGCCCCCTGGCTATCATTGTACAAAACAATTGGTAGGTTTGTAGGAAAGCCCAGCTCCCGAAGAAACTTGTGCAGGTATATGGCTTCTTTCACGCCTTAGGATATACACATCAGCTCCGCTTCAACGCTTGACAAAGCCACCGTCCTCTGTTTCTTTTAAGACCAAGAAATTGCTGCACCCGACAATGTAAACACAAAACCGCTGCATGAATGGCGATCTATCCTGCAATTACCCCAGTCAGCATCCGAATACCCGGTCAGTTCTTCGTTCGTCCTAGAATATACGAGCTGGTAATTCGTTGTCCCTTTTAAATATCGCAGTATACGTTTGGCAGCTTTCCAGTGGACTTCAGAATAACAACTATTAAACTGGCTGAGATAAATTACTGCATGATCTATGTCAGGTCGAGTACCAATGGCCAAATACATGAGGGATCCTATCAAATTTCGGAAGGGATATTTGTTCATTTCATTCTGCTTCGCTTCCAATGGTTCAAATTTAACATTCACATCCAAAGGAGTTGATATTGGATTTGCTGAGTTCATGTTAAATCTTTTCAAAATTTCGTGAATGTATTCCCTTTGACTAATTTTCAATTTTCCTCTTTCAATATCATAGTCAAATTCCAAACCTAAACAATAATGAATTTTTCCTAAATTTTTCATTCTAAATTCTTCCATCATCTTCTGCTTCAAAATTTGCAGTTTTGTTGTCTTTTGAAGCTAAAATTATGTCGTCTACGTAAACTGCCAAGATGACTGCCTCTTCACCCTTGCCCCAAGTATACACGCAAGGATCTGACTCCGTAGGTACCATGCCGATTGTTTTCAGTCGCTCATCTAGTTTCAAGTACCATTGTATACCTGATTGCTTTAGACCATACAGTGACTTCTCCAATTTGCAATGTTTCCTCCCTCCTTTGAAGTCTCGCAACATTTTCCATGCAGTTTCTACGATTTCACTATCGTCCTCATTTTCGACAATGTCCATCAGAATCTTTTCAAAATATTTCGGCGGCTCCATGTAGATGCTCTCTTTCAATTCTCCATACAAATATGCTGTCTCGACGTCCATCTCCTCCACAACCATACCATGCTTAACAGCTAAAGCCATGACGGTTCTGAGTGAGCTTAAACGTACAACAGGAGAGTATGTCTCATGGTAATCGACATCTGGCTCTTGTGTGAAACCTCTTGCCACCAAACGAGCTTTACGTCTCTCTAACTCACCACTTGCCGTATATTTATTTCGAAAGATTAATCTACATCCAATCGCTTTCTGATGTTGCGGCTTTTCCTGGAGTGACCATGTTTTATTCCGAAGTAAATTCTTTGCGAACAGCAGCATACCACTCGTGTGAATCTGGCCCTTCCATAGCTTCAGTCGGATTCACTTCAGCAGTGCATGCGATCTCACACAACCCACTTCCTGCCTCTTCCAATATATCGTCATCCGTTCCAGTCGAATTTTCGTCCGTTTGTCCGTGTCCATAGTTTTCAGAATTCGTGACATCAGTCTCATTGTTGATTGTTGGAACCATGTTGTATATTTTTGTTCTTCTGCCAGGTCCTTCTGTCATTTTAATTAGTTTCGGCCGACCACCGACCATTTCGACTTCTGTACTCTCTTCTCCGACAGGACTGTCAGTACCAGACCCATAATCATGCTGAACAATTGTTTCAGGCTCGACTCTGTGCTCGTTATTATTATCAGTTGTATTTACGTGCACTTCAATTTTAGCTTGTTCCTCTGTTTGCTGTGGTTTCCTTGTTGATCCTACTAATAATTCGATTTCCAGCTCTCCTAGCTCTTCAAATTCCTCAGATTTAACAATTTTCTGATTATTTTCATCAACAAATTTCAAGTCTCGGGTCACATAGACCTTCTGGTCTTCCACGTCCCAGACTATAAGCTTTTGAGATGTCAGAGTATCCTAAAAATATACACTCTCTCGAACGCGGATCCAATTTACTTTTGGTTTTGCTCTTATCTAGCATAAAAACTCTGGACCCAAAAGTTCTAAAATACAGTATGTTTGGAGTTTTTCCATACCAAAGTTTGTATGGAATCTGAACATTAACTCCACGGCACGGACACCTATTTCGCACGTGTACAGCTGTCATGAGTGCTTCTGCCCAAAATCCGTGTCATAGTTTCGATTCCACCAACATACAACGAACCATATTCAGCAATGTTCGGTTCATCCGCTCGGATATACCATTCTGCTGAGGTGTTCCCGGCGTGCTCAACTGTCTTCCGATTCCACAACATTCCAAGTACTCTTTAAATTCATTTGAATTGTACTCTCCTCCATTGTCAGACTGAAGAAATTTAATTTTAACGCCTTTCTGGTTCCCTGCAAATTGGCTTATATCTCTTGAAAGCTTCCAGCACCTCGCTCTTTGCCTTCAATAGCACGACCACACACCATCTAGTCGCCTCATCTATGAAGGATACATAGAACCGTGAACCTCCATTCGAACTCGTCCTAACCCCATACGTCCGAATGAATGATCTCCAGGGGTTTTACCTTTTTGTTAGACTTTGTAGGGAATTGTGTTTGTGACATTTTACCCAGAATGCACGTCTCGCACGTTGGTAGAGTTTCGTTAGGATTAGGTAGACTCCTCGAACTTTTAGTTTTGACCATATTTTTCAAGTCTACTTAATTCAAGTGTCCAAATCTATTGTGCCAAACTTCCAATTTACTAAGTTTCCTACCGTTTCTCGTATTTTCATCTATTGTCTTTCCTGCTTCTCTAACTTCTTTTACGTAGTATACGTTATTCACTCTTTTTGCAATCAACACAGTCTCATTATTTCGATTGTAAACTACTGCCCTATCTCGAGTGAATACTACCTTACATCCGTGATATGTTATCTTCGCAACACTCAACAAGTCAGTTCTTAAATCCGGCACATACAGAGTGTCTTTCAATTCAATAGACTTTGTTTTGTTCCCATTCTGTGCTTCAAACATTACAGTACCTTTCCCTAGAACATCAGTAGTGGAAGTGTTAGCTGAGTTTAATTGAGTATCACTTACTGAATTAATTTCAATAAACTTTCGCCCGTCATTACACATGTGACTGCTACACCCACTGTCCAGACAGAATCTTAGGTTGTTCGTACTTTTCGTTGCTAGGCACACCATTGTGGTGCTCAAACTTTCTTCACTAGTTCTTCCTTGCTCACCTTTGCATGGACATTCAGAAGCTCTATGACCACATTTGTGACATTTAAAACATTTAAATTTAAAATCACGATTCGCGCTATTATTTCCATAATCTTCCCTTTTCGATTTTGAAAATTTCTTTCGAACAAACATAGCATCTGAATCTGTAGCTCTTTCATACTTTTTCCCTCGAGCTTCAGACTCTTCAATAATTTTCGTCCTATGCGTATCTGGCGTTGGCAATGTATCTCGAGATTCTATTGCACATCTAAAATTTTCGTAACAATCAGGTAAACTATAGAGCAACATTAGTGAGAGTAGATCATCGTTAACATCAATTTCCATTTCTGATAACTTGTCTGCTGTGTCAAAAAAGTTCATAACATGTTCTCTTACGTCATCCTCAATCCGAATTTTGTGCAATACTAACTTTTTGAGTAAAGTTGCCTTACGTGCTGGACCTTTCAATGCGTAAACCTCGTGGAGTTTCTTCCACACTTCGTTTGACGTTTTCAAACCTTTCACAATCTTGAGTTCCGATGAACTAATAGAAAGAATAAGATCAGACCTTGCTTCTGCATCCTTTTCGATCCATGCAGCTGCTCCAGCATCGTCTGTCGGTCTCGGCATCTTTCCATTTGCGTAGTTCCATCCTCCTGATTTGGTTAGGAGTGCTTCCATATGCATCACCCAGGTATCAAAATTGTTTTTACCTAACGGTTCTATTTTCACCATATTTGCACTCATTTTCACAAAAACAGTAATGACACAAAAACGATCACTTTAAATATTGCTAACTAAATTCAGCCCTAAATCTGGGCCCGTAACCTGTTGTAAAAATACGAGAGATAATATCAAGTTCGAGGGTCAAGCAAAGAGTGAACGATTTATTTGACAACGCATAAACAACTAACTTCACACATGTGACTTGGGAGACTAATAAGTTTTGGACTTGACTTTCCAATTCCAACACTATCAGGGGTAGCTCAGCATGCTTTGCGCTTTGTTCCACCTTAAGTACCTTGAACATGATGATCATTAAGTGTTAGGAGGACTGCAACGAAATGAAAGTTTGTATGGTACTGCTCTCCAACACTTGGCAACACCTCTGCTAGAAAGTAGAATATGACGGAGAAAAAATAAAAATAGGTAGAGAAACAGGAGATGATACAAAACAACTTCTAAATCTGAACATAGAGTTGCCGTTGAACTTGATGTGCAGCATCAAAGGTCGGAGAGCCCCACAGTAGCAGTTTGGCATGCCAGGAGTAAGGTTATCCTTGTAGTATGGTCACAGTAAGAAGGCTTTTTGGTTTTGGTGCACCTAATAGTTTGTAGAAAAATGATGCTGAGCTCAAAGTGCCTGCCTGATAAGGTGATAGTATGAAAGTGTTGAAGTATGGGTCAATATTGGTTACTGGATCCTATCCTTGCTTAAGTCTTGAAATTATTGTTCCCCCCTAGATGTCATTCATGGATAAAGGTCAACTCAAGTACATAGTTAATTGATCGATTCAACGTTGTACATGCTGGGGTCAACCAGCCGGTGGTATGTGAGGGTCTGACTGACGCTGTTGAAACATTTGGGTCTGAAAATGTCCTCAGAATTCATACATGTTGATTTTTGTTACATTATCCATCAAGCCTCGGGGTGTTCATATATCATTCAGGTCAGGGTTCTTCATTTGACGTGGTAATCATCACTTCAATTGGATATTACCGAAAAAGAGTGGAATGATGAAACACGTAAGTGGTTATTGAGTGATGATAGCGTTTATTGCAGAATCTGCGGTAGGTTCCATCGAATTTTTCATGTAAAATTTTTTAATTGATATCTTCGACTCTGTATATGTGAGGAGATGTGCTGGACAACGATAGTGAAAGTGTATTTTAATATTTGGTAAAAGACAAACAAAACGCTCACGAATCAAATTTAGTTAGTAAAAGATGTAATTTGCCTCTTAGGTTAACTTGCTTCACATTATAGGGCCTACTTCAGAATTTCAACCACTGCTATTTCACTTACTACGATTTCAAATAGTTTTTACCTAATAACTCTGGAAAACTGATTATTGCCTTTCTAAAAAAAATTCTTGTCTACATCATCATCAATTTTCTGTCTACAAATCGGCCAATAATGGTCAGGGCATGAGTGGGATCAGGACAGTCAATTCTGAAACTGTGAATGCTGCCGCTTCCTGCCATCATGAAGTCTTGAAAACAGGCGAATTCATGTAGAGCTAAGAAAGTTCACACCTGATACTTTTACAGAGCTCATACCGAATTGAAATCCAATTGGAAAAGAGCTACTAGCCGATGAAAACAAACAGAATGATGAGACAGTAGAAAGGAAGATGAGCATGGAGAAAGTCAAAATTGAATTTTAAGGAGGGCGTATGAAACACTACAAACATTCATTCGATCATTTGATACCAACAGAACAGACCGTATGTATGCAAAAAAAAGCCGCATGAGGGAATTCCCCATACGAGTTAGCTCTTCGAGAAGTAGGCGATGCCTGAGGCACTTGTTTGGTGCTAAGAAGACACGGCGAGGATGTGAAAAATTGAGGGACATTAATGGCCATTTTCACCAACTTTTTAAATCGAGTTAACCTCTGTTAGTGCTGGCGAACCAGTCCTAACTGCTAAGATGGATTTTACCATGTTCAATTCAGCTGTAACCGGTGTTAACCACAGTCAAATCTTAACGACCCAAATGTGGGCAGTTACCACGGTCTTAAGTACAGTTAACCACACATCAGGCTGACATCTTTGTTTACGTCTCAGTTCGAGTGCTAGTGTCAAGGCGATAAACTGTTTTTTTTTTGTGTGCTATTGATAACTATTACTTTGCACTTTTGTTTACTATGATACATCCTGCACTCGTGCGCTTACTGCAGTTGGCTTTCGAAAAAGATGATTATTATTATTTCTCATCTGGCGCTCTAGATGAATACGGAAAGTGTTGCGGGACGATACCGATATTGCGATGAGGTACCAATTGCTGAAAGAAGTCACCAGCGCAGTGGAGAAAATAGAAGAGCATTTGAAATGCCAGACAGGCAGGTAAATCTACAAGCTATGTCAAGTACTCACCACAGCGAACACAAATATTAGCTTGCCTAAAACAAATTGTTCTTTCTGTAAGAATTCTGTAATTGCCCTCCTTGTATGTTTGGCTTCAGATTAGCGTGACAACCTAATAAGAAGAGACTGATACAAAACTGAAGGAGGTAGGTGCTTATGTAGCTAACCTTATTTACCTAATTACCATATATATTATGGCGTTAAGGCGTATGTATTAGCGTTTATGTCTCCCTGATTAATACAGTTCGTATAATCTGTTCTGTGCCTGTCAATTTCTTCAAGCTTTCCCTTGACCCTTACTCGAAGTAATTCGATCTTTTACTATACTACAATTATAATTTTATTCACGTTAGAAGGAAAAACATTACCCAGAGAGCCAAGTCACTCATACCATTGGCAAGTTGAAGATTAATCTCACCCCAGGACTCTGAATTCTCTCATGCAACCTACTTGCTGCTGGATTGATCAGGAAAGGAATTAGTATTGGGAACAGACGCACATTACAAATAATATTATTAGACAAATTAACGTTAGACATAGTCATCTTACAGTCTTTGGTCTTGAGCATATAGAAGTAGCAACCTCAAAATTTTGGATTTTATTTTTTCTTGCTCAGCTCTCTCATTTTCTTCTAGTGATTTCGATTTTTTCTGAACAACCTAAGCAGTCTCTTCGACTAATGTAGCTTTTTTTCAGCAGATCTTGTAGTTTGAGTATGCGCATCTGGTCTGTTGGGAACTGACAGGGCATCAACAGGCCAAATTACCTTACTTTACTATAACCTAATTAGTTCGCTGCGTTCTCGAAGTGACTTAAATCACGGCTTGTCCAACCACATTCCATCGTGAGCACGGTTACTTCATAACAGCACGGTTACCTCAAGGGCTCTGGCTGACTAGGGTTCAATTTCCTAACCTTTGCTACTTTGATTGTGGTTTTGGTGAAAACAGCTGTAAGGGATATCCTTTGAAGCAGAAGGGGATAGTCGAGGGTGTGAAGGAGCATAGAGGAGGGTGTTGGGGCATAGAGGAGGGTGTGAAGGAAGTGTTGATCCGAAACAGCTTGTGAGACTACAAAAGGGTTGCGACAGTTCGTTGAAATGGAGCTGAGGGTCCAACAAAACGCCCAGGTCTTGCCATAACCTGGTTACAGCGAGGCTCTTAGAATGGTGTAGCTGTGGGTTATAGAACATTTGTGAGGCCAGAACGATGTTACAGAGCACTTAAAAGGGTTTAACTGGGGACTTCATCACACCAACGAATTGATCGTGAAGATGCTGCTGCAGGGCTTCTCACTCAGCGACTGACGAAATAGCTTTGAATATCTTGGGTTTGTCCACAAACATTAGGACAAATACATCGGGAAAGATTTTGCTAGAGGTCCCGTAGAAAGAAATGAACAGCCAAGGACCAATATGTGAACCCTGTGGTGCTCCTGACGAAGCAAGAAATGAATCCAATACGATGCCTTTCAATCTAACTATTTTTTTTTTTTTTGCTCTGAGAGGTAGTCCGCAATCCAAGAGAGGAGTGACACCCATTCAACGTTATTAGATGGCAGTGGGAGATGCTATCAAGGGCTTAAGAAAAGTCTGATGAAATTGAGTTGACGTGAACACTCCCTGAAGGAAAATAGGGTGAAGGAGAGCAGACCCGAATTGATAACCAATTGAACTAATCCCTTACAAAGATAAGAGGAAAGGAAAGAGCCGTAAAAGGACAAAGCGCATCAACGCGGAGTCTATTCAGTAGTCGGCGCCGCGGGGACGGACGACGCCTTCCTGCGTGTTTCAGCTGCTTCCAAAACGGTGTCACCACATATGTACTTATAAATTGAAATGAGCGAAACGACTTGCTTGTTCGGAAACCTCCTGAAAGTGGACGCAGTACGGACGGGACGAGTTTGTCGAGCGCGAAGTTCGTTAGGTAAACACGGGCAATCCGGTGCAAGACACGTTTCTGAACCCTCAGACAGGAATCTTGCGAACCAATAAGAAGGTTGTATCTGTCGCTAGAAGTCCTGACCGTAATCCACATACATCGGTCACGTTAGGTTCTTCAAAGTATGCTGACTAATTGAATTCAGCCCATCGACAGGTAGTTGTGTCCAATGTGTAGCACCACCCGCATTCTCACGAACGGATGTCGCTACTCAGACAGTTACAATTCCGCGTTTGAGGTGTCTGTGGGAGTCTACCTCCCTCAGACCACGCAGTTCAAAAACGAAGTGAGGGATAGGATGACTACCCTCCAGCGACTCGACAACCACCTCAATGTCCACAGAGCAAGCGCCTTTTCCAGCATTGTCAGGCCTTGCCTAAGATAGGAGTTGGATTGCTCTATTCTACCTACCTTGCCCTGTCGTGGCCCTAACCCATAATGTACAGGCGCAAGACCACGGGCTATGCATTCCCGTGGTGCCATATTTGGGACAAACAATCCTTAAGGCCCGAAAAGTCGCTGGCCCGCCCCATCTTTCGATGGCACTTACGGCTTTTCTTCATCCCAGGACGATACGGTTTGGACTTGCTGGCCTCCTTGGGGGTTTGAAAGATCCCAGTAACCTGCGGCGGAGGTCCCTGAAGCTTCCACCTAGTGCTACTACCCCGACAAGGACTTTCTTGGTTTCCCAGGCCGACAGGCCCTCGTCTGTGACGTGAAAAGCGAGACTAACATAAAATTGCCACGCCGCGAGGTGAGGTTGGTGGATGAGTCCCGCCTGACAGCCACCATTCTTAGTCCCATCAACATCCTCCTGGGAAGCGTCTAGAATCTTAACTTCCCACAAAGACTCGTGGTCTAGGGATTTTATCAGAAGGCGACTTAATGAGTGTACTCTAGAGCCGCGTGATTTATAATACCACTCGGATCGTTACTTTTATTTTCAGTTACTATTCATGCTTTTCCGTCGGATTATTACTGTTCTCAATTGCGTTTTAGTTTTATTTATCTACTTATTTATTTGAAAGAGGACCAATAAGTACAGCAAAAACAAAGTAAGCTAAACATAAAGGCCAAGAGTCCTCACTGAAACCTAGCAACCAAACCAATGACTGTTCCAATGCAAATGTAAACCTCATCGCCACCGGAAACACTTCTTCAACGACGGAACTTCTTCCCTGGTCGTTTAACTAGCGTTGACATCGGGTGAGAGGGGAAATCAGGGGGGGGGGAGAACCGGTGCCGGTGGTTACCGTGCGAGAGGTACGAGAAATCCCGCCCGAGGCAGCGTCCGGCATCAAAGCCCTCCCACGCAACACCCATCCTGATGGCCACAAACCGCAGAAACTTCCGTTAGAGTCGTTGGAATTGCTATATAGGAGTGCAACACGGTTGACGAAAACTCAAGACTAGGACAGACGAACGACAAGGTTGATGTCCACGCAGTACACGCAATGTACTGCCACATCTCCAGGACGCCCCTAGAACCCAGGATCCATGACCTTCAAACTGTAACCTCCGTAGGAATGTAACTATTTTGTAAAAGCGGTCTTCGAAATAACGGTCATCACTCAAAAAAACTTCAGTAGCTCGTAACGCCTGTGACAGTGTTTGTGTCATAGAGGAATTTTAATTTGTTACTTTCATCGAAAGTTTTTATTTTTCCATGAGTTTTTTCTCGCAATACATTTTAGTTTGCTTTGGTTCAACATTTGAATTATAGTTTTTGTTGCAACGTACCTTCGATCATCAGCACGCACAACAAGCAATAATATGTCGTGCGTGGTCGTACATTTCGAAATAGGACAACTCCCATTTTCGGGCTCCATTCTTCATAACGTAAGAAAAGTTCAATAGCTTTTGGTGGCGTCGTCAGGCTGTGCGCGTCAATACTTTCCAGGAATTGAACAGCACTTGGAATTTTCGCTACAATACAGCGGTTATCTTCAGTAACTGACCTGTTATTGTATTATTCAATCCGAATCCGCCGTCCGTATTTATTCGAATCTCATACATTTTCGAAATATCGTGATTTGGGGAGGAACGGGAGATGAGCGTGAAATCGAGGTGAAGCAAAGCTGTCTACTCGACCTGCAGCTGAACCGTTGGAACTCGCTAGAGACACGTTGTCACTCAATTATGATCAGAACATGACGGACCTCACCTCAGCCTCGACCGAATGCATTAATTTAATGGAATCACCGAGGAACGACACAAAAATTTGAAAAGATCTTATTAGCATTTCTGACGCCCGTCTGCTATCCGCTTATTTTATTTCCAATCTTCACAAGAGCGTCAATGATGATTTAATTTTCGAATATTTTTGTAGCCAAATACGCTCCTTATCACTTTCAGAACACTGAAATCTCTTTACCGCCTCTTCTCAAGACCTAATTAACTTCCTCTTTAAACCTTCTTTCGTAATTTAAACACACAAGAAAACAAGTGAAAATAATAGGGAAATTGGGTACCACTTGAAATACTTGGGTAAATGAGTAAAATTGTAACTGGAAATGAAACAAAAATTCAACCGGAAACTTGGCCGAAACTAAAATTAAAATTAGGATGAAACTAAACTACGAAATGAGAACGAAACTGCGAAGGAAAATAGAACTAGGAATCAAAGTGGAATACAAAATGGAAATTCAATGGTAAATGAAACCGAAGTTTCTATAAGAAATTGAAACGAAAACGAATGTAATTTGGAATGAAAACGAAACGGCCGAAATGAAAATTAGAAGAGCAACGAGAATTGACTTAGTGTTTGTCGGGTGAGCGAGTGGGGAACTTGAGTTGAAGTAAAAGAAATAAATGAGAATGAACGGGAGAGAAAACTGTATTAAAACTTTGGATATGAGTTTGAATGAGTAAGCCCTAACAAGGGGAACTCTGAATAGGTGAACTGGGTGTGGAGAACAAGTGAAAAGAGCAGTGAGTAGTACGAGAGTTGAGAGATAAGTGTTTGTTTTGGGGTTGGCTCTTGGAAAGTCTGTGAGTAGGCGAGGACCGTCCAAAGGGAAAATCCGTCGTCTGAAATAAACTGAATGAATAGCCCGGACTTTCCCGCAGCGACAAATGTGCGGAAGACCTGACTGACTGAGGTTTTATTTATCCACCTGGGGGAGTTAGGGCTATCCAGCCCTCTCTTCCACGCCCCCAGGATACAATTCCAATTCAAGAAAATTTTCCACATCCTCGGCATAATTAAACACTACATATTTTTAAATCGAACAGTAGATATTCTTCAATTCTACACCATGGTTCCATTATTTCAAAATCGTTTGTTTTATAATTACAAGTAGATACATATCACACAAATGTTAGACACAACGAGGGGTGCGAAGCAACACACAACTTTCCGCAATCCCTTCAAGTTTCGAACACCACCTACATATGCGGGCGCTATATGTTCGTTCAACGCACTCCTACAGGAACACATCACATCTGGTAGAGCACTTACCTTGGAATTTACGGTAATTTTTGAAAAAACGTTATTTTCGACACATTTTAATTTTTATCTTTGTTTAATGGACTGTCAGAGGAACATTTATTCAGAACAATATGTAGGTATTAACTATTTGAAAACACCTTCAATGTTTGGTGATAATCGTGTGGAGCCGTTTTGCCAAAAAGCGTACAAAACCTATTTTTTGTTCATAGGCCTATATCTCCGTTCTCCGTATTTTCACGGAGACATGTATACAGAAGAAAAGTTAGGTATTCGAAGTAGAAGATAATTTGAAAGTTTAATTAAAATCGTTAGAGCCGTTTTCGATAAAAAATACGAAAACCTAGTTTTTGGTACATTTTTGTCCCCCGCCCCTCTTCTGATCGGCCGAAATCGCCCATAACCTTATTTTGGGGTCTACAAAAAATAGCAAACTAAACAAAAAAAGAACTAGCTCAATCGGATCAGCCGTCCTCCCGCAAATCGAACTACAGTCACACACACACACGGACCACGAGCCGAAATTACGTTTTTTTTTAGACTCAGTAGGCCGCAAAACGTAAAGATCTGAAGAAAACCCAAATTTTTTCTTTGACTCGATTACTATAATTTCCTTTCCCTTTGGGGTAGCGTGGCCCGGCGCATCCCGCCAATCCCTGCACTATTCCTCCCACTTGCTAACCTCCCCGTTCAAGTGACTCAGATCGGAAGAACCCCTCACTGATCCCTCCGTATAATACACCATAGCCCCAGCCTCAAGAGTGGGACTACCCCCTTCCCATATGGATTTTCTATGGATTCTTACCCTGAAGGGAAGTCGAAGTTAACCTTCGTCTGTACCGAGTCCCAGACATGCACCCAACTGCTGTTGGACAGTCTTCTTTCGTGTCCAGGTCCACCAACCCTGGCTTCTCTTGAATACGCATACACCGTTCGCCTTTTTTCAATGGGCCATCTTTCTATTTACACTTTCAGAACTGTTCCTACTTCATTGTCAATCGGTGCAGGTTTTGTTTTTTAAATTTTGCTTTCTTTCATACCCTTGTTTCCGATTTCCCTTTCTGGGTTCGCTTTCGTTTCCAATGCCGTTTCTTTTTCCATTGTCTTCCCTACTTGCTGGTAATAAGGCAATACCTGCGAGGGTAGTACCTTCGAAGGACTGGAGGTGTTGGCTGAAACACCACCTCTCACCACCATTGACTCGTAAGTAGTAGAAGTGTGGCCTTTCGGAGGATTAATTAGGTTTTTCCTCGGCCGCCTGCAGCTTCGCATGTTTGCGATTTCACAACTTTTTTCGTTATTGGCGTTTGGTTGAAATTTTGTTTTTGTGCCTTACGTCAATTTAAATTTTCGTTCTAGATCGGGGGGGGGGGGGGGGTGGGGAACTGAAACTAAAAATTGAGATTTAAAACTGAACAAAGTTGCGCGCTGAAACCATAACGCACCCCAGATGCGATGAATCGGTCGATTTTGCTAGTACGAGGCGAGTTGCGGATCTTGCATTCGTGTTGTGTATGCAGAATATTAGAAAACTTGTGAAGTTTTGGTGGTGGTGGAGGGGGGGGGGGTACTAGCACACTAGACAAGTGAAGTGCGCGTTAAGCATATCGAGCGATTACCGCGCGTGCTCCTTTTACCCTTCTGGTTGTTCCGCCGGCGTAAGAACTAGACTTTCTAGAAGCGGCTCTCTTCCTCAGCCCTGACTTCATTAGGTTCCAATGTTTTCCTAATTACGTTGCTCCACCTCGCCCCTAGAAAGACAAATGGTTTCACTTTACAGCGAAACAATAAATCACACGGGAGCTTCACAATTAATTCTGGACTTCACGCAGGGGACTCGGCCTGGTCTCTTCGGTGTTTTACATGACTCAGCTGATATACGGCGACGTAACGTCAGCGTTATTATTTTAAAAAAATCTGGGATGACGTATCAACTTTCCTAACTCTCATGGAAATTCCGAAGAACGGTTCCCGGTGGAATGACAAAACACGACGGATTCCCAGCAGTAATAGGGAAACCGGTGAAAGCAGACCGAACCTAAATTTGTTAATCAAATATAATCCACCAAATCGCGTCGTTTCACCCATTGTTGGGCAAGGTTTTGGATAAGCCATACGCCCAAAGAAAGGTTCCCAAAGTGTGGTATGTGGACTTTATATTGAACTGAAGAAAAACGAACGTTATCATGTGCCCATCGTAAAACTAAAATAAAGCAATCATTAAACGAACAAAATAAGTCTTCTGAATATAAATAAAACAATGCAGAGTCCGAAACTGAACACAGATTGAGATGGGCGTGATGTCGCAGAATAGAAAACGTCGAAGGTGGTGAAAGGCGGACTTGAAGAAAATAAAGTAAACGCTGTGCACATTACCTTGCATCGCTGGTGCCAGGCAATGTGCCAAAGGAACTTCGAAAGCGAGGCCTCCTGGACGTCTTAATAACGCGGGGAAGAGTAAGGTGGTCGAGGTAAGAAGGTCAAGCAGGACAAGCAGGAGAAAACGATTGATGGGGAAAAATTGAGAGAGATGAGATTCAGTGAGGCGAGGTAGTGATTGTAGCTACAAACAGTGTCTTGATAAATCGGGATTGGGTAGAGAATAAGCAACAGAAATGAACGTTGACGAAAAATGTAAAAAGATACGATCGGACGTCATTCGGCTAAAGTAGCTCAGGAGTTGGTAAACATTGGTCAACCTGATGCACCCTCTAGGTTGATGGTCACTGGTCGTATTATTCCTACGCCATACGTTTTCCACATCCACGACGGAACAAAATTATTTACCCTCTACTGATGGCAGGCAATGATGCGGATCGTTCTCCGGCTGAAATACACAATGGTGACCTCACTTCCAACTAAAACCGCAAACACTAAACGAGCGGCACGTAGTAACACACAACTTTCCGCAATCCCTTCAAGTTCGAACACCAGCTACATATGCGGGCGCTTTATGTTCGTTCAACGCATTTCTACAGAAACATTTATGCAGAACGAAATGTAGGGACTACTTAGTTGAGTGTACTCTGTAAGTTTGATTGAAATCGTCCGAGCCGTTTTTGAGAAAATTGGAATACCGATAAATTAATATTCGACAAATCTCCTTTTCCGAATTAACTTAGCTTATATCTCCGTTCAACATATACATACAGAAATAATTACGTAGAATAAAATGTGGGTATGAGCGACTGAAAGACACTCCGTAAGATTTATCACATCTGGTGAAGCAGTTACCCTGGAATTTACGGAAATGTTCGAAAAAACGTTATTTTCGACACATTATGATTTTTATCTCTGTTCAATGCACTCTCAGAGGAACATTCATTGGAAACAACATGTAGGTATTAACTATTCGAAAACATCCTGAGAGTTTGGTGAAAATCGTTGAAGTCGTTTTGCCAAAAAGCGTAAAAACCCTATTTTTGCTCCATAGGGCTATATCTCCGTTCACCGTATTTTCATGGAGATAACAAGAAAAGAAAACATCCCCTTTTATCAACCATTTTAAATGTGCCGCGAAACTGGAAAAATTGATTAATAGATACCGCGTAATCAATCCCGGTTATCAGGTGAACAGCTGGAGTGATTACACGGAGCGAGGAAGAAAAGCCATCCGCGAGTCGCATTAGTAAATCCTATTTACGATTTATTTTTAAGTGACGTAACCCTGAAATAAAGACTTTATTTTCGTTTTTTTGTTTATTACAGGTGAGTTATTTTGAATCATTACTTAATTTATAATATGATTTCGAAGGAGAGATACAATAAAGATTTTGTTTATTACAGAGCAACGAACTATCGTTCTTGTTTCAACCCCCCCCCCCCCCGGCGAGACAAGGATCATTATATGTATGGAAAAGAAAAGTTAGGTATTGATTAGAGAGAGATAATTTGAAAGTAAAATCAAAATCGTTAGAGCCGTTTACGAGAAAAATACGAAAAAGCCTAGTTTTTAGTACATTTCCGTCCCCCACCCCCCCTCAGCCTATCGGCTGAAATAGGCCATAATCTTATTTTGGTGTCTACAAAAAATAACGAACAAAACACAAAAAGAACCAGCTCAACCGAATCAGCCGTTCTCCCGCAAATCGGACTACATACACACACACGGACCACGCGCCGAAATTAGGTTTTTAGACTCAGTAGGCCTCAAAACGTAAAGATCTGAGGAAAACCTAAATTTTTTTTTTGACACGATTGCTATACTTTCATTTCCCTTTGCGGTAGCGGAAAGTAAAAACACTTTATCCGAGTGAGAGATATAGAAAAGACGAACTCTCTTTTGAACCCGAATGTCGGAGTGTCAGAACCAAAAGACGTGGCTCAAGGAGTAGCTACAATAACAACAATCTAAATCGCTGCTCATAAATAAATTGGTTGAGATGGGAAACGTCTTTCTGTTTCCCGTCCGTCGCCATTCACATGGTCAGACGTAACAACGTCGGCCGCTCAAACGGTTGAAGGTTATACCACACCTACACAACAGTTGAATGGCGCGTTGTTAGCATTCAGGCCCCTGAAATGTTTCTCAGTGTCGAGGCCCGATGGAAACCATTTCTCCATTTGGAATTTCTCCATCTCGCCTAAATAGACGTAGAAAAGTGCATGGAGAACAACGCAACGTATTGAATCAAGAGCACCCTGCGCTTTAATCGAAATCGGTTAGAAACGACTTTACAAGTTAATGTTCGGAGAGTCGCCTTTTGTGGCGTGTTACGGTACTTCCTTAGCCTCAGTTCTTGAAATTTTCTTCAGATTCTTACATTTCCGCATCTTCTGAGTTCAGAAAACAATTCGACAAAAATGGTGAGTGTATTTTGGGTGCCACTGTTGTGACAGAGTCACGACCGCCGGACTCGGGAGGCCAGGCCATTATCAATGAAGAGGGTCTCAGTCTCCTTTTACGCGCCGAACCGTCGACCGATCGCAAGCGAACTTGATGAGCCCCTACACTCTTTACGTCGGGAGGAGAATTATTTTTCCGGTTTACTTTAATATTTTATTTCCCTCTTTTAATTAAACCGAAGCAGTTATTTTCTTTTATAATTCCCATTAATAAAGCCTTTTATTTTTACTCCCAAAGAAAATTGGTTGTGTCCCCCTGAACACTCGTGACACTGGTAGCAGAGCAAAAACAAAACTCCACATTCTCCTTTTTTTTCGTTGCTTTGTGTTTCACATAGGTATTTCGCTCATTGTTTCATTTTTTGTCACACATTTCGTGGCTGTCTAGTGCATTTAATCAGGCTAACCCGGTGAGATTCTCATACACATGTGCCCCTCTGCTGTGTTTCCGTTTCTGGTCATGGATCCGTGCGAAATGTGCAGAAAACAGATCGCTACGCAAGCGGAAGCGGCTCTGTGTTCCATTTGCAAACGGATTTTCCATGCCATTTGCGTCGGTTACTCGCCGGAGAATTGGTCGAAGGAGGGCCAGCGGAAGGCGGTGTGGAAGTGTGCCAGATGTAAGGACTCGCCATCAAACAAACAAATGTCACAAATACAAGCGGATCAGGACATGTTGAAAAAACAAGTTCAGGCCTTGGAAGGTCGGCTTGATCAGGTGGGGGACAGACTGGAACAGGCTATCACGCAGCTGTCGGAAGATAGATCGACAGCCCTTGATACTTTGGCCGCAGAGATAAAATCATTCTCTGCGACCTTTGCAGATATGACGCAAAGATTGCAACAGTTAGAGTTGTTAGTGCGAAATAATACCACGTTAGCCCAGAGTCCGTCTTCTGACCCTTCCCCCGGCCCATCGGAGCCTAAGCCGATCTTAACGTTCAATTCGTTCCCTCAAAGCGCTCACCACTATTTTGGCAACATTCCGCACTTTATAGAACAGCAATTAAAATCGGTCCCCAAGCTCAAAGAGCATGACAATGCGAGCATCATACAATTTTTAAGTTCGTTATATGACTTAAATATGCTAGGCGATAAATATTTTACATCCATGATGGAAAGGCGGGCAACCACCCACAACGTCAAATTCCTGCAACGTCTTCTCACCGAATCCGATACTTTAACCTTTCAAACCCTATCGAAAAAGGTACAAGACTCGCTGACTTCTATAAAAACTAGAATGACGTACCAGCTGGAATTTTTATTCTGCCCGCAAAAATCTAGTGAGAGCTTTAGAGACTTTGTAGAAAGCATTTCTAAATTTAGCATCATTCTGCAGTCCCATAAACCAGTGGGGGTAATCGAAATTATTTTAGCCGGGGTAAACGACCAAACTAGGAGTCGATTTCAGTTTCAGACCACTCCTACCAGCCTTAAAGAACTGGACAGTCTAATCGACTACGTCAAACAACTAGAAAAATATGCAAATACTTCTGCTCTCTCTAAATCCCGCGAAGACTTAACTGAGCTTTCCGATTTCGCAAAGGCGACTTATTCAAAGCCCAAACCTCCATTTAACCGTAATTTTTTTCAACCAGAAAAATGGGCGCAACGTGGTCGGCGCAATAATTTCACGAACTACCGCTCGTCATATCCTCAGGAATATTGGAGGCTTACTCAAACCAACGTTCCGATCCCCGTTTCCAACGCCCCAACGTTCGTTTTGAACTGCCCCCCGAGGCATCAGGGAGCGCAACACAACCGAAATAAAAAGTTTAAACAAGAGACAGCCAATTACATGTACACAGACGACGGCTACCCACCAACACCACCCCCATGGACCTACCCCTTCCCATTGTTGCCCTATCCGTATCAATTGCCGATTGGGAACACGCCTCAATCAGACAATGACGAAAGTAAAGAAGATAACTCTACCAAATCGCAGCGAAAGAATTCAAAAAACTAAGTACTGGGGATTTTGAGGGGGGAACAAACGCAAGTGAGCACCGGGTGCTCGCAACAACGCGTATACAGGAAGTGGAAAATAAATTAACGATTGGCTTTCACAAACAACCATTCTCGGCAGTTGCTGACACGGGGGCGTCAGTCAGTTGTATTAGTGGGGCAGTGATGAATAAACTAATAGGAATGCAACATAATATTAAAATCAAACGCTGTCGCGTCAATATCATAGTAGGAAACTCTTCTAGATCTACGTTCCTGGGCCAACTGAATTAAAAAGAACGTGAATTCGGAGCGCTGGGGTCCATAATCTGCCGTGCGGGAAAACCACAAGTTGAACTTGTTTTGGTTTATTATTCATTGTGAAAAGTACACCTATGTTTTCGATCAGGAATTGTTTTTACAAGCCCCTCCCCGCAACAAAGCATGGGATGTCCAAATGTGCAATGAGTGTCCGTCGTCCAGGCCATATAAGGGTTTAATAAATCTGAGTACTGACTTAACGGCCAGACGATGATGTCTTTACATCGAAAGCGCTCGCTCAGAGTATCTCACCAGCCAGAGAAGACGGGCTCGCCAAACAGGTACGTTAACTTTAATAAATCTATTGGCACAAAACTCCCATTTGGGATCAAGTTCCGGGAACTCAGTTACGGGCAGAAAATTGTTTGAAAATTAACCAAATCTAAATTTCGGCAGTTTCATTGCAATTACGTCGTGGTCTCGGAGGTGTAGGACTGCATCTAGATAGTGTAATAATAGTAACTATAGTGAGACTAATTCTACTATTTGACGGAACTCACCGGACAGCTATCGTTTCTCCCTGGCCTGCGCCCATTTCCTCCCCTGCCTTCCGTCGTGTTTCGTATCGTCTACTAGCATTTTTCCATGCTTAATCGAATGAGATGACTCTCGAAGGTGTCAGGACAGCGTCAAGCTGGATAACCAGAGTCTTGTATGGCATTCACCAATCATCTGTCACTGAATGGAATGAGTCAAGTCTCGGAGGTGGTTGTGGATGGAGTTGAAATTCCACATTGGAGACTGAGCATGCAATCCTATCATGACGATCATTCAATTATAGTTGATATAGCCACGTTACGTTCTTAATATTTTTCGATACCTGGATTTGCCGCATTTTTCGCTTACGTACGAACTAATTAAATTTGTTTCTGTGGTAATCTGTCGTTTTCATAGGGACCACCCGGACCCCCTTGGCGTTGAAAATCCTGAAGAGCGCATTCAGGGGAGGCTCTCGAAGTCAGTTTAGGGCATATTCCCCCTCTCAGCTGGCGGGTGCGTATGAAGTGGTCACGTATAAATGTAATTTATTGTTTTTTTGATGTGCCGGTTAGTAGTGGATGAAAGGGGTATGTGTGTAATTAATAGGTCGTTAGATTGTCTGAAGGAGGGGAGGGGAGGCTAAACCTTGAAGGGACAGAAAACTGGATGCAGGGCTATGCATGATGTTGCTTACCACGGTTCTGGCTGCCTTCAAGGGAGTTGAGCCAGTCCGCACCCATCCAAACTGATTGCAGTCGTAAGTAACTCGGTCGTTTGCCTCAACATCAACTTTTTTTTCGAATCACGCCGTAAGTGGACCAGTGTCACGAGTGTACAGGGGGACACAACCAATTTTCTTTGGGAGTAAAAATAAAAGGCTTTATTAATGGGAATTATAAAAGAAAATAACTGCTTCGGTTTAATTAAAAGAGGGAAATAAAATATCAAAGTAAACCGGAAAAATAATTCTCCTCCCGACGTAAAGAGTTCGACCACCAAGTTTGTGCGATCGGTCGACGGTTCGGCGCGTAAAAGGAGACTGAGCTCTCCGGCTCAGGGCCCTCTTCATTGATAAGGGCCTGGCCTCCCGAGTCCGGCGGTCGTGACTCTGTCACACCATCCTCCCCTCGAGTAGGCCCTCGTTGCTGCTGGCCAGGTTGTCGCTGCGCCCCCTCTTCTGCGTCAGGGTACCTTCATTCCCCTGTCTCCCGGGAACCCAGATGCTGCAGTGATGACGAAGACGATGCTGTGGTATCGATGGGATGCATTGGCAGTTTAATTTGTCGTGAAGGGTAGGCTGAGTGCAAGTGGCGATCGGCGTAATGCGAGGAAGATACGGTGTCTATTGTGGGGAGGGTATGCATTTTTTTAATTGACTGATGTGGGCTATTTTTATGTTCGCTGGATCTGCGACATTGGTCAGCTCATATGACACAGGTGATAGCTGTTTTGTTACTTGGAAGGGGTCTGAATATTTAAATGATAGTTTGGTTGCTACGTGTTTCACTTTGCTAGAAAGTATGTGCGTCTTTAACAATACATGGTCTCCTACATTGAAGGATATAAATTTATGCCTCGCACTGTACGTTCGCCGCGAAATCTGGTGTGCCCTTACGAGATTCTCATACACCGTCTTCCATAGGTCAGAGGCCTGGGTGCAGTTTTGACTGGTGCAAGCTGCCTCGTCCCAATACAGATGCAAAGCTGTTAGGATCTCGCGCCCCAAGAAGACTTTTGCTGGAGTAAAACCTGAGCTGGAGACCGTAGCCGAATTTAGTGCCGCTTGGATAAATGGCAGGCTGTCTGACCATTTGGTTTGTTCGTGGGCGTGATAAGAAATTATGGCACTTTTTAGATTTCTTATTTGCCGTTCAGCGAAATTGGGGTTGGGGTAATGAGGAATCAGGCGTATATGTTTGATCCCTAGATTGGACAAAAAGGCAGTGAACAATTTTCTGGTGAACACTGAGCCATTGTCCGTGCAAACATAGCGCCATAACCCAAAGTTACTGAAGATCCTGGATTGTAAGCAAGATATGACCGTGCTGGAGGTCGCTTGCCGAAGCGGGCTGAAGAACACAAACCGGCTAAATGCATCTACCGCTATCAGAATGAAAGTGTAGCCCATAGAAGTAGGGAGGGGCCCTGCAATATCCAAAAAAAGTTGTTTGTTCGGCTGTTTGTGTATGTGGGAACTCAGATAACCCTTAGCTCCCCCTGGTCTGCTTTTGACCGGTGACAGGTGAGACACTGTTGTAATTTGGTCGTGACAAATTTGTGCACTCCGGGCGAGTAAAAAACCGATCGTATTTTTTGGGTTGTTCTCGTTGCCCCTTGATGGCAGCCATACATGGACTCATGAAAGTAATCAAACACGAAGTTGTTCAGGTGCCGTTCGATTTGATAAAAATTTTGTCGCGCTCTCCAAAAGGAAGAAGAAAAGCGTATCAGTCGATCGGCCAAACCTGTATTTTCAATTCGAAAGACAAAATCGAAACTGACGTCTCAACCGTTCCTTTTTTTTCTCATCTACCGTCAACAGTTCAAACCCATCATACGCACGCACTACCACACGCAGAATCCACAGGGCACCAAATACCACACTCAACGCCATCACAGCCAATTCTTCAAAGTTTGCACTGTCTGTGCTTTCAGGATCCAGAACCAGATTCAGCCACGATGTGCAGTGCCAACCAACCACGAGTCAAATGCCGTCGCCAGTCCATCGTTGATCTGAGTCGGCTGTACGCGCGATTTAAGGGAGTCCTGTATTAGGGAGGGCACCGGGAAGAACCAAAAACATCACGTGAGTTCGGGAAAAGTCTAATTGAGAACTAGCCCGCCTTAGCAATGTGGTCGGACGAAACCCATGGTTGTCATGGGCACAAATGGATTACGTAATTAGCCAAATGGAAATTTCGGCAGTCTCATCGAAATTAAGTCGAGCTTGGTGTTCGGCCCACGCCGAATTAGCTGGGTCTTTGACCTCCAAAATGTCCGCACTTGCTTTCATGGCAAAGTCATCGTTTCCCCGAACGCCTACTGCCCTCAAGCTCTTTTTGTTCACCTATGGAAAGTCCACTTTTTAATGAACGCTGGATTGATCCTGTTCTCCCCTCTTATTGACTGTTGGCTCACGGCAGTCAGAGCTCAGTTAGCGTTCTGTATCTGGAAGCAAAATACACCTCACACTTCTTCAGTTATTTCCAATTGACAATGGATTTCCCCTTCTTCTGGACTATCCCAAATATCCTTCTCCCCTCCCCTCAATTTGCAATCCTCTCCACAACAGACAGTTCCTCCCAAACACATTCACCTACGAGTCCTCATGAAAACCGGTCGTCTCCCAGTTCTCTCAAAAGACACTCATTTCACCTTTGATCGACATCTAATTTGGATTTCTTCCTCATTTCCTTCCTCGTACAACCAGTTTCACGCCTTCACAGTCCCCCATGTTCGCGGTTGTATACTCAAATCATATCCGGTTTTAGTCACTTCTTCTTTGTACATCTAAGTCTACAAATCTTGGGATATCCCTACTCTTCAAATTACAAGTTCGTGCTACACCAAAACCCCCCTTAGTTGTACCCGCCACTTGGTATTGTAAAACTAGGTATTATTTGATGTTGAATCGAGTGGGACGGGTTTCAGAGGTGTATGACTGCGTCTAGATGAAAAACAGAGGAATGAAAGTGAATACAGTGAGAAAAATTCTACTACTTGACGAAACTAGCGGAACCATAAAGCGAAAGTTATTAGCTCTTCCTTCAGTTCGACTACTCGCGTCATGCCAATTGCCTAGCGTCGCCAAGAAAATGCGAATTTTCGTTGATCCGTGAATGTCAAGTCATGTTTCGTACCGTTTACCAGTATGTTCTTATGCTGATTCGAATGGGAAGGATCTTATGAAAATTTGAGTTGAGGAACTCACAGAACTGATCCGTAAAAGCTACATCTACTCGCGCCGGCCGAAAGCGACGTGCTGCAACCCTCGTGAATAGCGCGCCTCAATGCTAAACTGCGCGTCAACAGTTTCGGACTCAATGTTTGTTTCCAGCAATGACACCGTTACCCATTGGGGGCAACCCATAAAACCACCTTGGACTGCCATACCAGTAATACCAGCAGTGCGTGGAGATTAAGTCACGAGGCACGTTATTTATCAATTGCCGCCAATCTCATTTTCAAGCTTTCGTGGTTTAGACGTCCGTTCAACGGACGGATACGTAAATGGCTGTGAACAACGAGACGAACGAAGGATCTGGTTGATCACATTCATTCATGCGGTTACTCCGAAGCATCCCAATAAAGTGCGAAACTATTACGGGACGGGGCGTCGAGGTTTTACGAGCTTTTCGTCGTCCTGAGACGGTTTTTCCACCGAAATTGAGATACGTCGAAGGAATTGTCATTGTGTCACGCTCTCTCGGTCCTCTTCTTCGGGCGCATCATTAATCTCGAACGCTGCCGCTCATACATCCAACCCTCCTCAGTGTACCGTTTCCTCAACATTCACGTCATTATCGGTGGGTGAACTAAAAGAAGATTATTCGTCCTCCGCCCGTCTTGGAGCGTGTTGACAAAGTTCAGCTCGTTAAAATCTTCCGCTCGCCCTCGCCTGCCCAACCTGAAGTAATGAGCAATCATGTGCGAACTGCGATATAAGCTCCCAACTGAGAAGTGGTGGTTAATATATCCGCATTGTTGTCAATATACGTTTTAACAATCTTCAAACGACGCTTGTTCCTTCAGAATTATCGTGTTCTAGTCTACTACTTGAAGGAGCTCGCGAGACGATAGCGAAAGCTATCGTTTGCCCCGGCCAGCGCTCATTCCCCGCAATGCCACCCGTCGCACACCAATTATCCGTCAGTTTGACTCATCGCGTCGCTAATTGTTTAACGCCGCTTACAAAATGCCAATTATCGTCGTTCCGTTGTAGTCAGGTCGCGTTTCGCATCATTTACTAGTATTTTTCCATGCTGAATCTAATGGTATGGAAAGCGATTGGCTATTGGTAGTAGTAGATCAAGAACAGCAGGCCGAAGTATGTTCAAGTTAGTTATTCTTACGTATCATTTATGTTTGCAGCGGTAGATTAGTAGCAACTCCTGAAGACCAGTACGGAACACTGCAAAATGAACAAACATACCCATATTCCATATAAGCGACATCTCTCGTTGCAGTTAGTGTGGTACAGATGAGGAAGCCGCCTACCACGTCCTGGCTCAGTGCCAGAGACTCGATGGGGAGGGGGGGGGGGCGATTTCTGGTTTGTGGTACCGCTTCTTCAAGGGTAGTTATCCAAGATGGAGAGTCAGAGTTGAATAGTAATAATAATAACGCCAGGAATACCGGAATCCCATCCGTTTCACTCACTGGAATTTTTGACAGTTTTTTCGCGACGGTTGTGAAACAGTATACTCGTATATTATCCTTAAAAAAATCATGTAGTGAGTCTCATAAATGCTTTGTGTACTAACTGCTCAATAGTGTTCGTGGCTTGAGTAGTATCGGTAGAATAAATTCTGGATTTTAGGCGCTGCTATTCGTGACGTGTTCAAAGAAACCGAATGAACAATGGATTGGATTAGCAACTAAAGCCTGAAAAGCGGCGAATAAACGTGAGCCCAAGGAAAGTTGTGTGATGCGTCGCATGAGATGTTTCTTCGAGTTAGTCGGCCGTTGAGCCTCGCGACGTGCGTTTTAAGGCAGTTGAGGGTTTCACGGATGGAAGGGGAGTTATGAGAGGCTCCATGTCCTGTGAGTGTTGATGGTGCGAGATGGCGAGGGAAAGGGGTTTTAAGTGGCGATGGCGAAGGTGATGGAAGCGGAAGGAAGTGAAGGGTTGATGGGAGTAAAACTGCTATGCTGAGGGGTTGAATCCGTGAGCCAGGGATGTGTTGGAGACTGGAAGGTTGGACTGGAGGGGTCGAGGATGGAGATGTTGGCAGGGGCTGGGGTGGATCGGGGGTTTTGGAGGCGGCCCTGCGCAGGGCCGCCCCCGTCCTCTTTCCTCCGCCTCCCCCGCACCACAGAGTCCTCACGTCGCTGCCGAATGACGCTCAGCTCCTCACTTCTCTGGCAGTGCGTGTGCTGACATCACCTCGGGATCTTCGCCACTTCCAGGAATGTGGTTACGCGTCCTGTTCGTCTCTTTCGTCGTCTTTCAACCAGGTACGTCCACCTCCTCCACAGCCCGCTCAAGACACCCCCTACACCTCCTGAACCACCCCGTCCATACCTCCACCACCATCTCATCATCATTTTCCTCGTTCGTCCTTTGTACTGTCTCAGCTCTCCCTTTGATTTACTTCCATCACGTCTTCGCTTCATTACTAATTCCCCATTCACCCGGCAACCCCATCAAAAAACACCCCTCGGCTCGCCAATGTACATTTAAATTCACAAGCACATTGACGTCGAGATTTTATTTCATCTTATTTAAAAAAATGCAATTTATTGTTCCACTGTGGCACATAAAGAACCATTTGTGGAATATCCAATGTATGACGCGTAGCGAGGCATTGTTCATCACTAAGGTCGTGAAAAATAAATACTTTGCGCAAGATAAACATCGTTTAACGATTATTATATTGTTTATCGCTCTAACAACTTATGAAACTTGTCCTACACTTTTTTTTATATGAACTTGCTAGACTTAGTTGATGTTCCAGAATTTATCAGGTTGCTCTCACTCATGCCTCGGCCACCATTGCGTGTTTGACAGAAAACTTATAGGACTGTCACCGCGGTTTTATGAAATGGTTTGGATACCGGAATTCTTTTGGTTTTTTTGATGTCTTCGTAGTTTTATTGAACCGTGGCTACATTCTGTCAAAGTGAGAAAAAACCTCATATTGCTTCGTTGTTTCGTAGTCCACATTCTCCCACAGATATTCATGGAAAATAAAAGGTACACGTTAACAAGTTTAAGATATTTTGAAAATTCAATCCAAATCGAAACACTAATTTTTGGCACACTTTACTGTTACCTCCTGCTGTAGATAAGAATTGGTCATAGCCCCATTTCGTGCCTTTGCGAAAACAAGAACAACACAGAAAGAACAATCTTAATCGGTTCGCCCGGCGCCGAATGCGCACCTGAAGAAAACTCACCGTTTTTACTTTACTCGGTACTAAGAAATAGAGAGGAATGTTATGCAAACTTCAGGCAAGGTTTCTTCGGGGTCTTTTCACACTTCAAAGGCCCAAAATAAACGATTTCTGCAAACAAACTGCGTAAATTGAGGGAAACCGGCTGAACCAAGTCAACTCAAATTTGACATTTCGCCTGCAGATATGACGTTCCCGCTAAAACAAAGGTTTGAAATAACATCCAAAATTTATTATAGTTATCTTGGTGATCTAACTACTCGTTTTCTCATAAAACGGCTTCGAGTATTTCGATTACATTTATCGTGCTAAAAACTCCAAATGAC